>OY728140.1:1643189239-1643892989 GCA_963277665.1 Viscum album | reverse complement strand
TTCGGAGATAATGCCCAAGGAAAGATTGTTGGTATAGGTAATATTGTTTTTCTTGGAAAAGTTCTTATTTCAAATGTTTTGTTTGTTAAAGGTCTTAGGCACAATCTCATCAGCATAAGTCAATTATGTGATGAAGGTTACCTTGTGAATTTTAGAAATGATAAGTGTCTAGTTCACAATTCCAAGGATGAGTTCATTCTATCTGCCCATAGGCAAGAGAATGTTTACACTATTAACATAGAAGACCTTAGGAACCAAAACATACCTTGTTTAAGTGTAATAGAAGACCAATCGTGGCTATGAAATAGGAGACTAGGACACTGTAATTTGAGAAACCCAAGGAAACTCTCAAAGAAAGGACTTGTAAAAGGGCTACCAGACCTTAGATATGATTCTTCAAAAGTCTGTGATCCTTGTCAATTTGTCAAGCAACATAAAAATAGCTTTAAATAAATTAATGAAGTCTCAACTTCTAATGCATTACAGCTTGTGCATATGGATCTATTTGGTCCTTCGCAATATGGAAGCATTGGAGGAAAATACTATGTATTTGTTTTAGTTGATGACATTACTGGATTTACAAGGGTCTATTTTCTTAAAAAGAAATCTAAAGCCTTTTCCTATTTCAAAACTTTTAGAGCCCAAGTTAAAAATTAGAAAAACCTACCATTGATAACTATTCATAGTGATCATGGTGGTGAATTTCAAAACTCAGATTTTGAAACTTTTTGTAGTAAGAAAGGTATTACTCACAATTTCTCAGCTCCAAGAACTCCTCAGTAAAATGGTGTTGTTGAAAGAAGAAATCGTATTCTTCAGGAAATGAATCTAACCATGTTGAGTGAATACTCAATTGCTAAGCACTTTTGGGCTGAATCTGTTAGTACTACCTGTTATACTATAAATCGTGTTTTAACTAGACCATTTCTTAATAAAACCCCTTATGAGTTATGGACTGGCCGAAAACCTAATGTTTTATACTTCAAAGTTTTTGGATGAAAAGTATTCATTCTGAATACAAAAGATAATCTACACAAATTTGCACCAAAATCTAATGAAGGAATCTTTCTAGGATATTCTATAACCTCTAAGGCTTATAGAGTTTTCAATAAAAACACTTGTACTGTTAAGAAAACAGTACATGTAAAATTCGATGAAACTAATCCTTTTGTTTTCAACCAACCCAATCCTACATCCTCGGATGTGTTTTCTAAAAATGTTTATCAACCATTATTAGAAGAACATTCTGATAAAGAAAATGTTCAAGAAAGTATTCCTGAAACATTTACCACATAAGATTTTCTACCATATGTTGATGAACAGTTTTTACAAAACCCAAATCAATTGTTTCTTAGGAATCATCCAAGTGATAACATCATTGGTGATATAAATCAACCTGTAAGGACTAGAAATTCCTTAATAAATGAAATAGAACATCTTGCTTTTCTTTCCCAATTTGAACCTAAAATTCCAATTGAGGCCTTAGGTGATGATGGTTGGATCAAAGCAATGCAAGATGAACTAAATGAATTTGAAAGGAATCAAGTCTGGACTTTAGTTGAAAGACCTAAAGAAACAACTGTGATTGGTGTAAAATGGGTTTTCAGAAACAAGTGTGATGAAAATGGAATCATTGTAAGAAATAAAGCAAGACTTGTTGCTAAAGGCTATAATCAACAAGAGGGAATAGACTTTGAAGAAACATATGCTCCTGTAGCTAGACTTGAATATATTCGTATTCTATTAGCCTTCGCAGCATATTTCAATTTCAAACTATTTCAAATGGATTTCAAATGTGCTTTTCTAAATGGTTTTGCTCAAGAAGAAGTTTTTGTCGAACAACCTCCTGGTTTTCAAGACCCAAAACATCCTGATCATGTTTTTAAACTTACCAAGGCTCTATATGGTCTTAAAAAAGCCCCTAGAGCATGGTATGATAGACTTACAAGATTTCTTTTACAAAAAAATTATACAAAAGGTACAGAAGATCCAACTCTTTTTATCAAAATGGAAAACAAAAATGTTTTGATTGTCCAAATATATGTTGATGACATCATATTTGGGTCAACTCAGAAATCTTTAACTGATTCTTTTGCAAAATTAATGAAATCTGAGTTTGAAATGAGTATGATGGGTGAGTTAACATTCTTTCTAGGTTTTCAAATTTCTCAAAAACCAGAAGGAACTTATATATCTCAACTTAAGTATATTAAAGATTTACTCAAAAAGTATGGATTTGACAAAACTAAAAGTATTAGCACCCCAATTGGTACCTCAAATACTCTTGATCATGATGAAACTAGGAAACTAGTAGATCAAACAAATTTTAGAGGTATGATAGGGAGTTTGCTATACTTGACAGCTAGTCGAACCGACTTGATGTTTTCTGTATGCTTATGTGCAAGATATAAATCTAATACAAAAGATTCTCACTTAAAAGCCGTAAAGAGAATCTTTCGGTATTTAAAAGACACTATGGATTTAGGTCTTTTCTACTCTTCTGGAAATGATTTTGTTTTAAATTGTTTTTCAGATGCTGACTTTGGTGGTTGTAGAATGGATAGAAAAAGTACATCTGGAACATGTCATTTCTTAGGAGATTCTTTGGTTTCTTGGTCCTACAAGAAACAACACTCAGTAGCACTCTCCACTGCTGAAGCTGAATACGTAGCAGTTGGAAGTTGCTGTGCTCAAGTATTGTGGATGCAGCACACACTCACTGACTATGGTTTGAGTTTCTCCAAAACTCAAATTCTTTTTGATAATACAAGTGCCATAGCTCTTAGTAAAAACCCCACACATCACTCACGTGCAAAACACATAGATGTTAGGCATCACTTTCTTAGGGATCACACACAAAAAGGAGATATTATTTTACAATTCATCGGAACGCAAGAACAACTTGCTGACATTTTTACAAAACCTTTACCTTTCGATATATTTGAATATATAAAACAGAAGCTAGGAATGATTACATTAAAATAATCATTTCATATCTACTTCATGTTTTACATCTCTCCTAATAGTAAGAAACTCCTCGTAGAATGGGTGAGGACATTCCTTTCTATATCTTTATGTTTCTTTTTATCTTATGATCGTTATCTATTTACTCTCTCAATAAGTTTTTTTTTCTGTTTATCGTATTGACAGTTTTTATCGTATCATTCATTTTTTCCCTTCTGTTTATCGTATTGACAGTTTTATCGTTTCGTTCATTTTTCCTGTTTATCGTATTGACAGTTTTAAGTATCATTTACTATTGACCGATGATGGTATTGAATTTATTTTCCATCGTACCAATCAATCAATAGTATTGAATCGACCGATGATGGCATTGAATTTCTTTTCCATCGTATCAATAGCTTTGTATCGACCAATGATGGTAATGATTTTCTTTTCTATTGAATCAACCGATAATGGTATTGAGATTGTTTTCCATCGTACTGTCAGTTCATGGTAACGAGATTGTTTTCCATCGTATTGTCAGTTCATGGTAACAAGATTGTTTTCTATTGTACGGTCAGTTAATAGTAATGACTTTGTTTTCCATCGGCATGATGTTTTTTTTTTCCTTACGATTGTATTTTCTTTTGATTTCTATCGAAACCAACAATTACCTTATGTTTTCCGACAGGTTTTTTTCCATTTTTTTCTTTGTTTTAATCCTAACCATTGATCTGGTTTTCTCTAATCTTGACCGTAGAAGATCAATGGTCACCATTTTTCGACCGTAGAAGATAAACGGTCACCTATTTATCACCTATAAATAGCCCCCCTCCCCTCTCCAAACCCACATTGGTTTTTCAGGATTTCAGGCGCAGCTCTGCTCCACCAGCTATAAATCATCGTACGATCTTCTCATCGGCAGAACCTTTATGTCTCAATCCTCTTCTAATACTCCCGCCGAAATGTCTTCAAAGACTTTTACAGAAAAAGACTTTAACAGAGAAAGGTTAGTATCTCTAGATTTTTTCGATACGTACGATTCTACAATTAGGAGGATCATTTTGTTTCAAGGATGGGAACATCTGTGTGTTGAAAAGCCTGATTCTCAAGATCCGGTTCTTTTTGATGAAGTTTGTCAGTTTTACAAAACCGTTTCTTTCGACAAATACATGACTATAAACTTTGCTTTGTACGATAGAAAATTGTCTATGTCTGTGAAACAAGCGGCACATTTTCTGAATGTTTCTGTAGAATAGGATTCTTTCTGTCCATCGCACAAACTACCAGAAGAAGTTGGTACGTTTAATAGAGAAAGTGCTGAAAAGTATTTGTTTGTTATTAATGAAGAAAAGAGAAAAGTGTCTCATCTTTCTCCAGACAATCGTTTTGTAACTTTATGGATGCAAGGTTTTCTTATCCCAAGGAAAGGGGATAGAGAAACTCTAAAAGTTTCTGATATCTTTATGCTTGAATATCTTGTGAATATGAGAAAAGTAAATCTCATGGGATATGTTTTTGAAACCATTAAGAATGTCAAGACAAGAGGGATTAAGTCCCAGATGATTATGTATCCAGCTATCCTTACGAAGTTCATTCTTGAAAGTATGAAGTTCTGTAACATTCCTTTGAAAGGAAACCCCGTGGATTTGAAGCCCTCATGGATTAGTAAGAGTACGATGAAAAAGATGAATGTTTGTTTTGATCCGAATTCAAAACTTTTTGTCAGGGATGTAGAAGCTGAATTGGCTCAGAATCAATCGGCACCTATGCCAGCCAAAGACATTCAATCTACCGGTGTTACTCAAAAGTCTGATCTGCAAACCAGTTCAAAGCCGAAGAAGAAGCCAAGGTAGAGTAAGGAAGTTGTATCAAAATGGAGAAAGGATAAGGAACAAAGAAAAGAAGGTGATAGGAAGTTTGGTCTTGACCCTGCTGAGGCTTTTGCAGAAAGAGTAAGGGTAGAAGAAACCCTTCAGGCTGAAAAGAAGAAGAAGGTTCTTTTGAAAAGAAAGGCTCAGGACTTTGATGTCTCTAAAGTCTTGAAAGCGGTTGAGGATGCCAGTGCCCAACTAACAGAAGAAGTGCATCAAGAGCCCATCGTACAGAGTCTCCCTAAGGAAGGAAAAAAAACAAGTGATGGAAGAGATAGAATAAGTGGAAGAAGAAGGAGACTTTCTTTTATAATTTCTTCAAAGTTCAAAGAAGAGTAGAGAAGAATCGTTTCAAAAGCTGAGTGAAGGTGTTTAACAAACTCCTCATACCGATCAGGCACGATCTCCGGACAGAATTTCATCTCAAGAAAAGAAAGGTGCTCAATGTTCTCATTCTGATAATGTTGTTGTCATTAGTGACAAAGTGGAAGAAGAAAAAAAGCAGAAAGAAAAAGAAAAATGAAAACATCCAGTTGTTGACTCAAGCAGATCGTATGAACTAGCATCGTACGATGAAGATACTGATTCAGAGCATACAATCTCTCTCAATAAAAGTGATTACATTGTTCATGTTTTGAGAAGGGTTGAGAAGACTATTCCCTATTTCCTGAGGCTGGAAGGGAATATTGATTTTATTACTGACAATCAAAAGAATAAGTTTGGCTCTGTGAAAGAATTGAGGAAGAAAGTTTTGTCAGTAGAAGCTGATTTGAAAGTTCTATCAGAAAGTTCGATTGCTCATAAGAAGGCATGCAATAAAATGACCAAGTGGTCGTACAAAACGGAGAGCTCAATCAATGATCATGAGATTTCTATTGAATATATAAGAAGGTTATCAAATGAGCTTGCAATTTCTTTCAAAAAAATTCACAGAGAAACAGTTGAAAGGTTGAACCTTTTGTCTTATCAAAGAGCTGATGTTCCTTCAGTGAAATATTTTCAAGAGAGAATGAATGTTTTTCAATCTGAATTCTCTATGGTTTCATCATTCAAGGATGAAATGGTCTTGCTGAAGAATCAAAATTCTGTGTTATCCAAAGACAACATGAATCTTCAAAACATAATTGATACCCTTGAAGAAGTAATCAGAGTCCAGGAGGAGACTATCAGAAATGAAGATCCGTTTTTTGCAGACCAACAAGAGATTCTCAAAACTTAGGGAGAATCAATTTCTGAAGACAAGAGGGAGATCAAGAAGATGAAAGTTGTTCTTCATGAGCTTATAAAGAAGGATAAGGAAAGAGAAAACAAATTATTGTTGTATTTGTTTTCTTTTGGAACTTGTCTTTGTTTTGTAATGACTCTTATGATCCTTCTCTTTTATCCATTGTCTTGTATTGCTATACTAACTCTTTCAGACAATTCAAGATTACTCCTTTCTTTTTGTAAATCAAAAAGGGGGAGAATGTTTACAAAGGGGAGAATGTTTTACAAAGGGGGAGAATGCTTTACAATTCTCTTAAGGAAAATCTACGAATACAATCCTTAGGAAAGTCCATACCTAAGGGGGAGTTAGTTGTATTCAATTTCTTATTCAGAAGAGTTTTCAATAACTCGGGGGGAGATATGTATTTCTTGTTACATTTACTTTATGTGTTGTTCTTTCTAAAAAGGGGGAGATTGTTAAGTCAAAAGTCTTCTTTTGACTTCTATATCATGTTTTGGAAATCACAAATGTATTCTATCATATGTTTGTAAAATTAAAAATTTTCTTTTATCATGTTTATCGTATCGTACAATGTTGATCGTACTGACTCTGTCAATCGTACCATACTGACTCTATCAATCATACCATACCGACTCTATCAATCGTATCGTACTGACTCTATCAATCGTATCGTACTGACTCTATCAATCATATCGTATGACTCTGTCAATCGTATCGTACTGACTCAGCTATTCAGATGTTCATTATTTGTTTTGGTACTTTGTCAAAAACACTCACTACTTATGAATCGTACTCATGTTTCTCTTTTCTATATATCTCTTGTCCTAACAAAACGATGTCGTTGAGTTAGTTAAAACTAATCAAAATGATGTCGTGTTTTCTATTTCAATATTAACGTTGGAGGCAATATGACCATTGGAACCCAAGGCCTATAAATATGAGGTCATTTGAAGCTGAGACAACAACGATGAACAAAGAGAACGAATGAAGAGACTCTGTGAACTACCAAGATTCTAGAGAGGGACACTATGACTTCTCTCATCTCCCTTGTGCGTCCGATCATCGTATCGAGGGCTTTCAAGTAATTGAAAGACAAAGGTGCCGATTACCTACAAAATCGAGCGCTGCCGGGGATAGGCAGACAGACGTGCCGATCATCGTATCGAGGGCTACTGGGGATAGGCAGACAGACGTGCCGATCATTGTATCGAGGGATCACCAAGGTGTTGGTGAGACAGACCTTTTATCCTAGGTGAAAGGATAACCCTTCTCTTTGGGTTAAAAGAATTGTATTACTTTTACATTTCCGCTGTTACTTGTATTAGAAAGGGATTTGTATTGTTTCATTTCTTCTTTACATATTCAATTGTAATTGTTTCAATTACAATCATTCTATTACTTTTTGTATTGATTGATTCTATATGCTTTAAGGTAGAATCATTCATATTTGTATTACTCTGATTATTGTGTTCACCTTAAATACAATTGTTTTACTTTACATTAGTATTACAATACATCATACCTTTTATATTCAATACAATTGTGGGTGTTTGTATTTGTATTAGTTTAAGATCATTTAAACTAATCTCTTTGTTACTGAAACTCAAATGTTTTTAAACCTAAAATTCACCCCCCTCTTGTATTGTTCCATCTAATAGACATATATATCTACTATTCGATCCTATAGAACAAACCTAATATTTTGTAAAAAAGAAATTAGTATTTTCTAAAGGATCTTTTACCACCTTTTCATTGAGAATATATTTTAAATACAGTTTATGGAAATTTTATAAATCTTATATGTAAAATTAAAATTAATTTTTTAATTATGTATCATAAAATTATAATATCATAAATTTTTGTTATTTTTTTGAAGATTTCATTTTTTGATGAATAATGAAAAATACTAAATTTTTATTCAGGGATGCGTTTTCTTCTAATTTAATTATAGTATAAAATTTTATTTTTAGTTGGTTTTAAAGTAAGATTAATTTATTTATAAATATATTAATAAAATTTAGGTAATTGGAATAAATTTTATTTTAAAATTAGATATAAAAACATAGCCAACTTTTGGACATTTTTACTTTAAAAACCCGCTTTTTCGACTTTTTCGTGGGATTAAAATTAAATTAAAATTTTAAAATTATGAGATTGGAATTTGGAAAAATGTATTAAATATTTGGAATTATAATAATTTATAATTTATAATAATCTTAACTTAGTTTTTTACAAAAAATATTTATGAATGTGATTAAAATTAATTATAGCTATTATGAAGAAAATTACCTTAACAAGGAAATGAACCTTAAACTTATGGGACAAGATCACCTAGAAACGTTTAAAAAGGACATTAGGTATTCATATATAGAACATATGCTCCATTTTATTTAATTTTTACCTGTATTGAAGACACTTTACATGAAAAAACGTGGGTGAAATTCCCTTGTGAAAGATTTACCAGAATGCCACTCCTCCACTATAAAAGGCACTCACACCTCCTACTTCATCACACCTATAAATACAATTTGTATCGAAAAAAATATTCTAAAATAATCTCCCAAAAATCCCTCACCTCATCCTATAATCCTCTCTCTAGGCATAAATCCATCCAAGTAAGCACTTTGATGTGACCAAAAGGATTTTCCCAAAGAAGAGGTAACACCCTTCCTCAGGCTTTTTGGTATTATTTTCATTCTACACCCTATAATATATTCTTATTACATGGTTATATAATAACCTAAGTATCCTGAATATAATTATATGTTTTTATTATTTGGGTTTTACCTATAGTTACACACACTTCCATCTAATGGGTAACGAACTTGTTGTTCTTGTGTATAGAGAACTAATGCCTTAAGAAATGAGGTTGTTCATTTTTTCTTTACCACCTATATTGGTTGAGAATTATGATGAAAATTATATTTATATATGATATATATGTAATATTTATAATGTATTTATTCTTATGGAATTTTTTTTATGACGCATTAAATTATTTTTTCCATTTTTTTGGAATACGAGAAAATCATTGGTGGAAGTGTGGACTACCGCCTCCTCAAAGTTTTGTGATTCGTTCATGCTATAAATAGAATGTATAAAGGAATAATTTAATAAATCTATGTAAAAATATGAAATAGATATTATAATGGAATTATAATATACACATATATCATTTAAATTTCATTGTTTTAAATATGACTATGAAATGGAAGTAGCGTTCAGACGTACATATAACTTACCATCTACCAAAATGGTACATTTCATTAATTATATAAAAATATTATGAATTATTATAATATATATATTGAAAATATGTAATAATTAATTCATGTTTTACATTATGAAGATTATGAAATCAATATTTAAGTAATATGAACAAAAACTTACATGTTAAAGCATACCCGACAAACTAGGCAGTTAACACACAAAATAGTGAAAGTAATGAATGATTATTAACAAAAATGTAATAAGATAGTATAATAAGTTAGTATATGATATTATCAATATTATTATGGTTGTATTATAAGTTATTTTCAGGTTAAAAACCATTATACATGATGTTTAATGATAATCACCGTAAAGGAAACATAGGTTAAGGGATTCTTGTCTCATTTTTCTTTCCATGAGGCATACGCCATTAACACCACATACAAATTTTGTGTTGTGTAACTACTTAAAATTTTGATATAATATATTATTACTTATTCTATCTTCATGGTATTTAATATTTTCATTTTATGATTATTACTTTTGGGTCTTTTAATTCATATGTTACCATAGTGGTAAGGGACTTCAGTAAATTTTCCATTATTTGAGGCATAATTTATTATTGTGAAAATAATTTCTCATATATGATGTACAAAATTCCAATTTGAAATGTAATATAATTATTTATTAATTATTAATGATATTATGAGTTTTAATTTGAATTATTTCATCTGAGGGTATTTGAACATACAATTACCAAGTGGTAAAAAAATTTCATAACTCAATTCCTTTTCATTGGGATATATTACATTCTTGTTGTCATTAATATTATTAAATAATGAGTATAATTACATTGACTGTATATTTATGTATTTAAATTTCTTATATGTGGATTTGAAGTAGATACACATAATCTATTTGATTCTTCCTTCAATGTTATGGTCTTTTCATGGGTTTACTTCACAAATCCATTTTATTTGGAATGGTTCACACTTGAATTAACATTTGAGGAAATAAATTGATCATTTCCTACAAAAACATTTAATTTTCTTATCTAATGGTTGTTCATGAACTTTTTTATGTAATTTTACCTTTTTTACATTTTTTTACTCAAAATGTTTTATATAATGTTTTCAAGAAATAATGACTCAATTTCTCTCTTTAGTCAGAGAAACAGTTTTTTTCAAAAAACCCTATTTTCTACAAAGGTTATAAAAAATGTTTTTAAAATTTAAGAATTATTTATTAAAGGAAATTTTTACCTCTTTTTATTTTAAAAATATTTTGAAAGGAATATTCTTGTCGCTTTTTGAACAAGTAACTTTTATAATCTTTTCACCTAGAAAATTGACTGTTCTTTTTATCTCAATTGAAAAATATGGATTTACACAATATAATCTCAAAGAAGTTTCCTTTATAATTTTAAATGGATACCTTTTAAAGAATTTTTTTTCAAAAGTTATTTTCTATGAATAGGAGTTTCAAAATTATTTTAAAAATATATATTATATTTCCCTCAAGAATGTTTTTAAAATATATTTTATAATATATCCATTCATCACTGGAAAAAACATATTATTATTACTCTACATGGTATATGTTGTGTTTAGAAAATATTTATTGTTCCTTTGAATGGTTTATGATTTATTTGGACAAGGATTTTATTTAAATTCACTTATATGATTCCATTTTTAGTCCCCATGAAGTATTCAATTTTATATAGCCATTATAAATTTAATTGCCTCACATTATTCATATCATTTATCATGGATATATTTTTTTCCTAAACCATATATAAATTTTACATTCAATGTTTACATTGACAATTATTTTCTTTTCTAAAAAAATTTAGATTAATATATATCCTTATTCAATACGAATATTTGATACGGAATATTTTTTATTTTATATTAGGAATACATTGTACTGATAGTGATGAGAGGGGCCCGTAATTTATATATCCTCTTAAGGCTTTGAAATATTCTCGAGAGACAAATTGGTTGCACAAATTAAATTAGCTTCTACCAGAAGTTTTAAACAATATTATGAATGGGTTTGATGGTATATATTTTTATGTGCCTTAGACATGAAATATAATAATTAAGCATTGACTTCATTTTGATTCAGTTTCTATTTATCAATGAGATTTTTTGTGAAAATATCTATGGATCCATATCATTCTTAGTTCGTTGATTAAATAGAATATGATTCCCTTTCATACATTTCCATATATATTTCTTCTTTATACAGTTATTTCAATGGCATGTGTCTCCTGTTATTTACATTTCCATATTTTTTATATACTCCTTCTGATTTTATTGATTACATGAAATGTGTATTTAGTTATTACATTTCAATATTTATTGTTCTAATTGATTAATTATTACTTCTTCTATACATGACTCTTACTAATCATTTTAGATCGCCCTTAATTTTTTCTTTTCCTCTAGAATCCAATAAGTTTACTAAGAAATATATTCAAGTATACTCTAGATGGAATAATTTTTTATCTCATAAATAAAAAAATTTATGTTTTAATTAGTGTATTTATTTATAATAAAACACTTATGTATGTATCCTGTTTACTATAGCTACAAAACTCTTTAATCCATTAGGATTTGATTCCTTCTAAAAATTCCATTGTAATGGAAGTAGACACTAGATCTAGGCTAGCTGGGGTAGTGTCAAAACATTTCTTATCAAAGGATGTTTAATAGCAACCTTCAAAAAAAGATATATAAAACATAGATTAGATAATATAATCCTAAGTTAGAATTTGAGTATAAGCATAGAATAAATTATTAGAATTTTGTTAAGGTAAATATTATGTGGGTCTTCCTAGAAACACATCCCTATCTGGATACTACAAGTGGAAGTTGTTCTAGAACAAATTTACCTAGGGGTGACAACTTCGATATGGTGCATCAGGGATGACTCGATCATAACATGGTACATGAACACATTCCTTACAATGTTCATGGTTTGATACTCTTGTGGTATATTATTAAGATAATTACCATTTTTTACAAAATGTTATGAATGATTTTATATTTGAGGAAAATTAATATCCTAGGATAAAACTAAGGATATTTAGATTGAAAAAATATCAATGAAATAATTTTTTTATGGTTTTATGTAATGATATTCTAACAACATTAAGGATACTTTGGATAAAATTTGTAAAGTATAAGTTTTAGTAGAAATTTTTTGTTGATGAATAATGACATTATTTTTTATATATGTAAATTTAAATGTTTTGATAACCTTTACGGTTAATTTGTTCAGTAATAACATTATATTAATAGTAAAATAAGATTATTAGAATTTGTAAAAAATAAGTTTTTTTAAAACCCTAGTAAAAAGGTTCTGTAATGATTAATTTCATTTCAACGATGTCCATCATATTAATTTTGGAAATTATATTAATATGGTTTTAAAAATATACAACCTTTATACCGGGTGATAAACCATGATATCTGGAAAGGCAGTAAGATTTTAACCCATAATTTAAGGACAATAAGGGTTTAATGCCTACCACTGACCTACTAAATATTTCGGTTAATATGTCATTGCTTTTAGCTAACGAATTTGAAAAATAAATATTAATGATGAACTAGTAGTATAAATGTTTAGGGTTAAGAGATTAATGTATTAACCCTATTGGATTTGGAGAATAGTTAGAGAAAATGGAAAGGCATGTCAGTCATTTATGGGACTTACAATCCATTATATGTCCATTTTAGTTCCTCAAACATCAATGTTAATTTTTTTGAATATCCATTTCATTAAGTAATGGAGGAATTGGAAATCGATCAAATGAAAAATAAATTATGAAAATTGTGAAATATAAATAAATCAAGTATGTTTATAAACATATATTTATAGGTAGAAAAATAATTACCCAACATTGGAAAATGATTTTGAAATAAAATTTTGTCATAATACATGAAATTTTGTTGAACCAATGGTCTTCTAAATCATCAATGATTTATAAATTTGAGGTCCTCAAATTTCAATTGATCATTCAATTTTTTATGGTTGATGACCACAATAACTCCCTTTAAATATTTATTATTTTCCTCTAAGTCCATATTTTCACTTTACACTAATGTTCACCTATGTAGAAACCAAGTTATATGTTTTTCCATGTGACCTTTTTAGATATAATTATTTCTTATCAAGAAGATATTTTAATAACTCTTCTCAAGATGTGGTATTTCCCAAAAAAGGTTCTCAAATATAAAGCCATATATTTTTTAGATTGAGTTTAAATTGTGTGGATGAAATATAATTTAAGTGGGTAGAATGTAACACCTCTAAATTTTAATGTAAGGACATTATATTCGATAGAGTGTTGGATATGAAACACCAAGAACATAAGGGAACATAATATATGAATACATTATAAAATAATTACTATATTAAATAAATTACTTATATGATATATCTTATAATTCATGAAATACTATGTTATCTTGCATCGCATGAAACAACAAGTTTCTTTGATATATTTTGTTACATGCAATACCGATTTTTATCAAACAAAAATATATTATTAAAAAATTATTTTAAAATATATTAGATATAAAATAGTCAATAAATAAGAAGATATGAATATTATTGATTAACTTATGAAGATATATGATTTATAAAAATATAAAATTAATTCATTGGTTACAAATTAATTTGAATTGAATATAATAACCAATTGAATATAAAGGGAATGTTTTTATAAAAAAATATATTTATGATCATAATGGTATTTTATCCTAATAAATTAAAGTAATTAAAATTAGTGAGTTATATTTAATAATATATAAATTAAATATTAAGTCAAATAATTTTTACCACTATCCAATATATTTGATAATAATAATATAAGAAAAAACCAAATATTTAGCATAAAAATCAACATTTTTCTAAATGCACTTTTACCACCATTTGATGACGAACATATCTTAAATCCTGTTTTATTAAATTTTTTAAATAATAGATGTCAAAAAAATTCATTTCTAAAATCATAATTTTAAGAAAAATCTTAAGGTAAATTTTTGGTATTTTTTTTGAAATATTTTATTTTTTGATGAATAGTGGAAGATGCTGAATTTTATTTCGAAAATGCTTTTCCATAGAATTTTTTTATAGTTATAAGTTAATTTTTTAATTGGTTGTAAAGTAAAATTAGATAAATAATATATATTTGAATACAATTTAGGCCATTTTCAAAAATTTTACTTTTAAATTGGATATAACAATATAGTAAAATTTTAAACATTTTTTTTGAAAACCCGCTTTCTCATCCCATCCGTGGGATTAAATTTAAATTAATTCCTATCACTTATTTTATTGGAATTTAGAAATGAGGATTAAATATTAGGAATAATAATATTTTATACTGTTTAATAAGTTCAAATTATTTTTTAAAATTTTTTTTGAATGTGATTAAAATTAATTACAGCGATTAAGAGAAAAATTAGCTCAACAAGGGACTAAACCATAAACTTATGAGTCATAATGACCTAAATGTTTTTCAATAATCCAGCATCAATTAAAATATAGACCCTATCCTCTATTTTATATGATTTTACCATTATTGGAGCCACATTCAATGCTAAAAACATGGGTGGAATTCCCTTTGTAAATATTTACAAGCACTACTAGAATTAGAGATATTTGCGATGAGCTATTTGAGACGGGATCCCATCGCAAATAGGCTTTAGCGAGGGGTCCCTTCACAAATAGCCAGTTGCAGAAAACCGTGTCGCAATAACTATTTTTTGTGAAAGGCCCGTCACAAATAGTATTTATGATGGGGAACTTCCCCATCGAAACTAAGTCTCTGATTATATATATTATATATATAAACCTTTTGCAACGGGCCCGTCGAAAATAACATTTTCGGCATGCCCATCATCCCGTCGCAAATAATATTTTTAAAAAAATTATATTCAAATTATTTGCGACGGGAGACCATCACAAAAGGTCCCATCGCAAATACTAAACATAATAAAAAATATATTTAATGAAATATGATTTATGAAAAAATTATATTAATATTATTAAAATAACAAAAAACAAAAAATATTAAAATAATCAAAATTCTCAATACTATAAAAAAATATAAAAAAATCACCAAATATTATTATTATTGTTATTAAAATAAAATAAAATTAAAAAAAAATAATACTAAAAAAATATATTTAATAAAATTCTGATTAATGAAAAATTAATATTAATATTATTAAAATAATAAAAATATATAAAATTATTATAATTCTCAATATTTACAAAAAAAATATAAAAATATCATAAAATAATAATATTATTATTATAATTATTTTTAGTTAAATAAACAAATATTAAATAATATAATACTAATACTAAATAATAAAATATTAAAAATAAAAAAAATTAAATTATGCAATATTTGCAACAATATAAAAGACAAAAATTGTAAATAGTTAATATTACAACTAATTTTGAATTCAAATGTTTTTAATGTAAAAAAATCACTAGGGGTCATCTTCTAGAAGAGGTGGAGGAGCTGTAGGAGATGGTGGAGGAAACTCCATCCCTAATCTACGAGTCACACGACACATGTACTCCATTTGCTCGTGATTCTGCTACTGCTGGCATCGATGGATATTATCCACGTGCTGATGTTGTTGTTGTTTTTGATGCTAACACATCTCTTCATGCTACTTCTGCAAACTCTCTATAAGCTACGTCTGAGTTCGCAACTGCTCCTGATACTATGAGGCAGAAGATGATGCCTCTCTACGATCTCCTCTCGAGCTGGACACTGACCTCACTTTAGTACCATAATAAGTACCAGGAGTCAAATGAGAGCAGATACCAACTACTTGGCCCTTCTGAAAGCCATACCAAGTCGCCTGCATCCATGCCACCTCATCGAAATGGTGAGCACTAGTCCGATCAGTCGTCTCATCCTGACTCTCAGCCTATTTCTGAGAGGTCACAACCTCATATGACTCCTTCAATTCCAATTTGAAATTAAAATTGTGAAAATATTATATATAATTAATTTTCAAAATAAAAAAAATAATACTAACGACAATCTGATGTTGGCGATCACCTCTAATCCCTCCAGTGGATGGATCATTGTACATCCTCCTATAAACGTTGTACTATGTAATATCGGAATGCTCGACTGCCTACAGAAATATAAAATAAACATTTTATATATAATGTTATATAAAATATTTAAAAAAGATACTTACCATATGCTCTATATGTATATCGAATGTACGGCTACCAGCTCTATGTGTCACCTCCTGTCTCCCCCAGTTTTGTCGACCCATTGAAGATATCCTCTGAAATCCACCACCCAACCAGTGAAAACATAATCCATCCCAAACATGATATGAAATGTACTCTGGTTGGTGGGCTCTACACAACTCATCAAATTCTGTCACTCTTGATTTTTTAATGGTTGTTCTTCTCAAATTGTGCAAAAACTGATGGAAATGGTCACGCATATACACCTTGCATGCCGTGTGGATAGCGTCAAACATTCTATCATTGATGAGATACCATAAACCATAGAAATAATTTATAATATCATGTTATTAATAAAATAAATTTCAAAATAATAATATTTATTTACGTACCTGCCAATGATTGAACATGTCAAGCCGCACATCAATAGAAATTTGTTCCTATGTGATCCATGGTTGAGAAAAATAATTGCGCAAGATAGCGCTCCCCTGTCCAATAGCTACCTGTGCAAAATTGTGAAAATGGAATAAATAATCAAACAATTAGTATATATATAAATAAATTAAGGAAAGATAACTAAAATATACAGGTTACCATACCTTTGTGTCTGTAGATCGAATCCCAGACGTGGACGTTGCTTGGAAATTGGGTCATGAATCAATAGTCATGCAAGACCATGCCCCCTCCGTGTACCCCCTGAACCGCCAGTAGGATGAGGGTAAGATGATCCAAAATCCCCCTCATCCAAAGGTAGATCAGCCTCCAGCAACTCGCGAAATATATCAGGATCCATCTGAAACACAAAATGATTATTGTTATAAGATAATTGAAAATAACTATTATACATATATATATTATTTATGATTATAACCAGTATTTAACTCTGTCAATGTCCATCATCATCCTCATCTTCATAGCAGTCCATGTCAATGTCTTCATCTTCCTCCCCAACATCATCAATATCCATTTGAGTTTTAGTTTCATAATCTCTTGTCATTTCAAATTCATTTGTAACATCATTAACATTTTCATCATCATTGATCCTTAATTGTGGGGTATCATCATCAATATTCACGTCTCTTTGCGAAAAAGATAGATTTTGAGTAGTCTCTTGAAAAATTTTAATTCCTTCCACTTTAGCTGAATCACATTCAGTTTGAGTAAATTGATTTTCCTGAGATTTCATTTTTATTCTACTCCACCAATCACTCATGTCTCTCAAAGTAGCATAGTACTTTACATAATAAATTTTATGAGCCTATTGAACCTGTAAATATGGATCATTTACTATAATAAGACTTTTATATTTAATATCGATGATTCTATGAGTTGGATAAACATGAAATCCTCTCTCAATATCCAACCACCGACATTTAAACATCGTTATATAATTCTGTCCTAGATAACAGAGCTCAATAATTTCATCCAAAATGCCATAAAAGTAAACTTTAGTTTCTATATGAAGTTATCCTCTCAAGAAAACTCCACTTTTCATAGTTTTTTATTCCCCATATGTGCGTGTATGAAATTGGTAACCATTCACCACATATGCATTATAAGATTTAATCATTTTGGATGGTGGGTTACTCAATAAACATAGTCTCATATCAATTTTATTATCATTCTGAGACACCTGAAATTTTTTAAAAAAATTATCAATATAATAAATAATAAACATAATTGATATTAAACCATCAAATATTTTTGTTACCAGTTTTTGAAACCGTTGAGAAATTTTTTTATCTGTGTTCTTCAAGAGCAGCTGCTGTAATTTGTGGAAGTTGTTTCTTGATATGATTATCATGTAAACTACAAATAAAATAATTTTACATACTCTAACATAAATTATTGAATAAGTGATAGAATTACTCACAATACAAATGATTTCATTTCGTCATAGTTGATTAGAACATATGTATGAGCTCTGTGATGTTCATCATCTGAAATCCATAGTTTATAAACTCCACCAAATCCAAGATTTGGCTGATTAAAAACTGATAATTTATTATCCATTTCATTATTACCATTACCCTAATTTCGTCCCATGTGATTTTGTTTTGAGGGATATTCATATTCACTAAATGAGAGTAGAAAAAAGAAATTTCCTCTTTCAAATAAGCTTCAGAAACTGACCCTTCAACTGATTCTTTGTTATATACTTTTATCATCAATTTCTACATGCAACTCTCAAATGGGTATATCCATCAAAACTGTACTGGACCTCCACATTTAGATTCATGTGGCAAATGTAATATCAGATGTTCCATTGAGTCAAATAAATCTGATGGAAATATTTTTTCCAGTTTATATATAATTATAGCAACATCTTCTTGCAATTTTCTAAGTGCATAATAGGCTATTGTTGCTGCACAAATGTCTTGAAAAAAATATGATATTCCTGTTATCAAATCCCAAATCATAGAATTCAACAAACCTCTAAATCCAATCTGTATAAGTCTTTCCATTATATCATGGAAATCATGACATTTTAATCTTGTAATATAACCATTCTTAACGCATATTCCCAAATTTCAAGCATAGTCATCTGGAAGTCTCAAATATGTAATCCACTGACAAAATAATAAGTGACACTCTTTGGACTATGTATAAGCTACTTTTTGCTTCATTAACTTCTGTGATCTAACATTTTCAAATAGTTCAAGTTCTGGTCACCTATAAATTTGTTCAAGATCTAATTGTGCCTTTACAGTATCTTTGGTCTTACCTGGTGTATCCAAAACTGTATGAAATAAATTATCAAAATAGTTCTACTTAATATGCATGAAATCAAACATGTGGCAGACCAACAAATCAGACCAATATGGAAGATTCCAAAAAATGATTCGTTTTATCCAATTATGTTCTTTCACAAATCCATGAATTTTATATTGGTTTACTATTGTCCCAAATGTGAAGGGAGGTAATGAGAATACAACTTATTTTAACTCTATACCTGAGATCATTATTGGAGGTTCATCCACTTCAATTTTACCATTTCTGAAATGAGATTTGTTCCTCCAAAAAGGATGATCAGTTGGAAAAAATATGCAATGACAGTCAAAATAGAATTTTTTTTTCCATTGATTAGAATGAAGGCTGTGTTTCATTTCGTACAGTAACTGCATGATTTCTGACCATGTTTACTCCAACCAGATAACATTCCATATGCCGTAAAGTCACTAATCATCCACATCAATGTAACTTCTAATATGAAATTATGTTTCGCAACAACATCATATATACTAACACCATCATTCTATAATGCATTTAACTCATCAATCAATGGTTTCAAATAAACACCAATATTCTTTTTTGGAGTCCTTAGATTAATAAGTTAAAAAAGATATAGGGATCCTTCCTCAACATCCATGGAGGTAAATTTTTCAGAGTTATAAAGACAGTCCAGCATGAATACTGACTACAATAAGAACCAAATGGACCAAAACCATCAGTAGAAAGACCCAATCACACGTTTCAGGATTCTAAAGAAAAATACGGATTCAGACGGTTAAAATGATACCATTGATCACCATCAGATGGATGATTCGAGATTTTATCAGATAAAATTTTGGTTTTGGGCCATGAAATCATTAACTTTGTGTTCTGAGATAGAAATGAACACTACAACATGGGTGTAAGGGGGAAGTTTCTCAACTATTTTAGTGGAATCGATCTAGACTTCCCTGGTTGAGCTTCTTTATACCTCAATTGTCCACATGTGGGACAACTATCCAACAAGTCATTTTCACTAGAATATAAGATGCAATCATTTGGGCATGCATGAATATTTCGATAAATTAGGCTCAAATTACGAACCGGCCTCTTGCTGTCATAGTAATTTACAGGCAACACATTTTCTTAGGTAACAGTATTTTAACCAAAAAAAATATCTAATCAAAATAGTTGTTTGACATTGAATTATCTTATTTAATAGCCATAATTTTTGCAACAACTTCTAATTTTCTTATCTTGAAACCAGGATATAATGCATCCTCAGTAGATGTCAACAACTCATTAAATTCAGAGGGTGCCAACTCAGGAGTTAAATCAATATCATCTTGAGTTTCAGTTGGTTGAACAAATGTACCTACAACATCATGTACTAATTTTTGAAACCATGACAGATCCAGAATCAAGTTAATAGAATCTTATCTGGAACTGCGTTCACCATGTCGATTCTAAAAAATATAATCTGGTTGAAAACCAAACCGCAAGAGATGTACCCCATCCTTATCAAATGTGTGAAACGTTCTCAATGCACATTTTTTAAAAGGACTCTTTATTGTGCCTATTGAAACATATTCTTGTTTTGATGATTCAAATGATAAGAAATATTCAACACCCTCAATATATACAGTATTTAAACCAGAATCATTTGGGTTTCTATGTTGATTTATCCAAGCATGATCTTTTAATAATGATTGTTGTCGACTTCCTTGTTCCATATTTTTCTACAAAATATTAAATCATTACGGTTTTTGAATAATTTGAAATTATAAAAACACTATATAAAGAAATAGAAATTATTACAACCACTTCTTAATAATTACCATTACTTACAGGCGACACAATTTCCAATGGATTGACGACTACACTTTTATTTGACAGCTCATTTACTTCCAACTTTCTCACAGATAAACCCAATGAAGAATCTACTTAGAGGTATGCATATACATTCTTGTATGCATGAGAATGAATATGCATACCTCTTAGCTGATTCTTCATTGTGATTTCTTTGTGAGAAAGTTGCAAGTAAATGAGTCGTCCAACAAAAGAGCCCCCTTTTCATCGATGAATCATCTTCTTGCAACTATCATCACCGGAACATGTTATAAAAAATGTGGTCCAACAAATAAATATTAAAACTTGTGCATACGAGATTGGATATGCATACGTAGAAGCATGCTTTTCATAATGTTTTAAGTCGGTGAGAGTTGACAGGAGAAGTGTCATCGAGCAAAAGGAGTGTCGTTAATCAACTAGAAATTGTGCTATGTTATTACAAGTGATTAAAATTTATTACAATTGATTTTCTTCCTAATTCATACTAATTATTTTTAATACTAACTAATTATTACTAATTATTACTAATTATTAATAATTATTTCTAATTATTACTAATTATTACTAATTATTCCTATATATTCCTATTTATTCTTATTTATTCCTATTTATTATTATTTATTCATATTTATTACAATTTATAACGAATTATTACTAATTATTACTAATTATTACTAATTATTACTAATTATTACTAAGTATTCATGATTATTACTAATTATTACTAATTATTACTAACTATTACTAACTATTACTAATTATTACTAATTATTACAAATTATTACAAATTTTTACTATTTATCACTAATTAATTCTAATTATTACTAATTAATCCTAATTAATCCTAATTATTACAAATTAATTCTAATTATTAGTAATTAATCCTAATTATTACTAATTATTAATAATTATTACTAATTATTACTAATTATTACTATTAATTACTAATTATTACTAATTATTACTATTTATTACTATTTTTTGCTATATGTTACTATTTATTACTATTTATTACTATTTATTTCTAATCATTACAAATTATTACTAATTATTACAAATTATTACTCATCATTACTAATTATTACTAACTATACCTAATTATTACCAATTATTACCAATTATTACTAATTATTACTAATTATTTATTATTATTACTAATTATTACTATCTATTATAATTTATTACTACTTTTTAGTACTTTTTTCTAATTATTACTATTTATTACTAATTATTAATAATTATTAAAAAATTTACTATTTATTACAGTTTATTTCAAATTATTACTAATTATTACTAATTGTTACTAATTATTAATAATTATTACTAAGTATTCCTAATTATTACTATTTATTCCTAATTAATCCTAATTATTACTAATTATACCTAATTATTCTTAATTATTCCTAATTATTATGAATTATTAGTAAAAAGTAATAATTATTAGTAATTATTATTAATTATTAGTAATTATTATTAATGATTAGTAATTATTACTAATTATTACTAATTATTCATATTTATTTCTATTTCTTCCTAATTATTCCTAATTATTACTAATTATTCTTAATTATTACTAATTATTACTAATTATTATCAATTATTACTAATTATTACTAATTATTAGTAATTTTTAGTAATTATTACTTTTTATTACTATTTGTTACTAATTATTTTTATTTATTACTAATTATTCCTAATTATAACTAATTATTTCTAATTATGACTAATTATTCCCAATTATTCTTAATCATTACTAATTATAACTAATTATTACTAATTATTACTAATTATTACTAATTATTCCTATTTATTACAAATTATTACTAATAATCACTAATTATTACTAATTATAACTGTTTTTACTAATTATTCCAAATTATTCCTAATTATTCCTAATTATTACTAATTATGACTAATTATGACTAATTATTACTAATTATTACTAATTATTACTAATTATTACTAATTATTACAAATTATTTTTAATTATTACTACTTATTACTATTTATTACTAATTATTCCAATTTATTAATATTTATTTCTATTTATTACTAATTATTACTAATTATTTCTAATTATTACTAATTATTACTAATTATTACTAATTATTCCAATTTATTACTAATTATTCCTATTTATGACTAATTATTTCTAATTATTACTAATTATTTCTAATTATTACTAATTATTACTAATTAAAACTAATTATTACTAATTATTCCTAATTATTACAAATTATTACAAATTATTACTAATTATTACGAATTATTCCTATTTGTTCCTATTTATTCCTATTTATTCCTATTTTTTATTATTTATTCCTATTTATTACTAATTATAACTAATTATTTCTAATTATTAATAATTATTACTAATTATTAATATTTATTACTAATTATTACTAATTATTCTTAATTATTAACAATTATTACTAATTATTACTAATTATTAATAATTATTCATATTTATTAATAATTATTCCTATTTATTTCTAATTATTCATTTTTATTACTATTTATTACTAATTATTCTTATTTATTACTAATTATTTCTATTTATTACTAATTATTCCTAATTATTTCAAATTATTCCTAATTATTACTAATTAATCAAAAGTATTAATAATTATTAATAATTATTACTGATCACTCTTAATTATTCCTAATTATTAAAAATTATTACCAATTATTACAAATTGTTACTAATTATTAATAATTATTACTAATTATTACTATTTACTACTAATTGTTACTAATTACTGCTAATTATTACTAATTATTACTAATTATTTCTAATTATTTCTATTTATTACTAGTTATTCTAATTTTTTATTATTTATTCCTATTTATTACTAATTATGCCTAATTATTACTAATTATTACTAATTATTACTAATTATTACTTTTTATTACTAAATATTACTAATTATTACCAATTATTCCTATTTATTCATTTTTATTACTAATTATTCATATTTATTACTAATTATTCCTATATATTTCTAATTATTCCTATTTATTACTAATTATTCCTATTTATTACTAATCATTACTAATTATGCCTAATTATTACTAATTATTACCAATTATTACTAGTTATTCTTACTTATTACTATTTATTACTAATTATTCCTATTTATTACTAATTATTCCTATTTATTACTATTTATTACTAATTATTCTTATTTATTAATGATTATTCTTTTTTATTACTAATTATTCCTATTTATTACTAATTATTCCTATTTATTACTAATTATTCCTATTTATTCCTAATTATTATTAATTATTCATATTTATTACTATTTATTCCTATTTATTTCTAATTATTCATATTTATTACAAATTATTCATATTTATTACTAATTATTTATATTTATTACTAATTACCTGTAATTATTACTAATTAAACATAACTATTACTAATTAGCGTTGATTGATATTAATAACTACAATTTACAACTACTAATTACTAATTACTAGTAATTATTTACAAAAAATACTAACTTTCGTTAATAATTATTAATAATTAATACACAAAATCTCAATTTATTATTACAAATAAATACAGATAACAAAACAATTTAAATCTAATTTAATTACAACTAATCAACCATAATTAAAATTAACAAAAAAAATGAAATAAATACTAAATTAAATAAAATATAAATACCTTTAAACTTGATCTTCTATTGATGTGTACGACTTCACAACTTCTCCGTAAATAAAACTAACTGAGAGAAATTTTCACTCTAAAAATAGAGTTTAGAGTGTGCGAGGAAATAAGAATTGAGGATAAGAGAAAGAAAAACGGAGGGGGGGGGGGGGGTATAGGTTAAATTAGTTGCGACGAGACTTTTTGCAACGGGAATGCGGTCGTAGATGGTTCTTTTTGCGACGGGTCCCGTCGCAAATATCTTTGCTCGTATTAATTGGTGTCGGTGGATAATAAGGTATTTGCGACGGGGCCCATCGCCAAAAGTGACCTCCTGACACACTTTTTGCGACGAGCCAACATCCCGTCACAAAAACCCATTTACCGCCACCCGTATTTACGACGGGAACCGTCGCAAATACCTTCCGACCGACACACTATTTGCGACGGGGGAATCCCCCCATCGCAAATAAACTTCCCACGCTTTGGCGTGTATCCTACACCAAACCGCGCATTACTTTTTTTGCGATGGGACCCCAAATCTCGTAACAAATAACAAGTTATTTTCCACGGGTCGAACCCCCATCACAAATAACCTCTGGGAGGGTCTATTTTCGATGGGAATTCATCCTGTCGCAATTAGCCTGTGGCAAAGCCTGTTTTTCCCGTACTGAAAAATGTCATTCCTCCTCCACTATAAAAAGGTACTCACCCCTCTCACTAACCCAAACCTTTCAATCCACATTGTATTGACTGAAATATCCTCAAATATGCAAAAAAATACCTCCCCTCAACATAGAATCCTATATTTGGGTAGATATCCATCTAAAGAATCCCTTTGGTGCAAATGAAAAGGAGTTACCCAAAGAAGAGGTAAAATCCTTCCCAAAGATGTTCTGTTTTATTTTCATTATCCAACCCCTAAAATCTTATAATTATATGATTATATATTTAAACAAGTATCCTATATATACCTATATATTTTTATTATATGGTATAAACTTACACTCACACACACTTCCTTCTAATGGGAAACAAACTTAACATACTTATGTATGGGGAACTACCGCCTCCCCAAATGATGTTGTTCATTTTTCCTTTACAACCTCTCATGATTGGGAATTATGATATAAAATATATTTATATCATATATATATATATATGATTTTTATAATTTATTTATATTTTTTTTAATTTTTTATTTAACTCATACTATTATGTTTTTCATTTTTTGGGAATACGATAACAACGTTTGTGGAAATGTGGACTACCGCCTCCCCAAAGAGATGTGATTCCTTCATGAAATACAAGGAATGTATAAAGTGTGGATTTAATAAAGATATGTAACATATATGAAATACATGTGATACATTAATTATAATATACATATATATAATTTACTTTTTATTCTTTTAAATATGAAAACAAAATGGAAGAAGCGTTCATACGTACGTACTACCTACTGTCTCCATAAACGATGAATTTAATTTCTTATCTCCAAATATTAGGTACAATTATAAATACTTATATAATAAAAATATGTGATAATTAAATTATTTTTTACATTCTCGAGATGATGAAATCGTGATCTAAGTAATAGGAACAACAAGTAACAAGTTAAAACATACCCGAAAAACTAGTTAATTAACACCCGAAATAGTTAAAATAATGAAAGATTATTAACAAACTGGTAAAAAGATATTATAAGAAGTTAATATATGATATTATCATATATATTATTATGTGGTTTTATAACTTATTGACATTTTTAAAACTATTTTACATGAATTTAATGAAAAATCACCCAAAAGGAAACACAAGGAATGCGATTCTTGTCTAACTTTTCTTTCCATGAGACATACACCATAACAACACTTAATCATTTTTTGTTTCATACCTACTGCCCTTTTGGATATACAACATGATTAATTATTTTCTCTTCAAGGTATTTAAGTGTTCCATTTTATGATTTTTACTTTTGGGTCTTCTAATTCATATGTTACCATAGTGGTAAGGGACTTCCTCTTAATTTCCCTTCTTTGAGGAATTTTTTTATTGTACATATATTTTATTATATATAGTGTACATAATTTCACTTTTACATGTAATGTCATGATTCATTCATTATTTATTATATTTTTAGTTTAAAAAAACTATTTTATCTAAGGGTATTTGAACTTAAAATTACCAAGCGGTAAAGAGACTTCATAACTCAATTCTTTTCAGGGGTTATATAATTTCCTTGTTGTACTTTATATTCCATAATAATGTGTATAATAAAATTAACTATCTATTTATGTATTTCCTCTTCTTATATGTAGATATAATTTATATAGACGAAATCTATTTGATTCTATCTTCAACAATATGTTCTTTTCAAGGGTTTACATTATAATCGTATTTTATTCGGGATTGTTGACACTCGAATTTACATTCGAAGAAATTATTTTATCATTGTCTAAAAAGCCCTTTTAATTTTATTATAATATAGTTATTCATGACCTTTTTCAAGTAATGTTTCTATTTCTTCACTCATTGGAACTGAAAATGTTTTGTAAATTTTTTTTACAAAAACCTGACTTCATTTCTCTCTTTAGTCAGAGAACCTATTTTCTTTTAATAATTATATTTTATAAAAAGGTTTTCAAAAAAAATTTAACCATTGAAAAATGATTTATTAAATATATTTTAACCATTTTTTTCTTTTATAAATTCTTTCAAAGGAATCTTATTTTCACTTTCCAAAAAGGAACTTTTATACCCTTTTCACCTTGCAAAAGGTATGTTCTTTTTACCTCATACTATATTTACGGATTTAACCATCATCATTATTTAGAAGGTTATTTTAAAAGTTTAAAAGGTTACATTTTAAGGAAAATAATTTGAAATGTTATTTTCAATAAAAATTATTTTCATAATGATTTTTAAAATAAAAATTATATTTTCCTCAAGAATGTTTTCAAAATATATATAATAATATTTACATTAATCAATAAAAACCCCTTTATTTTTACTCCAATGGTGATATGTTGTATTTATACCATTCTTATTCTTCCTAGTATGGTTTATGATTGATTTTTACAAGGATAATTTTGTTGTTCACTTCTATGATTCCTTTTTTAGTCCCCATAGAATATTCAATTTCCTAGGATCAGTAGACATTGAATTTACCCTAATTATATATATCATTTATCATGGAGTTATTTATAACAAAAACCGTATATAATTTTTACATATGGTTTTTACTCTGACAATTAGTCGATTTTCTGGGCAAATATTGATAAATCTGTATCCTTATTCGGTACGGATATTTTATACGGAATATTTTTTTTTCAATATGAGTAATTATTTGGAAAGGAAATGATGGGTATGGACTATAATATATATATCCGATCATTGCATAATCATTTCATCACAAGGAATATTAATTGTTCAAATTAAATTAGATTCTACCTATAGTTTTAAACCATATTTTGAATGGTCTAAAAGGTATATGTTTTAATGTTCCTGGGATATGATGTCCAATAATAAAGCATTTAAATCATTTTGAATATGTTATTCTTGATCCATGATATTTTTAGTTGATATATATATGGATTCATTCCATTCTTAGTTCATTTATTAAATGGAACGTGTTTCAGTTTCTTACATTACCATATTTACTTTTCCTTATCCATTTATTTGAATCACATTTATTTCCCATCATTTACCATTCTATATTGTTTATGAACACCTTATCAATTTATTGATTACATGGAACGTGTCATCAGTTATTACCTTTCCATATTGGCTATTCTCATCGATTCATTGTTGCTTCCACTATACTTGAACCTTATTGAGAATATGATATTGCCCTTGTTTTTTACCATTTCCCAGGAATCCAAGAAGTGTACAAAGAAATATATTCAAGTATATAATATGTGGAATGAAGTTTTATCATTAAAAGGGAAAATATATATTGTAATTAGTGTATTCATTTTTAATAAAAGACCAATGTATTTATCTAGTTTAACATGACTACTAAAATATTTGATCCTTCAAGATTTGATTCCTTGTAATCATGCCTATGTAATGGTAGTAAACTCTCACTCTAAGATTACTAGGGTTGGTCCACTACAATATTGCTTGTACAGATTTTGAAATAAGAAATTTCTAATATAAATCACAAGGATGAGGATTTAATCCATATTTCCTTCAATCCCCCACTTCCACTGAAGCCTCATTGACTTTGTTTCATTTCACCTTATATTGTATCATACAAAATAACTTTTGAAACCAAATCCATAAATATTTTGAATATATTTAATTTTTTTTGTAAAGATATAACTAACTTTACCATATATTACATTATATACAATACCTTGTGAATATCCATTTAAAACTTCTTTTTAATAAAATCAAAATAACTTTTAGAGACTCTATTTGAGTCAAACTAAATCCCTATCTAGTTACCCATAATGTGTGGCCCCATGGGACTTTGTATCATTGATAACAAATATAAATTACGAAATCCAATGTAATTGAAGAGAAAACTCTATAAAATCATCAGTTCTATAGAATAAATAATGGGATCTAGCATGATCACCATCAAACAGATGTTTCTCTATACCTATTTCCACATATTGTATCATATGAGAGAGGGAATTTTTGTACGATCACTTTGTCTGAGATGTCATGTGACCATGATACATAGAGTATTTCAACCGCATATAGTATACTTATATACTATTGATTTTTGGAGTATGGACTGACTAGGTCGATGAATACATCACTTGTCATTCTCCATTATGGATGAGAAGATCACATTCCCCTCACCCAAAAAATAAGCAGATCATATGTAATATCTATGTGAGGACACAAATTTCTATTGTATATCTCAACTATGGGACCATATGTCATAGAATTTCTGAATAACCCAAATTCCTTTTATTAATATTTTGTTAATCCACCTTCCAAGTGGTGAGGTGGAACCCTTACAAGTCGTAGAGGCTTAGAGACAATTACACGACCCATAGGTCTTAGAAGAAACCACCCAGACAAGACAACATGGAACTGCTCCTCCCCAACACATGTCATGTTATCAACACCCCCCTTCACAAGGTCGGTATTCTAGATTTCCTATGCATAGATTCACCTTCTCTGAATTGATGGAAATGCCATACCCTCTCGTTCTTCCAATTCTAGTTAGCTCTGCTCTAGTGAATGTTCCTTCTCTTATCCTCATATAGAGCCTTGTTCCCTGTAGCCTGATTGGTACATCTTCAAATTCATTTGTCCCGAAGGCCTTGGGGTGTCTTGAAGGCTTGAGGTGGCCCGAATACCTTGATATATAACTATCCCGAAGGCCTTGGGTTGCCCGAAATCCTTTTAGGACCCAAGGACCAAACTGGTGGCCCAAAGGCCCAGATGGATGAATAGTTCCAGATGCTACAGTACAAAACAGTACCTACTATAGTATCCCCGTAAATATGTCTCCACCCAAATTTGATATCGGGTCTCTTGGATGCACCTGAGGAGTCCTCACAACCTATGTTGTGGCTCATGTTCTCATATGTCATAAACATCATATGATAGGATAAATATTATATTGGTTAAGCTCCAATAGACAAAATAATAAAAAATATACCTAACCACACCTTTATTTTCTATTCCCCAAGGATTTTATGTGTAAGGTATCAAATTATAAAGGTTCTAATACATGTTATCTCACCAAAAATGGTTATTGGTGACTTTAAATATGAACAATACACCTCTAGTATACCAGAGACATCGTGTATGGAAATCCACGTGGTCTAATTCATGGGTCATCATGAAAAAAAACTAGTTTTGTGTCTCATGATCTTAACCCATATCCTGATATAAGAATCATACTTAATATATCCATAACATTTCATTATAACCTATAATACTCATCAGAAGACATCAATTTTGGATAATTGAAAATTATTATTTTATTGTTCATTTATCATTTCAATTCATGAAATATTTATCAATATATACATATATTCAACCAAAATTAAATAATGATAAATTGGCGATTTACTCTTATATAACATGATATATTTTAAATTATTATAACCTTCAATATTAAAAAATAAAACTATACATATGTTCTTTAATAAGATATAATATATGATAGACTATTAGATTATAATTATGTTTTCTACACTTTCAAGGGATTTTTTAAACTCATTACATTTCTATATAATTCCAGACACATACTTTTGTGACAATTTGATAAAATTCTCACATTAAACTCTTTAGTGAGTATGATTTATAAAGAATCCATATTTGAATAATTGTGAGATTTTGGAATCACATTCCTAACATTTATTTCTTTAAATATATTCAAACTATTTAACTCTAGAACATCCAATTATATGATATTAAATACTTATGTTATATACTATGTTCTCTTTCTAAGTTTATCATCATCATTATTGGAACTATTTACATCAATTGTTTTCTTTAAAGTCATTTTATTTATTAATATAACGTTTTTTAAAGAATCAAAATGTTTACTTTCATGTTACATTTTCTCGAATCAGAATGGTATGATTCTGGAACATAGGACTCAGACTATTGGAGGGTCATATAAGAAAGTGGTCGACAAAAGTTAGGATATATAGATGATATATTATAGAACCAGGATTGGATGTTTTCATGTTTAAAATATGGTTTATGGAAGTTATTTTTCACATAAAAATCAATCAGGTGAGGATAGAGAGGGTCTTTTTGAATTTGAGTAATTGGGGATTTACAAGGGATTCATATAGATAATCAGATAAGATATGATATAATAACATTGGAATTTACTGGGATTCTACAGTGGAGGTGGATTTTTCACTAGAAATAAGGGGTGATAGAGAACAATGATTGGTCCTACCTGATTATAGAAAGGAAGTGGAAACTGCTGATAGAATGAACACTTCTATAAGGATGACGTGGGACCATTTTATAGTGTATCTTTGGATGACTTTTCTTGACATGTGTAAAACTTATCCTAATGAGTGAGTGATAAGTGAAAGATCTAATATAAACTTTTATTATTTTAATTATAATTTTAACATTTCTATATTACAATGAAATGAAAGTATGTGTTCTAATATAAATATATGATTTATATTTTGAACCTCATAAATTTCTTATTATAAATATTTGCTTTTATTTTTTTATTTGAAGTTCTATTTATTAGTGTTTTTTGTAAGTCTTATTGTGTGATATGGTATTATTCTTGTTCATTTTTTTAAGGTATGGATTTATAACATATGTTTTAGTAAATTAGAGTACAGGGACCTCTAAATTATTGATGTGTTTATGTTTTTTGTGTTTGAAACTTATAGAGGTTAACATTCAGCGATATATGGTTTTATGTACCCAAAAAGTTGTATCAGATCTCATGGTTCAGTAGGTCATTGAAACAAAATCAATAATAGACACTTAAGTTAATTATATTGTCTCTATGCTTTTTAATTTTAGTTGGAGTCAATAGTTTCAAAAGGTATGATGTCAGAGGATAGAGTGGTTTGAGTTGAAGAGTTTTATTGGAGAAATTGTTTCTACTGAAAGATGTAGATGGGGGATTATCTATTTTATGAGTATTCCAAATATTAGTTGTAAGGATTTAAACCAAAAAAATGAAGAAAAAATAATGATAAAATAATGATTGTAAGGCACTTTGATTGATTTAGATATCACTAACACCGAATGTTTCCTATAGCATCAAAGTAGTTAAGATAACTATTTTTCCATTAAAGACTATGGAAAATAAGTATAAGAAGACAAAAAGAATAAAAAATCATTTATGATGCAAGGGATAATATAAATAAGAAAAATTATTTATCATTTCAATAAATATAACATGATTTAAAGGAAACTCTAATTAGTTAAAGTGAAGTTCATATAAGATGTGTGGGATTTATTATAGTTGTTGTCTCTTTTGGAATCATGGGAATCAATGTTAAATTATATAAGTAATTATTTTGGTGTGATCAAACTATTGTTTAAGTATATTGAATATCACATTTTGAATGAAGAGATTAGGTGGATGGAAGCCCAAAAACCTACTATAACTACCCTAAAATAGGAATAATGAAGATGTTCCACTCAATGAAAAGTCTCTAAGAAATTATTAGATAAATCAATGTAGATAATTAGAGGTAAACCAATAATTCCAGAACCTATTTGTTGGAAACACTGAAATACAGGTAACCTTGGGAAATACTATATACTTCATAAGAAAAATTTTGGAATGGGATATTTTAGAAGATTTAGTTCTGAAAATATAACAACTAATGGTGAGATAAGTTTACATCTAAGTCTTAATATTACACATGAATAATATGTCATTGATTTTGGGGATTTGTTTCATTCTATATCTGAGATTTCTTATATGGTGAATTATGTATCCAAATGATCTGGAATAGTTCATCTAGCTAATGATAATTCCTTCAAGATCATGGGTAGGGGTGATTTTAAAGTCTGAATGAAAAACATAAGTTTCCAAGTTTGACTTGGAGTTCAATAGATACCATGTTCATAGAAGAATCTAATTTCCATTAGTCGAGTGGTTGAAGTACGTTTTGGAAAAGGATTAAAAAATTTAATATGTAAGATCACTCAAGGTTCCATTTTTTCATCTATTGGTGTTAAAGATGGGTGTTGTGTCTGACTGGAAGATCAAATGGAGCAAAAATTACCAAAATTTTAACTTCTGAATTTATAGAGTTGTGGAATTTTAATCTTTAGAACTTTATTGATAATAAAATTAAATTCATAGTGGCTAAGGGTATAATGACACATGATCACATATATTTTTGATATTGTTTGAGTTTTATACTAAAAAACTAGATTAAGGTTTCATTTAATATAAATGGAATGAAACCTATGTCTAAAAAGCTAGAGCTCATTCACATGGACCTTTTGGGGCCTATTCTGTTACATTCTCATGGTGGGTTTCTGAATGTCTTATTATGAAATGTAAAATTAGTTTGGTTTTAGAGATGATTTATAGGATCATTAAGACCCTATGTCATCTATCAATGAGTTTTAAGTTGTCAAATTTTGTATTTTGAATATTTTTTAAAAGAGAACTAAAGAGGGTATTTTTAAAAAAAGTTTGAAGTAAACAACTTTAATACTAAGGACGATCCTTCAAGCATGAATATCAATTCCTCAACCAAGTTTAATAATGGTTCTTTGAAACTTGATAGAGAAAAATTACATTGTTTTGAGGAACTATTTGAACTAGAACATGAAGAAGAAGATGAAGTACCAATTACTTCTATTCATAGAGCCATTAGGACTCATATAGACCATTCATTAGATGTTGTAGTTGGTGATGTAGATTTTAGAACTCAGACTAGCGATTCTCTAAGAAACTAGGTTTGACATCAAGCCTTGTTGTCACACCATGAATCCAAAACACATCACTAAAAAATATATTTTTAATTATGGGTAATGAATATGTAAAATGAGTTGATTAAATTTTAAAGGAACAAAGTATACGAATTATTAGAAAGAACTAAATAATTCTGGACCATTTCCACTATGTGGGTATTTAGAAACATGGTTTTTGAGTTTGTAACTAAAATAGAATTAAATCTTGTTTGGTTTCAAAATTTTATAGTCAAGAGGAAGGAATTGAATATGAAGAAACCTTTTCAATAGTAGAGAAACATGAAATAATTAGACTATTTCTTACCTAGTAAACAAATTACAATTTAAGTTTATATCAAATAAATATCAAGAGTTCCTTTATAAATGGTTATATAATTGAGTATGTTTCTGTAGAACAACCCTTGTATTTAAAAACACACTGTTTACAAATCAATTTTTTAAATTAAACAGAATATTTTATGATTTAAAATAATACCCTAGATATTATTATAATAGGATCAACTTTTTTTATTTATAAAGGGTTTTACAAGCTATAAACGATCCTACTATATTTATAAAAATAATTTCCAATGGTATTTTAGTATTTCTAATCTATAATGATTATATTATTTTTTTATCACCTAAAAAATATTTGTGTCCTGAATTTTCAAAAATAATGAAAAATTAATTTGAAATGATTTTAATGAGTGAGGTAAAATTCTTCCTCTATTTTTCATATTTTTATAATTAAAATAAGAATCATGTTAAATCTAACTAGGTAGAGTAAATATATTTTTAGTTTTTTTGAATGAATAAAACCAATCAATGTTATACTCTCTTGAGTACCAGTTGTATATTGGATATTGATGAAATTGGGAAACCTTTTGAACAAACCACAACTATAGGTATGGTTGGAAGTTCACTATAATTAGTCACTTTCCAAAAAAATATTATGTTTAGTGTTTTCATGTGTGCACAATTTTAGGAAAATCCAAAAGAGTCACATTTTAATTCATTGATTTTTTAAATACCTCAAATGTACATCAAATTTAGGATTATTTTAGTCTAGAAGATAAGAATTTTACTTTGTTAGTTCTTTCACTAATGATTTTTGTGTTTGTAAGTTAGATAGAAAAATAGCCTCTAAAACATGTCAATTTTTAAGAATGTCTCTAGTTTCATTATGTTGTATAAATTTAAACTCTGTTAAATTATCTATTACTAAATTTGAGTACATAGTTGATGGTAATTTCTATGCACATATTTTTTGGATGAAACCCACTTTAATATACTATTGATATCAATTTTATCATCTTTATATAAATTGTGATAATATAGGCACAATAAATATTTCTACCAATCCTATATCACATTCATAGAAAAAATATATTGATATATGATATAACTTTTTGGGAGACCTTTTTCAAAATGGTTATATTAGTCTATAATTAAATGGTATAGAACATCATACTGCTGATATATTTACAAATCTATTGAATATTGAGAGAATTAATTTTACAGTACATGAATTAAGAATTATTACGTATTGTTAAATATTTCAATTTAGTTCTTACTCTTATGTTTGTATGAGTTATCTTTAAAAATTCTTAACTTCTGTGTTTGTTATTAATGTAAACGTGAAGTACAATTCACATGGTTAGTTATGTGATATGGTGTTTTTATTCGTACATTAAGTTAAGTGACTATTATCAATTTATCATGAAGTCATTATACATAAAATGAACTTTTATTCATAATATCTCTATACATATCATGGAACTTAACTCATGCAGTCAATGAAATTTCCATGAAATTTTACTCATGTGGTCACTATACCTATTATGAAGCAAAATTATTTCATTCATAATAATTAACATGAGTTTTTTATCAGATTTTCAGTATAATTACCATGAGTCCATGGTCAGTATACCTATCATGCCTTAGTTACTCTGAGTACACATTTGGTATAACTACCATGCCTATTTTTACTTATAATTATTATTAAGTTTCTATGGTGTGGTTTTATATAATATTATTACTATACTATATACCTAAATGATTGAAATAAATTAAAATTGGAATATTAATCAATATAAATCCTTTCCACAAAAAATCTATTTATTCTATTCAAATTCAAAACTACTGTTGAGACCCCCTCTCTTAAAATTCCCCCATGAATATATTCCTTATTAAAAATAAAATTGAATCATAATAATTTTGAGGATGAAATGATATCTTTATACCACACCATCTTTTAAAATACCTTATATAGAGAAGTCAAAAAAGGATCAAGGGAAAAAAGTGATGTAGTGAAGCCCCACAACACACATTTTATGGATTGACTAGTGTGTGTAGAAAATGATGTTGATTCTCCATGGATTCAATCAAAAAATTCAATGGTTTTGAAAGAAATTACTAAAAAATGATGGCATTGATGGTTTAAGGAGAATGGTAATACATTCTACTAATGATAGTTAAGGAATTAAATGCCAATTCAGAATTTATTACTAGAAATAATAGAGACACCATTAAGAAAATTGTCGATGGGGAATTTGATTTAATTTTCTTCAAAAATCCAAGATAATATATTATTTGAATCACATATGCATGGATATGTAGACCACCAATGGTCTTAACATATTATTATTTCCCATTATGAATTCCTAAATTTTCTAGAGGCAATGACAAGGAAAGAGGCACCTAAAAAACAAACTATAGTAAATCTCATTGGTGAATGGTGGCTTCTATAAAATTTTATCAAACATTTTATTTATACCAACAAAGAGGAATTTAGTATCCCTGGGCACAAAGATATATACTTCTTCTTATTTATAATGAATAGGTATTAGATATTTTTTAATGATATGTGATAACATATCTAAATTAGATGTGTACTCTCTCTTTAAAGATTAATGTTCTACTATATCCTTGTATTATACCTTACCCTTTATGTATAAAGGATTAATTACTTAGGGTGAGGAAAAGATAACTTCCGTAGATGGTTTATGACTTACTCAAAATATCTATAAGAAAATTAGAGTAAATTGGAACCCAAGAAGAAAAGAATTGGTTGATGACCCTAAGAAGCAGTATGAAAAGTTTTATTCTATCATGTATCTTATTAGACCAAGGGATTTTCAGGATGTAGGTCTTGAGCCACATGAGATTTTTGAATACACCGATGATTATGAGGATGTTTCTATTACTATGGTAGTATAGTTATTCAAGGAAGAAGAGATAAAGATAGTTTATTTTGATTAGGAACTGATGGAAACACATGAGTATGTCTAGGAATACTATCCTTTTATGTTATATGGTCCACCTAACTCTCTTATATACTTACATTCTCTTGAGTAAGAATTATGAGATGAAGATTGTAACACCCATATATATTGTCATTTTTTTCAAATTAATTTAATCATTAGATATTTTTAATTTCATAAAACACTGTATATATTTGATCTTATATTAAATCACTAATTTTGACATTCCATTTATATGAAACTAACTTTTCATATATTACACCGGATACAAACTTTGAAAATGTTACATGCAACACTGAGTTTCTATGAAACATCAATTTAATGTTATAATTATTTAAATGAGATAAATATAAAACTAGCCATTAAACAAATTAATATTAACACTAATAAAAATATTTCAAATATTTTTCATAATGTATTTATTGATAATGATGTATATCATAGTTTTGGTAAAGTCTTTATATGTTTTAATATACTAATTTTTAAAATAAACTACATTTTTATGTCCTTATATGAAAAATAATAAAATTAAAATTAGAAATATTTTGAAATTTAATTTGGAAAAATAAAAATTTCTTTTTAATTTAAAATGTAGAAATTATATTTCGTCAAAATCTTCGGGTTTTTTTAGCAACTTCATTTTTGGATGTATAGTGAAAAATAACAGATTTTAATTCAAAACTACATTTTCATATAATTTATTAATTAGGTTATGTAAAATTCCAATTTGGTTTAAAAGTTTAATTAGATCATAAATTTATCAATTAATCTGATTTATGTAATTGGAATTTATTTCACTTTGAAATTGGGTATGAAAACATAGAAAACGTTTTGATGTTTTTACTTGAAAACCCACATTGTCTTCCCATCAGTGGGATTAATTTTAGATTAAGCTCGGCCACTTATATGATTTGAATTTGAAGGAATGGATTCAATATTTGTAATTAAAATATTTCATAATGCCTAATAATTTTAATATTGATTTTGACCAAATATTTATTGAAAGTGATTAAAATCAATTTTAATGGTTAAGAGAAACATTTGGCTAATAAAGTAGTAAACCATATATTTTAGACCAAAAACAACCTATAAACAAGTCCAACACCCATTTTATTGTCATTATTTATAAATTCACCATATATTATGGAGTTTTTTTGGGTTGGTATGACTTTGGTTAGGTAAAAACGTGGGTACACCAATTTTTTTAAAAAAAATCCAAGTGTGTCCTTTCCCTTTTCTTTGAAAGGCAACCACCTCTCCCTCTTATTTACACTTCTAAATCCACATAGGTTGATCCAAGATCTTCCCAATACAATTCACACCATACATAAATTCATCTTTGAATCCTCCATTTGTAAATAAAGCAATCTAAGGAATCCTTTTGGCTCAAACCAAAAGGAGTTACCAGATTAAGAGGATGTTTATTCAAGTAAGAAGAGAGTCAAGATACAATGTAAGAGTATTTCATCTCACTTATTATTTTTATGAGATACATGTTTTATTCACCACCAATTAATTTTTTGTGGTGTATATACTACCAATTTATGTATTCTATTATTCTTATAATTAAATTAATGGGTGTTTACATATCCATTCTATGCTCTTTATTTCATGGGGTTCAAGTTTCAAAGGATGCCAAATCGGTAAAATAGTTTTGTCTCAATTTTCCTTCATTGAGACGCATGTTTGGTTATACACCTAAATTATTATTTGGGGCATATATAATTCTATTTTACATGTTATATATTTAATATCATTCTTTTCTGGGTATTTTAGGCTTCATTTAATTTCTTTTTCTTACATGGAGAGTATGATCCCATGTTACAATATGATAAGAGCTTATTGATACAATCTCATCAATTTTCAAGATTTTTTGTGTTTATTCTTTAATTTATGAAATATTATAATCAATATGTCAAGAATAATCATGTGTTTTATCATCCCATATTTATTCCATATATATCTATTTATTAAACCCTTTTTTCACTCTTTGGTACTTGAGATAATTAAGAAAATGTTTGTATGAAAATTAGACCATATTTCTCTATTCATTCAGAAATATTTTTTTTTTCAAAAACCATGTTTTAAAAAAAACTTAAAATTGTTTTCAAATGATGCTTGAAGAAAATTTTCATGGTAAACGTTTTTATAAAAACATTTTATTATTTTCAAATCATCCATTAAATTTTTTCAAATATATTAAAAAAAAGGTTTTAAAAAGGTTTTAAGTTTAAGAAATTTTTTAATTTTTTTCAATAATTCTTTAAATGTTTTCAAAGAAAATTTTTCCAATATTATTTCAAACCTTTTTTATAATTTTTCATGTTTAGTTCAAATAAATTATTTTTAAATTGTTTTATATTTTAAAGGGTAATTTTTTCAATGAAGAAAGGATATCTTCCTCAATAATTTTTTTGAGAAGATATTTCAAAATTATTTTTCATCTAAAACGAAATCAATTGATGTTTCTCATGTATTTCTAGGTAATTATCTAAAGGTTCCATTAAAATTATTTATATGATTTGTTTATTCTTTGACATAATGAGGTTTATGAAACCTGTTTCTATTATAAAAGTTATATATATATATTAATTCCACTTCTTTTCATGGGATATGATTTCATTATGTTATTAAAAAACATATGTCTTTTCATAGTTTATAATTTGGAGAAATGTTAATGATACCCAATTCATTTCATGGGTTATGATTTGATGCTTATAAAACCTTTTTCTTTTATGGGTAAGGATATGATGAATTTTTTATTTTATGTTACATATATGATGATGTTATTATGTGATGGGTGAGAGCTATATCTCCATCCAATGCATTGGGTAATGATGGAGAACTCATGAGTTTATATATTATGTGTGAACTAGATTACATGTTCACAATATTATTCATGGACCTAGATACATGTCCATAAGTTTATGAATGAACTTGATTACTTGCTCACAATGTTATGATTGAACCTTATTACATGTTCACAATATTATGAATGGAACTTGTTTCATATCCATAAGTATATGCGTGAACCTAATTACATGTTCATGATGTTTTTTGTGAACCTAATTACATGTTCAGAATATTATTCCTGGATCTGGTTTCATATCCATAATTTTATCCGTGAAGCTTATTACACCTTCACAATGTTATTCATGGACCTAGTTTCATGTCTGTATGTAGATACATGGGCCTTATTTCATGTCAATGAGTGGACATATTTATTCTTATACATGTTCACAATGTTATAAAAAAATATTCATGTGACAAATACCATGTCTTATTCCTAAGTTTTGATTTCCTGAATTATGCTCTCAATTCTCTTATGAATCGTGTCTTATGAACTTATAATATTTATTATCATCTATAATATGAAGGGTATAATATTTAACTATTTTCTCAAGTTTCATACCCGTTTATTCATGTAATTCTTACACATTTCATGTATTTACCCCTACTGAGAATCGTAGGTCACTCCTTTCTTATGTTTCATTTCACCAGGTTATGAAGAAATTTTTTAGATAGAATTACTAAAGGTCGAGATATTTATGGGAGTTGTTGAATATATTTAACCATGATGGAATATTTTGTTTCATTGTTTCTAAATACACTAAACTATTACAATTCTCAGGTATCTATTTTAGTAATTTACTAAATATTCATCTTTATAAGATGTAATATCTATGTATGATAAGCCTAGGACGCTATATTTGTTATCAAAGGAAAGGTTTATTCAACCTTTAAAAACAAATATTAGAAAAATTTCATGATCTACCTAGGTATACTTCTAAATATATATATATAGGGAAGTCTCTAAGGATAAGTATACATATAAGTTGACATTTAGAAAAAATGTCCTTGAATTTTGGTAAAAGATAGAGTGATTGGTTTCCTAGAAATACATCCCTATCTTGATATTATAAGTGTATGTGGATCTAGAATATATGTAACTAGGAGTAACAGCTCAAACACGATTTTTATGGCCCGAATCAAGGTAATCTGGAAAATGAAATGGGCCTTACTCCACACCTTGTTTGACACTCCTGGGGGGATATTCATTGGGAATTAATGAAATATTTACGAACCATCATAAAGGATTTTAATAGAAGTTATCCATGAATGACCTAGGATAAACATAAGGATTCATAGATTAAGGAAAGTGTCATAATTTAGACATCATATAAGTGAATTTTCATGATTATGTGGTTTCTCATTTTGAGAACTTTTTCTTACTCTATGGTTTTATTCAATGGATAAAACTCGAAAGAACCATGTTAATGGTGATTGTGATAGACAATGAAATGATTTTTCTCCTAAATATCCAAATGATATGGGGTCTAGAATTCTAAACCTAATTGTTATACTCTCATAGATTTCTTAATTTAGGAATCATGCTTAACTTCTAAAAGAGAAAATAAGGGAGAAACATTTTGTTGAGTCCTTTATGATGAAATTTCCACCTTCTTTTAGTGGGACCCCAGATACACTATTTTCTATAAAAAGTGTTAGCACCACAAAAAAGATATTCTCCATTCTATAGTGTTCAGATAATGAGAATGTCATTCTAGCTGTTTATCGGTTAGATGGTGAAGAAGACTGATGATGAAATCTAGTAAATAATATGGGGAAGAAACATGAAATTGAATCCATGTATTCATATGATTTCAAGAAGTTATTATTGAATAAGAACATTACTTGTGTTCTTCATTGGAATATGGAAAAGGGGTTCCCTGAGTTGATGAAAAAGGATGATGAATATATCGGTACATATGAGGCAAATTTCCCAATGAATTGAACGGTAAACTTATGGTATTATCATCAAACCCAAAAGTAATGCTGATAGGTTCTTAAAAGTCTTAAATATAAGTACTATAATGGTTTTATCCCTAAGATAATTTAGAATCTATTAAGATATAATTCGTTTTGAAATCAAAGTTGAAATTGAGGTTGGAGTTATGTATCAATTTCATGGATTTAAAAAGAAGATGAGGATATACATCAAAGAGGAATCTAATAAGCATAGAGAGAAGAAAAAGTTTCAAACTCTTACTTTCTAAAACTATTGGAAAGATCACTTAGGAGAGTGACTTAAAGGAACATGAAGATGTTTCAAGTGCGGGAATAATGTCCACTGAGAAGAATAATGTATAAGTGATGAGAAGAAGAAATTTAATTAATTGAGTAGAGAAACATTTCAACAGAATAAACCAAAAAAACTAAAGTGTTTCAAGTGAATATAGTTTGGAAATTATGAGAATAAATTCCCCAATACAAGGGATAAAATATAGTATAAGACATAGCCACCTCTGACGAGAAAGGTCAAAGGGAAATCATATACAATCACAATGGACGGAGTGAATAATAAAAATTAGAGAAAAATTTATCTTTTCCCCCTTTTTGGAAATTTCATTATTGTTTTTGTATGTATAATACCTATGATAATCATGTTGTTCATCCTTTAGTGAGCTTTAATGTGATTATATCCATATACATGGATTTTGGAGTAATATGATCACATTTAATGTTCTATAGGTGCAAGGATGAAACCAAGTATCCAATAAAAAATTTTTGTTATATGATAATATCATATTTAAGGAAGAAAGTTTAAATTATATTTAGGAAGGGTTATAAGGTTAAAAATTTATATAAATTTTATTTCAAATATCAACTAATTCTTTTTAGATTAGTTTATTATATCACCACATGAGGAGTCACACGTATTTGATAACCTGTTTTTGGTGACGGTAACTGAAGACATATGGGAAGAATTTTCACAGAACTTATGACCTATTAGTACTTCAAGAGTGAAAAAATGTTCTCACTCATTTATTAGGGAAATAGATTAAGTATAATCAATCAATTCACAAACAAAGGGTGCAATTTTTCAAATAAAAGGGAATATAATCAATTAAGTATAACTTATCATGAAATTTCTTCAACTCTAGGAAAATAATCATGAAACCAAAAAGGTTATCCAAGTACGTTTGTTTCTGATGAATAAAATTACCACTTACGTCATCATAAATTTATGGATTTTTTCACTTTTAACTTTATACTAACCATTTTCTCTATTAATATCCATTATAAAATTATTTATAGATTTATATTCATTGTCCATTTTTCACTTTCCACCTATCTTCTCCGATGTAGAAACATAATTATATATTACTCTGGGTAACCATTATGTTTTAAACATTCCATTTTTAATGGAAGTATTAGTATTAATTTTTATGGTGTGTATCTCTATGATTAAAACTTTCACTATTTAATCCTTTGATATCCCAGATGAATTTCGAGAGTGAAATTCATTTTAATGGGGGTATAATGTAATTTCCTGTGATTTTGTGAAATATTTTTTTAATTAATTTAATCTTTTGATATATTTAATTTCATGAAACAATGAAAATAGTTTTTTTATATAAAATCTATATATCCAAAATTACTTTATCAGAACACCAACTTGGTATACCTTACACTAAACAACAACTTGTCATATATTACACGCAACACTATGTTTCTACAAAACCTCATTTTATTGTTAAAATTATATATATGAGATAATTATAACATATCCCTTAAACTATGAAATATGAATTGTAATATCTACTTTTAAAACATTTTTTATAATGGTTTATTGTTAATTAGAGATATATTCTTTTTTGTAAAATCCTTATATGTTTTGAAATACTAATTTCTCAAATAAAATGATTTTTATATCCTTATATAAAAATAATAATATTAGTTTTAGACACATTCAAAAAATTAATTTGATAAAATAAACTTCTCATTTGAATTTATAATGTTAAATTTAGATTAAAGTGAACTTTTTGGAATTTTCAATGAAATATTAATTTTTGATGAATAGTGAAATATTCCAAATTTTAATTCAAAATTTCCTTTTTTTTTCTAATTTATTTATAAGATTAAATTATATTTTAATTTAGCTTAAAAGTTTCATTTGATAATATTTATATAAATGAATCAAATTTAGGTCATTGGACTCAATTTTACTTTGAAATTGTGTATAAAAACTTAGAAATCTTTTGGACATTTTTTCTTGAAAAACCCGTAGCGTTGTCTTGTTAGCATGATTAATTTTAAATTAATTTATGCCACTTATATGATTATAATTTAAAAAAAGGTTACATATTTTAAATAATAATAAATTATAACATATAATAAGTAAAATTAGTATTTGAAAAAAATATTACTGAAAGTGATTAAAATTTATTACAATGGTTAAGAGAAAAATTAGGTTAATAAAGTACTAAACATTAAATTTAAGACCCAAAATGACCTAGAAACTTTTACAAAACCCATTATATGGAACTTACATAGAAATGAACATTCCATTATTGAGTTTGGTTGGTTTTTATGAATTTTTATAGGTAACAACATGGGCACACCAAACTTGTTTTCAAAAATGCCATGTGTGAACATTCCCTTCCCTGTAAAAGGCCATCACCTATTTCTCTTATTTGCACCTCTATAAAAACATAGGTTAAGCCAAGATCTATCAAATAAACATACCAAAATACCTAACTTCCTCTATGAATCCTCCCTTTGGGTATAAATAAATCCCAGGAAGCCTTTTGGAAGAAACCAAAAGGAGTTACCCGATTAAGAAGAAGCATGTATGAGTACGAAGAGAGTCAAGTCACAAGGTAAGGGGCTTTCATCTCACTTTTTATTTATGTGAGATATATGATTTATTCACCACTCATACCTTTTTTTAGTGTGTATAAAACACATGTAGGTATTATATTATTATTATAGTTAAATTTATAGATATTTACATATAAATTCTATGCTCTTTATTTCATGGGGTTTAAGTTTGAAAAGTTACCAAATAGGTAAAATAGTTCCCTCTCAATTTTATTTTTGAGAGTCATATTTTTTTTATGCACAGAAATTCTTTTTAATTTTATATATAATTACATGTGACCTATTATATCTTTAATCACCTTATTTTAATGATATTCTATGCTTTATATAATTTCATTCCCATACTTGGAGAGTATGATCCCAAGTTAACAAGTGATAAGAGTTCATTGAAAAAATCTCATAACATTTAAATATTTTTTATGTTTATGGTTTCTTTGATGAAATATTATGATCCATCTCTAATGAACAGTCAAGAGTTTCTTTATAATCTCTTTATTCAAGATATATCCTTGCATTAGTACCATTTTCCCACTCTGTGGTACTTAAGATAATTAAGAATTGTTTTTATGAAAATATGATTGTATTTCTCAATTAAGTTAGAAATATTTTTTATTTCAAAAACAATGTTTTAAAAATGGTTTTCAAGTTACCGTTGAATATCATTTTCAGGGAATAATAATTTCAAAAATATTTTATTATTTTCAGGGATTCCTTTAAAATATTTCAAATCTAATTTCAACGAAAAATGTTTTCAAGAATGTTTTGTGTTTAATAAATGTTTTAAATATTTTAAATAATTATTTATATGTTTTAAAAGAAAAAGGATTCCAAAATTATTTAAAGTATTTATTTATATCTTTTAAAATTTATTTTCATATAAATGGGTTTCAAAATGTTTTATGTTTTAAAAAGTATTTTTTTAAAGAAGAAATGATATTTTCCCCAGGAAATGTTATTAAAAGATATTTCAAAATTATTTTCCATATAAGATGACATATTATGATGTCACTCATTCAATTATATTAAATGTTATAATGTTCCATTCATATTATTTCTATAAATGGTTTTTGATTTTATGTTATGATATTTATGTAACTCGTTTCTCACCCACGAGTTATGTGCTTTTGAAGCCTTCGTCTTTTCATGGGTTATGCATTAATGAAGTTTTTACAAAACATATTTCTTTTCATGGATTATGATTTTATGAAATGATAATGATGCCCATTTCATTTCAGGGGTTATGATTTTATGTTTATAAATGATATGTATTTTTATGGGTCATGACATGATGGATGTTTTATTTTGTGAAACATGTATGAATGATGTTTTTTTATGATGGGTGGGACCTCTATATCCCTCCAATTAATTGGGTAATGATGGAGGACTCATGGAAGTGTATGTTATGTGTGAACCTAATTTCATGTTCACAATGTAATGTGTGAACTTGATCATATGTTAAAAATATTATGCATGGACCTAGATTTATGCCCATAATTTTATGTGTGATCTTGATAACATGATCACAATGTTATGTGTGAACCTTATTACATTTTCAAAATATTAGCCATGGTCCTATTTTAATGTCCATAAGATTATGCATGAACCTGATTATATATTCAGAATGTTATTCCTGAACCTGCTTATATGTTCACAATGTTATGCACGGACCTAGCTTCATGTCTATAAGGTTATGCATGAAAAAACTTTCATGTCTTATTCCTATGATATGATTTCCCAGCTTATGATCTTAATTATATTATGATCCATTTATTATGAACTACAAAAATTTATTATGAACTATAATATGAAGAGTATGATCTTCAAATGTTTTTCTCTTGTTCTATACCCTTATGTTCATGTTATGCTTACACATTTCCTTTATTTACCCTTACTAAGAATTTGAGATCACCCCATTATTATGTTTCCTTTCCCTAGGTAATGATAAAATGTTTTAGGAAGAATTATTAATGGTAAGGATATTTATGGGAATTTTTGAAGATCTTTCACCAGGATAGAAGATTTTCTTTCCATGTTTCAAAAGAAACTAAACTGTTACGATACTGAAGCCTGTATTTTTTTAACGTACATAATATTTATCTTTATATGAAGTAATATCCACGTACACTAATCCTGTATCTGTTTGAAAATATTATTGAAAATTAAGTTTCAATTAGTAGTTTTGTTGATGGACCTAAATTGTATGACTCTTGTGATTCAGAAGAGGATGAAGAATTTTATAATAAGTCCTCACCTCTAATGCCTATGATAGGAATCACTCCTTGAACTAGTATATTGAATTCACCATATAAGGTGTAACAACCCGAGATTTTATGAAAAATATTCTTTTTAATTTTATTAATGTCTTGTGTTATACGCTACACCAAAAGGAGCTTTCACAATACACATCTCTGACCTGGCTTGAATTATACGCAATCACGACCTTCCACGATAGCGTGTGTTGTACTCAACACCGAGTTTCGCTAAACAACGATATGCTATTAAGATATTACTAAAACTAGCCGTTATGAATAGTAATAACCACTTTTTGAAATTTTGTAAATTTTATTTTTCAAAATGGAATTCATTTTTGGATTCGTAATATCGAAATTAGCTTTGGGTGAAATTTTGGTACTTTTCGGATAACTTTCATATTCTGATGAATAGTGAAAATTACTAAATTTTAATTAAAAACAACTTTTTTAACTGAAATAATTAATAGTGATAAATTATTAATTTGAGTGGTTTTAAAGTATATTTATAATATATTTTTACAATTTAATACAATATTGGTCATTGGTTGTAATTTCACATTTAAACCAGATATAATCATGTGTCAATCTTTTGATAGATATTGTTTCTTAAAAACACACTATTTGTTTTAACTGCGGGATTTAATTATAAAATTAATTAATGAAACTTCTATGTTATGAATTTGGTAAAATAGACTTCATTTTTGAATTCGGAATATGACATATAGCTTAGGATGAAATTTTGGCATTTTTCTGAAAACATTCAATTTTTGATGAATACTGAAACCACTAAGTGGTAGGTTAAAAACTGAATTTTACATAAAACTTAATTTTACCGCTTCTGTGAATGGAATTTCGAAAATCCGAAAGACACGGTTAATATCAAGGACTAAAATGTGGTTCAATGAGATGAAAATAATTTTTTGTGAATAGTAACTTTTTACTTTTTTTTACCACGATTAATAGTAAATAGGGTAACTAAGGGTAAATATGATATTACTATTTCCCTAACACATGTCCTAATTCTATTGGATAAGTGTAATTCGACCAAAAAAAACCTTATGAATATAATATGACCATTTAGGTCCACTTGGATTAGATTAGGACATTTATTATTATATTATTTAAAGAAGGGTTAAAAGAGTTAAAATCAAAGTTTATTTACTAAAAAAATTTAATACGGGGTTATACATAAGCTAAATTCGACTATAAATATTCATTAGAAAGATAAAAAGATTTCCTACATAATGGTATTTTATTTGTAATTTTTAGACATCAAATAATTTAATTTATTTATGACACAAAGATGATGCAGTAATTATCTTATTAATGAAATATTGACATAATTGATATTATAAATACCAAAATAAATGTAATTTAAGACTTTTTATGAATTCCACTAATTTTATAGGTTAATATGAAATATTAGTGTTGATTTAATCAACTTGGTTCGAACATATAATTCTGTTATGACTTTCACAAAAAATAATATATCAAATAGTGTCAAATTGACACAAAATTGTTTTTAAATCAAATATTATATTATTAATTGTTATTTTATTCCTAAAAATCTAAGGTTCGGCCAAATGACTTAGATAAGGATATATGTATTAATAATAAACAATTTGGGGTTCGTTTGGAATGTTATTGTTTGTGTATTAACCAAATAGTGAAAGAAAACAAAAAGACACGGTAAAAGTTAAATTATTTAACTTAGAGTTAAATCTAATTGACAAGGTTAAAATAATACCCTAAACTTGTCTAAATCTTATTGGTTGATAGGATTTCGACCCATCCCCACTTTATCTCCGAAATAAGACCCTTTGGAACCATTATAAACCGATTTTTACTTTAATATAAAATAATATTTTGAGGTATTTCTAAGGTTCCCCTCTCCTCCCTTATAAAAGGACACCTCCTCCCCCTCCTCCTCACACCAATTTGAGCACTCAAGCTGTAACGCCCCGACCCCAGTTACCCAGAGTCGGTGCATTATTTCATAACATTGGCATGATCACAAGAAAGATCAAATCTCGAAAGACTGATTGGTTTAGTAGCCTTGGAAACACTAGATATATTCATAAGTTTTACATTACATCGTAAAATGAAAAACTACTACAACAACATAATGTTTCCACAGTCCACACTATAATCCCCTCATAATATCCCGGCAGGTCATTCATAACTTACATCTTCACATCCTGGGAAAAATAAAACATAGAAAATGGGTGAGCTCAAATGCCCAGTAAGGATAACAATAGAGCGAAAACTTTCCTAAATAAGAATAAACATTTAAGGCAATGTATAACTAAAACAAAAGCCTTTTAAACTTTAACTTCAACATAGTATGGAATAAATAAAATGAAATAATGCCATTTACTTATTCACATGGATATTCTACTAATCGAATAATCACATGCAATATCAATAACCACTTTCATAATGATGGAATGCATAATGCTGAACTCTAATTTCTTTGTCAAGGCCTCATCCCAAGACCTTGGGGCTAACTGTAACCGGAACCCAACCCGGAGTGCCTCTAATAACCGGACACCAACCCGGAGTGCCTCTAATAACCGGAGACCAAACCGGAGGGCTTACTTTTACCAGTACCTAACCTGGCGGGATTACTTTTACCAGTCCCCAACCTGGAGGGCTTACTTTAACTAGTCCCCAACCTGGAACATACTTTTCCAACACATTCATATGAAGTAAAGGTTGAAATATAACATAAACATTCTTATTAAAACTAGCATACGAAATGTCAATACTTTCACCATAAACCATGAATGGTATATATAAAAAATAGCACATCCACAGTCAGACATATCACAAAACCTTCAATACAATATAAAAGTTTTGTTTCATAATATATCATCCTCAAATAAGCGTAAAATCCATTAAAGAATGTTGACATAGATGAAATCAAAACTCTTTTTAAAGAAATATCTCTTTATATTTTGAAATCATTTAAGAGAAATATATTTATAAAATAAAACATTTTCTTTGAAAATATTCTTATAAGATTGTAAGGGAAGCTTTGACAATTTTATAACGGCGGAAAATAACCGCACCCGCCGTATAAGTTAAAAAAAACATTCTTATCTTTAATTCTGTCGAAAAAGTTAAAAAGCACCTTGTTTGGAAAACTACGGAAAGATTCCCTTATAAACCTCTTATAAAAAGTCAATCAAGGGTATAAATGACTTTAACCCATATTCTTTTAAATATTAAAAATGTTTTGAAATACATTTTGAAGAAACATGGACGTGGATGATAACGAGGTCCCAGTAGATAATTATGTATAAACAACCTCGGATAATGAAGAGATTGCGAAATAAAACCTTACCTTGTACTTTTCCTTTGTTTGGGTAGGTTAACCTCCTGTATAATGGTGAAATAATTGTTATTAAATTATACAAGAATCATATACATTAATATGATATCATATATGATCTTTTAATATTGATTTGATAATAATATCTTAGTATTATCGTCGTTTCAGGTGATAATCGATTCGTTCTTCTTAAATGTTTGGTTACATAAGACATGTTTGTAATGGATAGATTATATATTATTCATAATCATAATGATATTAACATTATTTTTAACCCTAAAATGAGAATAAGACTTGAATGGATACGATGGAGAATGAATCTCATCGCGTTCGTGGAGACGGTAGTCCGTACGTACGCACGAACGCTACTTCCATTTAATTTTTATTTTTAAAAGAATCGAATCCAAATGATACATAGGTATATTACTATTCCAGTATAATATAATATTTTATATATGTTACTTAAGTTCATTAACACCATCCTTTATACGTTCCATGTGTGGTATGAACGAGTCATATCATTTTAAGGGGGCGGTAGTCCGCACTTCCTCAAATGAAATTATCGTATGTATATACAACATGAAACGAATAATGGTATGAAATAAAATGTAATTACAGAAGCTTATATATAAAATATATATCATTAATATCACATTTAATTATAGTGCCATCATAATGGCCACCATGAGAGGCGGTAAGATGTATTTGAACAATCATCGTTTCGTGAGGCGTTAGTTTTCCATCCACAGAAACATTATGTTCATCATCCATTAGATGGAGTTGTGTGTATGTGTAGTTTTAATACTTCTTATAACAACATCCTAGTATATTTTGGATACTGGTGTTGTTACAAAAGAAAGGAAATAAAAAGAGTTTGGGGGTTGGAGAAGCAAAATAAATGAAAATAATTTAAGAGAAATCGTTACCTTTAATTTAGGTAACTCACTTTGGTTGGAACCAAAGGACTTCTTGAAATGCTTTCTTCCTAAGGGGAAGCTTCAAGGAGGAGGAGAGAGATGTGGGGAGCTTATTTGGGCAGGGTTTGGATGAGACAAGTGGCTTGAGAGGTGTGAGGAATGAGTAGAAGTGGTCTCCTTTTATAAGGGAGAGGAGGGGCTCTTTAAGAAAGAGTGAAAGTATTACTTTATAATATAATTATATTCGGTTTATATTGGTACAAAAATCATTAAGGTCGAATATACGATGACTCATATTCTAAATAACATCAACCAATAAGAATTGGATAGGTTTTAGATAATATTTTAATCATTATAATCTTATTTATTTAAATGATTTATTAATGAGGTAACCATTGCATCATTATTGTGTCATTAATAATTTAAATTATTTGATGTCTAAAAATTATAAATAAAATATCATTATGTAGGAAATATTTTTATATTTCTAATGAATATTTATAATAGAAAATCCAACATGTATAACCCTATGTAAAAATTGTTCTTCTAAAAGATGTAAGCTTAAACCATTTTTATTTGTATTTTAACTTTATTAATATAATGTGTCCCTACCACATACAAGTGGCTCCAAGGGGTCCCCAAATCGACCCAAGGATTCCCATGGTCGGGTATGTGTCCACCAATAAGGTTAGGACACATTTTAGGGTAATTTTGTATTATTATAATATTATTTTTTAACCCTTATTTACTGGATTTTCCCTTTAACCATGGTAAATAAAATATTTACCGCAGTAATTATTCAAAATGTGTAAAAATAAAAGTTACATATTTAAATAATTTGGACATCCTGATTCCAAATATGTAATCCATTTTTCCAAATTCAAAACACATAAGTGGCAGAAATTAATTTAAAATTAATTTCCGTTGTTAAAATAAAAAGCGTGTTTTTAAGAGTTAATAACTATCAAAAGATTGACACTTGTTTATGTCTGGTTTAATTGTGAAATTATGTCCAATGACAAACATTAAATTAAATGGTAAAAATATATTGTAAATATAATTCAAAACCACTCAAATTCATAATTTATCAATATTAATTATTTTGATTAAAAAAGTTGTTTTTAATTAAAATTTAGTAATTTTCACTATTCATCAAAATATAAAAGTTATCCAAAAAGTACCAAAATTTCACCCTAGGCTAATTTTGATATTCCGAATCCAAAAATAAAGTCCATTTTGAAATATAAAATATATATGATTTCAAAAAGTAGGTATTACTATTCACAACGACTAGTTTAATTAGTTGTGGTGTGTGTTAGAACTCGAGGTTGCATACAACACAGGCTATCGCATTATTCGAAGGGAAACGTACCGTGGAAGCTTGGGGTGTTACATTCTCTCCTCCATCAAATAATTGCGTCCTCGCAATTTCTAGGGTATTACTGCATAAAAAGACTCGGGTGGTTCTTCGTCATAAGTTCCTCGGGTTCCCACGTTGCCTCTTCCATCTTATGGTTTCTCCACAAAACTTTTACCAGACGCGTCGTCCGGTTTCTCAGCACTTGTTCTCCCGTATCAAGAATCTTGACGGGCTCTTCGCAATAAGACAGATCGGGTTCCAGTTCTAATTCCTCATAGGTGAGTACATGCGTTGGGTCAGACATGTATTTTCTCAACAGAGATATGTGGAACACATCGTGAACTTTGGAGAGACTTGGAGGCATTGTCAATCGGTAAGCTACAACCCCAATTTGTTCTAGAATTTCGAAAGGTCCGATGTACCTGGGACTCAATTTACCTTTCTTACCAAAACGTATGACTCCCTTCCACAGAGATACCTTCAGAAAAACATGATCACCGACTTGAAATTCCAAATCCTTCCTTCGATTATTGGCATAGCTCTTCTGCCTACTTTGAGCTGCTCTGATGTGATTTTGGATTACCTTCACCTTTTCCATCGTTTCCTCCACCAGTTCTGGGCCTACAAGTTTTCTTTCACCAACGTCATCCCAACAGGTTGGTGTACGACATCTCTTTCCGTATAACGCTTCATATGGTGCCATCTGAATACTCGAATGGAAGCTATTGTTATAGTAAAATTCTACCAGTGGTAAATATTGATCCCACATACCCTGAAAATCAATTGAGCAAGATCTCAACATGTCTTCTAAGGTCTGAATAGTCTGTTTGGATTGTCCATCTGTCTGAGGGTGGTAAGCAGTGCTCAAATGAAGTTCAGTATCCAAAGATTTCTGAAGACTTTTCCAAAATCTTGAAGTAAAACGGGGATCACGATCAGAAACAATCGATAGGGGTACTCCATGAAGTCTCACAACTTCATTAATGTATAGTCTTGCTAGACGTTCCAAGGGTATATCTTCTCTTATAGCAAGAAAATGTGCTGACTTGGTAATACGATCAACAATAACCCATATTGCATCGTTCCTTCTAGGAGTCTTTGGTAGCCCCATGACAAAGTCCATCGTAATATTGTCCCATTTCCACTCCGGTATGGGAAGAGGTTGCATGACTTTTCCAGGCTGTTGCCTTCCCGCTTTCACTTGTTGACAAACCATACATCTTGACACAAAATCAGCAATCTCCCTCTTCATGTTGTCCCACCAAAAATGTTCCTTCAAATCTCTATACAATTTGGTGCTCCCAGGGTGTATAGAGAAATTGGAACTATGAGCATCATCTAGAAATTCCCTTTTCAGATCAGGTAAATCGGGAACACAAAGTCTCTTCCCGAATTTCAAAATTCCATCTTCATACACAAAGTCTCTCAATCTCCCATCATTCACAGATTTAATCTTCTTCTGAAATTCTTCATCATCGGTCTGAGAACTCTTAATCCTTTCTAGTAAAGATGGTTTGGCAACCATTTGAAAAAGAATTTATGTTTCACCTTCCCTGGTTATTCCCATGTCCATCTTCACTAGATCCATGAAAATTAGATCCCTTTCAATTCTCATCATGTTCAAAACTCCATGGTCTTTTCTGCTCAAAGCATCTGCCACCTTGTTTTCTTTCCCCGGGTGGTAGTGTATCGTGCAATCATAATCCTTGAGTAATTCAAGCCATCTCCTTTGCCTCATGTTGAGTTCTTTTTGTGAGAAAATTTACTTCAAACTCTTGTGATCAGTATAAATCTCACATTTTTCACCATAGAGGTAGTGTCTCCATATCTTCAAAGCAAAGATCACAGCTGATAACTCAAGATCATGAGTAGGATAGTTTTGTTCATGAATTTTCAACTGTCGTGATGCATAGGCAACAACTCTATCATTCTGCATAAGGACACAACCAAGTCCTTTCTTTGATGCATCACTATAAATAACGAACCCATCATTCCCCAATGGTAGAGTCAATATAGGAGCATTGACTAATCTTCTCTTCAGTTCTTCAAAACATTCTTCACACTCTTTTGTCCAAACAAATTTAACCCCTTTACGTGTGAGCTTCGTTAATGGGTTAGCCAATCGGGCAAAATTCTGGACGAAACGTCGATAATAACCTGCCAAACCAATAAAACTACGTACCTCAGTTATACTCGTAGGTGCTGGCCATTCTTGGATTGCCTTGGTCTTAGAAGGATCAACAGAGATTCCATCTTTAGAGACAATATGGCCAAGAAAAGAAATATCCTGAAGCCAGAATTCACACTTGCTAAACTTCCCATATAATTCATGCCTCCTCAGAGTCTTCAAGATAATGCGCAAGTGATTTTCATGATCTTCGTAGGTTTTGGAGTACACCAAGATATCGTCAATAAATACCACCACAAATTCATCGAGATACTCCTTGAAAACTCTATTCATCAGATCCATGAATACAGAGGGTGCATTAGTCAATCCAAAAGGCATTACAGTAAACTCGTAATGCCCGTACCTGGTTTGAAATGCTGTCTTCGGAATGTCTTCCTTTTTTACACACAACTGATGGTATCCAGATCGAAGGTCAATCATTGAAAAGTATTGAGCTCCATGCAGTTGGTCAAATAAATCATCAATACGAGGTAGGGGATACTTGTTCTTTATCGTTATAGCATTGATCTCCCTGTAGTCGATACATAACCTCATAGATCCATCTTTCTTTTTAACAAAAAGAACAGGGGCTCCCCATGGAGAAACACTAGGGAGAATAAATCCCTTATTACTCAATTCCTCTAGTTGTTTCTTTAGTTCGACTAATTCTACAGTGGCCATTCTATAAGGGGTCTTCGATATAGGCCTTGATCCAGGAATCAAATCAATGGAAAACTCAACTTCTCGTTCTGGAGGATGTCTAGGTAAATCTTCCGGAAATACATCTACAAATTCTTTCACAACAGGTACATCCTCTATTTGAACTTTCCTTTCCTCACCGACAGTTATTTCATTCTCTTCCTGCCCAATAATTGAATTAAGTTGAGCTACTGGGGGTGGATCTAAATAAGAATTAGGTGGTGACGATTCTGCTCTAAAAATAAGGTGTTCCTTATCATTATCATCAAGAATCGTAACCTCTTTCTTCTTACAATAAATATTCGCATCATAGTCCGAAAGCCAGTCCATACCGAGGATTATATCAAACTCAATCATAGATACGACGATGAGATCAGCAGATAAAGAAAATTTATGTGCTCTAATGGGGACTGATTCAAAAAACTTTGTTGCAACGATACTTCCCTTAGGAGTTTTAACTGACAACTCCCTTATTAAATCAAATTGGAAATATCTATTTTTATTAGCAAACTGGGAAGATATGAAACAATGTGATGATCCAGAATCAAATAATGCATTTGCTAAACTTGAGGAAACCATTAAATTACCTGCCACCACGTCTTTCGGAGCTTCTACCTCAGCAGTAGTGATAGCATAAGCCTGGCCTTGATCCCTTGGCCTTTTCTGAGGTAAGTTCTCCTGACGCTTTGGACATTAATTTGCATAATGCCCCATCTCCCTGCAATTGTAGCACTGAACATTGGTAGCTTCCTTCTTCCCCTTGCAATCACGAGCTTGGTGGCCTTTTTCGCCACACTTGTAACAGACTCCCATTCCCTTCAAGCAAGTACCAGGATGTTTCTTCCCGCATTTACCACAAGATGGATATTCAACCTTTCCCTTCTTCCCCTTATTTCCATTCCCAGATTGATCAGCAGGTCTCTTCTTCTCTTGCTTTGCTTTAAAGTCATAAGACTTAGAGAATTCCTTTTCGGTCTTGATAGCACATGAGACAATGTCTTCGTACAGTGAAAAGGATTGTGAGACTAATGCTCGACGGAGAAATGGTTTTAACCCATCAAAGAAACGATCAATCTTACTTCTTGGGTTGCATATATAATCACCAGCGTACCTTGCTAACCTTGTAAAGTTAGCCTCATACTTTGCGACATTCTCATCCTCCTTCTGTCTCAGACTTAGAAATTGCCTTTCCATATCTGCTCGATGGTCGCGAGGGAAGTATTTTTCTAAAAACAGATCTTTGAACTCCCTCCATTCCATATTTGATACTTCATCATCTTCCTTCATGTTTTGAATCAATGACCACCATTGATCAGCATCTCCAGTGAGGCGGTAAACTGCCATGATAACTTTTTCCCTTTCACTGCTCCCCAAAGCCTGAAATATTTTTTCTCTAGGGAATTTATCCATTTCTCAACTACTAATGGATTTGTACTCTCACTGAACATTGGTGGTTGTTGCCTCATGAATCGATCTAACATTTATCCTCCACGCTGCGGATCAGGGTGCTCCATACGGGTAAGGTTATTATTCATAACCTGAGTAAGTTGTCCCTGTATGGTGATTAGCTGATCGGCACCAGTTGCATCACCAGCCCCACTATAATTATCTTGAGCAGGAGGGAAATCCCTACATGGAGTGCATGCATTGATACAGTTTCCATTTCTTCCACTAGGCGCCATTTCTAAACAATGGCATAAACTAGATCAGTTTATGAATCAAAATACATAATCCCATACTTATAAAACACTTAACATAAATTGAACTATTTATGGATATAATCCATAATCATAAAAATGTTTTCTTTGAGGAAGTATATACTCATAAACCCTTCATGATGATTTCTAAAGAAAATGAGAGTTATCCTAAGGATATCTCCCGGGAGTGTCGTAACCAAGAGTGCAGCAAGGCCCGTTGTCGTGCACTAGTTCTCGTTCGAGTCTAGATCAAAGCGGTGTTTTCGGGTTTTACCCCTAGGTACATCTGTTCCAGAGCCGCCTCTACCTGCTCGTATCCAGACAGGGATGTATTGCTCGGAAAACTCACAAAATCTCTACAATACCAAAATTCTAGGAAGTTCTTCTATACTAATCCTCAAAGGCCATCTTAGGTCTACGTGCTCTAATCAGAGTTTATCTAAATCTATCTTCCAAGGTTTGTACTAAACTTCCTCTGATACCAACTGTAACGCCTCGACCCCAGTTACCCAGAGTCGGTGCATTATTTCATAACATTGTCATGATCACAAGAAAGATCAAATCTCGAAAGACCGATTGGTTTAGTAGCCTTGGAAACAGTAGATATATTCATAAATTTTACATTACATCATAAAATGAAAAACTACTACAACAACATAATGTTTCCACAGTCCACACTATAATCCCCTCATAATATCCCTGCAGGTCATTCATAACTTACATCTTCACATCCTGGAAAAAATAAAACATAGAAAAGGGGTGAGCTCAAATGTCCAGTAAGGATAACAATAGAGCGGAAACTTTCATAAATAAGAATAAACATATAAGGCAATGTATAACTAAAACAAAAGCCTTTTAAACTTTAACTTCAACATAGTATGGAATAAATAAAATGAAATAATGCCATTTACTTATTCACATGGATATTCTACAAATCGAATAATCACATGCAATATCAATAACCACTTTCATAATGATGGAATGCATAATGCTGAACTCTAATTTCTTTGTCAAGGCCTCATCCCAAGACCTTGGGTCTAACTGTAACCGGAACCCAACCCGGAGTGCCTCTAATAACCGGACACCAACCCAGAGTGCCTCTAATAACCGGAGACCAAACCGGAGGGCTTACTTTTACCAGTCCCTAACCTGGAGGGCTTACTTTTACCAGTCCCCAACCTGGAGGGCTTACTTTAACCAGTCCCCAACCTGGAACATACTTGTCCAACACATTCATATGAAGTAAAGGTTGAAATATAACATAAACATTCTTATTAAAACTAGCGTACGAAATGTCAATACTTTCACCATAAACCATGAATGGTATATAAAAAAATAGCACATCCACAGTCAAACATATCACAAAACCTTCAATACAATATAAAAGTTTTGTATCATAATATATCATCCTCAAATAAGCGTAAAATCCATTAAAGGATGTTGACATAGATGAAATCAAAAATCTTTTTAAAAAAATATCTCTTTCTATTTTGAAATCATTTAAGAGACATATATTTATAAAATAAAACATTTTCTTTGAAAATATTCTTATAAGATTGTAAGGGAAGCTTTGACGATTTTATAACGGCGGAAAATAACCACACCCGCCGTATTAGTTAAAAAAAAATTCTTATCTTTAATTCTGTCGAAAAGGTTAAAAAGCACCTTGTTTGGAAAACTACGGAAATATTCCCTTATAAACCTCTTATAAAAAGTCAAACAAGGTTATAAATGACTTTAACCCATATTCTTTTAAATATTAAAAATGTTTTGAAATACATTTTGAAGAAACATGGACGTGGATGATAACGAGGTCCCAGTAGATAATTATGTATAAACAACCTCGGATAATGAAGAGATTGCGAAATAAACCCTTACCTTGTACTTTTCCTTTGTTTGGGTAGGTTAACCTCCTGTATAATCGTGAAATAATTGTTATTAAATTATACAAGAATCATATACATTAATATGATATCATATATGATCTTTTAATATTGATTTGATAATAATATCTTAGTATTATCGTCGTTTCAGGTGATAATCGATTCGTTCTTCTTAAATGTTTGGTTACATAAGACATGTTTGTAATGGATAGATTATATCTTATTCATAATCAGAATTATATTAACATTATTTTTAACCCTAAAATGAGAATAATACTTGAATGGATACGATGGAGAATGAATCTCATCGCGTTCGTGGAGACGGTAGTCCGTACTTACGCACGAACACTACTTCCATTTAATTTTTATTTTTAAAAGAATCGAATCCAAATGATACATAGGTATATTAATATTACAGTATAATATAATATTTTATATATGTTACTTAAGTTCATTAACACCATCCTTTATACGTCCCATGTGTGGTATGAACGAGTCATATCATTTTAAGGGGGCGGTAGTCCGCACTTCCTCAAATGAAATTATCGTATGTATATACAACATGAAACGAATAATGGTATGAAATAAAATGGAATTACAGAAGATTATATATAAAATATATATCATTAATATCACATTTAATTACAGTGCCATCATAATGGCCACCATGAGAGGCGGTAAGATGTATTTGAACAATCATCTTTTCGTGAGGCGTTAGTTTTCCATCCACAGAAACATTATGTTCATCATCCATTAGATGGAGTTGTGTGTATGTGTAGTTTTAATCCTTCTTATAAAAACATCCTAGTATATTTTGGATACTGGTGTTGTTACAAAATAAAGGAAAAAAAAGAGTTTGGGGGTTGGAGAAGCAAAATAAATGAAAATAATTTAAGAGAAATCGTTACCTTTAATTTAGGTAACTCACTTTGGTTGGAACCAAAGGACTTATTGAAATGCTTTCTGCCTAAGGGGAAGCTTCAAGGAGGAGGAGAGGGATGTGGGGAGCTTATTTGGGCAGGGTTTGGACGAGCCAAGTGGCTTGAGAGGTGTGAGTAATGATTAGAAGTGGTCTCCTTTTATAAGGGAGATGAGGGGCTCTTTAGGAAAGAGTGAAAGTATTACTTTATAATATAATTATATTCGGTTTATAATGGTCCCAAAATCATTAAGGTCGAAGATAAGATGACTCATATTCTAAATAACATCAACCAATAATAATTGGACAGGTTTTAGATAATATTTTAATCATTATAATCTTATTTATTTAAATGATTTATTAATGAGGTAACCATTGCATCATTATTGTGTCATTAATAATTTAAATTATTTGATGTCGAAAAATTATAAATAAAATATCATTATGTAGGAAATCATTTTATCTTTCTAATGAATATTTATAATCGGAAATCCAACATGTATAACCCTATGTAAAAATTGTTCTTCTAAAAGATGTAAGCTTATGCCATTTTTATTTTTATTTTAACTTTATTAATATAATGTGTCCCTACCACATACAAGTGGCTCCAAGGGGTCCCCAAATCAACCCAAGGATGCCCATGGTCGGGTATGTGTCCACCAATAAGGTTAGGACACGTTTTAGGGTAATTTGGTATTATTATAATATTATTTTTTAACCCATATTTACCGGATTTACCCTTTAACCATGGTAAGTAAAATATTTACCGCAGTAATTATTCAAAATGTGTAAAAATAAAAGTTACCTATTTACATAATTTGGACATCCTGATTCCAAATATGTAATCCATTTTTCCAAATTCAAAACACAGAAGTGGCAGAAATTAATTTAAAATTAATTCCCGTTGTTAAAATAAAAAGCGTATTTTTAAGAGATAATAACTACCAAAAGATTGACACTTGTTTATGTCTGGTTTAATTGTGAAATTATGTCCAATGACAAACATTAAATTAAATGGTAAAAATATATTATAAATATAATTTAAAACCACTCAAATTCATAATTTATCAATATTAATTATTTTGATTAAAAAAGTTGTTTTTAATTAAAATTTAGTAATTTTCACTATTCATCAAAATATAAAAGTTATCCGAAAAGTACCAAAATTTCACCCTAGGCTAATTTCGATATTCCGAATCCAAAAATGAAGTCCATTTTGAAATATAAAATATATATGATTTCGAAAAGTAGGTATTACTATTCACAACGGCTAGTTTAATTAGTTGTGGTGTGTGTTAGAACTCGAGGTTGCGTACAACACACGCTATCGCATTATTCGAAGGGAAACGTACCGTGGAAGCTTGGAGTGTTACACAAGCTCTTCCAAACCCTACCAAAATCTCTTCTCCACTTCCCTATAAACATCCTAGAGGTTCTGGTCTTCCTCAAAGACCAATTTTAGTGCCCTAAGAGGAGGTCTCAAAGAGGCGCTTCAAAGAAGAGGTAATTACCGTTACCAATTCTTTCATCTTTATTTCTTCTTCCACTTCTTCTTCTTAGGTTGTTTCATTATGAAGTAATAACATCAGTATCACACATATACTGATATGTAATTTTAAGTATGAAACAACCCTATTTCACCATCTATCCATCCTACGGAAAAAGAAATCACCGCGCGTGCGTACGTACGGAAAACCGTCTCCACGCCGTGGTGTAATCTATTTTCCACCACCACCTTACATGGATGGGTATAATGGGGTAAAGAATAACTATACATAGTTATTACAACATCATATTGATTCTGATATATTGTATAATCCACTCCAATTCAATTCAATAATTATGGAAATGATATCATCGCTCGTGCGTACGTACGGACTACCGTCTCCACGATGCGATGAGATTCATTCTTAATGATTAACCATTCATGAATGATTATAAAGTATATATAATAAGTTCTAATGAAATATATGACATAATAATGATACTGGATTTATGTATATATATATATATATTTATGTCATCTACTTACTTCCATTCAAGACAATAAGGAAAGAAAAACAGCGTTAATGCGTACGTACGGACTACCGTCTCCATGAACGGTGTTTTTCATTTCATTTATCTATCTATTATATATATATATATATACTGAATATATATGATATATAAATCATATTTTATATTCTGGAAGTAAGTAAATCATGATAAAATTAATAATAATGTCAAGAACAACAAGTCAAAACACCTACGATAAATGAATCAATTTTACCCAAAACGCTTCTTTAACATGGAATTTACAAAAGAACGGGTAATATAATGTCATAAGTGAACCATATATGATATCATAACAATGAATAGGATTCTGTAATAAGTCAATGACATTATTTAAATCATTATACAGGAGTTTCGTACACATACGATGAAAATCGGACATAAGGTAAGGGAAATATCACAATCTCATTTTTATCCGAGATTGTTTATACGTTGGTATTTACTGGGGTGTATTTTATCACCCACATCTATGTTTCCTCAATATGTAATATTATTTCCATCCACCTAAAATTGTTTAAATCCAATTTTTCCCTTTCGGTGAGTTTTTAGTAAAAGATATGAAAGGAATCTTTTGTCGTTTTTCATACGAGGTACTTTTTGACTTTTCCGACAAAAGTACGAGAAGAATGTTTTTTTAACATATATGGCATGAATGGATTTTTAAACCATTATTTCCATGAAGATTTCTTTACAAGTTTCCAAGTTTATTTTAAGTCAACTCCTTTTAGTTTAGAATTGTATGACATGTTATGAAAGGAAAAGTGTTTTTGAAGAAGAAAGGATATTTTCCTCAAGAATGGAGTTCAAGTGTTTTATCAAAATTATTTTCCATCTAAGATAATAAAGGGTTATATTTTTATCCCTATTATTACATTGATTTGATCATGTTGTGATTGAATTATTTTTATGAATTCCTTTATCTTATATGAATTTTTTTATGATGTCATGTTGTTTAAGAATCCCATTTTTATTACACGGGTTACGCTATGATGTATGGTTTATGATTATGTGGCACACATAAGAAAGGATTCATTATGAGATGGGTGGGACCTATATCTCCCTACAATGCATTGGGTAAAGATTTTATATCTCATGAGATAGACATGGCTGGAATGGTAGGTTATACCGGTTCAGTGAAACAGGACTGAAACGAGGGTTACTCGATTCAGAAAGGGACTTTGTCCACTAAGATAGTCTTGGAAATGAGTCTTGACTAACAAGAAATGATTCTCAATTATTATGTGTGTATGCCACAAAGATTCATGTTTTAAGTTATGATTATTGGGATTTCATTTCACTACTATGATTTATACCATGTTATGAAATTATGCTCTCTTTTGCAGGTTAAGATTTCCAAAAGTTATGTTCTTATGAATATGATGTGATTGATTTTTCTTTTGTTTACCCTTACTGAGCATTTGAGCTCACCCTTTTATGTTTTCTTTTCCCCAGGATATAAAAAAAGGTTTTAGGTAAAAAAAGGGAAGATCTTTATGGGAGATATTGAAGATCTTTCACCACGATTAGAAGATTACGTTCCGAGTTTCCAAAGACACTAAACTATTATGATCCTTGTGTGTGTGTTTTTGTTATGTACTAAGTATTCCTCAAAAGTAATGTAATGTCCATGTACGATAAGCTTCGGGTTTCTACAGTTGGTATCAGAGGAAAAGTTTAGTCAACCTCTGGAAACTAGGATTCGAGAATTTAGTGAGATCCCTAGAGATATTTCTAAGGTATGTCTAGGGATGTCCCTAAGGATAAGTATACGTATAGGATATAGTCCTAGAACTACGGTAACAATCTTAGAATTTAACCTAAGATATTAGATATTGAGGATACTCCCCCATTATTATGTTGTTTTCTCTAGCATGATTTTTGCCTCTCACAATATTTTTTTTTGTGTTTTAGTTAATGAAGGGAACCCGAAGGAATTCGGTTAACATTGAATCCAAGGGACAAATTGGTGACTATGAGCAACAAAATTGTGTAATTCCTAGAGAGAAAGATATTGTGATTATGCCGAATCAGTCATCGCGATATATGATTAACAAGGTGAAATTTAGTGGTATGCCTAATTCATCAAAGAAGAGGAAGATAAACTATTATTCATGTTCTCATGTTGAGGAGCATAAAGAAAGGAAGATTGAGATTTCTAAAGAAGGGAAGAAGAACCTTGAGGAATACCTCAAATGGAGGGACCAATGTTATCTATGTGGAGAAAAGGGTCATAGAGTGACAAACTGTTATGGAGTTCAATGTCTTATTTGTGGAGAACATGAGAATTACCCAACTAAATGCCCGGACCTAAAAAGGTACTTCTAAATCAAGGAAGGACTTATTCCAGGACAATCATTGAAGTGGATGAACTGAAGTGTTTATTTATTGGTATTCAAGAATAATGTTGTTGAGGTACTTTTATTGTTTATTATAATATTTTTGTATTTTTGTGGTTTTCAATAATTTTAAGGTACCGGTAACCATGAAAAGTGATTCAAATATTTTGGAAAGCAAATGATATGCGCATAATGAAGGGATAAGGAGAAAATGAAATGTTTGACAGTATTCATGAGCTCATGATTGATATAAGGACTAAGTGATATCATGGTTTGAGTATATAGAATTTTGAGGATTTTGGTATGTGGAAAGTGTTAACTTTAAAATGCATTCATGTTTTCACTAAGGTATTCAAGAGAATACATGATTAAGGACATTGAATATTTGGAATGTGACCAAAACAACATATCTTATGATATATGGGGATCGACGATGGTGTTAAATCTCTGGTAATCATTTTCACTATGTTATGAGAGTGGATTGCAGTATTATGGATAAGCCTAACGATTGGAATGGATTATGTTGGACATAAGTTAGTATTGTTTAAGGATAGAAGTTTTCTCGATATTATTGATGGGATGTTATAGTAATGTAGTTTTAGAAAAAGGACAACCTGCAGGACGGGCGAGAGCCCATTGCGTCGGACAAGGCTGTAGGAATCGAACCCACAACCGAAGTGCGACTTACCATTATCGCCTACCACTGGCCTACAGGAAGTCCCTGTTTAGTAGAAACTAGTTTTATTATATTAAGCAGTATGATATATGAAGTATAAGTCCATTTTAGGAACCATATTTGATTAATCTCACTATAGATCGACTTATGTATATAATTTTTTCTAACCTTTTGTTTGAGACAGATGGAATGACTCGTCATTCTATCACATGATCTGCTAACACTTCACGAATAACAAATTCAACTTCATTTATTTAAGAGATGAAGTGGAAATTGTTCAAGGCACGAACAACAGTGAAATTGTACCAAAATAAAGAAAGTATTTATTCTAATTCAAATTTTCAACTTTAGGGAAATGATCTTGAAAACCAAAAATGTTGTCCTAGTGATCTTATACCTGATGAATCAGATGGTACCTTAGATCATCACAAATTTATGGATTTGTGATTACTGGATTTTCCATAGCCATGTTCTCTACCACTCTCCATCAGAACATATCCATATTTTCACCTATGTGGAAACCCAGTGATTAGTTTATTTGGGTAATCGTTACATTTCATACTTTAGTTTTTAAAGCCAAGTTTTGGTATTCCTTTTTACGATGTGGGTTTTTATTAAAGAAAATTTCGAATAGTAAACCATTTATAACCCCGACGAATTTCGAGGGCGAAATTCATTTTAAGGGGGGTAGAATGTAACAGCCCGAGATTTTATGAAAAATATTCCTTTTAATTTTATTAATGTCTTGTGTTATACGCTACACCAAAAGGAGCATTCACAATACACATCTCTGACCTGGCTTGAATTATACGCAATCGTGACCTTCCACAATAGCGTGTGTTGTACGCAACACCGAGTTTCGCTAAACAACGATATGCTATTAAGATATTATTAAAACTAGCCATTATGAATAGTAATAACCACTTTTTGAAATTTTTTAAATTTGATTTTTCAAAATGAAATTCATTTTTGGATTCGTAATATCAAAATTAGCTTAGGGTGAAATTTTGGTACTTTTCGGATAACTTTCATATTCTGATGAATAGTGAAAATTACTAAATTTTAATTAAAAACAACTTTTTTAACCGAAATAATTAATAGTGATAAATTATTAATTTGAGTGGTTTTAAAGTATATTTAGAATATATTTTTACAATTTAATACAATATTGGTCATTGGTTGTAATTTCACATTCAAACCAGACATAATCATGTGTCAATCTTTTGATAGATTTTGTTTCTTAAAAACACGCTATTTGTTTTAACAGCGGGATTTAATTATAAAATTAATTAATGCAACTTCTATGTTATGAATTTGGTAAAATAGACTTCATTTTTGAATTCGGAATATGAAATATAGCTTAGGATGAAATTTTGTCATTTTTCTGAAAACATTCAATTTTTGATGAATAGTGAAACCACTAAGTGGTAGGTTAAAAAATGAATTTTGCATAAAACTTAATTTTATCACTTCTGTGAATAGAATTTCGAAAATCCGATAGACACAGTTAATATCAAGGACTAAAATGTTGTTCAATGAGATGAAAATAATTTTTGGTGAATAGTAACTTTTTACTTTTTTTTACCACGGTTAATAGTAAATAGGGTAACTAAGGGTGATTATGATATTACTATTACCCTAACACATGTCCTAATTCTATTGGATAAGTGTAATTCGACCAAAAACAACCTTATGAATATAATATGACCATTTAGGTCCACTTGGATTAGATTAGGACATTTATTATTATATTATTTAAAGAAGGGTTAAAAGAGTTAAAATCAAAGTTTATTTACTAAAACATTTTTAATATGGGGTTATACATAAGGTAAATTCGACTATAAATATTAATTACAAAGATAAATAGATTTCCTACATAATGGTATTTTATTTGTAATTTTTAGACATCAAATAATTTAATTTATATATGACACAAAAATGATGCAGTAATTATCTTATTAATGAAATATTGACATAATTGATATTATAAATACCCAAATAAATGTAATTTAAGACTTTTTATGAATTCCACTAATTTTCTAGGTTAATATGATATATTAGTGTTGATTTAATCAACTTGGTTCGAACATATAATTCTGTTATGACTTTCACAAAAATCATATATCAAATAGTGTCAAAATTGACACAAAATAGTTTTTAAATCAGATATTATATTATTAATTGTTATTTTATTCCTAAAAATCTAAGGTTCGGCCCAATGACATATATAAGGATATATGTATTAATAATAAACAATTTGGGATTCGTTTGGCATGTTATAGTAAGTGTATTAACCATATAGTGAATGAAAACAAAAAGACACGGTAAAAGTTAAATTATTTAACTTAGAGTTAAATCTAATTAATAAGGTTAAAATAATACCCTAAACTTGTCTAAATCTTATTGGTTGATAGGATTTCGACCCATCCCCACTTTAGCTCCAAAATAAGACCCTTTGGAACCATTATAAACCGATTTTGACTTTAATATAAAATAATATTTTGAGGTATTCCTAAGGTGCCCCTCTCCTCCCTTAAAAGGACACCTCCTCCCCCCTCCTCCTCACACCAAATTGAGCACTCAAGATCGGCCAAACCCTGCCAAAATCTCTTCTCCACTTCCCTATAAACATCCTAGAGGTTCTGGTCTTCCTCAAAGACCAATTTTAGTGCCCTAAGAGGAGGTCTCAAAGAGGCGCTTCAAAGAAGAGGTAATTACCGTTACCAATTCTTTCATCTTTATTTCTTCTTCCACTTATTCTTCATAGGTTGTTTCATTATGAAGTAATAACATCAGTATCACTCATATACTGATATGTTATTTTAATTATGAAACAACACTATTTCACTATCTATCCATCCTACGGAAAAAGAAATCACCGCGCGTGCGTATGTACGGAAAACCGTCTCCACGCCGTGGTGTAATCTATTTTCCACCACCAACTTACATGGATGGGTATAATGGTGTAAATAATAACTATACATATTTATTACAACATCATATTGATTCTGATATATTGTATAATCCACTCAAATTCAATTCAATAATTATGGAAATGATATCATCGCTCGTGCGTACGTACGGACTACCGTCTCCACGACGCGATGAGATTCATTCTTAATGATTAACCATTCATGAATGATTATAAAGTATATATAATAAGTACAAATGAAATATATGACATAATAATGATACTGGATTTATGTATATATATATATATATGTATTTCATCTACTTACTTCCATTCAAGACAATAAGGAAAGAAAAACAACGTTCATGCGTACGTACGGACTACCGTCTCCATGAACGGTGTTTTTCATTTCATTTATCTATCTATTATATATATATATATACTGAATATATATGATATATAAATCATATTTTATATTCTGGAAGTAAGTAAATCATGATATAAGTAATAATAATGTCAAGAACAACAAGTCAAAACACCTACGATAAATGAAACGATTTTACCCAAAACGCTTCTTTAACATGCAATTTACAAACGAACGGGTAATATAATGTCATAAGTGAACCATATATGATATCATAACAATGAATATGATTATGTAATAAGTCAATGACATTATTTAAATCATTATACAGGAGGTTCGGACACATACGAAGCAAATCAGACATAAGGTAAGGGAAATATCATAATCTCATTTTTATCCGAGATTGATTATACGTTGGTATTTACTGGGGTGTATTTTATCATCCACATCTATGTTTCCTCAATATGTAATATTATTTCCATCAACCTAAAATTTTTTAAATCCAATTTTACCCTTCGGTGAGTTTTTAGTAAAAGATATGAAAGGAATCTTTTGTCGTTTTTCGTATGAGGTACTTTTTGACTTTTCCGACAAAAGTACGAGAAGAATGTTTTTTAACATATATGGCATGAATGGATTTTTAAACCATTATTTCCAAGAAGATTTCTTTACAAGTTTTCAAGTTTATTTTAAATCAACTCCTTTTAGTTTAGAATTTTATGACATGTTATGAAAGGAAAAGTGTTTTTGAAGAAGAAAGGATATTTTCCTCAAGAATGGAGTTCAAGTGTTTTATCAAAATTATTTTCCATCTAATAAAATAAAGGGTTTTGTTTTTATCCCTATTATTACATTGATTTGATCATGTTGTGATTGAATTATTTTTATGAATTCCTTTATCTTATATGAATTGTTTTATGATGTCATGTTGTTTAAGAATCCCATTTTTATTACATGGGTTACGCTATGATGTATGGTTTATGATTATGTGGCACACATAAGAAAGGATTCATTATGATATGGGTGGGACCTATATATCCCTCCAATTCATTGGGTAAAGATTTTATATCTCATGAGATAGACATGGCTGGAATGGTAGGTTATACTGGTTCAGTGAAACAGGACTGAAACGAGGGTTACTCGATTCAGAAAGGGACTTTGTCCACTAAGATAGTCTTGGCAATGAGTCTTGACTAACAAGAAATGATTCTCTATGATTATGTGTGTATGCCACAAAGATTCATGTTTTAAGTTATGATTATTGGGATTTCATTTCACTACTATGATTTATCCCATGTTATGAAATTATGCTCTCTTTTGCAGGTTACAATTTCCAAAAGTTATGTTCTTATGAATATGATGTGATTGATTTTTCTTTTGTTTACCCTTACTGAGAATTTGAGCTCACACTTTTATGTTTTCTTTTCCCCAGGATATAAAGAAAGGTTTTAGGTAAAAAAAGGGAAGATCTTTATGGGAGATATTGAAGATCTTTCACCACGATTAGAAGATTACGTTCCGAGTTTCCAAAGACACTAAACTATTACGATCCTTGTGTGTGTGTTTTTGTTATGTACTTAGTATTCCACAAAAGTAATGTAATTTCCATGTACGATAAGCTTCGGGTCTCTATATAAGGGGGAGAAGTACCCATGATAAGAAGTTATAGGACTAGACTACTATGACTCCGAGGATGCTAATAACCTTTAGGGTAAGCCACATTAGGATTGTGAACTTGATATCCCCATCGCCTAAAGAGATCATAGAGTCTCATTAGTATATGATATAGATTATAAAAATGGATCTGATATCTCAATATTCATACCTTCTATAGATAAAAAATTGAAATATATTTTTGGTCTTACTTCAACTAAATATGTTGAAGAACCATTACAATGGAGTGATACATCACCGGTTGTATCTCTCCATATATTTTTATCTGATTGTTGAGGATATTATTGATGATGTAGAAGTTCAATATTATATATCCAAGTCCATGTAAATTTAGGATGATATACATGATTGGAATCTTAATTATGATATAAGTCTTTAAATACCTACTTTTACCCCTTATTTTCCTTGCACTTCTTATATTACATAAGAGGATTTGGATGAGTTCAAATTAGATCTTATGGGGGTGTTGAAAGAAATCTTTATTTGTTTTGGACACATAGTGTAATTAATTGAAAAATAATCTATTACAAGTATAGTGATATTAGTTAATTATATTATTTATCCCATATTAAATATTCAAATGAATCTTATGAGAAATGATATTTAGTATTTGAAAACAAAAATAAGTTCTTTGCTGAAAGATCTTTTAGATATCATGATAATAATGAACTAAATACTCTTAAATTTAGTGTTTCAATTGAAAAAAATCTACTAATCCACTTCTTGATTATCCTATACTATTTTATATTGAACAATATAGAATCTGAAAACTTATAATAGAGTAGTTCAAAGTTTTGTTTTATGAGTTTGTGAAAATATAGGATATGGTGTTTGATGATTTTTGGACACAAGCCACTAGGAATTTAGTTTTAGATGGTAAATATGTAAAAATACCAATAAGTTATAGGGAGACTATTAAAATATCCATTGAATTCTATATTAAATTAATTTTCACTATGTTTGACATGAAAGTGATGTTTAGATAATCTATTAGTGATTCTAAGATTCCTTCCTTGACCCAAGAATTGAAGCCTCACATTAAAAAATTCAGTGTTCAGAATCCTATTCTAGAATCCTTCATGAAAAATGAAGAGAATTTTTTATGCAATGGAACATGTATCTAGAAAAGTCAATGATTTTACAAGGTCTCTAGATCCATACCTTTACACTTTCAACCCAAATATCCTAGCTCCTCTTACCTTACATATTCCTTCAAACACTCCTTCTACTAGAACATTTTCCATTAACTCTTTTAAATTGTATCTTAGACAAGCCGAAATACATTCTAAACTAATTTTATATTGTGTTTTAATCCATGATCCTACTAAAACCTCAATACCACAACCTACAAATCCAAAAATAAGTACCTTATACTTTTACTACAATGGAAATGACTCTATTCTTTATTCTAAGACCATAGATGTGTCAAATTATGAATCCAATTAAAATTACTAATAAGGACACTATCTTTATAATATTCTTATAATATCTTTTGATATTAATGAAATATTTTTTTTTTCAATTTTCTACTTTCCATGATATTAATTATTTTAATATTTCATTACTATTTCGTTATTTTTGTTCCCCCATGATATACTTTATTGATAATCTGAAAAGGGATAGAAATTGTGATATGAACTGAAGTGAATAAAATGATGATGGTTTAATTTAAATTATATAGTTTTATAATGTATTGAAACTATGTGATATTTGGAGAAAATATGTATTAAATTCATTTTATTTTATATATTATGATCACAATCAAAATGGGATAGATTGTTGTCTTATTCCATTACCTCATTATTTTAATGTTCCCAAATCATATTTAGTATCTTTATGATGAATTTTATGCTTTATGATGCTGCAAGATCTAATCATTTTTTTGCGATTTTTCATATATATTTCAAGTACATTTAACACTTATATTTATCTTAGTTTGGTTGATTTTTTTCTTGGGTGTGTCTGGGTGTGTTTTGGATGTTTAGGAGGTTTTACGGTAAGTGTATGGTTTTCCGAAACCATTCATCCACCACTAAAAATCACGAACCATGGGACAAATGTGGATTTCATGGTTGGAACATTGTTAAAAAATTGTATGCCCACCTAGGAGGAATTGTGAACCCTATATAGTAGGGTACAATGTTTGGGTGCACGTTTTTTCTAACAGTGTGGACTGTCTAGGAAACCACACACGTGGTTATTAAAATCTCTGAAAATTTAATTAAAAATTAAAGAACCCATAATTAATATCCCAAATCAATCCCACTCACCATAACGTAATTTCCTTTTCACATAGAGGCTACTTGGAGTATTCTTAGGATCTAAAACCTCTTTTCTTTGTGAATTAATGATCTAGTAAAGGCAATTGATTCATTTACTATATGTGATCTCTTCCATTTTTAGGTTCCTCTCTCTCCCATATTTCACTACTAAAGGATAGGGATGAATCCACCCATTATAGATAGTTTAGATATGGGTTTTAATTGATACTATTTCTTTTTTATCTTGATCCTAGTTTTTATTCAAGATCTCCAACGTTGTTTTGAACTTGACCGTTCTATATGAAATTTAGGGACAAGGTTCGACCAATATTTTTCAATGATCCAAAGGTATGTGGTCTAGTTTCTAATTCCCATATTCTTGATCGTGATCACATGTTTTTGGTTATACCATTTCATTTCCTCATTGTGAAATTTCTTTTAAATTTAAATATTTATTTGATTCAAATGTAATTACGAGACCCTTCATCGATCCCGTGGGACCGGTAGGAAATTATGAGACCAGGAATGATGGAAACACATGGGGTATGATAATATCCTTGAAATAATTATTCCTAAAATGATAAGAGGGGAATAATGGCAATATGGGATTGAACTAAATCCTGTTTTCATTGTTTTATAATTAGATTAAGAGGTTTAATTGGTTAACCTCGAATGGTTAATGGGTTGACTAATGATTGGTGATAAATGGATTAATTGGGGGGGGGGTTGCTCTTGCTTTTCCATAGGATGAAAGTAATGAATCCATGGCTATGTTGGTTAAATAAAATGGTGTACTATATTGGGAGTGATTGAAAATAAGTTCACTGATGATGAACCTTGATATATATGTATATATATATATATATTTTATGTAATTGTGAACAATGAGTTTTGGGTGTGCGACTACTGCTCCAAGTACCAATGGGGTTTCAGACTAATGCTCTTTGACCCTAATGAATATTTATATGTGAATGTAAATAGTGAGTTGTGGGTGAGGAAATGATGCTCCAAGTACCCATGGGGTGCCAGATTGATTCTGTAGGACCCTGATGCATAAATTTGAATTTATGTTGGATTGATGCCCTAGGTCTCTATGATAGTGGAATTAGGACTAGAATTTAGGGAACCGAAAGAAAATGTAATTAAATTCAATAATGGAATCCCTGGATAATAGTAAAATTTAAAATCCCTATTATTTATGGTTTATACTCCATCATGGGCCAAATAAAGTATGACGTAGTTGACTAACGAATAATAAACATGAAACCTATTTAATTTTTTCATTTGTTATTTATTGTATATAAAAATGCATACTCTATTTGAGATTTTATACTAATTTATATTCCATTTGTGATGACCTACTGGATGTACTCACACCCTACTTGGGATTCCAGATTGGTACTCAAATAGACATCATGTTTGTAGGATGGGATAAGGTAAAGATCCCTATGTTAGATGAATGAGATATGATATATGATGGAGCATGGATGAGGGAACCATACATGATGTTGGGACCTTTTTGGGTGTTTTTAGTGTTTCTTTACTTGGTATTTTCATGAGAAAACAAAAAATTGTATGGAATGTATTATTTACTACTTCAGTTTATGGTAAATTTTCCTATTTTGGATTTATTATTGTGTTGTTTGTTAGATTATTGATTATTTTAGTATCTTAGTTATATTGTATGTTGACTTCCCTTAATTTTTTTCTTTGATAAAGTGGGTATAGTCTATTAAAATTATATATTAGACCCTCACTTCTAGAAAACAAAATTTTGAATAAAGGGAGGCACACCTAAGGTCATGTGGCGAACCAGCTTGAGGGACTAGTATGTGGAACCAAGTCTAGGGTGTTACAAAGTGGTATTATCAGATGTTTTTTAATTATAGTTGTTTTATTGTTTACAAATGGTAGATAGGAGACTCAGATGAGTCATACCCTGTTCATGAGATTTTACATGGGAGAACATGACACATGTGTAGGGAAACCCGTAGTACCAAGGGTGGGATTTTTGTTCTTCATGTTTTTTGTTACAATTTTATGTTATTTCACCTTGGGTGATGCACTTTTTGTATGATGTAATTGTTTTATGAAATTTTACACAAGTCTCGATTTTAAAGGCATATTTTTTATGAATGTCTCATTCTAGGAACTGAGGAATTTATGTGACATGCATCATATAAGGCATGAAAAGAAAAGAAAGTTATGAGTGGTTTTTGGTAAATGAAAATACTTTTCTTTATTTGAGAAATATAAAATAAGTTTTTCCTAAGTAGTATTTAGTATTTTTAAATGATGATGAATATAGTAATTTCAAATGGCTATGAAAATGGTGTCTAATGATAAAATTCATGAAATGTATAATTTTTACCCTATGTTAGCCATGGCCATGGTTTGTGATAGTTGAGGGTAGTGATAATTTCGGTTTTGATCATGAGATAATATATGTGGGATAATTTATTATGGAAATATGTTAATATCTCTAGTTAAGATGTGTTAATGAAGTATTATGTGTCCTATGACATGCACTTGGAATTGTAGAGACATGCCTCCTTGATGATGATTATTAGTGAAACAACTGTAGGACATGGTGAGAATTGTATCTCTAACAATGGGACAATAGGCCCCAAATAGTTATGGGTTAATGGGTTGGAGAGAAGTTTCTTAATAACATTTATTTATTTATAAAATTCATGGAATGAGATCCATGAATCATGTTCAGGGACAATTTATCAAAATATGGGGGATCTCACCAACTAGGTGCTTTGTCTTTTGTTGGATTATGGGGGCGTGGAACATAGTGCCTTTACACCCATAGTAGATCAGTTTAGTAATTATTTATAAATTATTATCAAGGATCCCACCTAATAGAGATGTTGAGTTCAAAAATGAGATATTTATTAGGGATGAACTATTTTCAACTCTAGCATATAAAATTTAACCAACAGATCTTCAGGATATTAAAACTCAGCTAGAAGAATTTATGGTTAAGGGATTTATCAATTTGAGTATGTCTTGTTAGAGTTCATTGATTTTTTTACCAAGAAGGATGATAATATTTCATTATTTTGTGACGATTAATAAATGTTGAAGCATTTGAAAATTAACAAAGAGTATCATCCTCCAAATATAGATGATCTCATTGACCAGCTGAGAGGAGCATGGGTATTATCCCAAATTGTATTGAGATTGGGATATCATCAGTTGAGAGTTTGAACTTATGATATACTGAAGGCATTTTGTTGAAGTATGTATGGACTATATGAGTTTTTCATGATTCCGTTAAGGATGAAGAATTATTTGTATATTTTTATAGGAATGATTAACCAAATATTTCACCTGTTTCTAGATTAGTTTACAGTTTCTTTGTGGATTAAATCATGATGTACTCAAAGACTCATGACGATCATGGCCAACAGGTTGAAATCATATTGAGTAAACTGGGATATCATCAAATATTTTCCAAGATATCCATGTGTAGTTTTTGGATCAACAAGGTACATTTCATGGGATACATCATCTCATAAAACAATGTGTCAGTGGTCCTAAGGAAATTCCAACTAGTTGTTTATCAGGAGAATCCCATGAATGATTTTGATATATAAATGTTTCTAGGTTTAGCGACTTGTTATCAAAGATTCATCAAGGACTATTCCCATTTCATATAAACAACATCTGGATTGTCTAAGAAGGTGATAAAGTTTGAATAATATAGATAATAGGAAGATTCCTTCCATATGTTGAAGACGCATTTGACCACCACACCAATTTTAATCCTACTCAAGTCAGGTGACAAGTATACATTTTTTTGTGATGTGTCTGGGATCATAATTTGAGTAGTTTTGATTTATAGAGATATAGTTATAGCATGTGGATCATGGTAGTTGATGTCAAATTAAAGGAATTACCCTACAAATGATCTTTAGTTATTCATGATGGTTTATTCCTTAAAGTATTGCAGACATTACATGTTGGGTGAAACACTTACTATGTATACTGATCACAATAGTTTTAAGTTCATACTTTCTTAATGATATTTAAACCTCTCATAGAGAATATTGGTTGAGTATATGAGGTCATTTTATTTTGAACTAGCCTATACAGTAGGAAATGAAAAAAAATTGTTGTGACTCATTGAGATAAAAGACAAAAACACAAATAATCCAAGAGTTTAAATTTGAGAGGAAGATGATGACGTTGTTTGCTAAGATTCATGTGGATGTTGAGGAGGAGTGGAAAAAATGACCCTTTTATCCTTATTAGTTGATCCAACAATTTTTAATGAGATCATGGAATTGAATTATGAGGACATAGAGTGTCTGACATTGAGGGAATTCTTTAATTGTGGGGATCCACAACCAAATTGGAATATAGATGAGGATGAGATCATCTATGTTTGGTTCCATTTTGTTTTGCGGATGTGTATTCATGAAGATATGAGGCATTATTTTTATGTATTGAATTGGGTGGTTCATCCTTGTTTTACTAAAATGTAACATGACAAACAACAACAATATTGGTGGTTGGGAATGAAGATGGATATTGGGGGTTTTGTCATACAATCCAACACGTATCAGTAGGAGGAGGATGAGAATCAACAACCATGTGGGTTGTTATATCTAGTATCATTACTGAATGAAAGTGGGGAGGCATTATAATTGAATTTTTGGTATGTCTTCGAAGGACCCCTTAAAAGAATGCTACGACATGGGTGATTATGGACCGGTTGAATAAAATGGACCATTTATTTCCAATTTGGGAGAGTCCCACAATTTATTAGTTGGGTGACTTCTATTTTTGAGAGATATTAAATTTTCATAGGGTTCCCTATATCATAGTTTCATATCATGATCCTCACTTTTCATCAGGCTTATAAAAACGCTTAAAGAAGGAATTGGTTACCTAGTAATTGTTTTGTATTAGTTTTCACCAACAGACAGACGAGTAATTGGTCAATACTATTTTGGTGATAGAGAGAATGATAAAGGAATGAGTCCTAGACATTAAGGGATCATGTGAGATTAAATTAGCACTATTTGAGGTCACCTATAAAATAATTTACTATTAAAATATTCATATGAAACCATTTGAGGCACTTTATGGTAGGCTATGTAGATCACCATTATGTTGGACAGAGGTTAGCAAGTCTATGTTTTTGGGGATGACTCTCATGAAAGGGACATATGAGTAGGTTTTGTAGATTTAGAAATGTATGGATATAGTGTAGAGTAGAAAAAAGTATTATACTAATAAATTTTGTTGACCTATCAGCTTTAATGTAGGCTATCATGTTTTCCATTGGGTGTCATTGAGATTGGGTCACCATCAGATTCAGAAGCATGACAAGTTAGTGCCTAGGATTTATGGAACATGTGATATTGTGGAGAGAATTTGACTAGTTTCATATCAATTGTCTCTTCCATAGATTTATATTGAGATAAAAAGTTATTTTCAAGTGTTACATCTTTATAAATATCACTCAACCCTTATCATGTGATAGATGTAGATGATGTTGAGCATGAGGATAATGAGATCAATGAGGAGAATTAGATTTGTGTCATGGATCATAGTGATAATGTTTTATAGTGAAATACCGTGATATTGGTCTGATTTCTTTGGAAGTATAGCTATGTTTTGGAGGAAAAATGAGAGAGAGAAAAACATATACAGATCCAGAGTCCCAACATTTTTTTATTTTAGGAGCTTGGTGATTCATGGGATTGTAACTTCAGGATGAGGATTTATAAGGTACGTATATTTTATGATCCCAACCATTATTGAGATTTATATTAATTTCATAGATACTTTTACCCTTTTTTTTATCTCATTTCGGTGTAGGTTTGTCTTGGGTGAATTCAATTGACTTTTGGAAGCTTATGGAGGGTTTCTGGGCAGTGCACATTTTTCGCATGGTTTTCCCAAACCATGTTCCCATCCATAAAAAATGGGAATGATGGGGTATAGGGGGATTTAATGATTGAAACATGATTAAACAAACTATTTTCCCACACAAGTGAAACTGTGCTCCCTATACTATAGGGGTGCATGGATTGGAGGCATGGTTTGTCAAACCATGTGATCCGTAAAAGAAACTATGTGTGTGATTATTGAAAGATCTAAAAATATAATTAAAAGTTCATAAACCCTAGAGACATAAAAAAAATCACTCCCATTCATCCAAAAATGATTTTTTCCTCTTTGAGGATACTGAGAGGATCCCCAGGCTCCTCTAACTCCATTATTTGTGAATCGAAGATCCGTTGGAAGAAACTGACACCTGTCCATTATGTGATATAATCCATATTTTGGATACATTCTAACTCATATTTAACTCCCATTTTAGAGGGATAAATACCATACTATTTTAAGGTTTTTTTCTATGTTTTAATGGATACTATTTTGTTGGATCTTGATCTGAGGTTTTGATCCAAAATCTCCACCACATGTTTGAATTCGATCATTCTACATTGAATTGAGGGATACGGTTGGGAGATAATTCATCAATTATCCTATAGTAAGTTATATAATATAAAATTACTAGATTATTGATAATTATCTCTTATTTTAGTTCTATTTTTTCATTTCTATGTTCTTAAATTGAATATAAATTAGAAAATTGATTTGATTCACAAATTTTTTGAGACCCTTCATGGATCCTCTTAGAGATTTTAGAGATTATGTGGATAGGAATTATGAAAACCCATGGGGTATACCAATATCATTGAAATGATGATGCTTGAAATGTAAAAAGGTGATAATGAGTATAGTAAATTGAACTAATTCCCATTTTCATGGGAAAATAATGGGATTTAAATTTTTGATTGTCTTAACCTTGAAGGGTTGATGAGTTGAGTAATGATTGATGATAAATATATTAAGGGGTGGTTTCTAATATTGTTACTTATGATGAATGTGATGAATAAATGGGTGTGTTTTATAAATTAAATCATGAACCGTGTTGTGAATGATTGAATAGAAGGTTATTGATGACTAAACCTGATATATATATATATATATATATTTATGTAATTGTGAACAATGTGTTGTGGGTGAGGGACTAATGATCCAAGTACCCATTGGGTAAAATAATGGCTCTCTATTCCCTTGAAGTATATTTATATGTGAATGTGAACAATGAGTTTTGGGTGGGGGAAACGGTACTTCATGTACCCTTGGGTTTTATGACTAATTCTATAAGACCCTGATGTAAGAATGTGAATTGATGTGGGACTGATTCTCCATGTTTTAATTATAATGGTACTAGGATTATGCTCTAGCATATAAAATAAATCTGGAATTAAATTTAATAATTAAAAACCATTAAAATAGTAATATTTTAAATCCTTATTGTGTATGGTTCAGACACCACTTAGGGACGAAGCATGTATGATTTCATTGAATAAATAATAATAAATGTGAAATATATTTACTTTTTTCATTTGATCATTATTCTCTATACAACTTCATTAATTTCTATAAAATAAATTTTCATTTGGACACCTTTGTTGGTGGACTACAGAGTTGTACTCACACCCCACTCAGGACACCTAATTGGTACCCAAATAGAATTTTTATTCACAATACAAGATACTGTAAAGAGTATAACATTATATACATGAGTTGGGATTTTGGATAGAGTATAGATTAGGGAACAAGAAATTATGTTGGGACCCTATTTGGTGTTTTTAGTGTCTCTTTATTTTGGGTTTTCATTATACACTTCAAACTTATATGAGATGAAATATTTACTGAATTTTTTTACGGTAATTTTTGATATTTTGGATTTATTCAGGTGTTATTTTTTTGATTAGTTATTATTAAAGTATCTTGGTTTTATTTCATATTGATTTCTACTATTGATTTTTTAATAAATAGGTTATAGTATCCCCATGTTAAATTTTAGACCCTCACTGCTTGTTAGTAGTCTCTGGAATAAATGTAGACGCACCAAATCTCATGTTGAAAACTATCTCGGGGCACCGTATGTGGCACCTAGGTCAGGGAATTATAGATACTCAACTATTTTTCAATCCAAAATGATAAATTTGTATATGTATTTATGTTACCATAATAACCTACCATGTGAAGAAACAAAAATGACCATGAAGGTAATGTGATAATGTGAATATTACTACATGTTGTTCTCTAACTTACTGCATGTATGATAAAGTGAGAATATGTTAGATGAGGTAATTATGTTTAAGTCATGAAGTGGTTGTTCAATGAATTTTAAGTGATTACATGTGTACTGAACCCACCACATGATGAAATTCAAGTGATCACAAGATGGATTTGACCTATTGAATAAACAACCAAGTTACCATGCTATTAGAGAGCATAATATCTCAGTATTAAACTGGCTATGTGTCTGTAAGGTAGTGACTTCAAGAAGATATGAACATACTGGATGAAAAAAGGAACCTATCATAATAAAAAATGAAATTTCAATGCGAAGAGATGAAGCTACCATGTGATGTAATGGAAATTCTGTGTGTAGTCAAGAAGACACCACATGAATAGATGGAGATAACATATAATGAAAAGAAGTGACTGCAAGAACAAATGTATCGACTATGAGAAGTATCTAAAAAATGACCATGCCAACTAACGATGAGCCATAGTAATCATGATTTAAGTGAATACCATGAGACCATATAATACTTAATAAATAGATGGTTTTGAAATCATTGATATCTATATTTAGGGAATTAATTCAATATCTAGTGAATTTGAGAATGAAATGAGTATTATGATTAAATTATGAATATCCTCTTATATCTAGTTTATAGAAAATATATCTGTAAGATGAAATTAATATCATCAAAAAATAGATGAGGTGAATATGCATGTTCCTAAGAGATATACTAAAATTATATATGATAACACTAAACATTCCAAGTCACACTATTTTTTAGAAATATAAGTGAAATCCCGGTTGAGACCTTTCAATGATATACATGAGGATAACTAAATAACTAAATCTAATTTAATGTATTTGTATCAAATAATTTCTATTTCTATTAGTATTGTTGATATGGATTGCATTTTGATATGTGGTTATTTTTTTATTCTTTAACACATACAGTTATATTGTATTGGAGAGTGCTAGACACCCCCTCTAATTATTTTAAACTTAGTATCCCATGTAGAACTATAAAATATTATGCATATAGCCTATAATTCTAGAGTAATGTTATATAACATAAAAAATGATAAAATTTATAGATAAGTTTATTTAAATATAAAAAAATTGGCTATGGATGATTTACAGTTAGAGAGGATTGGGTATAAGCTTGAGACTAAACCTCTTGTTTTATTATGCTATATGTTTTACCCATTTTTTTTACTTTTTTTTGAAAATAAATCAATTTTAGTTTTCAAAACTCAATTTCCAAATAGATCTTTGATAGTTAACATTAATTAGTGTTTTATATATGATTTTTTCTCCAATAAAATATGTTTCTAAAGTTAAAATAGTTTTAAAATTGATTTAATTGAGTTGTTATAAAAAAATTTAAATTGTTTTTTAAAGATCAATTTATTAAATTCTACTATTTTTGTTAGTTGGGAAATGTTTATAAATTAGGGGATTTAGTTTTAAATAATTTTTTAACATAAATTTTAATTGGAATCAAAATTATCTCCCCCTTGATTTTTCCACATCAACAAAAAGAATGGGTATGATTTTCTATAGAGGTAGATAATATTATCATAAGATACAAACTAAGTTTTTCACTAGATAACCCAATAAATATTCTTCAAATATTGTCATACACAATTTCTTTTGTATACTAGGGGTACATGATTCATATTTGGATTTCATATATACCCAAGGTTATCGAGATACCAATCACGATAACCTTTATATTGTGATGCATTTATCCCACATGCCTTGAGTCTTAGATAATCAAGGGTGGATGGGAATGTCATTAATCATGTCTTTAGTTAGATATTAACAAAGATGGGATTTTACTCTAATATATTTAGTGTGACATCTGATCCCTTAATTAATATTAAATAGAGGTGTGTAAAACTATACCTAGATAATTTATGTGATGTACTTATTTATTATATGTTTGGGCATGTGATGTTCTCATCTATAAATGTGGAGGGAATGTTACATATTCATCAATTGGGTATGTATATACTCAAAGAGTTGAGAATTTATGAGTAACTATTTTCAATTGACATACTCCACATCCAAAAATTACTCTATGTTATTGAAAATTTATCATACGAAGATAAATTCTTGTATATGATACAATTGGTGGAACCAAGTATACAAATACATATATTTTATAAAGATCACACTAGATCCCTATGTAGTTTTAGTGACACTGATGTTTTTCTAAAGTCATCAATTTTCATATATTTTTGAATTTGGGAAATCATATTTTTTGTTGAAACTATAAAATCTTATAGGGTTAAACTTTTTGGTTGAGTAAAATGTTATTGATTTTTATAAAATCTAAAGATCCCAGTTAATGCGATTTGTAGTCTATCCAAAATGTGTTTTTGATTGATATTCTCATTTTATTGTATATAATGTGATTATAGGTGAATTGGACTTTAAATTTTTAAATGTTTTTTGGAATATAATCAAAATGGGGTTTGAAAATGATTTAAGAAAATATTCTATATGATTCAATTTATGGTGAAAATGAACAAAGTCTATAATAATTTAGTTCAACAGGGAAATTGATGGATATTTTCCCTAATGTCTATGTAAATTTAATGTGTAATGGGACATGTTATATTTTATGATATGATTATTAGATAGGTTACAAGTTATGTGAATCAAAGGAATAATGTATTCTTTGGATCCAAAGATTTATTAAAGCATGATATATAAATATAATGTTTCCACCATGTTCAATAATAACATATGATATAATGATAGTATAGTATGGTTTAATTATTTTCTATGATTAACATGTATTTTTATGTTTATCTTGGTAGTAAGATTTTAAACATTATAATTTAGTTATCTTCCATATAATCTCACATTAATTTAAAATTTTCATAAGATTACATGTATGGGAGTTAGATTAGAAAAAGATTAGAAGCATTGAAATTGCATTCATTTACTCGTATATTTACCATCAAGAAATTAATTAATTTGAGGTTCATAGAGTTTCCTTGAAACCTATATAATTGGTCCAAACCCATTGATATGGTATATTTATCAATTATACAGTTATTAGTGACTATATAGAAGTTCTACTATCCTCGTGACTTTAAAATGTGACACCAACATACCTTGGATGTGAAGAAAAATATAACCTGATCATCGGTTGATGCATATCAGCCCATGGACACACCATAAAAAAGTTAGTCCTTTAGTTTCCTCCTACGGATCTTCAATAAACAACTAATTAAATAAAATATAAAAAACTATCTTCTATGTAGGGTTTGAATTTTTCATTTTATATACACTTGGTTTTGGTTTCATGAATGGTGATCTTGGAAATCTATGGTTTTTAATGCTTTCTAGTGCATTAAATAAGTTATATTTTATCCTTAGAAAACATTAATTGGAAACATTAACACTCAAAAAACCAACATGGGAAATGATGATCAATGGAAGATTTGGTGGGGTGTGAAAATGTGATTCTAGTTTTATAATCCTTCATCATATGGGAATGAAAGGGGAACATGGACCTTTCCTTCATTTATGGTTGTAGGGACATACAATCATATTATTCTATCTGATCCATATGATCTAATGACTAATCAGGGAAAAAAGATGCATGTTGAGGTCACGTGGAGCTATGTAAATGGTTTGTTGATCCCTAAATTGTGAAAATAAAAACAATATAGCATAGAATCCAACATACCAAGATTATATTTATATATTTTTCATTAGAAATAAATATTAATTATTCGATAGATTGTTTTACAAGAAACCCCATGCCCGCATGAATTAAAAAATTATATACCACTAAAACTTAACTGTCAAATTTTGCATATGAATATGAATAAAAAAATATGAAAAATATGTAAAAATATAAATTATTATTCATATTTACTTATTAATTCATAATAAATAACTACACAATTTTTAGTAATTTCACATTATGCTTCAAAAAATATATTTTCTTTGAAAATAGTTATCATTGAATTTTGTGAAAAAATATTTTAACTAATTTCTAAATATTTTATAAATTTTATTTTATAAAAAAGATAAAATGTTTAAAAATTTAATATCAAAATCATTTTCATGCTAAATTTTAGGATTTTTATGAAAAGATTAATTTTTCAGGGAACAATGAAAAATAATGATTTTATAGAAAATTGGATTTTAAATTTAAATATTTAAAATGTACCATTTTTATTTAAATTAAATTAAAAATTTCACTATTTAATTTTTATTGATAATTCTCTATTGAATTTCATTTTAATATATAAATTATCATAATTTTGTTATAAAAACATTTTTATAGTTAAAAATATACATTTTCTAGAAAACCAAGTTTCAATGAATTTTGTGGGTTTATTTGAAAATTAAATATTCGTCATATATAAATTTATTTTGAAAAAATTTATTCCATAATTAAAATTATAATTAAAAATTTTGATAATGAAGTAAATTTAATTTTTTTCAATAATTAATTGTAAAAATAATAGGAATTTTTTTATCTTGGTTATGGTTAAAACGAGTTTACATGGATGTTAAAATAAGAGATAAGAGATAGATTGAAATATAAACTTGTCAAAATCCTATTATTAATGAATATCTAAATTATATATCATTTATAATTCTAATATGGGTGATTTGGGAGCATTTTTTTAGTTTGATATTATTAAATATTAATATTTTGAAAAAAATCAATGTGTGCCCTCTCCTTCACTTAAAAAAATGATAAAACCTATCATCTTTTCTTCACAGTTTATAAAACCTATATATTAGAAAATATATTACCTATTCCATTATAAAAATAACTCCCACATCTTTTGGTAATGGTCTGATCAAAATAACATCCTTTCAAGGCTTAAGGTGTAATCCAAAGAAGGTTTCTCAAGAAAGAGGTATAACTCTTAACTGTAAACTTTATGTTTTCTTTATTATTATACATCATATAAATATATGATATAAATTATAAAATAATTAATTTAGTATCATTAATATAAATAATTTTTATGTTGATGATAAATTAACCGTATTCCACCACATTTACAATAAATGGGAAATGATAGTATCACTCATGCATACGTGCGGACTAACACATCCACGCAGTGAAATGAATCATTTTTCTTAAGCATAATTCATGGTTTATTGTTATGATGGACATAATGTTTATATATGATATTTTTTTCATAATTATTCTACTATAATTTTAATATCACATCTACCATTCTACCTATCTATTTGTTGGAAAATGACAACGTTGCTCGTGCGCAAGTGTGGACTACCACCTCCGCACAATGTTGTGATTTGTTTTTCATCACCAAAACATATGAATAATTATAAAATTTAATATTATTCAGAAATATGATACTTATTTTGTGATTAATATCCTGAATACTATGAAACCATGATCAAGGTGAAAATATTAGGACCATAAAACTGAAATATACATTGAAAATGAACCAGTTTTTACCTGAATGATAATTTTAAAAATGAAATTATTAATAAAATGATAATTATAAATCACAAGGTAATGATACATAGTAAATATTATATTAATATAGTTCTAAAATATATTTATAATAAATCAATATTTACTATCCTGTTAAATTTAATGAGTATGAAGCATGATGGAACGTGAGGTGAGTGATTTATTATTTAATCTCATTTTAATGAGCATTTTTTATGATAGAATATAAATTGAGGTAAATTATATATATTTTTTACTTAAAAACCAATCTATTTTGTTCTACTCTAGTTATTCATGGATTTTTATGCATTAGTATCAATTTCCCTCTTTAGTACCTAAAATTATATATAATTGTTTTTTAAAGAGTAGTTGACCATATTTTGTTTTTGGTCATCAAAATATTTCTTACAGGTCCATAGAATTAGAAAATTATTTTTGACTGATCTTACTTACAAATTAAATGTTTTAAAATTTTCATTTTCACTATGTTTTTATTATTTATTAAATTTTTAAAAGCTATTCTATCTATTGTTTTCCAAACAAGTCATTTTTTAATTTTTTTAAAAAATTTGAAATTAATGTCTTCTTTCAATGTATGTGGAATGAAAATATTTCCCCCTATTATAGACAGTATTTTCATTGATGGTTCCATTAAAATATTTCTTTTTTATTTTCAAACCTATTTATTTTCTCAATATTATGGGAATTTTTAATTAAATTGTTATCAAAAGAAAATGATATTTTCACATATTTTAAAAAAAAATTGAAATGTTATTTTTAAGGTATTGTTTAGATATCTCAACATCCTCTATATATCGTTATACTTCACTAGGTTTATGATCTCATGATACTATCTATATTTGTTATTTCAATTTATTATTATGATGATTATGATGATATATGGATGATTATATGAAACACGTTTCATTATTTGGGTTAATTTCATTAGGATGGAACCTTTATCTAACCCATTTATTTTTCATGATTTAAGATATGATGAAATGAATAAATATTTGTAAACCCTATTTATTTTACTCAATTTATATTGTAATGACATGATAAATGATTTTATAATATTGTGTCACATTTTCAGCATAATGTTATATGACAGGTGGGTTCATTGTAGCCCAAAATTTCATTGGATAAATATTGAAAACTCAAGAGATTATAATGTTATAAGTGAATCTAATGTCAAGATCAAAATATTTTTCATAGTCACGGTTCTATGTCTATTATTTGATTCATAGACTAGATTTTATTTCAATTAGTTAATGCGTGAACTTAATATCATGAACATTAGTTTATTTTAGGAGTGGATTTAACCTCCCTAACATAATAAGTGTACTGATTATTATTTATACAAGATCACAATGTTATAATATTGTGTTTTAAAAACATTAATTTGTGCATGATATTCTCTCAAGGATCAAGATTTTTTATTTATGATTAAACACATTTTTGAATTTTTTGTTTGTTATGATAATACTTTATACAATTATTGATTATTAAAAATTTTAAATTGTATGGGAATAAGTTTATTATGTTATTATCATTATCTAATGTTATCATATGTTATTGATACAATCCTATCATTGTGTGTGGACAAAGAAAATTTTATCTTTTCAATATAGAATATTGGTTGACCATGGTCATCTCACTTGTGGCAACCATAGTTGGTTCAATCACTAATTCTATTAAACCTTATAAAATTCATTTTGATTTTTTCTTTATTTATGAAATCATATGAATTTTATGGTTTTGGGTTTTGAAAAATAAATTCAATGAAATTAAATAAAATTTTCCTAACATACAGATGAAAATAGAATGAAATAGTTAAGAAAGGTCTTGGTCATAGGGTTTTGTATTTTAGGCTACTTCATTATTAAATTCAATTTGAAAATATAGTCCTTTCCATACATGGATTTATACTCCCTATCCTGAGAGGTATTTTGGCATGCCTATTTAATCAATTCAGGAAAAAATCTCACCAACCCTTAGTTGAAAATGAAAATGGATTTGAGATCCAATCTATGGTGTAATACCTATAAACATGTGAAATTTTCTCACATCCACCACAAATTGAAATTAAATATTTAATAATTGATGTTAAATAATTAATAACTATGTGAAAACACTTATATGGACAATCCTTAGGTTTTCCACATTACATTTCTATGTAAAAAGAAATTATGGTGTAAAATGGGAATTGAGAGAGAATAAAATTATGGGTGGAAGTGAAATTGAAATGGAACAATAAAGGGGAAGACGTTGAATTTAAAAATTTAGAGTCGTTACATTATAAAATTAATTGAGAAGAAAAATAAAATAAAACTCCTAACAAAAAAAATCCATATATAATATTGTAGTGGAGGATCTTCGGGAACTTCCATGTTTCTCCACATCCTTAGACATCTATTTATAGGGATAAAAATACCTTGTAAGACATTAATTATGTAAATAAATGGGTATATAATGGCCTGAGTTGACAAATAGTTGTTTCGTCCATTAATTTTTATCAAAAATCACCATTTTTAGTGTTTCTAGAGAGTTTCACACTATGTAATTTATTAACAATGTGCATGCTGTGGGGGACAGATCAATCCACATCTTTTTTCCTGAATTGAATTCAACAATTGAACTCTTTTATGGTTCACATTGTGATTGATATTCAGAACATGTGTATTTCTATTCTAGTTGATTGCTTCTATTTTCAACTATTAATTCATTTACATGCTTTGTAATTGGGCCTTGAATTTTTCTTGACTATTTTATATAACATCTATCTTGCTTCCGAAATATGATGTCATGTTGTTCCACTTCACATAATGTCATGAAGTGTATTCATCCTTTTTAATTCATTCATTTTTTGTTTTCCAAACATTTTGGGTATACTTCATTAAATCACAAAAACAATTATATACTAGAAAATTTAATCGACTAAAGTGAAGAAACATTGTATTCTATATGAAAAATATATAAAAAATATGAATCGATCAATGATCATTGATTGATATATCGTACATTTATCACTGCCAAGTATATGAGATCACTTTTTCTTATGTTTACTATGATAAGGTTTTGATGGATGTTTCTAAGTATGATACGTCTATAAGGGTATTAATATGAATAACATTGTGTAAGATATTGGAAATAATTTATGAAATAATATGTTTAGGTATATAGTCTCCAAAGAAAATATACCATTATGATTACGTGGATTGTGTAATTAGGTCAACTATTGTATTTTCATCAAAAATATTGTCAAAATTTATATATGTTTTGATCGGGTTACCTCAGTTTGTATCAAATTAGTGCATAATTATTTTTGTTGATTAAGATTAATTTTTTTTTGAAATGATAGGTATAATTCTAATTATAGGATAACATTCTGATGATTTGGGTTAGAAGGTGTTGTGTGGTTTCACTATAAAATAAATACATATATGGACACTAGAAAGTGGATGTTAATACAACATAGACACGCCCATGGAAAAAACACTGAAAGAGGCAGATTAGGTGTAATTTAAAATCTCACCGATGCACAACTAGTAGGATTAATATTGGAAACTTGGTGAGAAACTCCCATGGGATATTATTGATTTAATTTTAATAATATATACGAACCATTATTAATGACTTGAATAGATAATTACCATGAAAGAACATGGTTAAACCTAAAGTTTCATAAATTTTGGCATCCTAGGAATAATTTTCCTGAATATATGATTGATCAATTTGGTTTCTTCTAGATTGATTATTACACTATGGATTTACTTTTTATTCAATGGATGAAACAATAGAATTCATGTGAAAATTAATATAATTCCCTATACAATGACAATAATAAAGAGAAACCAAATGGATAAGGATCTAAGTTGTATTATATTTTTACTATCCTCTATCAACTCTCTTAATATATGATCTATAATGATGATCATGTCAAACTATTGAATGCACCAAGAGGGAGAAACACACAATTGAATCTTTTATTTCCCAAAGTATATAATTCTTTCTTAGGGTATTATTATCTACAAGTTTCTATGAAATGGATCAATGTAATGGAAAATATATTTTCTAGTCATTAGTTCTTAGAGAATAAGAAATTTTTATTACCAGTCTATCACTTGGAAGAGGAAGATGATAAATATTGGACTGCTAAAAAGAATAAAATAAAATATACTCAAATAAACTCTATGTAATGGGATGAGTTTGTAATGGTATTCCTCAATAAGTTTTTCCCCTAAATATTTGTACTAAAAAGGAGAGATTCATTCTATATTTGAAGTATGATGAATTAATCAATACCCAATAGTAAAACATTATAATACATTCAATGTATGGTTATGGTTTTATCATATACCCATAAATAAATATGGATAAATTCATTAGTGGTTTTTATACCAAGTATTTGAATGGAATTATTCATATTGGAATTTATTATCTAGGAAGAAATACTTCAACATATAATAATTATGGAAATGGATTCTTGAAACCCTCATGGTTTTTGTGATAGGAAAAGGAATATGAAGAATCATGGAATCTCTAGTAGTATTCCGCATGGAGGGTTGAAAAAGGCTCAACCTTCTACATGAAAAAATGTAAGAAGGATCACTCAAGTGATTTCATGAATGAAATAATAAGATGTATCATGTGTGGGATATATGTTTATCATGAAAAATAATGTCAATGTGATGTGAATTGTTTAGTTAGTGAAATTAATCGAGAGAAATATCAACCAAATACACCACGCACACTTTAGTACTTTAGATGAGATAATTTTGGGAATTATGTGAATCACTTACCTAATCCAAGGGATAATGAGGATAATAAAACTCAACAACATTATAAGTCAAAGTATAAAGAAAAATTTGATGTGATCATGACTGTTGATGTGGGTTACAAGAATGTTGTGGTGAAAGGTACACTTATCATCCACATTAAAATAGCTAATGTTTAATTTGATTCTAGATGTACACACTCTTTTATATCAAATGAATTTGTTAAGGTAATAAAATTACTATCTAAATGATTAGGTGTTGAGTTATTTGTGAAAATGTTTAATGGTATCAAAATTTCATCACAATTATATATCTTATACGTGCTAGAATTGTGTTTGAAAATGCTTCGTTTGAATCTTGTGATTCTCCCTCTAGTTAAATTTGATATTATTCTGGGTATGAATTGGATCTCTCAATATAGAGACCATATCAATTTTCTATGAAGGGAAGTAATGCTGGATATTTTTAATCAACATATAACCATTTTTCTATATGAGGATGAATATGAACTTCTAATGGAAGTTAATTATATTATATGTGTCTTACTAACTATTCACGAGTTATATTTATCTCAAATGGTTGGGGAAAAACTCCACATCAATGATATTATGATTATTCAATATTATAGTGGTGTATTCCCTATAGAATTTTATTGTATTTCATTGAATCTTGAAGTTGATTTTTAAAAACAACATACACTTGGAGCTACATAATATTTCGAATAATTCATATACAATGGACTTGATTGTTTTATAGTAATTGAGGAAGAAACTCTAGTAGAATCTTAATATGGGATTCATTCAGCCAAGTGAATCACCATTAAGTATACCTCTTATTTTTGTTAATAAGAAACACAAATAAATTCAACTCTAAATTTATTATTTGGAACTTAACATGATCATAGTCAAGAATAAATATCCTTTACCCAATACTGATTATTTTTTTCGATCAATTAAATAGAGAATTATATTTTTCCAAGATTGATATTTGTTATATATATCATCAATTGAGAATGAAGAATTAGGATATACCCCTGAAAAAAAATTCAGAAGAGGTATGGACACTATGAATGTGCAGGGATTTCATTTTTTATTATTAATTCTCCCATTATCTTTATGGATTCAATGAATAGAGTCCTTTAAAGATTACATTGATCAGTTTTTGGAAGTATTTATAGATGACATTATTATATATTCTAAGAGCATGGAAGGAAATGAAGATCACTTGAGGACTATATAGAAGACTATGAAGAAGGATAAGTTGTATTCTAAGTAACTATGTGATAATTTTGACAATATAAATTCACAATATTGGTTCATAGAATTTCATTTGGGGGTGTGTTGGAAGATCATTAAAAGATGTAATTTATTAAAAAAATCCCATAACAACTAAGCTAACATATACTGTAATTTTCTTGGGTTTAAAGGATACTTATAACAAATTTTGAGATAATTATTATTACTATCTCAACCAATAAAAAATGAACTGAAAAGATCCTTTGGATAGATGAAGGGGAGTAAAATTTCAAGGAGAAGAAGTGAATCTTGGTCATCACACCTATGCTTACACTCCCCCATAATGGCAAAGGGATTTCTATCTTTAGTGATGAATTAGTGAAGGGTCTAGGATTCATCCTCATGAATAATTATATAGTGATAAAATATGCATTACACAAATTGAAAATCAATGAGAACTATTACTCGAATTCTGATTTGGATTTGGAAGTACATATTTTTTAACATTAAATATGAACGAATTATCTTTATGTTGAAATTATATATATATATATACATAATGTTAAGGGAATCATGAAGTATATAATGACATAGATATATTTTAATATGAACGAAATTAGTTTTTTGGGTTTTTTTAAATATCATGATTACTCAATGGACTCCCACCCTAGGAAGAAGAACAAGGTGGATGATGCTCTATGTTGAAAAGACCATGCTATTTTGATCATGATGAGGATTTATATATATCTAATATTATTATTATTTTAGAATTTATATCTTGAAATAATGAGGAAAGGGGATATATCATATACTTCTCATATGGATGTTCAACCATCCATCCATGTGAGGATTAAATATGTATAAAAGGAGGATGTGGAACCATTGAAAAAGTTGAGAAATATAATTTATTTCAACTATTCTTATGAGGGAATGATATGGTTCAGGAACTATGTATCATTCTTTTCAATACCATAAATTGATAAATAACTGTTGGATAAATATTATAGTTTATAATTATATATTCATCCTAAAATTATATAGATGAATAGAGATTTGGATGAGTATTTTTGGAGGGATAACATGAAAATGGATAATGTAGAGTCTCTATATCGATACCTAGTATGTTATAAAGTTAAGTATGAGAGACATAAATCTATGGAGATCTTACAACCATTAATCATACTATAATTGAAATGGGATGAAATTATCATATATTTCATCAGTGTACACCCCAAAACATCTAAATGGAATAATGCTCATTGGGTTAGTGTTGACCTCCATATGAAATTAGTGAATTTCATTGGGATCATAGATGGTTTATATCTTGAAAATGCTTCCATTATATACATTAATAAAGTTGTAAGGTTGCATAGAGAACCAAATTATGTTGTATATAATAAGAATATTTTATTTATCTTGATATTCTAAAAGAGTCTTAAACAATATCTAGAAACAGATTTGAGTGTTAGTGCTACCTATCACCCTCAAATAGATGGACAAAATAATTGGACTATTCAAAATATATAAGACAAGTTGAAAGCTTACTATATGAATTTCAATGGTTATTGAGATTAACATCTTCATTTGGCAAAATTTTCTTACAACAAAATCTTTCACTCATATATATATGTGGATCTTTATGAATATCTCTATATAAGGATGTCAAGAAATATAATATACTAGGATAAATTTGAAAAATGAAATCTTTTTGTAACCAACATATCTTGGGAAATTACAGAAAAGGTTATAGATATTTAGGATAACTTTAGTACAACTCATAGTCGGCATAAAATATATGTTTGGAATCATCGAAAAGATCATGATTTTGAAGTTGGTAACAATGCTTTACTATGGATATCACCATGGAAGAAGGTTATTGTATTTAAAAATAAGGGGAATATAATCCCAATAAATACAATTCTCTTTTAATTTTTTTATTATTTTAGGATTGATTCTTATTTCATAGTGCTTTCACCAAATCTCTCTCAAGTTCATGATGTGTTCCATGTATCTATTCCAAGGAAGAACATACCCAATCCTTCATATGTATTAATTGAAAGGTTTTACCACTTGGTAATGATATAAAATATGAATAAAATTTCTATAAATTTTGGATGGTAAAGATAAAATAACACAGAATAATACTTATCAGTTGGTTAATGTTCTATAGAGGAATTACAAATTAGAATATGTTATATGGGAATCTATGGATGTGATGAAACAAATGTATGATTATTATTATATATTAGAGTAAAGTAAATTAATGGTAGAAATTAATTTTATGGGGTCATAATGAAACACATTGAGATTTTATTTATAGATTTTTCTTCTGAAATAAACATGGTGTATTTGATATATTGTTTTACTTGTAACCCTAAGTCTAAATGAACAGTGATATAATGTATCATTATAAACTAGATGTAAAATTTACGATATGAATAAAAATAATATAATTATTAAAAAATTGTATTTATAGTTTATAAAAATATATTTTTGATTATTTAATCATGAATAAGTGGAAAATTATTCGAAAATCCATTTTATAGGTCAAAAATATATTTTCTTTAAAAAACATTTTTATAATTTTTTTTGAAAAATATTTTAATTAAATTATATCAATTTTAGACATTTTATGTTTTTAAAATTATTTCATTTTGGAAATCTACATATCAAAGTAATTTTATGTTGAAATTTTGGGATTGTTCTGAAAAGGATAAATTTTCAGTGAATAGTGAAAAATATCAATTTTATTGGAAATTGATTTTTTTCTATTCAAATATTAAAAAGTCCCATTTATATTTTAATTGTTCATAAATTTGAAATTTTCATTTTCATAAAAAAATAAACCTTTTAAAATCCTCAAAATTTAATTTTTCCTTAATTTTGGTATGAAAATCTTTATATACTTAAAAATTTATATTTCTAGAAATACAATTTTTGAGGCATTATGATAGTTTATTTCATAATTAGTTTATTCTGATTGTATAAATTAAATTTTATTAAATGTAATATATATTCAAAATAATAATTTTCATGTTTTTTGATGATTCCACTTTCAATTTTTGTCACAATGAATAGCAGAAAAGTAATTTTTTTTACCTTGTTTAAGGTTAAAAAGGGTTTACCCGAGGGTTAAACAAAAAGATAAGTGAGATATTTCCATATAAACTTATATAAATACAATTATAAAACCATATATTGACCCTCCACAATATAATATTAAAATAATAGTTGTTTGGAATCATTTTAATTGAGTATGATATAATTATATTTTAATTTTTTCAAAACATCAATGTTTATCATGTCCCTCCCTTATAATAGGATACCACCTATCCTATCACCATCATAGTTATCATTCCTTATATTAGGAAAAAAATAATATAATAAATTACTCAAATCCCTACCAACATCCTATTGTTATTTTTGTGATCATAATACCTTCCCTTTAGGTCTTAAGGTGTATGATAATGGAGGTTTCCAAATGAATAAGTATACCTCTTAAACGAGTACTTTCAATTTTATTTCCTCTTATACCTATTATAAAAATATTATATCTATAGAAAAAAATTAATTTACTAAATTAAATATATTTTAGTGATATTATGTGTATTTATCAATAATTTCCTCCTCATTTTCATCAAATATGAAATGAAAGTATGGTTGGTGCGTTCGTGTGGACTACCACCTCCACGTACTGATATGATTCATTTTCCATCATCATCATTCATGGTTTTTTATTATGATTGATATATTGTTTATATATTATATTTTGGAAATAAATACTCTTTTTAGATTATAATATATTATCTACATTCTTACATTTCCATTCTTCAGAAAATTATAATGTTGCTCATGAGTATACATGGACTACCACCGTCATCCAATGATGTGTTTTGTTTTTTATCTCAAATTTATATGAGTAATAATAAATGTGCATATAATAAAAAATATGGTACTTGTGACAACAATATGTTTCTATAAATTATAAAACCATTACCAATGTGAAATTACCAGGACCATCGAATCAAAACATGCATGGAAAACGAACATGTTTTATTCCTAAATATTCATTTGAACGAAGTAATTTATAATAAAAGGATAACTAGAAATCATACATGATTTATACATAGTAAGTTATGAATAAATATGGTTATGTAATATATTTATAATAATTATATATTTATTATACTAGATTTTGGAATATGTACCATGAAATATGGATCTTGAGGTATGATATTTAAATTTTAAACTCATTTTCATTGGAATTGTTTATGATTGAATTTAAATAGAGGAAAAATATTTGAATATATTCATTTTAAAGAATATATTTTATTGTTGTGTGTTTTATTTTTATTTTTTACGTATTAGTACAACTTTCCACTCTTTGAGAATTAAAATTATTGATAAAATGTTTTTAAAGAAAATATGACCTCATTTCCTTTTTGGTGGAAGAAATTTTTATTAAATTTACAAACTTTTCAAAATTATTTTTTGAATTTTATTACCTATAATTGAAAAATTTTCATTATGTTAATTTGAAATAACTTTTAACTTATTTATAACAGTTTAAAATGAATCTTTATAAATGTTTTTTTGAAGATGTGTTGTTTTATTTTTTTATAAAAGTGTGAATGGAATGTTTTCTTTTAATAGATACGACATGAATGTATTTTAATAACATTATATAAATTATTTTCGTTGATAATTAATTTATATAGTATATTTTTTATTTTAAATGAAAATTATTTTCTCCATATTTTACAAATTTAATTTAAAAATTTATTAAAAATTTACATTTTCTAATGTTTTAAATGAAAGGTTTCAATGATCATTAGTGATTTTTTTTCATATATTACAACATCCTTTATGTATTGTTATAATTCAATGGGTATATTATTGTATGATCCCATCAACTTTATTTATCATAATTTAATATTATGATTATTATCTAAATATAATTATACGAAACTCATTTCTTTCAATTGGTTAATTATGTTATGATGAAACCATTATGAAAAATCATTCTATGGGTGACACTATGATGAAATGATAAAATATTTATGGAACACATTTTGTTTCCCTGAGTTATATGATGATCAAATGAAAAATGTGTTTATGATATTGTGGAACATTTATGAATTAATTTTATGTAATGGGAGGGTATATTATATTCCTCTAATTCATTGGTTTATGATAGAGAACTCATGAGTTAAAATTTTTGTGAATGAACCTTAATTCATGATTACAATATTATGCATGAACCTAGTATCATGTTTATAAGTTGATGTGTGAATCTTTTTCTATGTTTATAAGTTAATTCATGGACCTATATTATTATCAATATGTTTATTTATTTACCTGATTTAATGTCCATAACTTAATGTGTGAACCTATTTCTATTTATACATGTTCACAATGTTATAATATTATGTATTTTCCAAATTCCTATGTTTATGATATACTCTAATGGAAAATGATTGATTATTTATGATTTAGTACTATTTTTTTTTTATGATAATGATTTATGCCTTGAATAATGACTCAATATATTTAATTGATTGAGTATGAATTTATTATTATAATCATGTTCTCATAACCTTATGCTCATATTTGATCATTGATTGATTTATCCTATATTTTCCCATATTGAGAATATGAGATCACCCTTTTATGGTTTCCTTCCCCAGGTTCTGATTAAGTGTTATAGGTATGATATGTATAGAAGGGTATTGTTAAGAACAACATTATGGGATATGGTGATGTTTATTTATGAAATAAGATTCTTTTAAATTTAGTCTCCCAATAATCAAAAACCTTATTGTTATGTGGAATGTACAACATTGTTATGTATTGAATATTCCTTTAAGATAATAAAATATTTATAAATTTTATTCTTTATTTTTATCATAAATGATATAAATGATTTAAAACAGAGGTCATAGGCTCATGATGATGCCATATGTCATCCCTTAGATGGATGGATAAAGAGGGGGTGCACAAGGTGCATGTTTGAGGTCTATTTATAAATTTGATAATTATGATAGGATCATATTAACCCCTTTAGTCCTAATTGAAACAAATTTAGATGATTTTTGATAGTTTAATTTGGATAATTTTTATTAAATATTTCTCATGAACTTGGTTTCAATTTCATTCACTCTGATGTTTGATGAATATTTTCATTGTTGATATGGAAATGTTTCGCTAATTATACTTTATGATATATTTTATTATTTAAAATAAAAGAGTTAATCCAATACATTACATTCTTTTATTAAATGGAGAAGTATTTTTATGATAATTATGATTACTTAAGAAATAATTTCAATTATTTAATTAATTAGAATATGATGAATAATTCATTGAGATAAAATGGATTTTCATTAAACTTTTGATAATCATTGAATAAAATTATTAATTTAATTATAGTTATCTAATAACATTGTGATATATTATTTCATGGTATGAGTTTCTCATTATAACATAAAATGCAGAGCATAAGAATTAAATACATAGAAATAACTAATTACTGAGAAATACAAGATAATTTATGTTATGAGAATAATTTAGATTCTAGTGGAAATGTATTATGACATATATGTAAATATATCACCAATTAAAAATGATATAAATTAAGATAATGAATTATGAATTGAACACATAATATATGATATAAAAATTAAATTGATAATATATATATAATTTGGTTTCTTAAAGATTGATTTGGATTCATTATGTTGACCTGAGTTTCCAATGGACATCAAGAATTACATTGATAAACTATAATAATGATAAAAACCATGAAATAAAGATGTGGAAAATCTCTATGATTAGTATATAATATTTACGGGATTATATGTTATCTATATGGTGACTATATAAATAATTTATGGATGAAATTTGACTTATGTAATGATTACATGTACTATATTAATTTAGGTGATGAATTTAATGAGATACAAATACAGATTAATATAATAATTATGTGGTAATATTTTGATGATTTTTTTACTACATATGATGATATAAATAGGGTTATATGATGTAAATAATTATATTAATATTATGGGTCTTAGTGACTAAATAATTTAGTATTTAACACTGAATTTTTAATTTATTTGGTTGTGATAAGAATATAGAAAATCCTTTCAAAATATTTTATGACGATGTGGTTTATTATTCAGGAAGTTCCCTATGATTGATAGATAGATCATTGATAGGGAATTGTTTTTTATTTATTTAGTGAAAATAATTTTGATGTGTGATGTAGTATAATGGTTAGTGGATTAAAATAGTGTTAGTTTAGTACTATGATCACCCTCATAATCAACCACCATCTTAGGGTCGAGCCAGACAATGATGTTCAAGCATTTATTTTCTTCTCACCCATTACTTTGGGTAAGAGAATGTTGATAATATTAACATGTATCTATTCTTATTCTCACTAAATATATTTGGGTTATATAATTTTTAGGATATACTAAATTATTTTTTCTTAATCACACCCACTAAACAACATTTGAGACAGATGACAATTCACCAATGTGAATATAATTTTTATCTCGAATGGCTATATGATCGAGTTGGGAGATAATAGACCAAGTACATATTAATTTCCCCTTAAAAATTACATGTTTCTGGAATACTAACAATAGTGTTTCTACCCTGACAAGATATTATCTATAGAGACATTTTCCTTGAATGAGATGGTGGTGCATCCTTGGGGATTCATTGGATGTGAAAAAACTATGATGGGATGTGAGATGATATTATTACTTTTTGATATATTATTTTAGTATTCTATTAACATCCACACGATGAGTGAATAAGTTATATTATACATCAAGGGAGGTATATATAGATTCTATGGATGGTTAGAGTGTTATGATTTCTACCCTATACATTGAAATTAAGGTCTGTTTTGTAACACATTAGGGTTAGAATCCTGAGTTTTTGGTGGAATCAAGTATGATTTAGTTCAAGATGGATTTTCTTATTATGATATTTGATATGAGAATATTAAATATAAAAATATGATTATATTTTTATTTTGATATCATTATTATCTTGAGCTATGAATATATTGATACGAACTAATTACCAACAATTTTATTCTTAATGATAATTTTTGTTGAATTATTAATTTTGGACTACTCCTTAAATATTGATGATTAATGTGGACACTATTGGTTTATGGGAGACATCAGATAGATTGGGATGACTATAAAAAGTATCATTTATTACATCTATATGAAAAGTCATGTATTTTTTCTGTTATTTTTATATAGGACAATAGATGTAAAAGGTGTATGACCATAGAGGATGGAGTTGAATAAAGATGTGGTAGATGATGTCATGAAATGTTCATCATGAATGAAATATTAATTTAATTCATATTCGTTAAGAAATTTTATTACTTCTATTTAGGATTTTCTTCTTAAATGTCTTGATTTAGTCAGTTACTTTCCATTATATTATGGGGATACTTATTATATATTCATGTTTAATATTTATTGTATTATATATTTATTTTATCACTAATAGCAATATACCCTATACAATCAGTTTGGAACCATTGGTATAGGTGTCCAAACCATTGGTATAGCCTATACCAACAGTTTGGAGGACCATTCATAGGTTTGGCATTGGGATAGGTATATACCAACAGTTCCGGGAAAACCATTGGTATAGATCTATACCAATGGTTTTGTTAAACTGTTTTTATAGGTCATATGAAAAACCTATTCCAACAGATTCATAAAACCATTGAGATAGGTAATTAAAAAAATCTGTCTTGGTTCTGATCCCAGCAACTCCCGTTTATAATCCAATGACCTAACCACAATCCTAACATGACATTTATTATCATAATTTCTTAAATATATATGTATATTTATAATTATTTTAACTTTTGATTTATTTAATGTTATTTGAAAAATGATTCCCCAAAAATATATTTGTACCTATACCAATAGTTCTCAAAACTATTAGTATAGGGTCACAATAATGGACCTATACCAACTCCTTTTCCATAACTATTGGTATTGGTACAAATTGGTGACATATACCAACAGTGTTTTCCAAACCATTGGTATAGGTCTTGGTACAGGTCTAAATTAGTGACATATACCAACAATTTTGGAAAAATCATTGGTATAGGTCCAGTTTTAGTAGTGGTATTTGTTCGATAATGATGCATATAGTTTATGAAAGTTTATATTTTGATTTAATTCCTCCCATTATATTTGATTGGATACCACATGACTAGTCTCTATCCCATGACCTATTAGAGATGGGTTTGGGGAGTTCACATAGAGGTATTTAAGGACGTGACATCTCATTTGACTAATGAATATGAGATATGATCATCATGAAATAATTCGTTCTTTACACTCCATTATACATAAATCTATATTGTGAATCTAACCATATGTTTGACTGATATGTTTCTGATCATGAGAGGAGCATTTCTCAAGATTATAATTAGATTTGTTCACCCATGAGATTGGTTAAACATCATGATTCTTGTTTATGTGATGATAATAAATTACATTATCATTAATAATACATTGGAAACATTTATATATTATTTTTTCACAATTATATGAGATATTTACTAGAGTTGAGAAATATTGGGTTGACATAATTTATGTCTCGTGTTCATACTCAACGACTAAAAAATAAGAAGCTGATTTATTTTATACAAAAGTGAAAATATCATACCAATCCTTTTATAAGGTATACCATGATTATTTTATAAAAAGTTATAACATGATTAAAAATTATATTCATAATTTATACTAATAATATAAAAGTTTAATTTTTTAATGAATAATATTTTAAATAATGAAATTTTAAATTAAAGGGTTTTCATATTTTTGAAAACATAATTATGATTAAATATTTTAATTAAAAATTAAATAACATGTTTAAAATATTTTTATTTTTAATACTAATAATTATATAGAACTAATTTTATAATTAATTATATGTAAAAAAAATATATAAATATTTATAAAGGAAAAAAATTATTATTTTACACATAGATGATTATGTTTTATTCAATATATAAATGAATAAGATTGATATTTATTGAAACATATTAAATAAATAATTAAAAATTTATTAGTATTGATTATTTATCATTTATAATAGAAATTAATAATTAGCATGATCATATTCATAGCATAGGGATCCTATAAAAGGTGGATTAACATAATTTTCATAACATTAAAATTGAAAATAAATAATATAATCATTCTGAAAATATTTATAATTCCAAAAATCTTCTCCTATAATAGTGTAAAAAAGTAAAATAATAATAATTTATTAAGGTGTTAGAAGATTATGAGCTCAACTATCACTATTCACCCCTATTGGAACCTATCCTGAGTTGATGGTGATGATATATATGTCCCCAATTCCCTCCTTCAATATGCCACAAGTTGATAAAAATCACCAATGGTATATATCACACATATGAGAGGCATTACCCTTAAAGATTATAATGAAAATAAAATGATACCACCAATAAATACTGTTAATAATTTGAAAAGATACAATTCCAACACCCAATAATCTATATATGATAATTAATAGAATGAATACAAGTAAAAAAAGGAACAACTTCCAAGACACCACTCTAGTGTCTCATAAAATAATATTGTTAATCATCATTGAACTGTCCAGTAAAAAACAATGAAACAACAAAGGGGTGAACAGTTATGAGTATTTAATAGGATCATATTTATAAACATATCTAAATCCCTATGAAATAAATGTTTCTTGATATAAATTAGGGAAATAATCTAAGAAGAATAAGTAATAATCACATATATGGATTAAGTAAGTAAATTTTTTTTGAAGTGATCATATTATAAATTATTTACTTTACTATCAGATTTAGCCACATCACCAAAAAATATCTTATTTAGGCAATATTAAAAGTACAGATAATTGAATACGATATAATATTTATGAAATCATAAATAATAATATATCACCACTCTTATAGAAATGAAAATCAATTCACTATATCAACATTATAAGTGGTCAATCTCATTGATATCATAATCACATCACAACAAGTGCCACACCACCATATTTATCACCCCATGACTTTTTCACATAATTATAAACATCGTATGAAAAACAACAAAACATCACCACATCCACATCATAAACATCACCACATCATGATATTATTGTAACCACTTCCATATCACTATAGCGATTATTTTAAAATCACAACCACATCGTCATATCAACAATTAATGTTATAACCAAGATCTATCACATAAAAAATATATAATATAACAAAAAGTCAAAAAATAATAAGGATATGTGTATTTTCTATGACCTATAGATATTATTTCTGATAAAGATGTGAATTTCTCATAACCATGTGCCATTACAACTCAAAAATATATATACACACTTACACTTCAACTTAATAAATTAGAACTCATTGATGTATATAAATAAAAGTCTTAACGATAAAGAATTATTGTTTGTAATAACTTGCATGTGATAACCATGAGTCATTACAACATGTTTATTGATGAAATTTACCATAAGTAATTATATCATGTGTGGGTATACACATAACTGAAATCCATTACAACCTAAATGAAGAGTATCATAGAACACAAAAAAATAGATAAGAAATAACTAAATAATTAAGAACAAACATCACGAAAAAATTTTAATCATCAACAAAAATACAGAATTTATCAAAAGAGATAATTCCATTTAATATATAATAAACTAACCACATGAATTCATGATCTAATAAACACCATGCATGATTATTCTACCAATTATTGTTATAATCTCAATACTAAATCTACATCTTACACAAAACCTAAAATATATCTCAAGTATTCAAATCATAAAAATAAAATAGACCTGTTATACCAATGAAAAATTCTCAAATATAGAAATATCCCTGTTATACTACTTAAATGATTTTCATAATCGTTAAACATTTATTCTAGTGTTTCTTTTTTCAGTATCATCTCATTGAAATTTTTAAATTACTCCCCATTTACACATATAATTCAATTTAGTATCATCAACATAATTTTTCAACCATTATTGAATATATATTAAAAAATGAATGTTAAATAGAGAAAAAATTAAACATTTTATTCGTTTTATGATATTAATTACCAATCCAGATTTGTTTTTTCCAATTTCATTTCCAAAGTACATCATTTTTCCGATGGAAGTTCACATAATAACAGTTGAATTCAATTATCTTTTAATTACTATATGACATGAAATTATAATAATACTATTCCAAGGAAAAAATAAATAAAGAAAAAAAACATATCCCCTTTATATGGAAAAAAATATCAACCCCAATATTGGGAGAATTGATTATTATATGGGATCAAAGAAAGCATGAAATTACCTCTTCCTCCATATCAGACAATCACAACTAAAGATGAGGGAAGCATATGATCATACCATGTTAGAGAGGCATCTTAGATGTCAGGTGAAGGGGTATATCATCAAAAGTTTGGAGTGGTACAATGAAAGTGTTATAATATATGGAATTCAATGGAAGGGTTATAATTATAGTGGTTAATGATAAATAAAATTATGTGAACCAATGAAGGGTTTACAAACATTATGTTCTAAGGGGTTAACAATCATATGGATTAAAGATATGTGGGGTAGTTTAAAAGATTACAATCCCTTCCATGAAACATAATATTATAAGAGATAAAAGTAGGAATAGAAATATCCTACCTAAAAGGAAGTTTATTAGTTTACTTACATTATACATCATCCACCACACACATTTTCCTAAGATATTTTATTAATTTAGTGACATTTATTTTCAACAATTATAGAATAAAATTACTATAGATGGGATATATTATATTTTTTTAAGTATAATAGAAATTTAATCGCTAAGAAATATATATACAAGAAATATATTACCTCGCATTAATTTATCTGAAATAACTATTCAATAATATTCAAAAAAATACATTCCTAAATAAACATAATAAATAATGAAAAATTATTTACAATAAATAACACACACAAAACATATATCATATTGAAAAAACAGTCAATATGTAAAAATATATTAATTTATATGTTATATATAAATTGAGAAAAATAAAAGGGATATAATATTTAAACCCATGTTCTTATTTATTTTTGATTGTTCTGAGTATAGTGGAAGTGTGTAATTGTGGGAGATATACTTTTAAATTTATTTTCATAATTTTTCCTTGAAACCGGGAGTGGTAATCTTGAGTGTCAAATATATAATTAATTTTTTAATATTTTAAGAAATAGATACATGATATTGGGAACTTTCTTCTTAGTTAAATGTTGATCATCTGAAAGGACCCTTTTATATTTCATTTGTTACGTTGTGAGGATCCATGAATAAAATACTTACAGTGGTGATCTATATATGCTATAATGATCTAAGAACAAAATCACTCCATCTCTAAGTGCTAGAATAATGAATAAAATGTCCGGCATTGTTCTTTCTTGATCCCTCATTATTCATTCATAAAGAAATCTCTATATTGCTTATCGTTATTGAGAAGGAGAGAGAATGATGTGTTGAGAGATAATTTGTTGTGTAAAACAATTCTATATTCTCAATTTTTCGATGCAATATACAATAAAATTAAATGTCTATTTATAGTGATAGGGTTTAGGTTAAAATATTATTTAATTTTATGGTGACAATTAAATAACATTTTAAAACTTCAATAATATTTATTCCACATAGTAATAATATCTTTATTGTTATCTTATGGTTCACAAAAACTTGTGCAACGAAAAATATTATGTAACAGTATTCTTAATTAATATTTATCACTAGACTCAGTCTTCTTTTCTAATAACTCCTCTAGAATTTATCAAATAATCAAATAAATATTTGATTAATTAACAAATATTTTATTTACAACATAGAGAATAAATATTTATTAAAAATATTTAATAAATAAAAATAAATATTTTATTCACAATCTAATGAATAAATATTACATATATATTTAAGTAATCAAATATATTATTAATTAAAATATACATATTTTTTACCTTATGAATATTAGAAATCAATAAAATTGTAATAAAATTATTCTTTGGTATTGAGAATAATATTTTATCCAACAATTAAATTAATATAGAATTTAATCGAGATCAAAAAAATTTATAGTGTGTGATTATATAGTATTATTTATCTTTAGGATTAAGTAGTCTTACATAAAGTGAATGATTACTATCTAGCTACATTATTGGAGATGAGCTATAGTATGTGAAGATAATTTTTGCAGAAAATGGGTTCATTAGATGTCCATGACCCACCTAGAACTTTGGGAAATTAAATACCTATTGTCAAAGAAGATGGGGGGAGTAAACACATTGAATATAAATCTTGATGGTGCTAATAAGATGTACAATATTCCTCAACTTCCAAGAAAGTTGGACCAACAAAAAATTAATATTGAAATATGGGATTTGAGGTCAATTAAAAATGAGATTTCGCCCCCAAAAACCATGTTAAAATGAAGACACTTTTCAAGAAAATACAAGGAATAGACAACCATGACACTCTAAGTTACCTCATTATACATGTAGGTAAGTAAAAAACTGATTTAATTGGTATATCTAATTAAAATAAAAATATTTCAGGATATGATATTCCACTTGAAAACAGTTTCTACTATCTTCTGTGTAAATCTTAGGCTTCATCAAATACTTATAGGTTATATATTTTAGCCCACAGAAGCATTAAAAACCATTACATTATCAATAAAGTGGACTATATTATTAATTTTGGCCTAACCAGATTTGACATGAGGGTATTCTACTTAGTTTTCATGGTTTCAATATTTATATTAATATTAGACCACTCTGCATTCACATTAAGCACCATTATAGAATAATCAATGACCCCTGGCTCATTATAGGTGATTTTAATTAAATCTTTCATATAGATGAGAAACACCTGACAGTACAACAATCCACTTCCATCGATGATTTCAAAACCTATGTTAATGATTTTAATCTAACCGAGGTCAATATTATTGGAGAAAATTTTATATGGTACAAAAGGCACTTAAATGACTTAAAGGATAGTAAAATTGATATAGATTTTAGGAATGATTCCTCACTTTTCACTTGGAGATCCATTTCATGTGTCACTTTGGAATGTCACACTTATAACCATTATACCATCCTTGTGAACTCTCTTTTCAGAGAATTGAGGATTCCTACACCCTTCATGTTTAGTAATTCCTTTAAATCTAAATCAGAATACATCAAATTTTTTCACAACACTTGGAATTAGATTAATTTCAATGAAAATTCACCTGTACGTATATCTAAATTTGAAATTTAAAATGCCATTATAATGGAATAGATTAGGAAATGATTCAGCTCCCCAGATGAAGAGATTGATTCTCCTGAATTGTCTCTCCATCTTCCACATTTGTCCCTCACAAAGAATTATTTCTCTAGAAACCTTAACCAAGAGGAAAAAATGTCTACTAAGCTCCAAAATATATAAAAATTAAGGGTATTCTTCAGAAGGGTACATTCAGAACCACATGGATCACTGATGGAGATTGAAACACTAAATTATTAAATTGTATTTCTTAGTGATATAAGATCTAATAATAAAATATCTCTTTTTTGGGATATATATCATCTTATGTATGTTAGGAATTATCTTTATAACTGTATTGTTTACTTATATTGGAATCACTTAAATGGTCCACCTAAAAATGAAAATTTAAAGGAGGTAATCATTACAAAACTTATTAATAAGGAGTAAAATATAAATCTCACGTCAACCCCCTTGGATATCAAAAAAAATTATTTGTAAATAATAAAGGGAGATCCATTGGAAAACATGGTTTGACCAATTAATTTTCTAAATTTAATGGGATTATATTCAACCTGATGTTTTCATCCTTGTTAATCATTATTTTGAAGGTTTTTTAATCAAGCAAGTTATCAATTCTCAAATTATAGATTTGATTCCTAAAGTGGAACATGCTAGTAAAATAATAAAATTTAGACTAGTTTCTCTAGTGAACGCTATTCTAAAAGTCATCACAAAAAATTCTATCTTTGAAGCTGGCCATAATATTTGATAAAATTATATCTTGGAATCTGTTTGGGTTCATCAAAGGTGGGAATATTCCTGATTTCTATCTCACTACTTTAGAATGTGTGAATCTACTCAGAAAAAACACTATGTGTGGTATAATTACATTAAAGAATGATATTAAATAATACATTGATACAGTAGATTGGGAATTTATTGAATGTTTTTTGTCCTACTTTTTCTTGAAAATGAAATTCATTTTTTGGATAAATACTATACTTGTATATTATAAAATCTCAATTATTATAAATAGATCCACAGAATAATACTTATCCTAATCCAAAAGGGTTTAGGTAAGGAGAATATCTCTCTACCATCATCTTTTATATCTCTACGGAAAATATTAGGTAGATTCTTCTTCATATAGTTTAGAAATGAGTTTTGAAGACTATTCATGGTGCTAGAGGTTTATATTCTTCTTCTAATATATTTTTTACTTATTAAAATATTATATTTACCTATAGGGATAGGAAAGAAATTAAAAACATCAAGAAATATTTTTAATAGTTGGAGAGTTTATCGGGCCAAGAAGCTAGTTGAAACAAGTCATCCATAAATTCTGGTGAGAGTACCCCCCCACTATAAAATTGAGAATTATTAATGATTTAGGAATTAAAAATGTAACCCTTCCATTTATTTATTTAGGTGTGCATATGTTTTGGGGAAAACCTAATGCGTCTCACTTCATTCATATTGTTATTCAGATAAGAAGAACAATAGATTCATGGAAATGTAAGTCTCTCTCACTGGAAGGAAGAGCTTGCCTTGTTAGAAATGTTGTGATATCTAAACTGATATACACTTTTATTGTGTATATATTTCTTACTTATCTAATAAAAATCATAAATTCATCAATGAGTAACATTGTTTAGAGATTTAGCGTTTTTGAATGAAAATTCATTACAATCCATTGGATGCAATGATCCAAACCATATACTCTTGGAGGTATGGGTATTAACAAACTTGGACTTTTTAATAAGTTATTACTGGATCATTTCATATGGCACCTCGTTAATAAAAAATATGACTCTCTTGTATTTTGTAGATCTTGATATTTTGAAATATAGATAATAGTAAAATCCAACTACGTTGAATCCTCTATATGGAAAGGTCTGCAATTAGTATATGCTCAAATTCATATGAATTATCACTAGTGTACTAGTTCTAGTTCTTCACTCATATTTTGGAAAGATAATTGTATTGGAACTCCTTTTATAGAGTCAATAAACCCCTCTGACTAGTCTACATACCTAAACACCATAGTAAAGGATCAACTGGAAGGCATTGACTCTATATTAGAGGAAATTTGATCATTAGTTTGTAATTATGATTTCAAAAGTCTGGAGAATTTACTTGTATTTGAAATGGGACTGAATGGACTACATTATTCTATGTATTTTTATAATCATGAGATCTAGGGAACCCCAAAATGGATTTGATATTTCAATAAAAAGAGGATTTTACCCATAGATATTCATTAATTTTTTGGATCTCCTTCTCCAAAAATCCTATTGATATCAACCTTCATTGGGATGGAATCTCACATTGTTAAAGATGTGTCATTTTTCACTAGCATAGAAGGGATGTGAATTAATAATTATTATGCTTCCATATTGAATCCCCTATTTGGAAAGAATTTGTTGGGGTATTTGAGATTAATCCATGAGCTACAACTAAAATTAGAAAATCTGTTGAAGTACTCTTTATAAATATCATTTTCATAATGGTGGAAAAACCTTTTCAATGTTTCTTGTGTAGAGACACTGCATGTTATCTAGTGAGGTAGAAACATGCTCATACAAGATGAAACAACCTTCAATATTAAATCAACCTATAGGGATATTTTTATGACTATATAGAATGAAAAAACACTACAATATGAATGTTTTAATTGTTTTTTTGGTTACTAATCATTCTATGAAAGCTGAGAACACCACATATGTTCCCTCTTTCTCTCATCACTATTGAGGGATTTTGTTTTCTCCCTTTTGCAGGTTGGTTCAAGTTTAACTCTGCTAGAGTTTTAATGGAAAACCTTATACTAGATGGATTCAAAGTTTATTATGGAGATTATAAAAGTGATGTTATTTAATTCCTTCATGGTCCTTGGGGTTTTTACTACTACATTGGAATCATAAATTCTTGAGATCATAAATGTTTTTAACTTGTCAATAAAAATAATTTGGAACAATTTTTGGTTTTAATGTGACTCCACCATATTTGTGCAAACTGTTAGACTCAGGGATATTTAACTTCTCTTAAAAATTAAGGATATATAGTCCATCTATATATCAAATATCCCATAATGAAATTATATTATCAATCATGTTTTTTGATGAATACAACTCTCTAGATAATTCCCTTTCTAGAAAAGGTTTTTTCAAGGTCAACTGCATAGATTCTAACATTCTCCTGGCATATTTAATGCATATCATTCACGGGTAAAAATATAAAATAACTTTGTTTATATTTTTTAGATTTTATTTTTAATATTATGAGATCTGATGAGCTCATTATTATAAAAAATATTACTATCTAGAAATAGTTCAAGGAACCCAAGATAAAGAACACAATGTCTCCATGATGACGAAAATATACAAAAAAATCACTATATAATATAATCCTTTTGTATCAATATATCATCATGTATGATTAAAATATATTTCAACTACCAATATGATTGATAATTATTTCTTTCACTATCTGAAATAAACATGTTGTTACACCATGGACAAGGAATTTAGGGTGAAGGTTCTTTTCCAATCGAAGGGATGAGATATCATCTTCTATAAGGAGGGAAGGGTAAATACTTCCTTGACTTATATATAAACGATATTTCACTCGTGACATACACAACATATCCTACTTCCTCATAAACTATTGTAATCATGGTTTATGAAATACATCTAAGTATGTAAGTTGTAAAATAAATTAATTATAATTTTAATATCTTAGGACCATTAGACATGCTCAATGATTGGAAGATACGATCAATCCAAAACATATATAATTGCTAATGGAACATTTGTTTTCATAATCTCCAATCATAATTATTACCATGTGAAAATTTTCTGAGAGGAATTATAATATTCTTATAAGTACTATCACCTAATTATATATTTTCTATGTGTCCCATTATATTATGTTATCCAACTATAGAATATTAGTTAGTAATATCATCATAGAACATAAAGGTTCTCATTGTATAGGGGAAGTGTTATGACCTTATCAATGAGACACATACTCTAGGAAATTATTACATTAGATTAATGAAGAATAATGGGAATTATATAACAATATGTTTTATTAATATTCAATACATTGAATATACATTTAATAAAAGTACAAATATTTTTTCATAGGACACCAAATCCAATAAACTCCCACTCAGATAAGAGTGAACTGCCTATGACAGTCATTCCACTAGATAACACATGATAGTTATGTTTCTAATAATTTGAGGAATTATTCAAGTTTTACACCATGTTGTATTATATGGAAATAATAATCACTATAACTTTACATCTCTGATAGATATCCATCAAGAGATGATAGTTCTGAAGAATGTGTTTCATCTCCTTATGTGAACTTAGATATTTTGCAAGAGCCACCGCTACAATATTATCATAATAGAGTATGGTAGGATATTTATTGATAGGTTCCACATCAAATATTTTGATGAATTTGTGTATCCATACTACTTCTTTATTTTCCTTAGAAGCAGTAATATACATAGACACTATTATAGAATCTGTAACCCCAACCTTCATTGAGACTTTCCAGCTCACAACACCTCCATTCAATATAAATATGTATCCTTTTTATAACTTCATTTCATATTGATATGTTTGGGAAATATAATATGAATATACGCTGATGACTAGTTCCTCGTCTCATTTATAAACTAGGAACATATCCATAGTATGTCTCAGATACTTAAGGATAGTCTTGATGACCATACAATAGAGGTCACATAGATGATCTCAATATCTTCCTACTATATATAATGCATAGGTGACATCTAACCTAGTACATATAATAACATACTTAACTTAACCAATTAATAAATCACATTTAATCCATTCGAATCAATTTTTCCACATGTTTCAAAGAACACATTTTACTAGAATGATAAATTCCATGTGATTCTGGAAACAATCCCTCCAATATTTTTCCATACCGAAAATTTTCAATATCCAATCATTATACATACTTTGACATAGGTTGAGAAACCTCTAGATCTGTCATGATAAATCATGATCCAAATAATATATGCTAAATCTCCCAAGTACTTCATAGAGAAGAATTTATTTAACAATTCCATAACAGAGTGAAATACCAGTATTTCATTTCTAGAGTAATAGGTCATAAATATATACAATTAAAAAAATGACTTCACTCCCAATAAACCATTTATTGACACACGATTGACATTAATTATTTATGAAACAAAATTTCATTATGTCCTCCTCAGTTTTAATATTCAATGACATGGATACATAATTTTATTCATAGATGGATATTTGTAACTTTTATAGTTTGTTGGAATTATTTGGAGTCACAAAACCTATGGGTTGTATTGTATAGAAATCTTGTTTTATGTTCCTATAAAGGAATCATGTATTGACATCCATTTTACAAATCTCATAATCATGGAATTTGAAAATGGAATGTAGAATTTTACTAGATTTAATCAATTTAACAAGTGAAATGGTTTCATCCTAGTCAATTAATTGATGCTATTTAAACCTTTTTGCAACCAGTCACTCCTTATAGGTACATCATTATATTTCCATATATAGTTTATTCTTGAATACCCATTTCAAACAATGAGGATTATATCTACTGGACGTTCTACCAAATTCTAGACATCAATTTGGTACATGTAATCTATTATAAAATTCAAAGCCTCTTGCCACTTGGAATCATCTCTGCCATTCACTTAATCCTTGTAGGTTACGTGACCATTATTATCAACTAATAATGAGTTACCATCATTGGAGACTGTAAAAAAATTACTATTATAGTTCTCTATCCTCTATAGCAGTCCTATGTAGTAATTGTGTCAATCAAACAATTTCTTTATCTATTGTGTTCTGAGGAATTTATTCATTTTCCATCTCTTGGGTATCTATATCCTAGACCTCATTGAAGTAAATCATTCCCACTATCTCTTTTAGAGATAATATCGATCCTATAAAATACGGGACATCTTTTAACCACAACTTATTTGTCTGATGGATTGTATAAGTAGTATCATTTTATTTATATGGGATATCCTTTAAAGATACACTTTGTGCCTTCAGGTGAAATATTGTCACCTAAAGAGTCCTTAAAAATTATTCACAACCCCACACGTGTAAGTAGGACAACACATGTTTATTTCCATTCCATAACTGGTATGATATACCATATATTTATTTAGTTGGAACTCATGTTAGTATATATTCTACTATTTTTAATGTGTATTCCCAAAATGATAATGGAAGACACACATGACTCATCCTGCATCCCACCATTTTCATCATGGTGTGGTTCCTCTTTTTTCTTACCCCATTCCAATGAGGCATATATAGAGAAGTGTGTTGATATAATATCCCCAGATCCTATAAATTATCAATGAATTATTGATTAATACATTATCCACCACGATTTGAGAAAATATTTGTAATCTTTTAAACAAGATATTCCCAAACATATTTCTTTTACACCTTGAATTTATCAAAATAGTATGACTTATACATCATTATGTTGACATATACATATCTATTAAAATAACTAGAAAAAGTTATTATGTATGTGTACCCACCCATTTCTTTAACAAGAAATGGTCCACACACATTGGTATGAAATAATTCTAGAATTATTTAGCCCATTCACATTTCATACTAAATGGGGATTTGGTAATTTTTTTTATAATCATACATGGCATAAAACATGTATTTTTACTTCAAACTAAATTAAATATCCCTCATGATGTAATTTAGTCAAGCACTTTTCATTTACATGACCACACTACTGATTCCCAATATGGGTTTGGTATGAGTCATGTGAAGTAACTTTTTTATGGAATTCCATTACTTGGGTTTTGTAATCAAACATATAAAAAACATTATTTATAGGTACCTTACCATAAAAAATATCCTTATAAAAGATCCAACATTTACTCCCCAATTAGAAAATAAATATGTCTTTATCTTCTATTGACATAGAAATAATTTTTTTGGTAACTAAAAGAACATAATAACTATAATGAACAATACTTTACATATAATGTTAGTACTTCAAAATTGAAGTAAACTTATTACAACATATAACAAAACCACGAAAGGACCGTATAGGTATAGTGTCTTTAGAAACTGGGAAACATAAACAACTGGTTCATAAAGCATCTATACTATCTCCCATTTATTTCATCATATCTATAGCTCCTTTTGGCATATCTTTCTTAATAACCTTCTTCCTGACCTGGGGAAAGAAAACATAAAAAAGGTTGAGCTCAAATGCTCAGTAAGGGTAAACAAAAAAATATCAATCTCATCACATTCATAATAACATAACATTTTGGAAATCTTACCTTGAAAAAGAGATCATAATTTCATAACATGGGATAAATCATGGTAGTGAAATGTAATCACAATAATCATAACATAAAACATGAATATTTGTGGCATACACATATAATCATAGAGAATCATTTCTTATTAGTTAAGACTCTTTGTCAAGACTATCTTAGTGGAAAAAGTCCATTTCTGAACCGAGTTCATTCCTCATTTCTGTCCTGTTTCACTGAACCGGTTTAACCTGCCGTTCCAGCCATGTCTATCTCATGAGATATAAAATCTTTACCCAATTAATTTGAGGGAGATATAGGTCCCAACCATCTCATAATGATACCATTCTTATGTGTGCCACAAAATCATAAACCATACATCATAGCATAACCCATGTAATAAAAATGGGATTCTTAAACATCATGAAATCATAAAACAATTCATATAAGATAAAGGAATTCATAAAAATAATTCCATCACAACATAATAAAATAAATTTAATAATAGGTATAGAAACAAAACCCTTTATTATCTTATATGGAAAATAATTTTGATAAAACACTTGAACTCCATTCTTGAGGAAAATATCCTTTCTACTTTAAAAAAACTTTTCCTTTCTTAACATGTCATACAATTCTAAAATAAAATAAGTTGATTAAAGATAAACTTGAAAACTTTTAAAGCAAGATTCTTGGAAATAATTTTTTAAAAATCCATTCATTCTGTATAAGTTAAAAAAACATTCTTCTCGTACTTTTTTCGGAAAAGTCAAAAAGTACCTCGTATGAAAAACGACAAAAGATTCCTTTCATATCTTTTACTAAAAACTCACCAAAGGGTAAAATTGGATTTAAACAATTGTAGGTGGATGGAAATAATATTACATATTGAGGAAACATGGATGTGGCTGATAAAATACACCCCAATAAATACCAAAGTATAAACAATCTCGGATAAAAATGAGATTGTGATATTTTCCCTTACCTTTGGTCCGATTTGCTTCGTAAGTGTCCGAAACTCCTGTATAATGATTTAAATAATGTTATTGACTTATTCCAGATTCATACTTATTGTTATGATATCATATATGGTCATATTCTTAGCTTCATATTAGTAATATTTCATTATTACTTGTTATTCGGGTGTTTATTACTTTTTGTTCTTATGCGTGTTTTGTCGAATAAATTCTTATTCTTCTCTTTAGGTTATAGATACCTCATTTACAGAATATTATTAGTGTACCATATATCATATTTATTCATTAAATTCATTTATATAATCATTATTCAATGAATATCATGCAGAACGAATCACATCACATCGTGGAGACGGTATTCCGTACATACGCACGAGCGATGATATCGTTCCCCTGATCAAGGAATTGTATTAGAGTGTATGTATACTATTTCAGAAGCCATACCACTTTAAAATAATCCTATATAGTCATTTATTTTCACCATTACACCCATAAAATTAAGGTGGTGATGGAAAATAGATTACACCATGGCGTGGAGATGGTATTCCGTACGTACGCACGCGCAGTGAATTCCTTTTTCCATAGGATGGATAGATGGTGAAATAGGGTTGTTTCATACTTATAATAACATATCAGTATATGAGTGATATTGATGTTATTAATTCATAACGAAATAACTAAATAAGAAGAAGTGGGAGAAGAAATAAAGTTGAAAGAATTGGTAATGGACATTACCTCTTCTTTGAAGCGCCTCTTTGAGACCTCCTCTTAAGGAACTAAAATTGGTCTTTAAAGGATACGAGGACCTCTAGAATGTTTCTAGGGAAGTGGGGAAGTGAAATTGGCAGTTATTGGCCGAGCTTGAAGGCTCAAATTGGTGTGAGGAGGAGATGGAGGAGGTTCCCTTTTATGAGGGAGAAGAGGGGCATCTTTGGATATATAAGAAATATTAGTTTATATTAAATCCAAACCCCACTTAAAAACTTACAAAATGACTCATATCCAAAGCTAAGATGATATAGGATTGTAATATCATAAACCAATAAAATTTAGACATGTTAGGAATTTATTTTAATCATTATCAACATGATTTATCCTTATTTACCAATTTAATGTTATTTGTGGTAATAATATTCTAAATTTTAAATTATTATAAATAATTACATATGTATTGTGAATTTTCCATAATTTGACACTTTATGACATTTTCGACAATATAAATTAAAATTTATAAATTTTAAATATTTTTGTGATTTTTAAACAATTTTATAATATGTTATTTTTATAAAATAACAACAGTGTCAATTTTGACACTATTCATTTATTTGAATTTAAATAAAATATATACAGAAGATATGTTTGAAATAAAATAATTAATAGATTCATATAATTTCATATATATCTATAAAATTAGTGGAGCACATTAAATAGTTCATATAATATTTATTTTAATATTTGTAAAATTCTTTATTTGATATTTTAATTAATAAAATAATTTCAACATCACTATTGTGTCATAATTAATGATAATTATTTAATCCCGAAAAATTATAAATAAATTCCTATGATGTAGATAATTGTATTAGCTTTCTTTAGACTGTTAATGTTTGAAGTTTCATTAAGTTTATCACTAAAGTAAAATTATTATACTTATAGGATTTAAGAAAGTGACATGTTGTCACATTCTTTGGTTTTAATAATAATTAAATTATTTTCATAGAAAAAAGTCCATTGAATGAATCTAATCCGACCCTTAGGTGATATGGGTCAACTTTTAGTCATCCAATAGGATTTTGTCAGGTTTTAGGGTAATTTTATAATCTTATATTTACCCTTAATTACCCGATTTACCTTTAACTATGGTAAATAAAATTTACCGTATTTACTATTCATAATGCACAAAAATAAAAAGTAGCCTATTAAAATAATTTGGACCCACTGATTCCCTATATGGAATCCATTTTTAAAATTAAAAACATATAATTTTTAGTAATTAATTTAAAATAAATCTTGTTGTTAAGAAAACGGGTTTTAAAAGGTAAAACATTGTCAAAGATTGAAATGTTTTTACCTATGAATTCAATGTAAAATTAATGCTAATGACATACATTATATTAAATGGTAAAAATATATTCTATTTATACTTTAAAACCATTAAATATTATAATTTAACCATCTAAATTATCTCAATGGAAAAAGTTGTTTTTAATTAAAAATTAGCGTATTTTTACTATTCATCAAAATATGAAAGTTATCAGAAAAATATCAAAAATTAATCCAAAGTAAATTTTTAGATCCTGATTCAAAAAAAGAATTTTATTTTTTAAAATTGAACTTATAAACGTGTCAAAAACTAGATTTAATGTTGGTGCATCATCAAAAGGTGGAAAAACTACATTTTTTGAAAAATACTTATTTTACCCGAAAAATTTATTCTGTTATCTTACCATGTTCTAGAAAATGTGTAAGATGAATAAGAAAATTCAAAATGTAGTTAATACTATTCATAACGGCTAGTTCATAATAATATATCATTGTTTAGTGAAACCCGGTATTGCGTACTACACACGCTATCGAGGATGGTCGTGATTGCGTGTAATGCATGCCAAGTCCGTATTGTGTGCTGTGAAAGATTCCTTTGGTGTTGCGTATAACATAAGACATAAAAAAATCTCATAAAATCTCAGGGTGTTACATTCTACCCCCCATAAAATGAATTTCACCCTCGAAATTCATCCCTTCATTACAAACAAATGAGGATACATCTCCCTCATCATATCCTCAAGTTCCCATGTAGCTTCTTCTAATTGGTGGTTCCTCTATAAAACTTTCACCAAGCGAGTGGTCTTGTTCCGTAGGAATGTTTCACCACGATCCAGAATCTCTATCGGTTGTTCTTTATAAGAAAGATCTTGTTCCAACGGTATAACTTCTGAGCTGAGTACATGTGAAGGATCAGGTATGTACTTTCTCAGGAGAGATACATGGAACACATTGTGAACATGAGAGACATTCAGTGGAAGAACCAATCGGTAAGCTACTTTCTCAACACGATCCAGAATTTCAAAAGGACCGATATATCTAGGACTTAACTTTCCCTTCTTTCCAAATCTCATGACCCTCTTCTAGGGAGATATTCATAAGAACACTTTATCACCCACTTAAAACTCTAGGTCTTTTCTTTGGTTGTCACCATAACATTTCTATCGACTTTGAGCTTCTCTTATGTGTTGTTGAATAGATCAGACCTTTTCTTCCATCTTCTCAACAAGATCATGTCCTAATAGCTTTCTTTACCCAACTTCATCCCAACAAGTTGGAGTCCCACATTTCTTTCGATAGAGAGCATCTTAAGGAGCCATCTGAATACTGGAGTGAAAGATATTATTATAATAAAATTCCACCAAAGTTGTGTGTTGATCCCAACCACCTTTGAAATCTATAGAGCAATCTCCCAACATATCTTCTAGTGTTTGAATTGTCCTCTCTGACTGACCGTCTATCTGAGGATGATAAGCAGTGATAAAACTCAACTCTGTATCCAGAGTATAATGAAGACTTCGCCAGAACTTTGAGGTAAACCTCGGATCCTGATCAGATATAATAGAAAGTGGTACTCCATGAAATCTTACCACTTCCTTTACATATATCCTGGCAAGCTGATCTAGAGAGAAATCCTCTCTAATAGCAATGAAGTGTGCAGAAATTTTAAGACGATCAACTATGAACCAGATAGAATTATTGCCTTTGGATGTTTTAGGAAGTCCAGTGACAATGTCTATAGTGATGTTTTCCCATTTCCATTCTGGTATGGGCAATGGTTGTAACATCCCCTTAGACTTCTGTCTCTTAGCTTTAACTTACTGACAAACCAAGCATCGAGAGTCATATTAAGCAACATATCTTTTCATGCCATCCCACCAGAAGTACTCTTTCAGGTCCCTATACATCTTCGTGCTACCAGGATGAATAGAGAATGAAGAACTGTGAGCCTCATCCAGCAGCTCCTTCTTTAATTCGGGGATGGGAGGAACACAAACCAGATTCCTGAACTTTATTATCCCATCACAATCAAGGTTGAATTCAGGAACATTTCTCACCTTCTTTTGTAACTCTACATCTTCTTTCTGTGCCTCTTTAATCTTAACATGTATAGATGGTTGAACATTCATTTGAGAAAGATACGATTTTTACCATTTCATTATAATTCCAAGTTCCATCCTTTGTAAATCCATAAATATTGGATCTTTTGTGATCCTCATCATGGATAAGCTAGCATGGTCTTGTCGACTTAATGCGTCTGCTACCTTGTTTGCTTTCCCAGGGTGGTAATGGACTGAGCAGTCGTAATCCCTAATCCGCTCCAACCATCGTATTTGATGCATATTCTACTCCTTTTGTATGAAAATATACTTTAAACTTTTATGATCAGTATAAATATCACACCTTTAACCATAAAGGTAATGCCTCTAAATCATTATTGCAAAGATTACCGCATCTAACTCCAAATCATGAGTTGGGTAAATTTTCTCATATATTTTCAATTGTCATGAGGCATAAGCTATCACCATATCATTTTGCATAAGAACGCACCCCATTCCCTTCTTGGATTCATCACTGTAGATCACAAACCTTTCTCCACTACAAGGCAGTGTGAGCACAGGTGTACTGGATAACCTTCTTTTCGACTCCTTGAAATTCTCTTCACATTCCTCCATCCAAAAAAACTTAGCTCCTTTCCGAGTCAACCTGGTGAGTGGATTAGATAATCGTGAAAAATCTTTCAAAAATCGTCGATAATATCCAACCAAACCAAGAAAACATCATATCTCAGTTACTGTTGTTGGTCTCGACCATCATTCGATAACCTCTATTCTTTCTAGATCCACAGATTTCCCCTCTTTTGAGATTATGTGACCCAAAAATGCAACTTTTTGAATCCAAAATTCACACTTGGTAAATTTGTCATAAAGCTTCTCCTTTCTCAGGTTCTTCAATATAATTCTCTTGTGATCTTCATGTTCTTCCTTCATCTTTGAATATACAAGAATATCGCCTATAAAGACTACCAAAAACTGATCAAGATAGTCTCTAAAGAGTCTATTCATCAGATCCATGAATATAGTAGGGGAAATTGTTAGACCAAATGGCATCACTATAAATTCATAGTGTCCATACCTTGTATGGAAAGCCATCATTGGTATATCCTCCGTTTTGACCCTTAATTGATGATAACCTAAACGAAGATCAATCTTGGAAAAGTATTGAGCTCCACGTAGTTGGTCAAATAAGTCATCAATGAGTGGGAGAGGATATTTGTTCTTGATAGTGATCTTGTTAAGTTCTCGATAATCAATGTAGAGTCTCATCGATCCATCTTTCTTCTTAAAAAATAGAACAGGTGCTCCCCAAGGTGACACACAAGGGCGTATGAATAATTTATCAAGATTCTCTTGGAGTTGCTTCTTCAATTCCTGCAACACAATTGGGGCCATTCTATAAGGTATCTTTGAAATAGGCAAAGCACCCGGTACGAGTGCTATTGAAAAATCAACTTCATGATTTGGTGTAAGACCTGGAAATTCCTCCGGAAATACATCATCAAACTCCCGTACAATGGGCCTATTCTTAATCGTTAGTTTCTCACCAACCATTTGAGATAAATAAACTTCATTTAGTGTAATCAAGACCCATGAGATGGAATAAATTTCCACTGGAAGGTTATGTTCATCCTTGCATCGATAGACGATCATAGATTGATCTGGAATATGAAATGTGACACCCCTCCTTGGAAAATTGATATGATCTCCATATAAAGAAAGCCAATCCATGCCAAGAATCACATAAAATTCCACTATAGGAAGGACCACAAGATTTTCAGGAAGAATTTTCCCACAAACATCAATCGGAGAAGAATTGTAAACTTTTGATGCGACTGATGTGCCATTAGGAGTTATCACAGCCAACTCAACATCTAATTGTTGAGGTAATACGGTGATACCCTTAGAAAATTCTTCAGAAATAAAAGAGTGGTTGGATCTAGAATCAAATAAAACATTTGCTACTTTAGAGTGGATGGAAAGTGTACCTCTGACCACATCGTTGTCGTACTTCACATCGCCAATAGTAATTTCATGTGACTTTCCTTTGTCTTTGGCCTTAAGAGTTTGTTGACGTCGATCATCATCATCAACCCTTGGATTTGGGCATTGATTGGCACAATTCCCCATCTCCTTGCACTTGAAACATTGAAGTGTAGTAGGCTCACTCTCTGTATCCCTTCTTTTGTTTTCATCATTAGACATCTTCATCCCATTATTTCGACATTCAATTGCCCGATGACCTTCTTTTCCACACTTATAACATTTGCTTTTCCCCTTAATACAATTTCCTCATTGTTTCTTTCCACACTTTGAGCATAAGGGAAAATTCATCTTCTTTTCAGTGTGGTCTTTAGATTTTCCTTTGAATTCCATTTTCATCTTCTTATCAAACCCATGTGATTGATGGGTTACACCAATCTCCATCTCGACCTTGGGAGCACATCGAACAATTTCCTCATAGCTATTGAAGTCCCTTATGGATAACGCCCTTCGAAGACTTGGTTTTAAGCCACTAAATAATCGATCAATCTTACTCTCATGTTGGATAATAATTCCGGAAGCGTACCTTGCAAGTCTTGTAAAATTTGCTTCGTAGGTACCAACGGATTCATCATCCTTTTTCTTTAGTTCAAGAAACTCCTTCTCCATATTTGTTCGAAGAATAAGAGGGAAATACTTGTTGAAAAATAAGTTCTTGAACTCGTCCCATTCCGTGGACTCGATTTCATACCTTTGCCACATATTCTTAATAAGATTCCACCATTGATCAGCATCACCTTTCAAACGATACACTACTAAGATGACTTTATCATGTTCGGAACATTGAAGAACTGAAAATATCTTTTCAGTGGTACTGATCCATTGTTCAGCCACTAATGGATCAGAAGACCCACTGAATGAAGGTGGATGCTGCCTCATAAAGGATTTGACAGAATTTTGCTCCTTCCTTTTCTGATTTGGAAGTCCAGCATGATTCATAGCTGGAGAAAGTTGTGTGAGCATGGCTAAAAGATTTTGCATTCCAGCTCCCATAACGTTTGGTTGCTCAGGGGGACAATCATTGCATTTCCCGTCGCATTCCGCATTAACACGGTTTCTTCGGGTTCCAGCCATTGACTAAAACCAAGAATAATAGTGTGATAAACAAAAATTATAATAGGAAACCCACATAATCAAGAAAAAAATTTCACACTTAAGGTCTTATCATAGGTTATTCATGGCCATTTCTAAAACACTAAGATTGTGTTCTATGCTTAGACTTATCCTTAGGGTTCTTACTAAGGCTTTCACATCCTAGTTTCCAAAGGTTTACTATACCTTTCCTCTGATAACAAATATAACGACGCATACTTTACATACAATGTTAGTACTTCAAAAATGAAGTACACTTATTACAACATATAACAAAACCACGAAAGGACAGTATAGGTATAGTGACTTTAGAAACTGGGAAACATAAACAACTGGTTCATAAAGTGTCTACACTGTCTCCCATTTATTTCATCATATCTATATTCCCTTTTGGAATATCTTACTTAATAACCTTCTTCCTGACCTGGGGAAACAAAACATACAAAAGGGTGAGCTCAAATGCTCAGTAAGGGTAAAAAAAGAAATACCAATCACATCATATTCATAAGAACATAACATTTAGGAAATCGTACCTTGCAAAAGAGATCATAATTTCATAACATGGGATAAATCATGGATGTGAAATGTAATCACAATAATCATTACCTAAAACATGAATCTTTTTGGAATACACACATAATCATAGAGATTTATTTCCTATTAGTCAAGACTCATTGCCAAGACTATCTTAGTGACCAAAGTCCATTTCTGAACCGAGTTCATTCCTCGTTTCAGTCATGTTTCACTGAACCGGTTTAACCTGCCATTCCAGCCATGTCTATCTCATGAGATATAAAATCTTTACCCAATGAATTGGAGGGAGATATAGGTCCCACCCATATCATAATTATACCATTCTTATGTGTGCCACAAAATCATAAACCACACATTATAGCATAACCCATGTAATAAAAATGGGATTCTTAAACATCATGAAATTATAAAACAATTCATATAAGATAAAAAAATTCATAAAAATAATTCCATCACAACATAATAAAATCAATGTAATAATAGGGATAGAAACAGAACCCTTTATTATCTTATATGGAAAATAATTTTGATAAAACACTTGAACTCCATTCTTGAGGAAAATATCATTTCAACTTCAAAAACAATTTTCCTTTCTTAACATGTCATAAATTTCTAAACTAAAAGAAGTTGATTAAAAATAAACTTGAAAACTTGTCAATGAAGCTTCTTGGAAATAATTTTTTAAAAATCCATTCATGCCTTATAAGTTAATAAAAAATTCTTCTCATACTTTTGTCGGAAAATCCAAAAAGTACCTCGTACGAAAAATGACAAAAGATTCCTTTCATATATTTTACTAAAAACTCACCGAAGGGTAAAATTGGATTTTAAAAATTTTAGGTGGATGGAAATAATATTAAATATTGAGGAAACATGGATGTGGATTATAAAATACACCCCAGTAAATATAAAGTATAAACAATCTCGGATAAAAATGAGATTGTGATATTTTCCCTTACCTTAGGTCCGATTTGCTTCGTAAGTGTCTAAACCTCCTGTATAATGATTTAAATAATGTTATTGACTTATTACAGAATCATACTTATTGTTATGATATCATATATGTTCATATTATTATCTTCTTATTAGTAATATAATCATTACTTGTTATTCGGGTGTTTATTACTTTTTTTTCGTATTCGTGTTTTGTCAAATAAATTCCAATTATTCTCTTTAGTTTATAGATACCTCATTTCCAGAATGGTATTAGTGTACACTATATCATATTTATTCATTAAATTCATTTATATAATCATTATGCAATGAATATCATTTAGAACGAATCGCATCACATCGTGGAGACGGTATTCCGTACGTACACACGAGCGATGATATCGTTCCCATGATCGTGGAATTGTATTGGAGTGTATGTATACTATTTAAGAAGAAATACCACTTTAAAATAATCATATATAGTTATTTATTTGAGCGATTATACCCATCTAAGAAAGCTGGTGATGGAAAATAGATTACAGCACGACGTGGAGACGGTATTCCGTACGTACGCACGCGCGGTGATTTCGTTTTCCGTTGGATGGATAGATGGTGAAATATGGTTGTCTCATACTTATAATAACATATAAGTATATGAGTGACACTGATGTAATTAATTCATAATGAAAAAACTAAATAAGAAGAAGTGGAAGAAGAAATAAAGTTGAAAGAATCGGTAACTGACATTACCTCTTCTTTGAAGCGCCTCTTTGACACCTCCTCTTAGGGCACCAAAATTGGTTATTGAAGGAGACCAAGACCTCTAGGATGTTTCTAGGGAAGTGGGGAAGTAAAATGGGCATGTATTGGCCGATCTTGAAGGCTCAAATTGGTGTGAGGAGGAGAGGTAGGAGGTGCCCTTTTATAAGGGAGGAGAGGGGCACCTTTGGAAATATAAGAAATATTAGTTTATATTAAATCCCAACCCCACTTAAAAACATCCAAAATGACTCATATCCGAATATTAGATGAGATAGGGTTTTAATCTCATCATACAATAAAATTTAGACATGTTAGGAATTTATTTTAAACATTATCGACTTGATTTATGATTATTTACGAATTTAATTGTATTTGTGGTAATAATATTCTAAATTTTAAATTATTATAAATAATTACATATGTGTTGTGAATTTTCCATAATTTGACACTTTATGACATTGTAGACCATATAAATTTAATTTATTATTTTTAAATATTTTTGTGATTTTTAAAAAATTTTATAATATGTTATTTTTATAAAATAACAATAGGGTCAATTTTTACACTATTCATTTATTTGAATTTAAATAAACTATATACAGAAGATATGTTTGAACATAAAGATTTAATAGATTCATAAAATGTCATATGTATCTATAAAATTAGTAGAGAACATTAAATAGTTCATATAATATTTATTTTAATATTTTTAAAGCCATTTATTTGATAATTTAATTAATAAAATAATTTCAACATCACTATTATGTCATAATTAATGATAATTATTTAATCCCTAAAAATTATAAATAAATACATATGATGTAGATAATTGTAGTAGCTTTCTGGATACTATTCATTTTTGAAGTTTCATTAATTTTATCAGTAAATTAAAATTATTATACTTATAGGATTTAAGAAAGTGACATGTTGTCACATTCTTTGGTTTTAATAATAATTAAATTATTTTCATGGAAAAAAAGTCCATTAAATGAATCTAATATGACCCTTAGGTTATATTGGTCTACTTTTAGTAATTCAATAGGATTTTGTAAGGTGTTAGGGTAATTTTATAATCTTATATTTACCGTTAATTACCCGATTTACCTTTAACTATGGTAAATAAAATTTACCATAGTTAATATTCATAATGCCCAAAAATAAAAAGTAGAGTATTAACATAATGTGGACCCACTGGTTCCAAATATGGAATCCATTTTTCAAAATTCAAAACATATAAGTTGCAGTAATTAATTTAAAATAAATCCCGTTGTTAAGAAAACGGGTTTCAAAAGTTAAAACATTGCCAAAGATTGAAATGTTTTTACCTATGAATTCAATGTGAAATTAATGATAATGACATACATTATATTAAATGGTAAAAATATATTCTATTTATAATTTAAAATCATTCAATATTATAATTTAACCATATAAATTATCTCAATGGAAAAAGTTTTTTTTAATTAAAAAGTAGCATATTTTTACTATTCCTCAAAATATAAAAGTTATCAGAAAAATATCAAAAATTAATCCAAAGTAATTTTTTATATCCTGATTAAAAAGAAGAATTTTATTTTGTCAAATTGAACTTATAAATGTGTCAAAAAGTAGATTTAATGTGGGTGCGCCATCAAAAGGCGGCAAAACTGCATTTTTTGAAAAATACTTATTTTACCCGAAATATTTATTTTGTTATCTTAAAATGTTCTAGAAAATGTGTAAGATGAATAATAAAATTAAAAATCTAGTTAATACTATTCATAACTACCAGTTCATAATAATATATCGTTGTTTAGTGAAACCCGGTATTGCGTACTACACACGCTATTGAGGAAGGTCGTGATTGCGTGTAATGAAAGCCAAGTCCGTATTGTGTGCTGTGAAAGATTCCTTTGGTGTTGAGTATAAAATAAGACATAAAAAAAATTTATCATAAAATCTCAGGGTGTTACAATAACAACCATTTAAAACCAATATCATTGAAGTTGGAAAAGTGAGATGGTTTTCCTTGATAGCTACAAAAAAAGTTTATCTCCATTGGATGCCGATATATCTTCCTCCCCTCGGTCAATATTTCTGAATCTATTTGGTTTCTGTATTTTAATACATATGTGGGAACAAAAAGCAATATCTAATACACATTTTTTAGAATCAAAAAAATTACACTCAATAACAAATACACCTGAATCATCTTCTGTATTATTTAACAAGGTTAATTTTTCATTATGTGGCCCTTCTTTCCTCATGAAAAACATACAACATTGAATTCCTTTTTTCCCTCGATATTCCTCTTTTGGGTAGGGTGTGAAGAAACTTTGAACTTAGAGATCTTCAATTTCAATTTTTATTTTTTCACCATATGTATGGAGGTATTTTCATTCTTTGTACCCTTATCAACATTGATAAGAAGAATGAGAATACTTGGAAGATAATTATTAATTTTTATTATATAAAAATTCAAAAAACATAGGGAGAGGATATAGGGAGTAATTCCAAAACGAGATAGTGACTAGATCTTCATGGATTTTAAACCATGTAACCTCTAACCAATCAATGTAGACAATGATATTGACTATGTGAGGTCCATCTAGAGTACCCTTCTCCATGATTTCTCTAAAAACACACCTTGATAATTTCAATTCATTCATATCTATCTCTCTCCTGATATAGACCCTGGATGTTTTCTAGTATCTTATATGCATCCATTTTTTGTCAGACATCATTAGTTCACAATTCACCGATTAAAGCATCAAAAATTGAATGTAGACCTCATTTCTCAATTTTTTTTCATAGAAAATGAATTCTTTATCACTTACCTCATTAGCTGGAGGATCATGTAGTAAGAATTCTAGCACATAAGATATATGTTCTTGGGGTAGAAAAAAATGAATGCATCTAAAACACTCTTGGAATTTATTGCAAGTTAAAAGGTTGTTGTTTACAATATTTATAATAGAGATAGTTTAGACAATGAGATATCCATTTTATTTTATTATTAATATATAATATTATTAGAACGTTTAATTGATTGAAAATTATGTGAGAAATAATTAGTTAATAAATTTTTTTTATGAAATATTATACTATTTTATCATGTCCTAGTAGAAATCACCATTGAACTCAGAATTTCTTGTTTCTATGACATTATAAGAGCAAGGATACCCATTTTTTGTAAATATTTAAAATTTGGCTATGAAAACCAAAAGAAAGTAATTTAGGTTAGAGTTATTTACAACCGGAGGCTTGTAGCTCCTTGATCCATTGAGTGGATTCCCCAATCCTAAAATCCTAACTTTTATTTCCTCAATAATATCCACAAAATTTGTATGGAATATAATTTGTAAATTAAAATCAATATAAGTCTGGTTTCATCATGCCAAATATATTATGATATTTCCCCTATAAAATTAAGTGTTTATACATTGGTCATGCAAAAAACTATGTTATGTGGTATCATTCTAAATCAAGTAATGGATGTCTTAGTTGGTTATAATATTAGTTTGAATTATTTTAGTATTTTATGCATAAATTTTGTATTGTTTTAACTTTTACAAGTCTCATTAATATTAAGTATATGTTACTTAATTAATTTACCGTTTTGGATAAAAAAATTATGTATAGTTCATTTATTTAATTTTCGTCTCTTCATATTAATTCATTCATTTATTTGAAAATGTAATTGCATACTAAAAATAAATAATGCAAACAAATATAAAAATATATAAAGTAAATGACATGATCATGAGTTTATCTAATGTTTGATTTAATTATTAGAAATTAAATAACATATGACCTAGGGGAACAACTTCATTTTCTGACCCTAATATGGGTTAAAAAATTCCACTTGTTTATATATGTATCACCGAGTTAGCATCGTAATGGTTTTATCTTGAAATGCCTACACAACCTTGGGTGATCCATTAATTACAATTATTTATTACTCACACAAGGGTGAGGGGAAAAATGCCTTTTTAATAGGGATTACATAAATATCCTTAGAAAAATAGGTCCCACATAATAATGGAGGGAGGTACGACTCACATTCCATCATTAATTAAATATTAAATAATTTAAAAGTAGTTCAATGAGTTAAATTAAATAAATTTGAACACATAGATATGCCTTGGCCAAGCTCATGATTGGTAGTAAATGTAACGAATACACAAAAGTAACAAGCTACCATTAATTTATTTATTAATTATTTATTATTAAGATAAACACACATAAAATAATTAATTGATTAATTACCTTTCATCATAATGATCATTCTATATTACTTGAATATAACCCTAAATTATGAAATTTAGGGAAAATAAATTGTAGAACCAATAATGACATATAAATTAAAATAAATTCATTGAGAATTTGATATTATTTAAAAACATTATTAATATTTCAATGATATAATTGTGTGAAAATCAATATAATTAATTTTTAATGAATAAATTTTCAATTTAATGTAATTTTTATTTCCATCATTTAATGGGAGACTACACAATGTGTAAATTCTAGTTACATCCCATATACCTTAGTTTCCATGTATCTAAGTCACAAACCTAGGGATTTGGGGTGTTAACTCAATTAGACTACAAGGAGTGTACATGCCTTCTAAATTCCATGTATATTCTTTCTGTGTTCCATGTTTTCTTAGTCAAGATGCGGTGTGAAATAAATTCACAATGTGTAATTAACTACTCAACGAATCCATGTAAAATACACAAGGATACAGAATGTGCGCTCCAACTACATGCTATGTAACCTTGTTTTATGAGCCAAGGATTTGGAACTTCCTGATGGAATGTCTTACTATTCTCCTTTTTTTATGAAACGATTTAGAAAATGAAACAATGAATTAATATGATTAATAGGTTGATAACATTATAAATCTAATTAGATTAAATACTAAATATCTTGAAATGAAAATCTAACCACAAGTATGTATAGATCAACAATGAAAAAAATTATAAATTTAAGCATGATTGATCTGATACCACTTAATGGTCCTATGTTCAGTAGATGCGTGTGGTGGTGGGAGATATATTAATTTTTTTATTCAAATCATTTACCAAAACCATGAGTAAGGATCTTGAACATAAAATTTATAATTAATTTATTAAATATTTGAGAAAATTAATACCCAGACCTAAGAATTTTTTCGTTGATGAATGTTGATCATCTGAAAGTATACTTTTTTATTTACTTTACTACAATGTGAGGATGTAAGGATAAAATACATCTAGGGGTGATCCACACATACTCCACCTATCTCCACTCAACTCCACTCAATCCTTGGCTGTAGGCATCTCGAATCAAATGTTTGGCATTGTTTGTTCTTGATCGTTAATTCTTATTACTTGATGAAATATCTCTTGGGTTTCTTGTTCATGAGATTGATAGAGAAGGAGGAGCCTAGATAAAATTCATTGTTCGCAACAATTCTCTATTTTCAATTTTTGGATGCAAATAGACAATATACATAACCATCTACTTATAGGGTTAATTTTTAGGTTAAAATGTTATTTATTTTCATAATAACCATTAATTAATATTTTAAACCATTAATAAACACCATTCCACATAATAATATCATTATTTTTATTTTTTGGCACATACCAAATTTCACAATAAAAAATATTTTATAGTGGTCTTGTTCGATAATATTTTTCATTGGGCTCGATCTTGGTCTATTCGAACTCCTCTAGCATTTACTAAACAACCAAATAAATATTTTACTCATAATATAGAGAATACATATTTATTAAAATTATTCAATAAATAAAATAAATATTTAATTATATATCTAGTTAATTAATATTAAATATAGATTCACATAATAAAATAAATTATTTTTTATGAAAAAATAATTATTTATCACCTTGCAAATATTTGTGATACATAAAAATTGAGAAAAATTATTCCTTAGTCTAGAGAATAATATTTATTATAATAATTAAATTGAAATTTACTTTAAAAGAGATCAATGGAAACACATAGTTTTTCAAACTCTAGGATAGTTTCTCATTAGAATTAGGTCAAATGGCATAAATTATAAGATTACTATTTAGAAATGGGCCAAGAAACCCATTAAAATGAACTTAATGTTACAACGATGAAAACCACATGTGAACACTACCTCTTCCGTATAATCCCTTTGTATCAATACTTCATCAAGAAAGTTTTACATTCATGTCACCAACCTATATTATTGTTATGTCATTCATTGAATATATGAATTAAATGGGTCATGACTCCTTGGTCATGGAATTTAGGAAGATGGTTACATTGTAATCAAAGGGCATAGATATTAGGTTTAATAATGATGGAATGGAAAATCCATTAATGACATTTCACTCATGACATACCCAACTTATCCAAATTCTCCATGAACTGTTATAGTAATGGTTTATGAAATATATCATAGTATGTGTGTTTTAACATACATTAATAATAATCTTAAAGTCCAAGGACCATCACACATGCTCATTGATAGGAATATCCGATGACACCAAAACATTAAATTTTTTTACTTGTGGGTATGTTCTAATAATATTATATCTTGGATATTACCAAGCTCACAATTCTGGAGAAAAATCCCCATCCACTTTTGAGTACTCACACTTGACAATCTATGTACTATGTGTCTCATCATTGTACATTATCAAACAGTAGGAATTTTTGTAATAATATCATCACATAAAATCATGTTTCTCATCATAATGGGGAATCATGATGATATTATAAAAGTGAAATATACTTTAGAACATAATTAAATTAGGTTCATGTAGAAAAATGACAATATGTAATACGAATTTTTATTAATATTCAATACATTAAATATACATGTAAACAAAGTATAAACTGTTGGTCCTAAAATACCAACTAGGAAAATTTTAAATTCAATTAATTAATGGTAAAATTCCCATTTATTACTATTATTTATTATTGTAAGATCACATGTTTTACTGATTTTGATATTTCTGTATGAATTAGAATTTTCAATTACTTGATGGGTCCATTTTTTATAAGAGATTTGGAATCGAAATTTGATGTTGGGGATGACTTGAAATAATGGTTTCGGGCATGTTTTATGTCTTGGAAAGTATTTTAGAGGTTTTGGGAGTTTTCGAGGTTTTTAGTTACTAATTATGTAGTTCTGAAGAATTCCATCATAGGGCAACGATTTAGAGCATTGTTGGTGAAAACAATGACACCTAAAAATGTCACCCATTTTGTACTGGAACCCGGTCAGGGAAACTATATGACTAGATAATGATAACCATGTGTGTGTTAGAAATAAACTTCATACATTCCACATGTATGTTTCACATTCAGTTAAACCATGCACCAGCCCATGTATGGGGTGTGGGGTTTGGGGAGTGCCTACTGCACGATTGGTTCACAGTTTTTACAAGTATGTGGCTAAACATTATGGCCCTTTAAAATCAAGAAATTACCGATTGTCCCTTATTATATTTAAAGGGGTATCCCAATATTTTTTCATCCTTTACACTATCACACAAACCCAACCTACTCTATTATCCTTCCCTTCTTCTCCTTTAATATAATATTCCTCCTTTGGTGAACTCTCTTCCTTTCCTCCTCTTTTCACTATTAGTTTAAATTTTTTCTAGTTATTATTTTAATTGATAATTCAATCGGAGGAAAGAGGTATTAGATTCTAGTGATATTCCTTTTAGAATTTTGATATAGAGGATAACCAGAGAGTCTATCTTTACATTACTACATGATTTTTCATTAAGTTCTGCCACTATGGTGAATGATTAAACATTAAAGAATAAATAAAATTATTTGGGTGATTTCTTTGGTGTCCCTGTTTAGGTACTAGGAATGGATTCATGTTAAGGATGTTTCATGGATTGATAGTAAGTTTTTGGAATCCATTCTGTTGTGATGAGATCGACTAATAAATTTTTTTGGATTTATTACTTTTAAAATTAAATGTTTTTTAATCATTTATCTCTTGTTGGGTCTTTATTATTAATTATAATGTTATTATGATTAGTTAATTTTGATGGTTTTGTTGTGAGATAAGACCTCTCACATCCCGATGATCTTAGAAAAGATTTGGAAGCTGCTGTCATATCATGGAGAAGTAAATGGAATGCTTCCTAAAGGTATGTGGTATATCAAACCTACCCAATATTATATATTCATGTTTATAGTGGTATGTCTATTATTGGGTTCTCCACTGAGGCAGATGCATCATGTATAAATTTGTTACAGTGAACAATTTAATTAATTAAATATTTAATTCATAATGTATGAATGTTAGGGGTCACTGAAAACCTATGTATTCCAGTTTCATGTCTTGGACTTTGAGAGACTGACTATCCTCCAGACCTTTTTGGAGGTGAGACTGCACTAGATAAGAAATGTCATCCCTTATACAATACTAGATGGGTAAAACTATGGAAGCTAAGATCAAGTTTTATGTGTGGACCATACCATAGTGGCCATTGAGTTGATATTAGGTTAGGAACCTTTATATGATAGTTACCATAGGTAAGGACATGTTAGCATGTTCACAATTCCATAGGGCTGACATCATGGTGGGTCGGGTTTGAAATTGAGACAATTATTTTGACTTGAAGGATTCCAATAGGGATACCACTCTAGTGTATTAACATAGGGGACCCAATAGATTCCCTATTGTTTGACCATCCCTAATCTAGTTTTTTTGAGTTTGGGTATAGATGGTAGAAGGTTTCACCTTAGAACCTATATTGAACTAGTGACATTTAGTGGTTATTACAATGGTGATGAGTTTAGGAATTTGGTAAACCAAAATATTTTATTTATTCTTTCGCCAAGTTACCAGTGAGGAAACTATGATTCCAGCCATTATACTTGGAACTTGTCCCCTTGAACTTTCTATGATCTGAAGTTATTATTTGGATTCCCAGATCTACATCAGGGGATCCTACTGATGAGCCTACTTTCTTGATCATTTCCTTGTCCAGATGCTCCAATGTACATTATAGGATCCATATAATGAGTATTATTTGATTGTATGGTGGAAAAATAATTCCAAATCATTTATTTTCAATCAGTGGACATGGCATTACCAATATATATGATTGAAATTAATGGACATGGAATTCCAAAATTATGAATGAAATAGTGGACATGATATTCCAAAGATATGATTGAAATCACTTGACATGACATTCCTGTTGGACATGATGTTTCATACATGATATTTCTAGGTGGATTAACTTATCCTGAGTTTTAGATATTGTGATAGTATCATGTATTTATGATAATAACCTCGAGTGACACCTGATATACTCCTTAGGGTTGAGGCTCACATACTTTTATTGTGTTGTCTATATTTTCATGAAAACATGGATGTCAACCGATTCATAGAATTGAATATAATTATGCATGGATTACTTGGTTATATTCCTTGATTACTGGTCCTTTATTTAACATGTTTAATTCTCAAATATTTATATATCATTTTTTGAAGTGAGTATTTATGATTGGGATCAGAGAACCAAGGATCGACCATGAAATTATTTTATTCTTTATTCTAGTTGTGTATCGTCTAGGATGAGAATATTCCATGAAAATTACTGTATAAATTTTTATTTTAGTTTATCCTCAACTAAATGTTACTATTTGTATATTTATCCTGTTGAGTAGCTCACACAAACATATATATAAACTGCTTTTACTGGCTATCTATTGGACCATGTTGGGGGTTCCGTAATTCAATTTATACTCATATCATGCTTGGGATTCCATTGCATTGGGGTACCTAATAATATTGGAATTTTTTTAATGAAAATGATGGGTAGAGGATCAAGACTGATAGAGTAGGATGAATTAGATATGTTTGTGGAGATATGATATGTTGTGTGACACAATTTCGTTAGTTGATAATATTTATGTCATTTTTTTAATTTAACTTACTCTTGTATATGTGGTCAACCCAATGCATGATCAGTGTTTTATGAATGATAGGTTTGTTTCGGCCTTTACTGAATTTCATTTCATTTATCACAGCCATGTGTATTTTTATTTCTTATTCACTCTGATTACTGATTTCTATGGATGATTCTTGGTTATTTATAATATTTTATTACTATAATATAGGGGAATAATATTACCACTATCACAACTAAGGATCTATCTTCTAGTTGGATGCCTCTAGTTTAAGGGGATGATTTATTAATGCCTTTTTTCAATAAGTACATTTAATATATATAGAGAGAGGCATGCCATGATGGGAAAAATTGTAACGCCCAGACCCTAGTTACCCAGAGTTGGTGCATTATTACATAACATTGTCATGATCACAAGGGATCAAGTCCCAAAAGACCGATCCATTTAGTAGCCTTATAATTACTAGATATAATCATAAGTTTTACATTACATCATGAGAAAAAAACAAAAACAACCTTGTGTACCCTTTGAAACAATCATTTTCCTTAGCCTATCCCTGCAAGTCAACCATAAAATACTTCTTCACATCCTGGAAAAAATAAAACATAGAAAGGGGTGATCTCAGATGCTCTGTAAGGATAATAATATAGTAGAAACATTCATAAATAAGCATAAACATTTAAGTCAATGTATAGGACTAAAACATAAGCCATTTAAACTAAAACATCAGCATAATATGGAAAATATTAATCAAATAATGCCATATACTTATTCACATGGATATTCTACAAGTCGAATAATCACATGCAATATCAATAGAGAATTTTATAATGATGGAATGCATAATTTTAGACTTCATAACCACATAGTCAAGGCCTTGTGCCAAGACTAAAAATAATATTTTGTAAAGGACTTGTGCCAAGAAACTAGTTTGTCTAATGAGACCTACTGATGCATCGGGGACTTATAGTGGGCTCTACCCACCACTTACTAAGTCCAATGCTTTTCATTTTTGAAAAGGTTGAAACATGACATAAACATTCGTATTAACACTAGAATAATAAATGTTAATATTTTAACCTTAAACCATGAATGGTATAAAAGTAACACATTCATAGTCAAACATATCAAAAAACATTCAATACAATATGGAAGATTTTCATCTTAATAAATTAACATTAAACAAGTGTAAAATACATCAAAGGATGTTGACATAGATGAAATCAAAACCATTTGAGAGAAATATCTATTTCTATTATAAAATCATTTAAAATTCACATAATTATAAAAAAATTATTTTGAAAAATTATTATAATCTTGTAGTGGAATCTTAGAAGATGTTATAATGGTTGAAAATATCCACACTCTCCGTATAAGATAAAAAACATTCATTCATTACTTTTGTGGAAAAGGTTATAAAAGAAATTTTTGGAAAACAAAAAAATGATTCCTTTATAAAAATTAAATAAAAATTAAAAAAAGTGTATAAATGAATTTAAACAATATTGTAGGAAACAGTAAAAATGTTTTGAAATACATTTTTAAGTAACACAGATGGTGGATGATAAAGAGGTCCTAGTAGATACTCTCGTATAAACAACCTCAAGTAATGAAGAGATTATAGAGTTAACCCTTGCCTTGCACATTTCCTTGATCGAGGGTAAGTTAACCTTTTTTATAATAGTTAAATCATTTTTATTAAATTAAAAAAGAACCAAATACATAAATTTTATATAATATATGATAGTCTAATATTTCATTATTAATAATATTTTATTAGTATCATTGTTTCTGGTGTTGACAGATTCATTTTCCTTTATATTATTGGTTATGTAAGCCATATTTGTTATGGATTTGATGTATTTGATTCATATCCAGAATTATATTATGTTTTTAAACATTATTTTTAATCATAAAATGAAAATTATTCTTTAATGGTTACGATGGGAAATGATTCATATCGCGTTCGTGGAGATGGTAATCCGTACATATGCACAAGCGACAATACCATTCTGTTGATGGTGAAATCATATGTAATTTGATGGTATATCATATATAAATAATCCTTAACATGTTATATTTATTATTTACATCAGTTATACTCATTATTATACCCATCCAAATAATGAAGTGTTCGAATAACAAACTACACCACAACATGGAGACGGTAAGTTGTATGTACACGCGTATGGTGACATGTCATTCATAGTGTGTATAGAATAATGAATATGGTTGTAACATATTTAAAATAAAATAACAGTATGTATAAGATATGGGAGTTATTATTTTGGTATGTAAACAACAAATAAATAGGAATTGGAAGAAGAAAAGAATATTGAAACTGGTGGTCAAATTATTACCTCTTCTTCGAGTGTTTCCTTTTGAGTTGATCAAAAGGGTAGCATAGTTTGAATTTATGATCAAATAAAGGCTTATAATTTTAATTAAGGGTATTTGGGAGGATATTTGGATAGAGGTTGGACAAAAGAAATGGATTTGGAGGTGTGATTTTGAGAGAAGGGGAAGTGCCCTTTTATAAGAGAGGTGAGGGGCACCTTAGGAAAAGCAGAAATATTATTTTATTATACAATCATATTCGATTTATAATGGATCAAAAATGTTTCATATTGAGGATAAGGTGGGTATGGGTAAATAAAATCTCAACCAATAGGTTTTACATAGGCCTAGGTCACCATAGTAACCTTATCTTTTAAGACTAATTCTTAGTTAAATATTTTAACTTTTACCATGTATTCTTGTATTTTTATAATAAATGGTTAATAAAAATAATATAAACAGACATGGGAACCCCAAGTGGTTCATTATTAACATATATATTATTATATAATTCCTTTGAACAGACCTTATATTTTTAGGAATATTATATCTAATAATAATATAGTATTTGTTTTAAAACTCATTTATGTCAATTTTGACACCATTTTGTATTTTGTTTTTTTGAAAGTCATAAAAACTTTATCACTTAAAAAAAAATATAACTAATCAACACTAACATATCATAGTAACCTGTAAAATTAGTGGAATTCAAAGGAAGTCTCACTTTACATTTATTTGGATATTTATAATATCAATTATTATAATCTTTTATTAATAAGGTAATTACTGCCTCATCATTATGTCATTAATTAATTTAATTATTAAATGTCTAAAAATTATAAATAGAATAAAATTATGAAGTAACTATTTTTTAATTTCTGAAAAATATTTATAGTCTAATTTATCTTATGTATAACTCTATATTAAAAATGGTTTAGTTATTAAACTTTATATTTAAAACTTTTCACTCTTTTTGAAATAAAATAATAAAAAATGTCAAAATCTAATCCAATTGCACCAAAAGGATCTTATTTTTTTTCCTATGGTTGATTTTGGTCAAAATAAACTTAACCAATAGAATTTGGATATTTGTTAGGGTAATTATAATATCATTATTACCTTCAATTACCTTATTTACTTTTAACTGTGGTAAATTAAAGTCAAAAGTTACTATTCACCAAAAATTATTTTCATCATCTTGAACCACATTTTACTTAATGATATCAATTGTGTCTCTTGTATTTTTGAAATTCTATTCAGTGAAGCGGTAAAATTACCTTTTATGCAAATTTTCAAATGCGCCTAGAAGGTGGGTAAAAGATAGTAAAAAGTTCAATCAAATTTCATATATCTAATATTATTATAAAATGACTCAAATTAATTAAATTGAACATATATATCTATTATGTATCTATTTTTACCTAAAATAAATTTAAATAAAATAATTAATTATTTAAATAAAAAGACATTTTTAAATAATAGTGTAGTTATTTCACTATTCATAAAAAATTGAACGTTTGTTCAAAAATACCAAAAATTCAGCCTAAGATATTTTTGATATTCCAAATCCAAAAAATGAATGTCCATTTTGAAAAATAAAATTTATAAAATTTCAAAAAGTGGATATTACTATTCTTAACGGCAAGTTGATTGGTCGTGGTGTGTTGAGATCCAAGCTGCATATAACAAAAGCTATTGCATTATTCGAAGGGAAACATAACATGAAAGCTTGGGGAATTAAAAAACTAGTGTTAGAGCTATTTTCTACGTTTTTATACCCTTTAGGTATGATATATAGGGTTATTAAGAATTTTTCCAAGCCTCTGATGGATACTAGACTAGAGAATCAAGATCACTTGTTCTAGTAAAAAGTCTCAGTTACTAGGGATATCAATTTAATGTTCTTGATTTTCAATATTACTATTGATTACAATTTTCAAAGGGAGAGTCATACGTATTTTGTGGATTTTAAAATTTATTATATATTTATGGCTCTCAGTCAATTGTGAGAGATGACTGACAAATTTTTACTCTTCATCAGAAAATTAAACATGATTCTCATGCATATTTTTTAGAACATGGGGTCTTTATTTTATAGTCCTACTAGTGTGTAATTTTATTACTAAACACCGAGGTAAAATATTTAATGTTTCAATAAAAACCTAAATGGTTTTTACTATATAATATCTTAGTGTAATTATACTTAGATAGACAGAAATTTATATATATTTCTTACTGATGGAAGGTTATGTGAATCTATGGTGTGATGGTTCAGGTTAAAATGATAACCCAATCATTAAGAATAAGAGGTGAAGTGACCGTATTGGTTTGATATGGAAAATGATGATGAGGTTTTTCACCCCTCTTGTGGATTTTGACTTTGGATTTATTTTTTAGTGTTCCATAAATAACCACTCTAGTGTTTTCCTACATAGCATGAAATTAAATTATACTTTACCAAACCATGTGAGTGTGGTATAATATGGATCATTGATATGATGTTGTGGGTATAATGTTTAAACTCTTAGAACAATGTTAGAAAATCATTCCTATCTGTTAGACCCCTTTTCGGTGTATCCTTTTCAGGTGTGGTTAACTAAAGATTCATAAAAACCACCATCGTGTATTCCCATCTAGATTACCATTATATTTTACTTAATAATTTTTTTTTGTGATTATCTAGTTAGATCTTATAGTGTAATACCAATAGGTTCCTAAATGATTTTATTAAACTAGATTGATGACAGGGAACTACCATATATGGATTCCTAGTTATGATAATTTCATTATTGTTTATTTGACACTCTGACCCTCCATGGAGTAGTTCATTTTGGGGATACTTGAAGGGGATTAGAGCTGGTAGTTCAATGCTTGGATGTTTATGTAAGTAAAGATAATTTATTAATTTTCTAATTGTAAATGGGTTGTAATTAAATGAGGTTCTAATTTAAACTTATACTGGGTTTTCCTCAATAATGTGGATCTGAAAAAAGTATAATATTTACCATATTGATCGGTTTTGAACCTAGTTAGTCGAAAAAATCCTAACCTCCCTTAGAGAGGGTTAAAATGTGAAATATATTCCTTACATTTATATGGGTGAAAGGATGAAACCCATGAGATTTGACCATTGTGAGAGGTTTTACCTTTATTAAATATGGTCATACATATTTACCCAATTATAAGAATTTGTTGGTAGGGGTTGGTGTGTCACCTAGAGGCCTTCAATTGTGACTAAAAAACCTTTAAGAAAGTGTTCAGATTAATTGAGTTAATCCTTCAATGTAGGTTGGATCAGTTTCTTATATATTCAATTTAAGTAGTGATCTTGGTTGATTAATCTTATTGAGAATGATGCGTGATAGATTATCAAGTTTTGTGATATAGGCAGGTTGATTCCTTCTATTTATATGAAATCACCTAGGGTGTTTGTGTTTAAAAATTTTTTTCGATAGGTATTCCCATTTTGGAGCTTGAACCTATTGACTAATGGATTATTTTGTATCATATTGTTATAGATAAGAAATAAATTTATGAATAGTATAACATAGAGTGATGGGTGTTCATTGAATAAATCATGGAATGAGTGAAGTTTTTTATTTGGGGAAGGAGTTCTAAGGGATATCCTTGTGTGTTAGGACTAATGTGTTTTGTAGAAAAGTCATCTCAGTCTTGTAACAAGAATCTTATGTGCGTATGAGTCAGGTGGTATGAGTTATACACCCTCTAAGTTAGGCATGTATAGTTTTCACTGTCTGCACATGTGCACTATTTATTATGGAATTTTAGTAATATGATGGGTAGAAGACAATGAATGATGGTTTCGAATATGATGCTTGAGGGCATGGGGACCTATATAATTGGGTAAAGTAATGAAAATATCATACGATGAGGTCTATCTAAAAAAATCAATTTCTATGAATTGGTTGACCACTGGTTGGATATAGACACACAATGTCACGAGATATTGTTTAAGGAGTTTTTTATAGACATATATAGCTTAGTTATATGTTAGCATGGTTTTGGGAGTGTGATACACCTCTATTGATAGAATATTAGTGAACTCACATCCTAGAGATGATCATTCCCAATATCTTGTTATCATCTTGAGTATGTGGAGAGAGGATCAACTTTACCAAAATCTAGTTAAATATCATTTATAGTTTTATGATGAGACTCCTAGGATGTTATGATCAAGGGGTAGTATAAGGTAATCCATATAGTGGAGAGTTCACCACTGGCCATTTGAGGTTGGTGACCCATGTTATATGTTAAAATTTGGTGTCTTTCGTGGAATGACGTATCAAGAAGTGGGAATGGGTTATATTTTTAATGTTCTAGTTAGCACTAGAGAATGAGTGTTCTTTAATCCATTCTAGCCATTATTTCCAGTTTTTATAGGTAATTGGATATAGTGATCGATAATTAATTATGGTGGTTTGACTAAAATGAATCTACTAAGGTGGGGAGTGGTGTGTTGGTTGCTAGATTCTGAACCTCATGTGAGAAGGGTCATAAGATATTGAGACTGATTATGGGATGATTTTTTGTCCTTTAGAAGCATGTACATTAATGGAATTGGGTACCATTGGATTCTTCTATAATTTCCATGTATCGGTTTGTATATTGTATCTAGTGGTGTCTGAGTGTGGTTCATAGGATCAGGATAAATGTTCCTACCCATGTGTGTTGGATCAGAAGTGTGCAAGTGTTCATAATATAGAACATCAATAGAAATTTATAGGGGATGTTTTGACTAATAAATGTCACAATGAGTTGGTTACATGATCTAATGATTAGGCTTGAAAATGATCTGGGATTACCTTAGGATAAATGCGTTGTGATTGGTTATATATGACACATTAACTACAATATATGAGAATTTTTGAAAAATTTCAACTAAAAGTGGTACAGATTTAGGGTTATCAATAATTTTAATTATCTTATTGAGAAGATACATCAGGCATACCTATTCGATGAACTAGGTGCTAAAGGTCAGTAGATTCATCTCAAGGAAAATTAGGGGCGACTAGGTAAATCTTGGTATATTGGAATTTAGATGTTTACATCGAATCAAGAATTAATATTTGTTTCTTCATTTGTGATCGACTATACTGGGTTGAGAAATTTTTATGGATAATTGTAGAATACTAGGGGTGTGTGACAGTGGAAAATTACAACAATCGGTGTACCGTGGTTTTGAATTGGATATAAAAGTAATAAACTATGGTGGGAAGTTACAAAAGATGGTTAATAATGGAGGTATCAAAATGCACATAATTTTCAATAAATGATATTAGGTCAGATCCATCATAATGACTAAATAGTGTTTATGATCTTTATCTTGAGTCTTGGAAGGTTAAGTGTCATAGGTTTAATGAGGGGTTGACATCGCATTAGGAATTAAGAAACATAACATGATTGTTTGAACATATTTTATGACTGGTGGAGGTATGGTTATTAGTTTTATTTTATCGAGGCTTACAAAAGATATAATGTTTGATAGTTTTTAAGTGGTAATATCAATTGTCTTTATGAGTTGGAAATTGTAGAAAGAATTTTAATTTTCAATTACTGGATGAGTCAATTTTTGATCAAATATTTGGAATGAATTTTTGAAGGATGAGATTCTCCAAAATAATGTGTTTATACAAGTATTGGGGATTGTAAATTAGATTGGAGGTTTTAAGATCATTCTAGGGGTATTGGGCCTCATGTTGGAATTTTTGAAAAATACATAATATGGAATACGATCAACACATGATTAGTGAGAATAGTGTGTCCAAACTATGTTACCCAATCTGTACATGCACACGATTGGGGATTCCATACGACATGACCAGGATAACCCTATAGGCGTCTATAATAAACTATAGACATTTCAAATGAATTATGCACGATCTGTTAAACTGTGTACCATGCACATGTGTGGGGTGTGGTGTTTAGGAATCACCAACCACAATGTTTCCATAGGGTTTAGAAAGCCATGCAGCCAAACCATGTGAACATTTAAAACGTGTCAAAGTATCCTTTTCCACTGTAATATTTAATATAAAATCCTCCTATTTTATAATCTTATATACCCTTGAATGACCTGACACATCAATTTTATCCTTCCCATTTTCAAACCCCTGAAAGGATGTGTGTTCTTTGGTCCTTCCATGGATATTTGAGGTATGATTTTTTCCTCTCATAGTTGGCATAGGGTTTGAACATATGTACTGAATGTGGGAGACCTAGGGGGAATAGCGGTGAGGAGTTTAGGGGTTTAACCACCCTCACTCTTCTATTTTTTCTTTCACCAAGTTACTGTTGATGAAGATATGAATCCAAACATGCCTCCTTGAACTCATAACCTAAGGGATGCTATTATATAATTCTATTATTGGGATTTATAGAGGTACTTTATATTATCATGTTCTTGAGAATACTTATCTATTGTTACTTTATTGGGATACTCTATTGTACTTCCTAGGATATGGATTATGATAATTACATGATTCGATGTTGGTTATGGTGTTCCATATCATTTAAATTAATTTTTGGATATGTTATTCCAAAATTATGTCATTGAGATTAGTGGAAATGACATTCCTTAGTTTTAGTTGAAATAATGGACATGGAATTCCAATTATTTGATTGGAATTAGTGGATATGGCATTCCCTAGAAGACATGGAAAAAATCATATGATATTTCCTAGTGAGAACACATCCCTTGTGTTTTAGATGTTATGATATTCAAAGGGATTGAAAAATATCTCACCAAGTGATGTCTGTGATACTCCTCAGGGTTGAGGTGGACACATCATTACTACATTATCAATATTTTCTTGGAAATGGGTACATTGAGAATTCATTAAATTAATTATAATTACATATGGGTTAATTGTATATAAAAATTAGTTCCCAAACCTTTATTTAATATGTCAAATGCTCATAGACATTTCCAGCACTGAACAAAGTAGGTGTTGTCGAATAGGATCATTAGCCCAGGGGTTGACTGTGGATTTATCTTATTATTTATTTCTTGTGATTTCTCAGATTGTTTGATCATGTTCCATGATATTTATTGTATGAAAATTTGTTTTACTATATAATTTACTAATAGATATTATTTATATTGTTATCCTACTGAGAATCTCACATATACATACACTGCATTTACTGGCTATGTATGAGATAGTTTTGGTGGTGTCCTTCAAAGTTTTGTACTGACACTATACTCATTCTACCACTAGAAAGAGGTACCTAAGAATACATTCAGTTGGTTATAGGAATAATAATGGTGGGGGATTGAGAATGATCACCTGCAATGAATCAGATATGTATGTGGAGATCATTTATGTCCTATGGATCATGGTGGCCAGTAAATTATTGTGCTTTAATTTCTCTTCATTTTATATACTTTTTTATATGTGGGCATACCAATGGGTGATCAGTGTTATATGTATGAAATTTATATTTTTACCTTCACCATATTTCATATCATTTGTTATAGTCTTGTTTAAATTCATCAATTACTCCCTCTAATTATTAATTTCTATGGATGATTATTAGTTATTTCCACTATTTTTATACTTAGATATATCGAAATAGTATCCCCACTATCAACCCTAGTCTCTCACTTATAGTTGGTAGTCTTTAGTGTATGGGTATTTTCACATGAGTACTTATGAGGAAAAGGTCCAGTTACTATTTATAGACTACATAGTTTTGAGATGTGACAATTATATTAATATTATTATTTTTTACACGAATAAAATCCCACCTTTTTTCCATGTTTTTTTTTCAATTAAGATTCTAATTTTAATATAGCCACAAACCAATTTAATTCAAACATAATTATTTATAAATTTTTCTTTTATTAAATTATTAAAACATTCATTACAATTCCCATAAATATATACCACTAATATTTTAATGAAGTGTTTCATAGTTTTTTAATTATCCCATTGAATGGTGAACCCCCAAGCTTAATTTCATATTTAATTGATCTTATTATTGTTTTTTATACATTAAATGGAAAATACCATTTCCATTTTGGAATTTAGGAAATAACTATACTCAATTAACTCTCCACCCATTAATTCCAAGAAAATAACAACTTATATAAAATTCAACAACCACATTGACTTTATAATAAATTAAATAAACAATTTCATAGTCAAAATAATATTTCGCAAATTATAAATAAAATTAAATTATCATAAAAAAATATTTTTTTAATAGTTATAAATCCAATAAGTAATATAAAATATTTAATTTCCAATTACCATTGATAAACCCTTTAAATATTTAGATTTTCTGTTTCTCATAAACATGTTAAATTTTTCAAAAATCCCCCAATTTTCAAAATTACAAAAATACACAATTAGTGAAAATGTAAAATAACAATACAATGAATAATTAATAATAATAAAATTAATCAAATAATAATTATTTAAACAAAAAATTTAAAATTCTATTTAAAATTCAATAAATTTCAAATAAATACCATTCAGGTCTTAACATTACACAATGTATTGAGCTAAAGAAGTCTATGTATCTACATCTCCATCCATGTGGTGGTAAAAAATAAAATTTATTTTATCTTAGTATATCATAGTGGCTGACAATGTTTTTCTTTAATGAAAAATATTTTGGTTCAATCACTTTTTATATCACTATATTTTTTTTGTATTTTAATATTTTATAAAAGAAAAAAATATGGGGTTTCTGTAGTGAACACATGTTTGAAATTTAATTAATAATGGAAAATTAAAATTATGAATGTAGTAGTATCATGAATGCACATCAATATTCAAGTGAATTCATATATATTTTCATCTTTATCATTAATATTATTGATTTTTCCATATTTAATCATCCCTTATAAGAAATGATCAATATCAATAACCTCTCTACCTCTCGTCATTTACTAATGTAATGTACTAATGAATTACTATTGTATGTTCCCCAGGATTGAATATACCTTGGTGTAAAGGTATTATGAATCTATCAATTGAGTAGAAGGAACCTATGATTCCTCATTAATCTGATCAAATGATCTTAGATAACCCTAATATATATCTCAAGTGGTCATGAAACCAATTCATCCAAAACTACATAGATCCATTTTATGGTATATAACTATGAATGGGAAGCATTTTTTAATATAAAATGAGAAAAGAAAAATTATTGCAAAGAGTAGGGAATTAATAACAATATATGATCAAAACATTATGCTCAACTCATTAAAAATACTTATTATGATAACCATATTGAAGAAAAAATATAATCAAAACTCAAATAAAAAAAACCTAGTCCCTACCACCTTAGATTAATACCTGTGGAAACTCTTCCATGAATAGAGTTGTAGACAATAGGGGAAGGAGAGAATTCTAAAAATAAGAAAATCATAGAAAATAAAATAAATAAAAATATATTCATTTCGGATTCCATAAAATGGACATGGTGTATTTTTTAAGTAATAAAAAGAAAATGTTTCTACATAAATATTTAACCTATATGAGGATGCATTAATGTTAGAATTATTAGGGTAGTAAAATATTTCTACTAGAGAATATTTTATATTTATCTCTAGATTTAAAGCCTTCATAATCTTCTCATAATCATTCATTTTACCTTCTTCAAATCCCCTTGATCATGACTAATTTTTATGACTTAATTTTCAATTTACTTCTTCGTCAAAACGATATTTTATATCCATTAATATTTTATAGAAACCAATATCTCTGATCTATGTCTATTGGATTTTTCTAAAATACCATATAATGTTTGGGATTATTATTAAATAGGTCCAATTTAACCATACATTGCCGCTAGAATTACCATTTTAACCTCATAGAATAGAAGTTTCATTCTTATCAAACATTGTCTCTTTTAAAAATATTATTCTATATCAGTTAAGGTTTCAATATCTATCCTACACAACATGAAAATCTATTCTTTATCTGTCTCCATTATCCAAAATCAGAAAATCCTTTTGAGTAATTTTTTAGAAATAGATTTGTACTCTAACTACTTGTAAAATTTTATATTTTATATTATCTAACTCACCCTTCAGTAGTTATTGTAAAATCCTGGGAAAGTTTCTCTATGTAATAACCATTACATATGTTTGACAATATCATATTTATTAATAATGATATTCCATAAAAACTTATGTATCAGGAAAATATCATACATTTGACCACACAAATCTTATGCATCTCAACACGTTTTACTCTACTAATTATAAAAATGGAAAGTTCATTATGTATGATCTAGAAAATCATACGTATTGATTTGAATATCTTACGTATCTTAAGGAATATCGACCCTTTATATCGAATGGAAAATTAAAATTAATCATACATAAGGGATAATATATTACATATAATCTATAAAATCATACTTATTATAGGAAATATATTATATATCACTTGATATATATTACATTTCCCAGTACATTTCGATTTTTTTTATGATTTCTCCTTAGTAAAAAATGAAGAAATATTTTTTATCACATGAAAATAATACATATTTGAATGGATTGTTTTTTCAAATTGGCCATTTCTAATTATTGGTAGATAAATTTTCTTCATGAATACATGTTAATTAATCTTGTATTCACAGAATGAATTCATAGAATATTACACATAGTTTTTTAAGGATTCCTTCCTTTATCTAGTTTATCAAAATTAATTTTCTCCCCTAGAATAAAAAATCAAACAATTATCAATATCTAGCAATTTATTTTATTCTAAATATATATAAAATAAATTAAATTCATAATTGATTCAATTTTAGGAAATATTAATAAAATTTTATCAAATGATGATTTCATTATAAAAATATTTAAATATCAATAAATTAATATGAGAGAATAAAATTAATTTAATTTCATCAAAATATAATGAACTTATTCCCACTATAAATTCACCCATTCTTAAAACATGGACACATTTATAAGAGAACATAACAAATATCACCTAGTAAAAATTAAAAACAATAGCTAATATGAGTTCCACATTTAACATCCTTGTTACTCAAGCAAATCATGTATCCCATATATTTTTTATTCTATTTTCTCTGTGATTTAAATTCAATATATTTCAACCTTTTCCTCCCCCTATCTCATTTATACTCTAATTCTTGGAAATATTTCATTCATCAGAACTAGTATGAATTTTAATCAATGTTTTTTTTCTCAATTTAAACTCATAAATGGGTCACTATAGTCTTTATGTATTTATAAGTATTTTTCTAATGAGTTAGTTACGTCTATTTATAATGTTGAATTTTTAGTATTATTACATGGATAGGGGTTAAAAGATGAAAATTAATAAAAATTTTGACTTAGAATTAGTAGGTTTGTTTCCTAATGAAAAAAAATACATGATTGACACTTTACACTTAATATTGGAATCCTTATAGACTCCCCACATCAAATATTGACCAACAAATCCTTTTTATTTTGATTTAATGTTAAAAAACGTTATATATAATTATTTTTTCTTCTATTTATTTCCATTATAATATTGGTTTTTATTTTGTTGTTTTTTTTAATTCTATAATGGGTTTTTATCTTGAATGTTGAGAGGAATCATTTATATTTTAACTATCATGTGAACTTTTTAAACTATTTTTATAGGACTTTTTTCAAAATATTTCATTGACTTAATGATTCTCCCTATATATTCCACCTAAATAGTTTCTCCCCAATATTTTAGTCCAACTATGATCATATATTTACATCTAAAGTTATGTAGTTGGTGATTTCAATCAAGGAATATTGAGGGTTAAAAAGTTTTTTCGTGGATACCAGGGACTAAGAAGGTTCATATTTCAAGGTAGTTCAAAATGAATGTTTATTGTAAAAATGAATTTTTAATCAAATGAATGCATTAATCATTTTCAACAAAGTTTCTCAGTTCTCATAGGTTTTGGTTAGAATTCATAGAAAATTTTAGTTATTCAAGGTTGACCGAGTTCACTCATTAAATAAAGGCATTGAAAATAATATATCAAAAATGGTTTAATAGACTATCAATTAAGTTATTTTAATATTTTAAATATTTCATGAAATGATATGAAAAAATTAGTTCTCTTTTAAAATTTTTATAAACATTAAATATGAAATTATTTTCATTTACTCACTCACTTAATTTGATTTTCTTGTTTCAAGATAGTTTCTCACAATTATAATTGGTTCAAAATATAGAGCGGAATTAAATTTAACATCCACATGTTACAAAAAAAAATAAAAATAAAAATTATACTAAAAATATTATTATAGGTTAACACTCCCCGACACTAAAATAAATATATCCATTAAAATTAAATCACATCAAGTATACATATAGAATTTAATGCTTGAATCCAATAAGGGGAAATTAAATCAGGTTGTTTTTGGGAATTTTCAACCTATATTAATCCCATAGTTAATTCTTTCTATAAACCAATAAGATAGAAAAAATACATATGATATTTATTTAAATAAACGAATAATAAAGAGAAAATAAAAACAATATTGGTTTGTACCCCTATGTTTTTAACATAATGAAACTATTTTTATTTACTCCTCAACCCCTATTTTTATCATGATTTTGTTGGGTCTCATTTAGGGGTTATTGTGGTGATATTTTAGAAATTTTGGAAGGCTCTTGGGTTGTGCATGGATGGCACACTATTTTACCAAACCTTGTGAAATACTATTTAAAATCTTGAAAACCATGGTAGTAATGGATTTCATAGTGGGAAAATGGTTTAAAAAAATCATGCACCCACCTAGTAGAAAATGTGAACCACTTTATAAGGGCGGGTGGTTGGGGAATGTTGTTTGACAAACCGTGCAGTCCCCTTCAGGAAACTGTGGACACAAATTTCTTTTACTCCAAAAATTAATTTAAAAATTTCCAAACACTATTTCATGCCCTTATTGACCCTGACTCAGGATTGGTAATCTTCTTAGGTCATTGGTGCTCCAAATGACCCATTTTTTCTCCTCCAACCCTTTTCAATGTGAATTGAATCTTAGGGAATGTCATTTGATCTCTCCCCAAGTAATATTTCTTCCCTCATGCTCTGTCTCCCAATATCTTCCTATGTACTCCATAGAATTTGATAGATCTCCATGTTGTTGGAGTATCTAATCACCGTTGTTTTAGTTCCTGAAAATAGGTTTGATTCATGGATCCCCATTACTGATATTCTTCAATAGATTTTCCCACTGTGGGCACTGTGAGATGTGATCTCTGTGTTTAACTAAATGGTTCTATATAAGCTTTTCAAATTAATATAACCCTAAATTTTATGATTTAAATTATATTAATTTAAATTGGATTTTGTAAAATCCAATTCTTATTTAATTGGGATTTTCATTTTATTTGTCATGGGAAATTGGTGAAAATCCCCATTCCAATGAGTTAGGGTGTGATTCAGATATGATTGAATTTTGAAATATGTTTGGAAAATTGACTTGAAATTTGTATTTGAGAAAATAGATTAAACTATTTTGATAAGAACCCATTGGTTTTATATTGAATAATGGTGTGAATTGATTGAAAACCCACATAATAGTTTTTAAAGACAATTTTTTATATTGAAATGGAAAAAGGGGCAATTTTTATTTGAACAGTTTTGATATAACGTTCACATTATTGATTATTGTTTGAGAACTTGAAAGCCTAAGTAGTTAGTGAGTTATTAGAAAAAACACTATGTTGTAATTTCCCTAGAAATGTATTGATTCTTGACAACTCTACCATAAACTTATTATAGGAAATTATCCTTAGTAGAATGTTGGTTAGTTCTATTATACCACTGTCAAAGGGACCTATGTGCACATTTTCATTATCACCTTATGTGTCTGTGGGGATCCCATAATGTGGAACTATCATATCTTTTAGTAGATGACCATGTTGATTCCTTATGATTGTTTGGATAAATATTACATCATTTTTAAACTATTTTACACATTCTTTATGAATTTATAGAATGATTATTATATAAATTTTTTATTAATCCATTATTTTTAAATGTTTCCCTCAATTGAAATTAATAATATGTTCTGTTTTAAATATGGAACCATATTTCCATTCAAGGATTATTTAAAATTGAAAGAATGTATTGGTTTATATTACTGAAATCTCATTATAGAATCCTTGTGGAGAACCTACTAGTATTTTAGCTCACACCCCAACTATACATTTATGTGTTTATAGATTATATTTATCTAGGTTCAAGCAAGGGAAAGGCACCATTTATAGGAAGTGGCTATTGATCATTGGTGTTGGAGTGTAGCATCCGTTGAGAATTGGGATGTTTTATCTTATTAATTTTGGAGCTTTATGGCTTTACAATGGGTTTATATACATATTTTACTTCAAATACAATCTCTTTTTGGTGTTTTCTTTGTGTATACTGACTTTTTTCTATTTATTCCATTGTTTATGTGGAAATATTGTTCCCTCTTTATCTTGTATGATGCAATGTTCCATTCACCAACCTATGGGGACCTGGAATTCCATTCATTAATGTCAGGATTATCTTGGGTTTATGGAATAAGGTTACCTAGGGTGATTCCAATCAATGTGGTTCCAAAGGTACAAGTATCACATCTTTCCTTGATGTCAGTATGCAATTGTTTGATCTTAATGGTACATAAGAGGTAGTTACGACTGAGTGCATATATAACACTCACTATAATGAACCTTAATTCACATGGGGTAGTTTAGGAAATTTTTATTGTTTATTAGTTATAGTAATTCCCTATATATTTTTTTGGATAGATTAAAATCATATTTATTCTATCTATATGATAGGATTAATTTCCAAATTTTTTTCGTTTGAGTGTTGATCTAGGTAAAATTATGGCATATTTATTATTTTTTCCTAATTTTGTATAGAACCATTCCTCTAAAAAGATATTTGAATAAGATCTAGGAGGAAGTTTATGAGAAAAAATAATGAGAAAATACTTCCATGGGATTGAATCGGGTTGAATTCATTGTGGGAATTGTCCAAGCTATGGTACATGCACCGACACCCATTCCCATTCTGGCTTAAATTTCGAAACCACAGAGGGATGAATTCAGGATTCATGATCAATAATTCCTTTTCTAGTATAAACCGATGTTATAAAAAAAAACATCCATAAGAGGCTGAGGATTGGTTGAGGAGTGTTGAAATTTTCTGGGAAATTCAATAATCTATTGAGGTGAAATGTGCCACATTCAAGCTAGAGGGATGTAGGAGAAGATGGTGGGACACCATGGTGATGTAAAAAAACAAGGGGGCTTAGATTGGAAGGAATTTAAATATCCTTTCATTGAATAGTTGTATCCAGAGTTCATGGTGTTGGACAAGGCTATATAGTTTTTGAAAATCGAGAATATTGATCGGACCATGAAATAATATGAAAATTTCTTTGATGAGCAAGTGAAGTTCCCACATTATATTTTATCTAATGTGAAGATGAAAACCAAATGGTTCGAGATGGGTAATTGAAAATATATTTTTATTAGGTTTTCATAATAAATATCCCTTATCGTGTTGATGTATGGGATATAGCATTGATGGTTGAGATGAACTTGGATGGTAAGTCAAGGTTTACATGAATCCTTTTTCTTTTAGTGGTTGTTCTATGATTTCCTTCAATGGAAAGTGTAAGCACGATGATTCTTATGGTGGTTCTTGATATGGGGGTTCTTCATGATCTCTTGTAGTTCTTAGTAGTTCACCTTTAATTTTCTACCACTATTGAAATCATGGGAATTTTAGATGGGTTTTCACTGAGGCCCCCAAGAAATATGTCTCATATGGATGGATGGTTAACTTTCAGAAATTACATCATATATATTATATTCCATGTAGTGGAACAATATCGTAATCACATTATTGTACTGCATGTAAACTATATGATTCATAGAAAAAGGAGTTCCAACCACATGCATTCAGAAGGATGCTTCTTCACAGAGTGGAAGAGTATTGAGAGGAAGAAGACACAGGTCCAGTGATTGTGAGAGGTACCATCACTATTGACTTCCCTTTAGAAAGTTATTTATTTGATACTAGTTCATATAAATAAATTATTTTAACTCATGTTGTGAATTTTCTTAATCTTCCTATAATGATTTTTTCTTATTTGATGGATATTGATATACACCTATAGATGAAGAGAGATCCCACTCTTCATTATCAAGCTTATATTTTTTTCCATCATTTATCTAGATTTCATTGTATTTTATGGTTATTGACATGAAATCTCTTGACATTATTTTCAAGAAGTTTTGGGTCATTTCTAATAAATGAAAATTCTTTTGTTATCATTGGTAGTCTACTTTACCATGCCTGATGGGGTATTCTATATCTTCTGGAGAGAATGGTACCCCAGGTTATGTAGATATTGACCTTCTTATCCTATGTTGGGGATAATAATATCAATTTTCCTCTTTGATCTAAATAAATAACATTTTATTGATGATCTCCCTCTTGTTATAATCATGTTTTCCATCATTTTCCATTCTGATTTCTCTGGTTTTCCACTATTAAGGGAGGGAGATTTTTATTAATATTAAGTACCTATTACTCAGCCAATATCTATTTATTCTTACCATATGTAACCAAATGACTTGAAATAGCTAAAGAATTTTCTTGATGATCATGTAGAGAAAGGATTTATATTCCCATGTGTTCCACCAATGGTGGTTCCGATACTCTTTGGTAAAAAATATGATGCGTCACTTTACATTTGTAAAGATTACCAAAAACTCAATCAAGTTACAATAAAGAAAAATAATTTATTTACAAGGATTGATGGTCTATTTGACGAGTTGAAAGGGGTGAAATGTTTTTTAAGTATTTATCATCAACCTGGTCACCATCAATTTAGAATATTGTTTTTTTGAAATTCATAAAACCATTTTTCAGAGTAGGTATTTCCATTATATGTATGTTTTCATGGCATTTGGTCAACCCAATGATCCTGAAATATTTATGGAATTAGTGAAAAGGATCTTCCATGGGTATCTTGATACATTCATGGTATTATTTGTAGAAGATATCCTTGTTTATTCTAATTACAGGGAGAATCATACACATCATCTCAGAGTAGTTCTATAATTTTTGATAAATCACAAACATTATTCTAAGATATAAAAATGTGATTATGGATTAGAGAAGTGAGGTTAATAGGATTCATGGTGTCATAAAATGGTATATTAGTTTATTATTAGAAGGAGAAAGTAGTTATGACATTGAAACAACCACAAAATATTTTTTATATTTGATGATTCTTGGGTTTAGCTAGATATTATTGCTAGTTTGTAGATGATATTTCTAAATTTTCCTCTTTGGTGATTTCTATCACTTGTAAGGGAGTGAATTTTTCATGGGATGAAAAATTTCGGAGTTATTTTTTTGACCTGAAACATATTTTGACTATTAAGCTGGTGTTAAATCTTATAGGGCTTGAGATGGTGTAGGTGGTATTTTATGATTCATCTGGTTTAGGTTTTGGCTCTGTTATTATGTAGGGTTAGCTAGTCATTGCTTATGGTTCTCAGTATCCTAGGCCACATGAGAAGAATTATTTGAACCATGTCCTTGAAGTCATAGCTGTAATGATTGTACTTAAGATCTGGATGCATTACCTTTTCAGAGAATGGTTTACCATTTATTATTACAACAAGATCCTGAGCTATATCTGCTCTTAAAATTATTTAAATCTATACAAGAGGTGTTGGATGGAATACCTAAAACGTGATTACATTTTCATTTCTAATAACTTGGGAAAAAGGGGATGTCATTGAATATTCATTGAGAAGGATACATCAAATATAGTCCATGAAATAATCATTAGTGTATAACTTGATGTATATTTGTAGACATTTGCATATCATTGTCTAGGAAATAGGGACCAAGGTTGTCTTTTATAGTGTTCAGTTGAACTCCACTCTTCTTGATATTAATTTTTAGGAAAAACATATTGATGATGAGTTCCATAGAGTTGAAGACTCTCTTTATGATATGGAGACCATAATTGAGTGGTCATTCTATATGGATGGCATTCTATGTTTATTGAATTGTTTTGATGTACTATTACCAGTCATGAAATATGTGATAGGGGATTTACATAATTCCTAATGGGTTATGCACATAATAACCATGAAGGCGTTCTTTGAAATTCAGTGATGATTCTGGTGGCTAGGTGTGATATGGGGGATTTCTAATTTTTTCTTCCATTGTTTTACTTGCTATCAGGTCATGGAAAAGTACTAGAGACCATCATGTTTTATTCATACACCTTCTATGTTGACTTGTAAGTGGGATGAGATCACTATAGAATTTTTTGTTGGGTTTCCTCATATAAAAAAAAGTGATATGGTTTTTGATCAACAAGATGAAAAAATTAGCTTACATTATACCTATTCATTATACTACCAATGTTAAAGAGATAATAAATATCTATATGAAAGAGATTTTCCATTTTAACATAGTTCTATAGGCTATGGTCTTTGATAGGGATTCCCATTTTACTTTTTTCTTTTGTAGGGGTCTTTAGGAGGCACTAGGAACTATGGTTTGTTTGAGTATGACATAACATCCCCAGTTGGATAGATAGAAAGAAAAATCTATATAGATTCTTGAGGATATTATTCACACCCATCTTATAGAATTTAGTGGGGAAAATAATGACCATTTTTGGATGGGTGAGTTTTATAATAACAATATTTACCTGTCTGTGATCAAGATGGATCCTTTTGAGGCCTCATCTGGATGGCCATGTAAATATCCATTGTTTTGGCCAGAGATTGGTGAAATATCCTTGGTTAGAACGATATTGGTTCAAGAGATAATATAAAATATTTATTTGATTCTTTAGAGAATGTTTACAACACGAAGATGGTATATGTCTTCTAATGATCATTATCACAAACTCTATTAATTTTTAGTTGGTGATGAATTGTTCTTGAATGTTTCACCTCATATGGGTCATCGAATTCTTGGGAGGAATAGAAAACATGATTTTATATTTGTGGGGATTTTTGAATATTTTGAGAGGGTCGGAAAAGTGGATTAATGTTTAGAACTTTCACCATAGTTTATGTCAATACATAACATGTTCCTTGTATCTCATCTATCAAAGTATCGTTCTTATCCATCCATTATCTGAGTTGAAGTAAAATTAAAATGGAGACTAATTCATTTGTATTATAGAATCCAATTAGAGTAGTTGATTTAGGAACCATGGTACATTTAGGGAGGATGATACTTTTATTTTTAGTTCAATGAAAATACTGTTCAAATACTTATGATATTTGAGAGAGAGAGAGGAACTAATGAAAGAAGAGTGGTAACATCTTTTTAATATTAAAGCTTCTTAATAGGATTTTTGGGGGAAATAGATTCTATGGTGGGGAGGTTTTAACATACTCTCATTATTTTTAGGTACTACTTGATCCCTATTTTTATCATTCTTTGGCTAGGTCTCATTTTGGGGTTATTTGGGTGATATTGTTTAACTTTTGGAAGGCTCTTGGGCTGTCTGTGGTTAGAAAATGGTTTTCCCAACAGTGTGCCCTGCTAGTGAAAACCTTGAAAACACAAGAAGTGAGTGTTTTGATATTTGGTGAGAGGTTTAAAAAACCATGCACTGGCCTATTAGAAACCATGCATCCCTTTAGAGGGGAACATGGTTAGGGCACCCAATTTGAAAAACTGTGTGGCCCCCTCTAGGAAACTCTGCACACATATTTATTTTATTCCAAAAACTAATTTACAAAATCCTTAAACCTTGTTCCTTCCTCCACTGGACACTAACTATTGATTGGACATCCTTATAGGTCATTAGATCTCTCATAGATCCATTTTAGCTCCACCAAACCCTCTCTAATGTGGATCAAATCAAGGATAATGTCATTCTATCTCTCCCAAGTAAGATTTATTCCCTTGTTCACTCTCTCCTAAACCCATCAACTTTCCTCTAAAGGATTAGATAGATATCTGTGATGTTGGATGATAAAATCTATGTTGTTTTAGATCTTAAATCTTGGTTTTATTCTAAGATCTATGTTGTAGACACTGTTCCATGAAATTTCCCATTTCGAGTGTTGTGAGATACGATCTATTTGTTTTGGTAGGTGGTTATGTATATGAATTTCCAAAATATTTATCCCTTAAATGATTCATTTAAATTAAATTTCATTAAATTTTGTTTTGAAAAAACATATTCTTATCCAATTGGAATTAGAATTTATTTCTGATGAGAAATTGTGGAAAACCCCCAATTCCAGTGAATTGGGGTAAGATTTAGATTTAATGGAATTGTGAAATTAATTTAGAAAAATTTATATGAAATTGTTATTGAAGAAAAAGGCTTAATTGTTTTTGGTAATAACCCGTTGTCTTTATCTTAGAAAAATGAATGATCTGGTTAAAAACCCATGTATTGGTTTTTAAAGTGAAATTGGATTATTGCAATAGAAAATAGTGAAATTTTATTTCAAAATATTTTGAAACATTTTTTTCATTATTGATTATTATTTGAGAACATGAAATATTTTGTAGTCAGTGAATTAACTGGTAAAAATATTCTTGGTTGGATTTTCCCTAAAAATGGATTGATTCTTTAGAACTCCTACATAAACTTACTGAAAGATATTTCCCTCACTAAGATGTTGTTTAGTCCACTTAGATTAGTGATGAATGAACTTGTGTTCACATTTTTATTATCACCATGTGGGGGTTTAAGGATCCCATAACAAATAACTATTGTATGTCTAGGTAGATGACCATGTTACTCATTTTTAATTATTTTGATATATATTTCATTGTCTCTAAAATTACTTTGCACATGACATGTAAATTTATATAAACTATTTTATATAAAATTTTTACTAAGACATTTTTTTGAAATATTTCCATCAATTGAAATTAATAATTTTTTTAAATATGAATCTCTATTTCCCAGCATGGTTTATTTAAAACTGAAAGCATGTATTGATTTAATTTATTGGATTCTAACTATGTTATCCCTGGTGAGACCCTAGTGGGATTTTATCTCACACCCTACATGTGCATTTAAATGCCTGTAGATTATCTTCTTCCAAGTTTGATCAAGGTAAACGCACCACATATAGGTGGGGTTGTTGATATTTGTGATTGTAGTGTGGTAAACATTAGTTCCTGGGATATTTTATCTTGTTCATTCTAGTACATTTTGGTTTTACTTTTGGTTTTTATAAATATTTGACTTGTGGTATAGTATTCTTTGGGAGTTTTCATTGAGCACACTAACATGTTTATATTTATTCAACTATTTGTTTTTAATTTTTTTCCCTATTTATCTTTTATAACTCTAGTTTCTTATAACTAACCCATGGGTATTGGTAACACCTTTACGACCATTTTAGGGTCAGTTTGGGTGTCAAAGTACCCATGTATTTAGGCCAGTTCATGACAAAGTGAGTAATGTGTTTTAATTACCCCTATTGAGACAATATTATTATAAATAGGATTTAAAGTGATTGATTTAGATATTATTAATGATGAATTTTTTTATTTTATGTTTTTCAAATTATAATACCTCATATTTTTAAATTAACAATATTTGATAATTAAAATTTCTCATAGCATTCTCAATTTTATTTCCATACTTATAGATGAAAATAATACTATCGAATTTAATAACGGATGATTGAATATTATATATCGAGGTGTTTATTTGTGAAATTTGGCATATCATGTATTTCTTTATTTTTATTTTTATTCGAAAGCATCTATGAAAAATCATGCTTATGGTTTTTTTGTTTTTTTATGTAAAATTACATATGTATAACTAAAAATTAATTACGTGAGTTTTGAAATAAAATTATAATTTGAAATTCATACATGGTTTAATATCTTATGAGATTTAAAATATCTTACACAATTTAAATTTTTTTTGTTATCTAATGACATAAGTGATTTAAAATATCTTATGTGATATCAAAAGTCAAGTGTGATTTAAAAATTCTTGAACAACTTTTAAAAGACTTACACTGATTCTGAAAAGACATTAAAAAATTATGAATCTTATTTTATTTATTATTATTTTTTTGAACATGTAATTTTTTTTCATAAATATTACATTAATATTTGGAAATTTTTTTTAAGGATAAATGGGAAGATAAAAAAATGTAAACTCAGAAGGATATTGTCATGTATCTATTTGAAGTTATCTATTGTGAATTTAGTTAAAATAATAGCTGAATAGACATATTGCAGTACAAAAAATTATGAAAATTTAAAAGTTCTAAGATTATATTTGATTAACATCTACTACTATACAACAATTAATGAGGGTGTAATAATATTTGATCCTTTTTTTGAACTAATTAAAACTACATCGAGATTCACCATATTTGACATTTTTTACGACGAATTCTTTCTAGTTTATTATTATTGTATTCTTTTTATATTTTCTAAGATATATTTCTTTAGTTTAGGGTTTTTACTATACCAAAAGTAAATTTAGATTAGTTATATCTCCAAAATAAAATGTTTGTTGTTGAGTTTTTACACTCGTATAAAATTCTGTTAAGATTCTTGGTTGAGCCTTGGTTTTTAAAAAATTCAGGATAGGTTCGGGTGTGCCCCCATGCGTGAAAAATGTAGTTTATGTAAAAGGTTGTCATGACAATCAATAGTGTGTCTTGTTTTGGTGGGGTCTATTATATTAGTTATTTAAATAATGAAGATTATTTGTGGATCTATTGATGATAACTACTATATATATTTTTTCATATCTTTTATTTTAGAAAACATTATTATATTTAACACACCTACATATTTATTATTGTGCATGCATAAGTTATTATGCTTGTATATTGAAATTACTTATATTTAATTATATTTTTGAAAAAAAAATTAAGGTTAATTCACCCTCAACTAGAACATATCAACATATTCACTAGGATAATGATTGGTATCAAAGATTAGAATTTTAAAAGTTGTGTTATGGTTGTAATCATTGTTTATTATTCTTTTGATAACTAAATCCTTGAATTAATAGTAAATGGAAAACATTATTTTGAGATATTAAGAGGAAATTAAAATATCATCTGGATATAATAAATACCACCACACATTGATGGGAATAATCATGGTTACTCACAAACATGAATAAATTCATATGAAAATCACTTTAGTATTTATTATTGGATGATAAATATTGAACCATATGATCTACTTGATACTGATCCAGATTCAATTATGGGAAATGATATGTTAAATTATGTTAATAAATATAAATTAATTAATATATTGTAGTGTGTTTTTATTTTAGGTGTGTTTAACCATGAATCAACATGTAAGACTACTCAAGAAATTTGAAGGATTTTACAAGTCACAAATTGTGGTACAAGCATGCTATAAAAAATAAGAATGAAACCTATAGAATATTTATAATTTTCGTTAATATAATATGAATACTTGAAAATGATGTTTAATATATTTTCAAGAACAAATTATTATATGAATGTTCTTGATGAAGCTCTAGATAATACAATATTTGTTGAAATGGTGTTGAAATTAGTATTTAAGAAGTTACATGCGAAGAAGGTAACAATCAATGAGAGTAAGAACATTAAGGAATGTACTTTAGATGAACTCATTGGATCAATAATATAGTATGAACTTGTGTTAAAGAGAATTTTATATGATAAAATTAAAAAAAAATAATGTAATTTAATTTTAATCCCACATATCAATTCAATCAAATTTTTATGGATCATAATCACATGAATGTGAAAGGATATGATTGACCAATTTAATAAATTCATTTACAACCTTGGGAAAAGTGGAAAAGGATTAAAGATGTAGTTTATAATGAAATATAAAAATTGAAGTAAGCAATATAAAAATTGGAATAATAGTTATGTTTTTGGTATATTTTTTATGGATGTAGAATGATGAGACACATTAATTATAACATTAAAAATTAAATGATTTTTGAAAAGACATGAGCTATAAGAAAAATAATAATTGAGGTCCTATGGTGGATGGAGTTACAGTAGTGGTTTTGACTTGAGTAGTGATTCTGGAAGTGAAATAGGGATTGATAACCTTGTTTTGATTTTTATTATTCCAAAGTAACTCAATCACCTTTATTTTTTGTCAAAACATGATGATTTATATTTTACATAAAATACTAAAAATCAATCTAATAATTAGTTTGATTTAAATAAAATATATAGTTATGTTATTGAGGAGAATTATTATTTTTAAGAATTATATATATAAAATAATAAATTACTGAAAAATAATTTAGGAATTTATATGTAGTATAGAAGGATGTGTGAAAAAAATAAATATGTTATTAAAGAATACTAGAAACTAAATAATGATATTCAAATACTTAAAAATACTGCATCATGTTCTAATGAAAAGGTTTGTGATTATATAGAAGATAATAAAAATAATAATTAAAAATTAAAATATAAAATTGTATGTCTAGCGGAAGATCTGTCTTTATTTGTGAATGAAAAAGAAAATTTAATGTAAGATAAAGTCAATAATGAAAACAAATTAAAATAGGATTGGATATTTTTTATAAAATTAATTTACCTGGATAAACACAAAATTCATTACTAAAAGTTCAAAAAGAATTATCTCAAGTGTGACATGTTTTAATTGTATAATGAAATGGAATTATGAAATTGAGTGTTATTTGATATTTAATTAGTGTTTTGGCCACACCAAAGCATTTATTTGTAATGAATTTTTATATTACCCTAAAAAAAATTAATTAAACCCTATTAGGGTACCTAAGAACACCACTACTAATCCTACTATAACCAAGATAGCTTGGGTTCCAAAAATTTCTACTTGGTCAATTTTAGGAAATAATCTATAAAACTATCATGGATTCAAGGTTAATGGATAAGGGATTTTCTAAAAACATAACTAGTGATCCTTAAAAAATATTATGTTTTAACCAATTTTATAGAGGCCGAATCACTATTGGAGACAACTTTAAAGGAAATACTTAATGTATTGTGAAAGTAGTTTTTTCTAAAATTATTATAATTTCAATGGTTTTATTTGTTAATGGTATAAATAAAAATTTAATTAATATTTTACAATTGTGTTATGATGAAATGAATATCCAATTAAAAACTGATAAGTGTATAGTTTTTAACAAAAAAGAGGTTTTTTTCTAAAAAAATATAATATATACTCAAATTATTTTATTAAAAAAGTAGGGGAAAGACCATTATTTTATTGAAACGAACAAAACTGTATTTTTATTTGTGTAGAGGAGTCCCAATACAGTACTTTGGTAGGAATATTGGTAATTGAACCATAGTAAATTAGATCATTAGGCCCAAACATATCCTGAATCCTCTAACCCACCCGAGCTAGCCTCATCCCCTATAACATGCTCCTCACCAACCCCCTTGAATATGACCCTGACATCCATCGCCACAACCATCATGGATTTCACACCCCAAGATATAATATGACCAATCATCTTCAACTTGACTAATATAAATACCTTTGACACAGATCCCGAGCTAGCCTGCATTCTTTCCCCTCTACTACATGTCTTCAACGACTCCTATAAGTAATAAAATGATGACCACCACCTCCCGAATAGCATCACAAGTAGATCCATTGACTACCAAATTTGTATTCCACCACTATGTTACACCACATGGTTTGAAAACACTTTATATCCCAATTTTATCACAGCAAGCAGTTCCCCTGATTCATTCAATGTAAACTGCCCCCTTCACATACTTCTCCTACCACACAAGATACGCCACTTTATGTGCCTCCCCTAGAAATTATCCACAGATAGAGGCCATAGCTACTTGAAACCTTTTTATATGTATTATTAAGGGGGTTTTTACACTCACAAAAAATGCAATCTACATTAATATCTTGATTTTGAAACTAATAAATCATAATGTTATGTGTCTTAATGCTATAGAAACACAGGAAATTTTATGTTATAAGAGTGAAAGATATAATATTTTGAATGTGGTATGTATATTTTAAATAACCCTTTTTATTGTTATAATATGGGATAAAGGATTTGGGAAAATTATTTGATCATCTAGGTTTTTTTGGAATGTATAATGCTTTGGTTTTTGGAGAAAAAGTGTAAGGCACACTGTTGGCACATTGGTTTTGCTAATCGTGTGACTAAACCATGTGACCTAAGGTGTTGGTTCCTGGTTAATTAAAATATTTCAAGGATTCCACATGAAAATATGAAAACTATAATAAATTACAATTTTATTATGCATTGTTTGGGTATGGTTTGTTTTACTATGTTACTAATCATGTGGGGGTGGTAATGCATATGTGCAGTCGACATGAATGAGATACACATGGGTTGTCGAACCATACACATGGATATGAAAAGTAGTGATACACTAAGATAGTTTTGGAACATGTTTTGAGTAATGTTTGGCCAAGATTTCTGCCATACCCTCTAACCCATTTAAAAAGGATGAATTTACAATATTTACCTTCCTTCCATAATTATAATTTTATCACCTGGTCAACTCATTTCCAACGCACAACAAACCATCTTGATTGAGATATATCCTCATCCATCAATACATGATTTGTGACAAATACACTACCCAATTCCTAATTCAAGCATCATTTATTATGTTTAAAATCCAATGGAAATTCTCTAATTCAATTGGTTGTTTTTCTTTAATTCCCTCACCACCATCATTATTATCTTTATTCAAGTTAGTATGCCTTATTTTTTGTGTGTTTATCTATTTTGACAATTTCTCTTTTTATATTATGGATTAAGGATAATTATATACAAGGATTAATATACCAACATAAGGTAGGTGATCTAGTACTTTTTCATAAAATTCTTCCTATCAATATAATTCACATTCATTTCGCGCACCAAAATTTATGTGTAACGCATAAGATGTATGAAATTACATTAATTTAATGTGTAAGCCTTTTTTATATAATATCATTGACCCATAATATTTTCTAACATTGTTTACCTCAACTATTAACTCCCCTTTTTGTGTTTTTATTATATTATCATGAGACTTTATAAATGGATAAAATTCCAAACCACCAATTAAGTGTTCCTATCTTGTTTACTATGATTCCAATGAAGGAATTAAATAAATTTAAATCATGAATGAATTATATAGAACATGAATGGAAATTATATGTCACCTATACCTAGTTAAACTATTAATTATTCCCATGAATAAATTGAATTAAATTAAAGGTGAATGGAACAACCATGTTATCTATATCCTCTTTAAATTTGTTGTTTTATCATAGTTATCTATATGATTAAGGGAAAATAATTATTTATGACAACATGCTTGACTATGATCACAGAACTAAAATGATCATAAAGGAATGTAATTCTCTAAGTGGTATATGGACAACTATTGTGGCTTTCCTAGGATAGAATAATGTGATTCCAACTAATTCAATAATGCATTTTCCAAGGGGAAGACCACACTTGGATTTATTCTTTGGGTCGTATTGTTAATGCACCAACAGAGAACTGACTGTTATCTATATTTCATGAAATTATTAATGAATTCATTAGATGATTCTACAAGGATTCTCCTTGATTCTAAGGTCCACCATTGACTATTAATTATTCTTTATTCAAGTTTCACACCAAGGCTAAATTGTAAATGATTCTAGTTCTCAGTTAAAATACCCCCCTTAGGGTGATTTTCTAAGGGAATACCCCTATGGATCTCATTGATATTATAAAACATATATTATTTGGAAATTATAGTACCTTATATGATTATCACTATATATAGTCAAATTGGTCGTATGACATAGGTCCTGGCTCTTCAAATATAAATCAAAGTAGTCAATTTCTCAGAAACATTCCATCTTCGGTTAATGATAGTAATATTAGAGGGGTATACCACAAGAACCCAAACAAACATGTTTTATTTTATTCGTTATTTTATTTATTATACCTATACAATTATCATATTATATTCATATACTAGTTATTTCTAGACACCATTAGTGGAAGCCTACTAAGTTTTCCTCACATTCTATTTCGACCACTAATTGGTACCCATATAGACTTCATAGATGTTAATAGAATCAAAGTTAATAACCAAATTATGGAAACTTTATTTTCTTTACAAGGATGGAGTATAGAAGTAGAGGACCAATATGTTTATATTGTTTTTATTGGAGAATGATTTTAGTGTTTTTAAGGTTTTTAAAAAAATTTTATTTTGTATGCCTAAGAAAAATTTTCCTTGTTTGATGAATTTTTATATAGCATCATAAAATAATTATTTTTTATATTGTGATGGTTATTTCATTTTTCTATTTATTTATTATTTTTATTACTTATCTTCTTATTCTTCATTATCTGTTTATGATATTTATTAATTATTTCACTTTTTTGTTCCACTTTTATTTCGAGGGTATATTATCCCCACAATTCTACTATAGACCCTCACAACTAGTCGGTATCCTCTATCATATGGGGAGGCACGCTTGGTGCCTTGTGTCCAACCATGTCAAGATACTTATGAGTGAAATTGGTTTTGGATTTTACTAATATTACATAGATTTATGTTGTTTTGTCTTGGTTGGTAGACAATAGACTAGGATTTTTTGGAATTTAGTAATGATGTTGTACCTGGGAGTAGCTAACCCACATGATAGGTTTCATGGGATGGTAAATTTTTCCAGATTTTCCCTATTATAGTAGTATTATTTCACCATGGGAAAACATACACGATTTCTAAAATTATTATGATTATCGATTATTAGCCTTGAACTAGTCTAAAATATTTGTTTTCCCAAGAATCATTATAAGTACATGAGATTCACTTGGAATGTATATTCCATTCCATAATTTTTTTCTTATATTCATTTCCCATTGCTTGTTTTTAGTGACTTGAATATTTAAATTTTAATTGGAATAAAATTTATTTAAAATAAAAGAAAGAATCATGGGTTAATTTAAGTGTCTACATTAACCTAAATGGTGTTTTCCCACCTAGCTTGGTGGTGACACCAAAATTAACCAAATTATAACATGATTGAACTATGTAATCACGGTTACTATATTTAAAAAATTAGTTTATTATGATTAAATAGATTCCATTTGTAATTTATAAAGTTGGTAATTATATAAATTGCGAATAATAATCTATATAATTGAATCATCCTTTATATAGTCTTACATTATATGAATGGACATGACAAGTCTAGTTGTAGTTACATGAAGTACCAATTATAAATTATTATTTGTTGGAATTTATAAAATCAGAATTGTAACTCATCAATTTAGACAATGATACACATATATAAAACCGAAAAATCGTAACTTTTGAATCGAATGGTTTCCATTAAATGAGGATTCCAATTGAATCTTGAAGGGAGTTCACTCAATAAATTTCCATTGAAACTTCATATATCAGAAACCCTACTATAATATATGAGGCCTTAACACAGACCTGGAATTAGAATTGGGTATTTATAGTGTCTCTTGTATGCATTAATGATATTATAAGTTACCAAGAACTGGCTTCTAGAGTAGGTAGATGAGAATTGACTCTTTTATAGGAAGGCTTTTTACATGTCCTATTAATCTATTTTAAATCATTATGTTATAAATTCCCATTGAGAGAATTGTTTTGGAATTTTAGATATATTTCTTTATGATGGACTTAAATAAAATTTTAATAGGATGGCAAAGACCATGCATGAAAAGTGTTTGGAACAAACTCTCCATAAGTTACACATGAAGAAATTCCTATTATTCCTTTCTTGGGGTTTAATACCCAGATTATAGAGGGTTTATTATAGTTAGTATTTTAAATGCAAGTAGCTTCCTGACATATATCTACTTTTTTCAGAATTGATGCAAGAGTTCCAATAGTATCACCCACCTACCTTTTTGGGGCATGGTGGTCCCCAAGATATTGAGTCTTGTCTTAAGGATTGTATTCAAATATTTAAGAATGTATATAATATTTCATAAATGAGAGTGAATCTCACAAAATACATTCTTATAGGATTGGCCTAGAGATACTATAATGTTTTTACTTATGACAATTAGCGTCGGGTTATGTTTTGGTGGGATTTCTAAATGAAATTCTAGGATTATTTCAATATTATGTCATTGAGGGATGACTGAGATACCACATTTATTCACATGGAGTAGGGAACATTTTCAGTTATGGATTAATCCCTTATTTTAGGGAGCTTTAGTGTTTCATTAATACTCTCATTGGGGTTTGATTTTATAGGTATATGTGATTTGAGGATGGCTCATGTAGGCCATTAGATATTAGGTGAATGTGATTCCTTTTACTATTATCACTTAGAATGTAATCCAAGACTTCATCTCAGATCATAACCCAATAGAAGATTAAGGTGTCAGAAAAAATGGTACAAGAACTTGGTAGGGAATTAGTTTGTCTTGCATGAAGAACCAATGCTTTGAAACTAATTGTATAGGAACATGTATTCATAAAATACACTATAGAATCCTTGTGATATCTCATTAATGCGATATGACAGGGAACATGTATCCCCACCTTGGTAAGGATCCAGTTTAGTGCTAGGCCTATGAAAAGTTGAGCCAGATTTAGTGGATTTGAAAAACCTTTCCTCCAGTGGCTAGTGAGAGTGGATATGTTCCAACATGAGGTTTCAGAGTAGGATAAATAGCTGCAGATTATGTATAGATCTGTAGAAATAATGGCCAATCATCATGAGAAGTAGAATAGGGTCATGGATTCCAGACTTTTGACATGAATCACATACAAGGAATACCTTCCCCATGCATTGAGGTTATATCCTAGTGTTGTGGATATGGACAAATATACATAGTATAACATAGACCATAGGTGTATAGTCCTGAAAAAACTATAGTTCATGTTAAATTATAGTATCCTCAAATTGAGTAATTGTTTTCTTCGATAACAGTGTTTCACATCCATTCATATATGTGGCTACTGATATGTTTTTCATTACCATGGTTAGTAAGGGTGTCCTTTCTATGTATATTTCCTTTGTATATGAGAAATATGAGGCATAGGAAAAAAGATCCATCAGTTCTGAACTGTATTCATTTTACCCATGTGATAAACCATGGATAATGTTGGAAAATTTATTATTATTCTGGATCCCTCCAAAAAGAGGGGTAGTGTTGCTTTCCCTTGAAAAGCTGGTATGGATTTTGTGATGTTTCTATCTAATGAAGGACTCTTAGATATAAGATGTGTTGGGGATCAATTTAATTTTTGTTACAACCAAAGAAGAGTGAATGAACATGGGTCTACCTAGATCATTGTATTACCAACTACAACACGATCCCATCCTTTCAGGATGATAATGTTACTCAGATGGTTCATTTTAATTCAAACTACACTCTCATTTTCTTAAACTATCTTACAAAAAATTGCATATAGAATGTTTTTTCTATCATCATTCCATGTATGGAAATTTGAGTTTAAATTAGGTGGTGAGGGAATCTTGGTTTAATATCTTAAGAGGTATCTTTTGGTTCAATCATCATAATATTATTAGGTATATAAAAAGTGACCTGCATCTGTGGATCAATAGCCAACCATTACACATCCTAGATTTGGATGTGGTAAAAGAGAAGATAAATTGGATTGAAATTTTCTTGTAAAATGGATGGAATGAGTTTGTTTATGGAGATCTTTTCCATAAAAATCTGTGTTTGTTTATATGTTACTATTTCAAGAATGAATAGCTTTAGAGTAGTCTTGGGTTAAGATACTCATGGAGGGTGATCGCAACACCACGATTTTCCATGAATCTATTAATGTGAAAAGAAGGATCATCCAACCAAATATTTTGTTAAATGATCGATTTTATAATGGTGATTGTTCTACGATAAGTGAATTAGAGGATTTAGAATTCTACTATTTTCTTTTTGTTCTTAATCCAAACATACAAGAAGGGTTCCCCCTGGGCCCTTTTGATATTTCTTTATGACATCACATGATTTGTTTTAGAGAAGGAAAACATATTTGTGCCTCAGTCCTAGGTGAGGAAGATATTTTTAATGTTTTTAAGTGCCTTAATATAGAGAGTACACCAATACTTGAGGGAATCATGGAGTTATTCTACATTGCTTCTTGGGATTTAGATGAGTAGGAATTGGTATTAGTAGGAAATGACTTTTTTATGGGTGTTAACCTTCATTGCATGTCATGTGCTACCATTATGGTGCTCATTCCCAAAATTAAGAACCCATACTTGTTTCATAAATTCAGGCCTATAATCATGTGTAACATTACTGATAAGGTATTGGATACTCGGATCAATAATAGGCAATTTATGAACCTCCCTCCCTAGATATCAAAAGACCAACATGGTTTTTTCAAAGGGATAACAATTAATAATGAAATTCTTTTTATCATATAATATGATTTGAGATATCAACCTCAAGTCCCATGACTTGAATATGGTTATCAAATTACACAATGTATAAATCCATTGATATGATCGAATGAAATTTCATCCATAAGGTTATTCACAACATGAGTTTTTCTTCCTAGACCACTGATATTCTATTTTGGTGTTTAAACTCACAGTGGTTATCTATCATTTTATTGAAGATTAATCATGGATGTTTCAAATATGCACATGGGATGCGGAAAGAGGATCCACTTTTTCCATGCTTGTTTAATATTTCTCAGGATTCTCTAAGATGAAAAACAAAAAAGAGCCCAAATGATGGAGTTATCCTCCCATATCACTAGAGATCATCCTCTATTTATATCTCTCACATAATATTTGTAGATTAACCTATTATTTTTATCAATTCAAGTAAGATATCCATCCACAGTGTAAAATTTTTTAAGATGATTATAGAAAATGGAGTGGGAATCTTTTGAATAAGGAGAAGAGTATTATTTTTATTTCTAACCAGTGAATAATCTAGTGTTCAAGTAATGTGGAACATAATATGGGAATGTATATAATACCTTTACAATAGAATATGTTGGTTCCCCAATATTCTCTCAAATCATAATGACCAACAATTTTATAAAAACGTTACAAGAATTGATGACTGCATCACGAACTGGATGAACCCGTATCTTTATTTTGAAGGATGAAACACTATATTGAACCATGTTTTATGTTTGATACCCATGTAAGTCCTCCCTGCCTCATGAAAAAATGGAATCCCTCATAAGATAAAAAAAGGTCTAACCTATTTCATTTGGGATTCACATTTAGATTGATAACATCACTGGGAGTTTTAGAATAGGATGGCTAGAACTCCCCAGGAGGGAGGTATTAACATAAAAAATATTTCCATCATGACACATTTCATGATTGGAAAGTTAGAATGGGAGGATCACAAGGGATATTCTCTTTAGGGAAGTTTTAATCATGTGAAATAAGGTAGGGATATAGTCATGAGGTGGAGAGCTCATATTGTTTTTGGAATGTTTTTCAACCACACATAGAAACTCTTCAAGATCAATATAAATGGATTTTTGGGAGGGGTGACAATGTTTTGGGCTCCCAAATTAGTTTGGATCCAATATGGATTTTTAGGGATTCACAGTCCTAGACATTACCTTTTTGTAGGTGAGATGTTTTCCTATGTTATCTATGCCATCCTTGATTAAGAGTAGCATGAATATTTTGAAATGATTTAGTTGGAAGAAGACCTAGATACATGAATATTTACTACTTCCTTATCAGGTGCCTTCTCCATTAAAGACTATCATAAAGTGTTGATGAATACTACTATGTCATATGTCTAGGGGGAGATACTCTGGTTCAAGGAGAAACACGTTCTGATCAATTTTTTGATGTTGTACATTATGGACCATGCTTTATCTAAGAAAAAACGTCACAAGAAAAGGAATTGGTTTGGTGTCTAGATTCTACTATTTTAGTTATCATATCGAGGATTTGTTAATGAATTTATTATTTGAATTTGATTTGGGCCACACTATATGAGAAGTCATTAGTGGCATTAAATGTTTTTATAATCTAGAGGCTTATGGTTTTCTATTTCTCACCCAATGGTTCTAGGGTGCTACAAAATCATTGAAATGTTGGTGAGAGTGTTGATACTTCTTGAATGAAGCTAGTTTATTCGGAAAGATCAAAATAGATCTAATCATGAGGGTATATCCAAAACACTGATGATGATTGTATTTAAAACCAGGCATCTTCTTATTAACCTTTCTTGGGTTATTATCAATAGAGAAGATGCTACCTATCTCAAGAAACATATTGAGTCTATAAATTCTAATTCTTTTATTAATAGAGTTCTATAGGTTCATTGTGGGTACTACCTCACACCTAATGTTGGTTCAAAATTCTATAGGTATAGTGCTTATAGGATGGGTTTTGTGCATGATGGAGGTATTATTTGGGATCCCATAGGATTTGTTGCCTTGTATTTGTATAAATTTTTTTAATATCACATTCATAATTGTTGCAATATCACTGATATCCATAAAGAGGTTCTTCAGAGATGGTGCAAGGGTAATAGAGGTGTGCAATTCCTAGATTCTATAGATCATCCAAATAATACAGTTACATGTTACTCCAGCATGGGGTCCTTTCCTCTCAAGTGTATAACCATAATCGATGGGGATGCTCGTGGTATTCTCTATTTTTGACCCCATTTTCTATGATTTCCTTTCATGGATGCTTTCTATTTCTACCATGTTATCTTTCTATGTGTTCTCATACTCTTGTGCTGGTCCTCTTTAATGCATAAAAAAATAAAATTTGCATTGGTTCACCCATTATCTTCTTTAAGAAGGCTGATGTGGCCCCTCACCTATGCATGGATTACAAAAATTGTATCCACTTACAGTTAAGTAATATTACCCATTACCTCATATTAATGAACACATCGATCAAATATGATGAGAAAGGTTCTTATCAAAAATTGATTTTAGGTTGATCTATCACCAGGTCCAAGTGTGACCCTCATATATACCATGTACAACATTCCATATTATATATGGGTTGTATGATTATTTGGTAATGATTTTATGTTTGATGAATTTTTTGATAGTTTATATTTCAAAAATGATTTGTGTTAATAATTCAGACCTAGATTCATTCATTATAAATTTTTGGTTGATATCTTGGTGTATTATAATAGTCAAAGAGATAATGAAAAACACCGTTCAATAATTTTGAATACACCAAGAGTGAATATGTTTCATTCCAAGATCAGATAATTCCACTTTAAAATTGATAAATTCCATTTAATAGGTCCTATAATATTAGACGTAGGGGTTTATATTAATCTAGAGTAGGAGATAACTAAGATTTCATAGAAAAAACCTAAGAACATCCTTGATAAACAGAGTTTATTGGGACTACCTGGATATTATAGGTGTTTTAAATAGTATTTATCATGAATTGATGCACCTATTATGGTATTGAACATGAAGGATGTCAAATTTTCAGGTTCTAAAGATTGTGATAAAGCCTTTTAAGAGGAGAAAGAAAGAATAAATTCAACATTGATCATGTCCATACTTGAGCTCGGAAAAGGCTATGCAGTCTATTTTCATGTGTTTAGTATAAATGTTGGAGTCATTTTGATTAAAGGGGAGTGGGTTATAGCATATTGTTCTCACCAATTGAGACCCCATGATAATAATTACTTGACAAAATTTTGAACTAACTATTGTTGTCCATGACATGCGTTGTAGGAGTCATTGCTTACTAGGGGATACGTTCATTGCATACATGCATCATAAACTTATCAAATAAATATTCACATAGTTCTATTTTAATATCATATATATAATATGAGTTAAATATGTTCAATACATTAATTTGGATCTATCTTATAAGGTTGTGAAAGGAAATGTAGTGTGTGATGATATGAGATAAGAGACCTAGAAATAAGTTTTTCATGATGCCATAAGTGAATGAATACTGATTTCCTTATTTTATGAGACAGATATAGAGGAGAAGGACCACCATGGGTATCCTATAACCATATCATTATCAGTTATTTATACACTTATAAATATAGTGAAGAAGATATGACATCTGGATCTTGAAGGATTGGTCCTACAGAAGAGCGTTTCATGTAGGAACCCACCACCTTGTTGGGTTTTCTATGAGGATATTATCTTATTAAATCATGTTAATTTATAGGTTATTATAGATGTTCAAGAGGAATTTATGTAGAAATTTCAATCCACTTCATGATTAGTACATCATAGTCTAATCAATATTGAACATGACATGGACTGCTAGTATTGGTGGTTAGTGAAATAAATAGTGATAATAGGTTTCGTTACATAGTGTTACAACTGTTAGAAGGCAATGATGGAGAACTAGTAACCTATTAGATTTTTAAGGATATTACCTATCTCATAGTTCAAATGGGATGGTGTCACTATGGATTTTTTGATGGGTTTCTGAGGTCCCCACCAAGAAATGATGTAGTATGGGTGATATTTGATAGGTTAATGAATGTCTCCCACCTAATTCATGTCCGAGAGACAATATTAGTGGACAATTTTAGTATGATATATGTCCATGAGATTATATTCCATTATGAGGTTCCCCATTCTATTTTATTAAACATGGATTGTAGTTTTAAATCATAATTGTAGATGGAAAAGTTGAAGGGTCTTGGTTCATAGTTTCTTATGAGCATATACTACCTCCCTTAGACCAATGACCTATATAAGCATACTATACATGTGATAGAGTAATTTTTAGACCATCTGTGCTTCATTTATGGGGATCTCAGGAGGAATATGTTCTTATTACTGAATTCTCTTTCAATAATTATTTCTATGTGACTATTCAGATGGATCCTTAAAATGACTTATATAGAATCCTATTCTAATCACCCCTGTAATGGATAGAGGAAGAGGAGGAACCACTAATATAATAACATCTCATTCAGGATACATCAAAGAAGGAACAACGACTCATGAATAATATGTCTACCACTCATTCTTGGATGAAGTCATCCAACGATCTCTGTAAATGACCAATGGAGTTAGACATCAGGGGTTAAGTCTTCTTCCATGTTTTATTGGACTGTAGAATCAATGATTTAGGCCGGAAGGTAATATATCACCTCAATTTGATTTAACATTCTAGAATTTTTTTGATAGGGTTAGACTACTGGCCCATCATGTAACAATTATTCAGAAATATAGGTATATACACGATGTGTTTCATGTTTCTTAGTCATTTAATTGTCATTTAGAACCATCTCATGTTATTAAACATAATATGTATAATTTTTATTTTGATTTTTTTTAGAAGTATCTAATGTGTAACGTATATCTGCGCATACAGGCTCTTCAGGGTGGGAAAGTTCCTCTAGTTTTGATGATATAAAAGCACGATCATTTATAAGATGATACCTAGGAGTAGGAGTTATATATACATAATAAGTGGATATAGTTTTTCACATAATATGTTCAAATACCCTCATAATAAAAATTCTAGGATTAGTAGTTTTAAGAAGGGTCGGTTGCTGATCAGTACTTTTTTGATGAGGCATGAATCATGTAAAATTTTATTTAAATCACTTTTTATATACTTATAATAGTTATTAAAATTTTAAGGATGTTTTTAGGAGATTTTAATGCTTGTTAAGAGCCTTGTGATCTAGTTCTTGATGAAATAGAGTAAGGTTAATAGTTTTCACATGGTTAGTGCTAACATGCTACTCAACTATGCAGATAGAGGGGGAGGTGTGTGGTTTGTAAAATTGTGCGATGGAGGCCACATAGCTAAGTGAATCCAGTAATAAATTTTAGGTTTATTTTTCATGGTTTATGAATGATTTTTTGGGACATGCACCTAACCAGGTGTTGTGGTATTGTTTATGGGTAGTGAGAGTGCATGACCTTCACATGGTTTATAAAATTGTACACCTAGCCATGCGAGGTTGGGTTCCACTTAGATAGTGGTGACACTTGAATTTTCCAACCATGTGGAAAAATCATACCCCTCCATTAAAATGAGATAATTTACCATTTTACCTTCCTTATATATAATTTCCTCCTCATCTCCACTTATTTACCGGACACAACAAACCCTTAGACTTGATATCTCTCCTTCTCCATGAGGATAAGATTTTAGATTAACTCATCCACCCAACATCCGATTCAAGTTCTATTCATCATGATGGATAGACAAAGGCATTTATATAATTCCACTTATTTATTTTATTCATTTACCTCTCCATATAATTAATTATCTTTGAGTGACCTAGTATTTCATATTTTTAGGGGTTTTTATAATTATTAAATTTCTCCCATTCTAGCTCAGATTATAGGCCAATACTGGACAATGAGTTGATTACCAGCATAAGGTAGGTGGTCTAGACCTTTTTTCTAAAATAAATGATGTATATTTCATGTTTCATTGTGCCATGTGTGAAATTTCCATGAGACTGCTAAATAATATGTAACTTTTTTATATAATATATGTACCTTAACAAGAAACTCTCATAGACCCCTAATATTGTCATAGGATGCCTACCTCATCTAGTACCACCACTTTAGGGGTGGATATTAAATTACCTTGGAAATATATAAATAATTATGAGACTAAATAAACTACCATGTGGATTTTTCTTATATATCATCATTTAAAGAGAAGAATTTAAAAAATTTAAATGTGAAATGAATTAAATAGGACAAGAATGGTAAAGCCATGTCACTTATCCAGAGTCAAAATCTAAATTATGCCCACGACTAAATTAAATTAAAGGCAAGGTGAATTAAAGAACCATGTTACCTAGGTCTTTTTTAATTATGAAGTGATATTATGGATATCTATATTATTGTTGAAACTTTATGAACTATTATAAAATTTTTTAATATGTTAATAGAATTGAAATTAATTTAAAGGTGTGGCATGAACTGTGTGATACTTAGATTTCCTTTGTGATTTTCTTTGTACAGACTCATGGGATCCTAATCAATTCATTAATGCATTTGACAAGTTATATTACACAATTGGAATCATTATTTTTCCAATCTTGTGCATTCACTAACATGTAATAGAGGGTAATATACATTTATTGAAATTAAAAATGAATTCCTTGGATGACAATCCTTTTATTTAGATTTAGGGTACAGAAAAACATGTGTTATTCCTTTCACTTCTTTTAGGTATTACACCAAGGATACCTTGGACTTGATCATAGGGATTAGATAGAACTTAACACTTAGTGGGAATTACCAAGGGTACACCACTATGGATCTCACCCAGCTTATGAAGCATAAATTCTATGGAAAGTATCATATCTTTTATGATTATCACTATATATGGACACATTTTTTCAGGCCTAGGGTCTTGAACCTATAAATATAAATTATGAATGTAAATTGATCAAATAAATAATTTCTTAGGATGAGGCATGGTATATTACATGTGAATCCCATGATGAACATGAACCTAGATAATATATTTTATCAATTTTGTTTATTTATTGTATATACACAATACACATCTTATACTCATAGAATAGATAATAATATACACTGTTGGGTGTGGCATATTGAGTTTTACATAGACCTTGGCTAGGCCTCTGATCATATCCCTTACAGAGTTCCCATATACAGGAGGGAATAAAGGGATGCACCCAACTATGGATTTCTAATTTTCTACACTAGGATGGAGTAATGGAGGTCATGAAAAATTTTATGCCTTCAAGTAGAGAAAGATTTCAGTATTCCATCATTTTTTTTGTATAGAATATTAGTGTTTTATTCCTACAACCTAGTTTCCATTGTATTACCCATTTTTTTAGCATCATGAAAACAATATTCTGTATGTGTCCTTGTTCATTGTTTTTTTATCCATCAATTATCTGGATGACTTATCTTCGACTGATTTATTACATGTTTTTGTAATTTATTTATAATTTCATCACTATATTACTCTATGATTATGAGGGAATATGCTCCCTGCCATACTACTATACAACCTTGTTGTTAGTCAGATACCTCAAGCATATAGGGAAGCACACCTGAGGCCATGTTATAAGGCCCCATCCTTAAACCTTACTTAATCTTGAGTTATTACAAGATTACACATCGAGGATCTTTTCGGGTTTAGAGTTTTAGAGAATTAGATCATAAAGCTTGCATTAAATTCCACATATAAACAAAGTGGTTACATAAAGATAGTATTCTTATTTCCCATTAATGGAAACATATTTAAAATAAAACATGGATTCTTTCTTGACACTTCATGGACACTGTCATCATATCATGTACCTTTTCCTTGACCTGTGAAAAACATTTCAAAAAAACTTGGGATGAGCATAAAAAGCTCAGTAAGGGATATAAAAATATGGAAAGGAAACATGGGTACATATATACATAAGAATAAAATCATACTTTACCCATAAAACAAAAGCACTTTAACATACCTCATCAAATCATGAATAAATCATAGAAATCATAAGACATAATGGTAACTTGAGGCATTCATAACATTTTTACGTAGGGAGTAACCCTCTTGGTTATGTTTGGAATACCCATCACAGTATATTTCATAAATCTCTTCAGAGAAACCTTAACGTTTCACTCCTTTGCGTTACCCAATGCATTGGAGAGCTCTATCGGGCTCACCCGCCCTTAGTTTATCACGGAACCACCCGTCTTCATAATAATTCCCAAGAACCTCAACATAATCGTATCACATAAAACATGCATAAAGGAAACATAACATTTCCACCTTTCAATCACAAGATATCAATAAAACACATTGATATAAAAACATTATGAAAACCATTTTCAATACCAAAATAAAAGAAAAGTAAAACATGGTATTTATTTTTCTTTTTAAAAAAAGGTATGGCTTATAGAGGAAGCCAAAACTCAAATAATGGTCACAGCGGCGGAGAAGTCGTTGTCACCGCATACGTACGACAAAAACATTCCCTTTTTTCATTTAGTAAACGCTTCGTATAAAAAATATTCCTTTTGAATAAACGTAAAAGTCAAAGGGGTTTATACACCATATAAAAGAAGGTTGTGTATAAAACAAAATATGCCTCAATGAAAGGAGATTGAAACGAAGTCCCATACCTGAGGTCCGAATTGACTCGATCGTTCTTTAATGTCATGAATAATAAACTTGAGTTAATTTATACTTTCTTAAGAACCTTTTTCAAGTTCATTATTCCTTTTATATCACTTATTTCCATGTCATGAACACTATGTAATTATTTAAGTTAATAATGGTCGTTTTAACGACTATTGGTACTTGAGTCAAAAAAATAAACCCTTTATAATTACAAGTTGTTAATGTAACCATTATATCCAGAATTATAATCATGATGTATATATCATATATATCCAGTATATACATGCATTTATAATATTACATAATCATTTAGAGGTAAGAAATGAAATGCACTGTTCATGGAGACAGTAAGCCGTACGTACGCATGAACACTACTTTCATTTCTATTTCATATTTTATAGAATGGAATCATAATGATATAAAGGTATATTATAATTCCAGTATAATATCATATATAATATCATTTTTCCATCCTTTATGCGTCCCACATATGGTATTTAACGAATCAAATCACTTTGAGGGGGCGGTAGTCCGCACTTCCTTAAATGAAGATATCGCGTTTACCCATAATGGAAACCATAAAGGTATGCAAAAATGAAAAATACATAAGCTTAAGGAAAACATAAACATATAATATATCATATATAAATATAGTGACATCTTAATGGCCACCTTTTAAGGTGTTAAAAGAATGTTGAACAATCATCGTTTCGGGAGGCATAAATTCACCATCCACAGAAACAGTATGTACTTTAACAATTAGATGTAGGTGTGTGTAAGTGTAGCTCGAATACATCTTATAACAACATCCTAATATATTTAAGATACTGTATTTGTTACAAAAGAAATGAATAAAAAGATTTTAGGGGGTTGGAGAAACAAAATAAAACAAAATGACTCAAGTGAAGACATTACCTTAAAATCGGGTAACTCCCTTTGGTTTGAGCTCAAAGGCTTCCTTGGGAAGACTTATGCCCAATGTGAGGCTTCAAGGAGTAATAGAGGGAAGTGGAGAGACAAAATGGTCAGGAGTTGGACGAGCCAAAGGCTTTTGGAGTGTGGTTAAGGAGGTAGAGGTGGGGGCCTTTTATAAGAGGAGAGGAGGGGCATTCTTGGAAAGTAAGGAAATGTTACTTTATTTTAGAATGATTTTCAGATTTTAATGGTACCAAATTGATGTTTTTAGAGGATAAGGTGATAAGGGTTCTAAATACACCCATACAATAGATTTTGGACATGTGTAGGTCTTATATGTTACATTATCTGTCCATTTTATTTAAATCCTTTATTAATGAGGTAATCACTGCATCATCATGATGTCATAAATAATTTAATAAATTTTATGTCTAAAAATTATAAAAAAAATATCATGATGTATGAAATCGTTTTATATTTATAATTAATATTTATATTTCAAAAGATCATTTATGTAGGAAAAATTAAAAATATTTTACTTAGGTGATACATTCTTTGTCACATTTAACATTCTTTAAAAATAAAAAGATAAAAAGTCACTTTCTCACAAAAATGATTCCATGGGGCCCCCAAGTTTGGCACAAGGCATCCCATGGTCGTCCAGGAGACACCCAGTAGCCTTAAGACACATTTTGTGGTAATTTGTTATTATTATGATATTATTTTATTATCTTTAACTACCAGATTACTCATTAATCAAGATAATTAAAGATAATTATCGTCGTTACTATTCATAATGTCCAAAAACAAAAGAGTCTTGATTACATAATTTGGAACTTATGATTACAAATATTTAATCCATTTTACCAAATTCCAAACACAGAAATTTCAATAATTGATTTAAATATAATTCCCGTTGTCAAAACAAATAGCGGGTTTTTTTGAAACAATATCTATGAAAAGTTTGGCATTAATTTATGCCCAATTCCAAAGTGAAATTAATCCTAATGACCACAATTGGATTAAATGGTAAAAATATATTCTAATTTAACTTTAAAACCAATTAAAAAGATAATATAATCATATAAATAAAGTAGATTAAAATGCAGTTTTGATGTAAAAGGCAGTATTTTTCACTATTCATTAAAAGATAAACATTGTCATAAAAATACCAAAAATTCTCACAAAGTAAATTTTGATGTCCCAATCATAAATAATAAGTTTATTTTGACAAACATAGCTTATAAAATTGTCAAAAGATAGATTTAAAAATGGTTTTCCATCAAAAGGCAGTAAAATAATCTTTTAAAAAAAATATTAGTGTATTCCATGCTTGATATTGGATTTATTTTCATTTTAAGACTCTAAAATACTATATAATTCATTAATAGACATAGATAAAAATATATATTATTAATTACTTACTTGGGATGTTACACATGTTCCCATTTAGGTTAGGTTACTTATCATTGAACTAGGTTTGATATGTTATAAAGTGTACTGGACATGAAATGTTTTAGCTATTGTATAAATTTTTGAATGAAAGAAAATTTATAGATATATCCAAATTGAATGTAATACAATTCAAATTTTTAATCCATGTTTAAAATGTAAGGAGTATAAGGAATGTTTTTATTATATTGATGTTTCCAAATGTTTTAGTCCTCTTGAGTTATTACATCATGATTTATTTGGTCATATGAAAATTTCTAGTTTATGTGGAAATAATTAGGTTTTTTAATTATTTTTTATTATATTAGATTCACGTAAACTTATTTCTTAAATCATAAAAGTGATATTTTGAATAAGTTTTTTATTTATAAATTATTTAAAAATTAATAATGAATTTTAATTATATCTATTAGAACTGATAGTGGATGTGGATTTTTAATCTATAATTTGAGAAATTATACAATGATACTGGGTATTGACATTACTTTTATTACCCCTATAACACCATAGTATAATGGGTTTAATGAATGAAAAAGTAGATCCATTCAATAAATGGATAAGACTATGCTGAATAAATAAAATTTTCATGATTTTTTTGGTCTAGATCCATGAAAATAGCTTGAAATGTTTTAAAAATTCTAAATAGGATAATTTTAATGAAAAACCTTAATAGTTTTATAGTGTACTTAAACTGAAGGATGATTATTTTAGAGTTTTTTGTTGTAATGTTTTTATCTTAAATGAATAGGATAATATAGATAAATTTTATTCTAAAAGTGATGAGTGAAATTCTCTATGATATTGTAATTATAATGACGAATTTATATTATATAATAAGATAACAATGGTTTTTGAGGAGTATTGTGTTTTCATAATTATAATTTCAAACAAAATATAGATTTAGAAAATTTTGTTATAGAATTTATCTAGGTTAGCTTTGGTATGGATGAAACTTTAAAAGATTATTTATCAATTGAGAGGAAGAATATACCTTCTGAAACTAATTCTAAAAATTGGAAAACACATAAAGATCATCCTCTTGGAAAAGATATTTTAAATGATAAATATAATGCCCCAACCTTATAACATTACTTAATATTGAATTAAATTTAATGATTCAGATTGAGGATCTTTTCATGTTTAGAGTTTTAGAGAATTATGACATAACTATTACATCTCAAAGATTACAAAGTAGACACATCTACACAACTTCCATCTTTTCACAAAATAAAAACTCTTGAACAAAATAATCATGTATAGTTCCTTGTTTTAGATAGCCTGACATTTCCTTGATCTCATCCTTGACCCTATTCATCTTCATGTCCTGTGAAAAAAATTTCAAAAAAACGTGGGATGAGCATAAAAAGCTCGGTAAGGGTAATAACAATACGGAAAGAAAACATTAGTCCATGTATACATAAGAATCAATGAAATCATACTTTACTCATAAAACATAAGAAATTTAGCATACCTAATGAAATCGTATGATTTATGAATAACTCAATAGAAATCATAAGGCATAAAGGTAACTTGAGGCATTCATAACATTCTTACGTAGGGTGTAACCCTCATGGTTACGTTTGGAAAACCCATCACATTATATTCCCTAAATCTCTTCAGAGAAACCTTAACGTTTAACTCATTTGCGTTACCCAATGCATTAGAGAGCTATATCAGGCTCACCCGCCCTTAGTTTATCACAGAACCACCCGTCTTGATAACAATTCCCAAGAACTATAACATAATCGTATCACATAAAACATGCATAATGGAAACATAACATTTCCACTTTTCAATCACAAGATATCAATACAACACATTGACATAAAAACATTATGAAACCATTTTCAATACCAAAATAAAAGAACAGTAAAACATGGTATTTATTTTTCATTCAAAAAAAGTTATGGCTTGTAGAGGAAGCCAAAACTCAAATAATGGTCACGGCGGCAGAGAAGTCATTGTCGCCGCATACGTACGACAAAAAAATTCCCTTTTTTCGTTTAGTAAACACTTCGTATAAAAATATTTCTTTTGAATAAATGTAAAATTCAAAGGGGCTTATACACCTTATAAAATAAAGTTGTTCATAAAACGTAATATGCCTCGATGAAAGGAGATTGAGAAGAAGTCCCTTACAAAGAAGGTATCCTTAAATTAAGGATAAATAAATCTCATAATTATGTGTAAAAAATATAAATACACCCAATATAAGTGGATATTAAGTGTAAAACAACCAGATTTCGTTCACAAATATTCATAGGATGACATATTGAATAACTATAAGTTGAACCCAATAAAATCGAAATTGGGTTAAGAAGTTCCCTTGGAAAAATTTGACAGCCTAACGACATCACATTAAAATTCATAAAATTAGTTGATGAGAGAGAAAATGGTATCTCATTACTTGTACATAAAATTTTCATCAATAAGGATATATAATAACATATCCCAACAGAAAAATATGTAAATTAAAAGACATAACAAAATAAGTCTTTTTAGAAGAGGAGTGTGAAAGGTTCCCTTACCGATTTGGGAAACTTTCGAAACATACACCCCATGAAAGAAGGGTCATACAATTAAGATGAAAATACCAATAAATGAGAGTATATTATAAATATAGTATAATAATGGGCATTAAATACACCACACAAAAGGAAATAGTGGCCAATGTAGCATGAATCTCATGGAAATAAAAAGTTAGATGAAAATCCCCTTATGAAAATTCGGCAGCCTAACGGCGCCACATAAAACATCCAAAAAAAGGATTGATGAAATAAAATATGGTCTCTCTTCATATGAACATAGAAAGTACAGAAATATTAATATAAAATAACATCCCCCAACATAAGAAATAGGAGCTTAAAGTAATTTACATAAAAAAGAGAGAGGTAGGATCCCTTACCTCAACTCCGACTTGTCTTGTTCGTTTCTTTATATTCCTGAATAATAAACATTGGTGAATTTATAATTTCTTAAGTAACTCCTTTAAATATTAGTATTCAGTTCATATCATATATTATAATGTTATAATAATTTGTTAATAATGTGAGTTCATATCAGATGTTTTTGCCGATGTTTGGTACATGAGTCAAAAATGAACTTGTTTGAAAATGATTGTCCATGTAGTTATAAGTAAATTATCTCCAGAATAGTATTAATGATTTAAATATCATATATATCCAGTAAATATTCATTGTATACTATTCCATAACATTTGGAGATAAAAATAAGTGAAATTCACCGTTCATGGAGACGGTAGGTCGTACGTACGCATGAATGCTACTTTCATTTCTTTGTCATATTAATGGAATTAAAAATAATTCAGAGATATATATTTTATAATTCCACTATAATATATATTTTATATAGGTCACATAAGTTCATTAATTTTATTGTTTATAAATTCCATGTATTGCATGAACGAGTCACATCACTTGAGGGGGCGGTAGTCCACACTTCCTTGTATGAAATTATCGCATTTGAACAACATGAAAAGCATAAAGGCATGTTTTAAATATAAAATAAATAAGAATATAGGAAACATAAATACCATATATATCATATATAAAATACAGTGACATCATAATGGCCACCATTAAAGGTGTTAAGAGAAGATTTAACAATCATCGTTTCGTGAGGCAGTAATTCGCCATCCACAGAAACAGTATGTTCTTTAACCATTTAACGAAAGTGTGTGTAAGTGTAGCTCGAATCCTTCACATAATAACATCCTAGTATATTTAATATACTGGTTTTGTTACAAAATAAAGGAATAAAATGATTTCATGGGTTTGGATTAGAAAGATAAAACAAAAGAACACAAGTGAAGACATTACCTTTAAATCGGGTAACTCCTCTTGGTTTGAATGAAAAGGGTTTCTTGAAGATAATTATGCCAAAGTTGAGGCTTCAATGTTGAAGAGAGGGATGTGGAGAGATGAAATGGGCAGGGTTTGGCCAAGCCAAAGGCTTGAGAGTTGTGGGTAAGGTGGTAGAGGTGGGGGCCTTTTATAAGAGAAGAGGAGGGGCACTCTTCGAATGTTATAAAATATTACTTTATTATAAATTTTTTTCTGATTTTAAAGGTCCCAAAAGGATATATTTCAAGGAAAAGGTGATAAGGTTTCCGAATCCACCTATCCAAAAGGTTTGTGACAAGTGTATGACTTATATTGCACCCTATCTTCTCATTTTATTTAAATCGTTCATTTATGAGGTAATCACTACATCATCATGGTATCATAAAAAAATTAATTTATTTAATGTATAAAAATTATAAAAAAATATCATGATGTAGGAAATATTTTTTTATTTCTAACGAATACTTATAGTCAAAAATATTACTTGTATAACCCAATGTAAAAATTGTTTTAGTAAAACAATACATGTTTGTGACATTTTAATTTTAACTTTAAATAAAAAGTTATTAATGTCAATTTCCAACCAAAGTGTCTCCATGGGGTCCGCAAGTTGACCCATGGATTTTAATGGTCGGCCATGACTCATCCAATAAAGGTAGGAAATGTGTCAAGGTAATTTCATATTATAATAACACCATCTTTACCTTAAATTACACTTATTATCTATAATCGCGATTAATAAAACTTAATAGGCACTATTCACCAAAATAATTATTTTAATCCCATTGAACCACATTTTACATCCTAATGAAAACCATGTATGTCAGATTTTTGGAATTCAAATCACAGAGTTGGTTAAGTTTCATTTAAATGAAAAATAAGTTTTTTAACTACCACTTAGTGGTTTCACTATTCATAAAAATTGAAGTTTTTCAGAAAAATAACAAAAATTCAACCTAAGATATATTTGATATTACAAATTAAAAAATGATGTCTATTTTAAAAAATTAAAAACATATAAGTTTCATTAATTAATTTAATAATTAATTCCTGCTGTCAAAATAAATAGCGTGTTTTTAAGAAACAATATCTATTAAAAGATTGACACTAGTTTAAGTCCAATTTCAATGTGAAATTAATTCCAATGACCACCATTGGATTAAATGGTAAAATTATATTATAGTTTCACATTAAAACCAATTCAAAATATGATATAATCATATAAATAAATTATATTAAAGGAGGTTTTGAATTAAAATACAACATTTCTCACTATTCATTAAAAAAATGAACTTTATCGGAAAGATACCAAAAATTTACACAAAGTAAATTTTGATGTCCTGGTTCAAAAGAAGAATTTTATTTAGTCCAATAGATTTTATAGGAGTGACCAAAACTATATTAAAGAGGGTTCACCATCAAAAAGCGATAAATTTACCTTTTAATGAATTTTAGTGTATTTATGCATAAAATTGAATTCTTTTCTTATTTTAAGCCTTTATATTTTATTGGATAAATTTAAAAACATTTAAAAAACATATAAAATCATATTTTAGTTATTTCTATTCATTACCGCCAATATAATAGCGAGGAATTAACTACCATTTAAAATATTATTATTTTATTTTTAGAGTGCAACGTAAGATTTCAAAGAAACTCATTGTTGTGTATTGGGTACGCCATTGAGCATAGCCTTCCCTTTAAATTAATATTAATATTTTATGCACAAATATGGATAAATATAAAAATGTCATATTCTTTATTTACCTGGGGTGTTATAATAAATTTGGAAATCAAACTAGAAAATCAATTTTAAATTAGTATACTAATTATCTTTTTTGGTTGATGGTGTGCCTAATAATTTGGATGAAGCATTAAATGATTCTAATGGAATTGTTATTATCTCAGAAAAACATAATCAGTTTTTATGAAAACTCATTTTTAATATATTTAATCTTCCATAAGATAAATAGGTTTTACGAACAAAATAGTTTTTTCAGAGTTTAAAATATATGATTATAGTAATATTGTTAAGAATTTGGATAGACTAATTTTATATCGATTTTATCAAAAAAGAAGGAATTTATTTTGAGGATTCATTTACTCTAGTTGATTGGATGAATTATATTAGTATTTTATCTAATTTTTCTTCTTCTTAATGTTTTCAATTATTTTAAATGTATGTTAAAAGTGAATTTTCAAATGGATTGACTTATAATTATGTCCATGTTAATCACCCTCCTCAATTTGAACTTTTTTTACCAATCATGATTCTAAACATTCAAAATAATTATAAGGTCTTAAGAAAGCTCTATGATCATTATATGATAGACTATATTATTTATTGAATAATGGTTTTAGTGAAGAAACAATCGATCCAAATTTATTTTACAAATTTTTAAAATGAAAACTTTATTGGTAAGATATATGTTGATGATACTATTTCTCGTTCTTCTTGTGATTTTTCATGTAATTAGTTTTTAAAATTATTGAATTAGGAATTTGGTATAATATTAATATGTGAAATATTTTTTTATTGGACTTCATGTTTTTAAAAAACGTGATAGGGTATTTTTGAATCAAAGTAAATATGGTAAATAAATACGGAAAATGTTTCATATTAACTATTTTAAAATATTTATTAATATTATATGAACTAATTCTAAATTGGATTTACACAAATATGGAATTTTTATATAGAATAAACTATTTAGATGAATGGTAAGGAATTTTTTATATTTGATAGGTTTTATAACTAATATGGTGTTATCGACATGATTTTCAGAATTGTTTGAATATAATCCCAAGGAAATTTATTTAATTTATTTAAAAATAATATAAGATATATTAATGGAAGTGTTAATACTAGTTTATTAAATTATAATCAGAAATTTTTTAACTTTATTTCTTATTTTGGTTTTCAGTTTTGGTGTTATATAATTTATAAAGACTGGAGATCTGACATGTTTCATTTACATGGTGAAATTTTTATTTCATGGGATTCTAATAAGAAAATAGTAGTTAATATATCCAAAATGAGGATGATTATATAATTGTTGCTATTTTTCTAATCAAATTTTTTGATATAAGAAATTTAAATAATTTCAATGTTTATTTTAATAAATAAATTATTTACTATGATAATAGTTTTTCTATTTCAATATAAAATAATCATTTAGATCATTAAATTAAATAACATTTTGATGTGGGATTTCATTTTATAAGAGTTAATGTTAATAAAGTAGATATTATTCAAGAATTTAGTTCAAAGATAATAAACTTGTTTACAATTTTTAGAAATCATTAAATGTAAATAAGTTTTATAAAATTAAAATTTATCATGGAATGATGGAATTTTAGAATATTTTTAAAAACAATTAAATTTGTAAGCTTTTTTTGACTTTTAAATATATTTTGGTGATGTTTTTATAGTTAACTTGTTAACTGATTATGTAACTGCTGAATTTGATTGATGGAATTTCATGGGGGTACATTATAATATTTTTATATTTATTTTAATCTATTTATTTTTTATATATTTACTATTCTTTTTAATATTTTAATAAATATATTTCATAGATTTATTTGAAACATTTTTTTCATTAATAAATTTTATTTCTTGAATTTTTTGATTTATTGTTCGACAAAATTTCTCTGTTCAATGTATTTCAGTTAATATGAATCTATTTTGGGGACAATAAAAAATTTGTATTCCTATAAAGACATATATTATCTTTGTAAATAATTTTCTACTATTTTCAGAATGTTAATTATTTAAATTAGCTACGTTTTTGTAAATTTTAAAAAAGGGGATAATTATTGTAAAACATTGTTCAATTTTCAAAAATTAAATTAAGTAATTTTTGTTATAATTATTTAATTTTATTAATTTAATTATTGTTAATGTTTATTGTTTTTTTTAAATTTTATGTTTTTAATATTACAATGCCTCAAATTTATATATTTTTAATATATGATAATTTTAATTTCTCATTGAATTTTCATGTTTATTTCACTTCTAATAGAGGAAAATGTGACTGTTGAATTTAATTATACTTTAATAAATTTTCTATATCTTGGAATTTAATTATTTACTTAGACAAATTATTTATTTTTTAACATTTTTTATTCTGAATAATCATTGGAAAACTGTGTTTATATAGTTCATTATTTTCTTGGTTATGTAAAAAGTAATATACAAAACCTAAATTTTTTATGTATTTTTAAAAATAGATTATTATTTCAAAAGACTTATGTAGTACAATATATTAGGAAATTTCAAAAGTCTTATAATATTTCAAAAATCATCATGCGACTTGTCAATAATATACACTGATTATGAAAAGGCTTATGAAAATTATGAAAATTAGTTTATCAATTATTATTTAGGTTTTCACTTGTTTTAGTTTTCATACGTAGGTTTCATTGAGTTTTAGAAACTCCTACTATGGTTCAACAAACTGAAAAAATAAAAAAAAAAACTCATTTGATGATAATCACAGATCTATTTGAAGCTAGCTATTGGGAATTTTTTTGACATTGGGATAAAGGAACCAATTATAATACAATAATGTACTTAAATATGAATGTTTTGATTTTATGATTATTTAAATTATACAACTATACTAGGATCACTATGTGTGATCCCAAATTTTATTCTTTAATACTTCAGTGAATAATGAAACATCAATCAACATTATATATAATATAATGTTCTATTATTTCCTTTTGGTTATGGTTATTGTATTATTTGTATTTATTATATAAGCAGTATTTGTTAGTTTATTCTTTTTCCATTACAAAAGCTCCTATTTGTTGTTTATACCACAAAAACAAATTGTTTTTGTAAATTATGTAGCTATTTAGAAAGTTAATTTTGGTTCTCTTTTCTTCCTCTGTCCGTACAAAGGTAGGCATAGGTTTATTTGTTCTTCTAGGAGTGGAAAATTTATGTTCTATAAAATTTTGTCACTCTTTTAAAAAGTGTGTCATATTTTGTGGCTCCCATTTATCTCATTCATTTAGAGAGTAGCAAATAATAGATTTAATATATGTCAATTCAAACTTCTAAAAAAATATGGTGTTCATATCTTTTATTTTCCGATGAATTATTATCTTAAACAATACACTACATCTACGCTATAATTTTAGACAAGATCAATATATCATTCCTGTATGTTAAAATTAATTTGATTTATTTTAATTGATTAAATATTACTAATGGTTTATTAACACCAAATTTAGAAAAAATAAAAAATTTAACAATGGGCCAACAAGTACCAACTACTATCCAAGATCTATTGCTGGGTTAATATTATTTGACAAAATCCATCTCATTGATTTCCTTTTATTATGAATCCATTCCAATTGGTCATATAAGTTTAGTTTTTATGTGTGATGTGTGTGAACCCCAAATTTCTAAATGATAGAACTTTTATTTTGGGGGTTGGATTTCATACTGGTCCTCCACCATTTTAAACATTAATTATAAGACATCATCATCAAATCCAAGGGACAACTCATTTGTTGATACAATAAACATACTAAATGAGGAGTTAGTGATTGGATTAATTTTACAGGAATTAATATAAGATGAAAAATATTAAAATATCCCCCTTATATTATACCATCTTGAACAATGCCTCCTCATATAAGTCCACGGTCCATTATTCTCCATTAGGGATGTAATTGATATGTTTAAGGTGCTATATTGTTCCCTCTATAGGAGAATTTTCTTATTTTTTATCACTATTATCGGAAATCGATGGGGTTTTTGAATCTAAAATTAAAAAATATAAAGAGTTAGTTCTTTATTCATTCTCAATTAAATTTAAAAAAAATTATTTTAACATTAAACTATTTACCCATTGTGGATTAGTTTCCAATTTTTCAACATTTTTTAAGGCCTCTTGGAGGTATGTTTTCTTTAGTTAGACACTTGTTGTCAATATTCTATAATATCTCTTAAATTTCACCACATAAATGGTTTCATATTATTATAATTCCATATAAAGGTGAATTAGAAAATGGTTTTTCTTCTTCTTAAAATATGGGAGATTCATGTTATAATCTATATTATATAAATTTACTCCACAATGTATGCACAATTTATTGATCTCATATGTGTACATGTTACCATACACTTTCAACTCGAAACATTGTATTGGAATATGATATTTGATGGTCACAGTCTATGCCCCACATTCCAACTTTCAAAATATGGGCTAAATTTTACCATCAATGATGATGGTGTGAAATACATTGTAAAAAATGAGATGATGGGATGCCATAAATAATCTCATTGGAGTTTGTTTCATTGTTAATGTCTCTTGTATTAATTTTAGAAATGTTCATGAATTCCATTCAAAATTCCATTATTATGTGTGCACTTTTTGGTTATGTCATTATCACCCTTGAAAGTGAGAAATGATTGCGGTCATAATATATGAGCAAGCATGACACGTGGTTATAAAAATAGGGAATCTAAAAATATATTTTTTATGTGAGGTTATGAGGGTATCTTATTCTTATCTCAAACTGTGTCTTGATATTTTTACATGTGAAAACCAAGTATCAACACTCAAGGAATCCCATTCCCATAATGTAAGGAATCCTATACTCACGAGACAATAAAACTCATTCTCATCACCTAAGGCATCTCATTCAATTTATATGAGGCATCATGTGGTCATCATACAAGGAATGCAATTCTCATCATATATTTTAGGGTAAAATATTTAGATATTTAAATAAGTTAAGAATTAAGTGATCTTATAGTTTCAACATATAATTTTTATGATTATTAGATAAGGAATATGACCCTCATCACATGAGGCATCTGGTGCTCGTCATAGATGGAATTAAAGAATATTATTCTATTCATCAAAGGTGTGGGAAGAGGGATACCGTTCTTTTCACATAGGATTGTTATACATGTTACTTAAGTCATAGTTTTTTATCATCCATTATGTTTCATGAGTACTATCACATATGTATCCTCTTTCTTATAACATGATAAAATATGAGTTTTTGATGCATCATGAATGTTGAATTATTTGATGCTCATGATAATGGATATCATAGTTTCATCACATAAGGAAAGGGTCTAATTACTATTCTCACTTAAGGGTGGGTTCATGTTAATGTCCAGTGGGGAAAAATATTGTTATTCTCATCACTTAAGGTGAGGCATAATTTTAGTTTCATGTGGTTAAACTTTAAAATGTTTGGTTGTTTTTAGTTAGGTATAGTTTTTTTCATATCTCTAAAGATAGATGAGACAAAATGATTGATTATTAGTTAGGATTAACCCATATATTCCTTAATATTAATAATTATTTAATAATAAGTCAAAAACTCTGTAGATTGAGTTTATCATTTTAAGGTGTTTTGAAAAGACTAATCCATGCAGTTTAATAGCAATCACTAAGGAAGTTTGTGTTGTTATTGGGATTCCACCAATAGAAATAGTGGAGCTTACACATTATGCTACTTGAGTGTTTATTGATAGTAGGAAAGATATATTGTAACAGCCTGAGATTTTATGAAAAATATTCTTTTTAATTTTATTAATGTCTTGTGTTGTACGCTACACCAAAAGGAGCTTCCACAACACGCATCCTTGACTTGCCTTGCATTACACGCAATCACAACCTTCCTCGATAGCGTGTGTAGTACGCAATACTGAGTTTCACGAAACAACGATATGCTATTAAAATATTATTAAAACTAGCCGTTATGAATAGTAATAACCACTTTTTGAAATTTTGTAAATTTTATTTTTCAAAATGGAATTCATTTTTAGATTCGGAGTATCGAATTTAGCCTAAGGTGAAATTTTGGTACTTTTCGGATAACTTTCATATTCTAATGAATAGTGAAAATTACTAAATTATAATTAAAAACAACTTTTTTAATCGAAATAATTAATAGTGATAAATTATTAATTTGAGTGGTTTTAAAGCATATTTAGAATATATTTTTACAATTTAATACAATGTTGGTCATTGGTTGTAATTTCAGATTTAAACCAGACATAAACAAATGTCAATCTTTTGATAGATATTGTTTCTTAAAAACTCGCTATTTGTTTTAACAGCGGGATTTAATTATAAAATTAATTAATGCAACTTATATGTTATGAATTTGGTAAAATAGACTTCATTTTTAAATTCGGAATATGAAATATAGCTTAGGATGAAATTTTGGCATTTTTCTGAAAACCTTCAATTTTTGATGAATAGTGAAACTACTAAGTGGTAGTTAAAAAACTGAATTTTTCATAAAACTTAATTTTACCGCTTCTGTGAATGGAATTTCAAAAATCCGAGAGACACGGTTGATGTCAGTAAGTAAAATGTGGTTCAATGAGATGAAAATAATTTTTGGTGAATAGTAACTTTTTACTTTTATTTACCACGGTTAAAAGTAAATAGGGTAATTAAGGGTAAAAATGATATTAATATTACCCTAACACATGTCCTAATCCTATTGGAAAAGTTTATCTCGACCAAAAACAACCTTAAGTGTAAAATATTATCATTTAGGCCCACTTGGATTAGATTAGGACATTTATTATTAATTTATTTAAAGAAGGGTTAAAATAGTTAAAATCAAAGTTTAATAAGTAAATAATTTATAATATGGGGTTATGCATAAGATAAATTAGATTGTAAATATTCATTAGAAAGATAAAAAGATTTCCTACATGATGGTATTTTATTTGTAATTTTTAGACATCAAATAATTTAATTTATTTATGACACAAAGATGATGCAGTAATTATCTTATTAATGAAATATTGACATAATTGATAATATAAATACCAAAATAAATGTAATTTAAGACTTTTTATGAATTCCACTAATTTTATAGGTTACTATGATATATTAATTTTGATTTAATAAACTTGGTTAGAACATATAATTCTGTTATGACCTTCACAAAAATCATATATCAAATAGTGTCAAAATTGACACAAAATAGTTTTTAAATCAAATATTATATTATTAATTGTTATTTTATTCCTAAAAATCTAAGGTTCGGCCAAATTACTTAGATAAGGATATATTTATTAATAATAAACAATTTGGGGTTCGTTTGGCTTGATATAGTAAGTTTATTAACCTTATAGTATAAGAACACAAGAAGACACGGTAAAAGTAAAATTATTTAACTTAATGTTAAATCTAAATGATAAGGTTAAAATAGAAACCTAAACTTGTCTAAATTCTATTGGATGAGAGGATTTCGACCCATCCCCACCTTAGCCTCGAAATAAAGCAATTTGTAGCTAATTAAAACCGAACTTGACATTATAATAAAATAATATTTTGAGATATTCCTAAGGTGCCCCTCTCCTCCCTTATAAAAGGGCACCTCCTCCCCCTCCTCCTCACACCAATTTGAGCACTCAAGCTCGGCCAACCCCTGCAATTTTCCCTTCTCCACTTCCCTAGAAACATCCTAGAGGTTCTGGTCTTCCTAAACGACCAATTTTAGTGCCCTAAGAGGGGGTCTCAAAGAGGCGCTTCAAAGAAGAGGTAATTACCGTTACCAATTCTTTCATCTTTATTTCTTCTTCCACTTCTTCTTATTAGGTTGTTTCATTATGAAGTAATAACATCAGTATCACTAATATACTGATATGTTATTATAAGTATGAAACAACCCTATTTCACCATCTATCCATCCTATGGAAAAAGAAATCACTGCGCGTGCGTACGTACAGAATACCGTCTCCACGCCCTGGTGTAACCTATTTTCCACCACCACCTTACATGGATGGGTATAATGGTGTAAAGAATAACTATACATAGTTATTACAACATCATATTGATTCTGATATATTGTATAATCCACTCCTATTCAATTCAATATTTATGAAAATGATATCATCGCTCGTGCGTACGTACGGACTACCGTCTCCACGACGCGATGAGAATCATTCTCCATGTTAACCATTTAAGAATGATTATAAAGTATATATAAGAAATAATAATGAAATATATGACATTATAAAGCTACTGGATTATGTATATATATATATATATGTATGTCATCTACTTACTTCCATTTCAAGACAATAAAGAATGGAAAACAGCGTTCATGCGTACGTACGGACTACCGTCTCCATGAACGATGTTTTTCATTTTATCTATCTATTATATATATATATATACTGAATATATATGATATATAAATCAAATTTTATATTCTGGAAGTAAGTAAATAATGATATAAGTAATAATAATGTCAAGAACAACAAGTCAAAACAGCTACGATAAATGAAACGATTTTACCCAAAACGCTTCTTTAACATAGAATTTACAAAAGAACGGGTAATATAATGTCATAAGTGAACCATATATGATATCATAACAATGAATATGATTCTATAATAAGTCAATGACATTATTTAAACCATTATACAGGAGCTTCGGACACAAACAAAGCAAATCGTACCTAAGGTAAGGGAAATATCACAATCTCATTTTTATCCGAGATTGGTTATTCGTAAGTATTTACTGGGGTGTATTTTATCATCCACATCCATGTTTCATAAATATGTAATATTATTTCCATCCAACTACAATTTATTAAATCCAATTTTACCCTTTGGTGAGTTTTTAGTAAAAGAAATGAAAGGAATCTTTTGTCGTTTTCCGTACGAGGTACTTTTTGACTTTTCCGACAAAAGTACGAAGAATGTTTTTTATAACTTATACGGAATGAATGGATTTTTAAAACATTATTTCCAAGAAAATTCCTTTACTAGTTTTCAAGTTTATTTTTAATCAACTTCTTTTATTTTAAAGTTGTATGACATGTTATGAAAGGAAAAATGTTTTTGAAGAAGAAAGGATATTTTTCTCAAGAATGGAGTTTAAGTGTTTTATCAAAATTATTTTCCATATAAGATAATAAAGGGTTCTGTTTTTATCCCTATTATTAAATTGATTTGATCATGTTGTGATGGAATTATTTTTATGAATTCCTTTATCTTATATGAATTGATTTATGATGTCATGATGTTTCAAGAATCTCATTTTTGTTACATGTGTTATGCGATGATGTATGTTTGATGATTATGTGGCACACATAAGAAAGGATTCATTATAAGAAGGGTGGTACCTATATCTCCCTCCAATGCATTGGGTAAAGATTTTATATCTCATGAGATAGACATGGCTGGAATGGTAGGTTATACCGGTTCAGTGAAACAGGACTGAAACGAGGGTTACTCGATTCAGAAAGGGACTTTGTCCACTAAGATAGTCTTGGAAATGAGTCTTGACTAACAAGAAATGATTCTCTATGATTATGTGTGAATGCCACAAAGTTTCAAGTTTCATGTTATGATTATGGTGATTTCATTTTCACTTCCATGATTTATCCCATGTTATGAAATTATGCTCTCTTTTGCAGGTTATGATTTCCAAAATGTTATGTTCTTATGAATATGATGTGATTGATATTTCTTTTGTTTACCCTTACTGAGCATTTGAGCTCAACCTTTTATGTTTTCTTTTCCCCATGATATAAAGAAAGGTTCTAGGTAAAAAAAAGGGGAAGATCTTTATGGGAGATACTGAAGATCTTTCACCACGATTAGAAGATTACGTTCCGAGTTTCCAAAGACACTAAACTATTACGATCCTTGTGTGTGTGTTTTTGTTATGTACCAAGTATTCCGCAAAAGTAATGTAATGTCCATATACATCAAGATACGGGTCTCTATAGTTGGTATCAGAGGAAAGGTTTAGTCAACCTTTGGAAACTAGGATGCGAGAACTTTAGTGAGATCCCTAGAGATATTTATAAGGTATGTCTAGGGATGTCCCTAAGGATAAGTATACGTATAGGATACAGTCCTAGAACTACGGTAACGATCATAGAATTTAACCTAAGATGTTAGATATCAAGGATACTCCACCTTTATTATGTTGTTTTCCCTAGCATGATTTTTGCCTCTCACGCTATTCTTTTTTTTTGGGTTTTAGAAAATGGCTGGAAACTAGATGATTCACAATAATGGAGGATATTATGGACAATGGAATGATAATCTTCATGAGAAACCAAATGAAATGGGATTTGGAAGTCCAAAGATCATTATTATGCCGAATCTGCAATCTCATAATATGATCAATAAAGTAAAATTTGGTAAGTTTCCTGACTCGACTAACAAGAGAAAGATGTAGTTCCATGATGATCATAGAGGAATGAAAGTTCAGTTTCCCCTATGTAAATCATGTGGGAAGAGGCATCAAGGAGAATGTTTCAAGGGAACTGGAAGATGCTTTGGGTGTGGAAAAGAAGGACACAAAGCAAGTAAGTGCAAAGGAAAAGGGTCGGTTAACACCATGGATGAGGATAATGGTATTGCTACGACATCAAAGATGGTTAAGTGTTTTAAATGTGGAATGTATGGCCATTATGCAAACAAATTCCCTAAGGGAAAGACTCATGAAGAGAATCAGTATGGTCATATGGGTAGTATTTATGTGGATGATGATGAAGAGACTACAAATGATATGTGAGATGAAAGAATTTTTGAAGCTCGATCAATGGTTTAAGAATGTAGTGGAATGATTACATGTTTATCATGTGTAATGTTGTATAAGAAATCTCATGGTACTATGGAATAAAGAGACGTCTAAGGATTGTTACACTGTTGTCTTTCCTTGAGTTATGAAAGTGTATGATTAATGGTACCACTATCCATGAAAGGTTATTCAGATATTTTTAGAATTTAGATGATATGCGCAAAATGAAGGAATAATAAGATAATGGAGTGTTTGATTATATTCATGAGATCATGATTGATATAAGGACTAAGTGATATCATGGTTTGAGTATATAGAATTTTGAGGATTTTGGTATGTGGAATGTGTTAACGTTTAACTGCATTCATGTTTTCAATAAGGATCAATGGGTATTCAAGGGAATACATGATTAAGGTTAGAATGTGACCAACGAGATATATCTTATGATATATGGGGATCAACGATGGTATTAAATCTCTGGAAATCGTTTTCACGATGTTATGAGAGTGGAATACAGTATTATGGATAAGCCTAAAGATTGGAATGGATTATGTTGGACATAAGTTAGTATTGTTTAAGGATAGATGTTTTCTCGATATTATTGATGGGATGTTATAGTAATATAGTTTTAGAAAAAGGACAACCTGCAGGACGGGTGACAGCCCATCGCTTCGGACAAGGCAGTGGGAATCGAACCCACAACTGAAGTGCGACTGGCCTTTATCGCCTACCACTGGCCTACAGGAAGTCCCTATTTATTAGAAACTAGTTTTATTATATTAAGCAGTATGATATATGAATTATAAAGTCCATTTTAGGAACCATATATGATTAATCCCACTATAGCACGACTTATGTATATAATTTTTGTGCTAACCTTTTGTTTGAGACAGATGGAATGACCCGTCATTCTATCACATGATCTGCTAACACTTCACGAATAAAAAATTCAACTTCATTTATTTAAGAGATGAAGTGGAAATTGTTAAAGGCACGAACAATAGTGAGATTGTTCCAAAATAAGGTAAGTATTTATTCTAATTCAAATTCTTTAACTTTAGGGAAACGATCTTGAAAACCAAAAATGTTGTCCTAGTGATCTTATATCTGATGAATCAGATGGTACCTTAGATTATCACAAATTTATGGCTTTGTGATTGCTGGATTTTCCATAGCCATGTTCTCTACCACTCTCCATCAGAACATGATGGTTAGATTTCTCTTTCATATCCATATTTTCACCTATGTGGAAACCCAGTGATTAGTTTATTTGGGTAACCGTTACGTTTCATAATTTTGTTTTTAAAGATTGGTTTTGATATTCCTCTTTACGATGTGGGTTTCTATTAAATAAACTTTCAAATAGTAAACCATTTATAACCCCGACGAATTTCGAGGGCGAAATTCATTTTAAGGGGGGTAGAATGTAACAGCCTGAGATTTTATGAAAAATATTCTTTTTAATTTTATTAATGTCTTGTGTTGTACGCTACACCAAAAGGAGATTTCACAACACGCATCCTTGACTTGCCTTGCATTACACGCAATCACAACCTTCCTGGATAGCGTGTGTAGTACGCAATACTGAGTTTCACGAAACAACGATATGCTATTAAAATATTATTAAAACTAGCCGTTATGAATAGTAATAACCACTTTTTGAAATTTTGTAAATTTTATTTTTCAAAATGGAATTCATTTTTAGATTCGGAGTATCGAATTTAGCCTAAGGTGAAATTTTGGTACTTTTCGGATAACTTTCATATTCTGATGAATAGTGAAAATTACCAAATTATAATTAAAAACAACTTTTTTAATCGAAATAATTAATAATGATAAATTATTTATTTGAGTGGTTTTAAAGCATATTTAGAATATATTTTTACAATTTAATACAATGTTTGTCATTGGTTGTAATTTCAGATTTAAACCAGACATAAACAAATGTCAATCTTTTGATAGATATTGTTTCTTAAAAACACGCTATTTGTTTTAACAGCGAGATTTAATTATAAAATTAATTAATGCAACTTCTATGTTATGAATTTGGCAAAATAGACTTCATTTTTGAATTCGGAATATGAAATATAGCTTAGGATGAAATTTTGGCATTTTTCTGAAAACCTTCAATTTTTGATGAATAGTGAAACTACTAAGTGGTAGTTAAAAAACTGAATTTTTCATAAAACATAATTTTACCGCTTCTGTGAATGGAATTTCAAAAATCCGAGAGACACGGTTGATGTCAGTAAGTAAAATGTGGTTCAATGAGATGAAAATAATTTTTGGTGAATAGTAACTTTTTACTTTTATTTACCACGGTTAAAAGTAAATAAGGTAATTAAGGGTAAAAATGATATTAATATTACCCTAACACATGTCCTAACCCTATTGGACAAGTTTATCTCGACCAAAAACAACCTTAAGTGTAAAATATTATCATTTAGGCCCACTTGGATTAGATTAGGACATTTATTATTAATTTATTTAAAGAAGGGTTAAAATAGTTAAAATCGAAGTTTAATAAGTAAATCATTTATAATATGGGGTTATACATAAGATAAATTCGATTGTAAATATTCATTAGAAAGCTAAAAAGATTTCCTACATGATGGTATTTTATTTGTAATTTTTAGACATCAAATAATTTAATTTATTTATCACACAAAGATGATGCAGTAATTATCTTATTAATGAAATATTGACATAATTGATAATATAAATACCAAAATAAATGTAATTTAAGACTTTTTATGAATTAAACTAATTTTCTAGGTTACTATGATATATTAATGTTGATTTAATAAACTTGGTTCGAACATATAATTCTGTTATGACTTTCACAAAAATCATATATCAAATAGTGTCAAAATTGACACAAAATAGTTTTTAAATCAAATATTATATTATTAATTGGTATTTTATTCCTAAAAATCTAAGGTTCGGCCAAATTACTTAGATAAGGATATATGTATAAATAATAAACAATTTGGGGTTCGTTTGGCTTGATATAGTAAGTCTATTAACCTTATAGTATAAGAACACAAGAAGACACGGTAAAAGTAAAATTATTTAACTTAATGTTAAATCTAAATGATAATGTTAAAATAGAAACCTAAACTTGTCTAAATTATATTGGATGAGAGTATTTCGACCCATCCCCACCTTAGCCTAGAAATAAATCAATTTGGAGCTAATTAAAACCGAACTTGACATTATAATAAAATAATATTTTGAGATATTCCTAAGGTGCCCCTCTCCTCCCTTATAAAAGGGCACCTCCTCCCCCTCCTCCTCACACCAATTTGAGCACTCAAGCTCGGACAAACCTTGCCATGTTCCCTTCTACACTTCCCTAGAAACATCCTAGAGGTTCTGGTCTTCCTCAAAGACCAATTTTAGTGCCCTAAGAGGGGGTCTCAAAGAGGCGCTTCAAAGAAGAGGTAATTACTGTTACCAATTCTTTCATCTTTATTTCTTCTTCCACTTCTTCTTCTTAGTTTGTTTCATTATGAAGTAAAAACATCAGTATCACTCATATACTGATATGTTATTATAAGTATGAAACAACCCTATTTCACCATCTATCCATCCTATGGAAAAAGAAATCACTGCGCGTGCGTACGTACGGAATACCGTCTCCACGCCGTGGTGTAACCTATTTTCCACCACCACCTTACATGGATGGGTATAATGGTGTAAATAATAACTATACATAGTTATTACAACATCATATTTATTCTGATATATTGTATAATCCACTCTTATTCAATTCAATATTTATGAAAATGATATCATCGCTCGTGCGTACGTACGGACTACCGTCTCCACGACGTGATGAGATTCATTCTCCATGTTAACCATATAAGAATGATTATAAAGTATATATAAGAAATAATAATGAAATATATGACATTATAAAGCTACTGGATTATGTATATATATATATATGTATGTCATCTACTTACTTCCATTTCAAGACAATAAGGAATGGAAAACAGCGTTCATGCGTACGTACGGACTACCGTCTCCATGAACGGTGTTTTTCATTTTATCTATCTATTATATATATATATATATACTGAATATATATGATATATAAATCAAATTTGATATTCTGGAAGTAAGTAAATCATGATATAAGTAATAATAATGTCAAGAACAACAAGTCAAAACCCCTACGATAAATGAAACGATTTTACCCAAAACGCTTCTTTAACATAGAATTTACAAAAGAACGGGTAATATAATGTCATAAGTGAACCATATATGATATCATAACAATGAATATGATTCTATAATAAGTCAATGACATTATTTAAACCATTATACAGGAGATTCGGACACGAACAAAGCAAATCGGACCTAAGGTAAGGGAAATATCACAATCTCATTTTTATCCGAGATTGTTTATTCGTAAGTATTTACTGGGGTGTATTTTATCATCCACATACATGTTTCATAAATATGTATTATTATATCCATACAACTACAATTTTTTAAATCCAATTTTACCCTTTGGTGAGTTTTTAGTAAAAGAAATGAAAGGAATCTTTTGTCGTTTTCCGTACGATGTACTTTTTTACTTTTCCGACAAAAGTACGAAGAATGTTTTTTTTAACTTATACGGCATGAATGGATTTTTAAAACATTATTTCCAAGAAACTTCCTTTACAAGTTTTCAAGTTCATTTTTAATCAACTTCTTTTATTTTAAAGTTGTATGACATGTTATGAAAGGAAAAATGTTTTTGAAGAAGAAAGGATATTTTCCTCAAGAATGGAGTTCAAGTGTTTTATCAAAATTATTTTCCATCTAAGATAATAAAGGGTTCTGTTTTTATCCCTATTATTAAATTGATTTGATCATGTTGTGATGAAATTATTTTTATGAATTCCTTTATCTTATATGAATTGATTTATGATGTCATGATGTTTCAAGAATCCCATTTTTGTTACATGTGTTATGCGATGATGTATGTTTTATGATTATGTGGCACACATAAGAAAGGATTCATTATAAGATGGCTGGGACCTATATCTCCCTCCAATGCATTGGGTAAAGATTTTATATCTCATGAGATAGACATGGCTGGAATGGTAGGTTATACCGGTTCAGTGAAACAGGACTGAAACGAGGGTTACTCGATTCAGAAAGGGACTTTGTCCACTAAGATAGTCTTGGAAATGAGTCTCGACTAACAAGAAATGATTCTCTATGATTATGTGTGAATGCCACAAAGTTTCAAGTTTCATGTTATGATTATGGTGATTTCATTTTCACTTCCATGATTTATCCCATGTTATGAAATTATGCTCTCTTTTGCAGGTTATGATTTCCAAAATGTTATGTTCTTATGAATATGATGTGATTGATATTTCTTTTGTTTACCCTTACTGAGCATTTGAGCTCACCCTTTTATGTTTTCTTTTTCCCAGGATATAAAGAAAGGTTCTAGGTAAAAAAAAGGGGAAGATCTTTATGGGAGATACTGAAGATCTTTCACCACGATTAGAAGATTACGTTCCGAGTTTCCAAAGACACTAAACTATTACGATCCTTGTGTGTGTGTTTTTGTTATGTACCAAGTATTCCGCAAAAGTAATGTAATGTCCATGTACGTCAAGATACGGGTCTCTACAGTTGGTATCAGAGGAAAGGTTTAGTCAACCTTTGGAAACTAGGATGCGAGAACTTTAGTGAGATCCCTAGAGATATTTATAAGGTATGTCTAGGGATGTCCCTAAGGATAAGTATACGTATAGGATACAGTCCTAGAACTACGGTAAAGATCATATAATTTAACCTAAGATGTTAGATATCAAGGATACTCCACCTTTATTATGTTGTTTTCCCTAGCATGATTTTTGCCTCTCACACTATTCTTTTTTTTTTGGTTTTAGAAAATGGCTGGAAACAAGATGATTCACGATAATGGAGGATATGATGGACAATGGAATGATAATCTTCATGAGAAACCAAATGAAATGGGATTTGGAAGAACAAGGATCATTATTATGCCGAATCAGCAATCTCATAATATGATCAGTAAAGTAAAATTTGGTAAGTTTCCTGACTCGACTAATAAGAGAAAGATGGAGTTCCATGATGATCATAGAGGAAAGAAAGTTCAGTTTCCCCTATGTAAATCATGTGGGAAGAGGCATCAAAGATAATGTTTCAAGGGAACTGGAAGATGCTTTGGGTGTGGAAAAGAAGGACACAAAGCAAGTAAGTGCAAAGGAAAAGGGTCGGTTAACACCATGGATGAGGATAATGGTATTGCTACGACATCAAAAATGGTTAAGTGTTTTAAATGTGGAATGTATGGCCATTATGCAAACAAATGCCCTAAGGGAAAGACTCATGAAGAGAATCAGTATGGTCATATGGGTAGTATTTATGTGGATGATGATGAAGAGACTACAAATGATATGTGAGATGAAAGAATTTTTGAAGCTCGGTCAATGGTTTAAGAATGTAGTGGAATGATTACATGTTTATCATGTGTAATGTTGTATAAGAAATCTCATGGTACTATGGAATAAAGAGACGTCTAAGGATTGTTACACTGTTGTCTTTCCTTGAGTTATGAAAGTGTATGATTAATGGTACCACTATCCATGAAAGGTTATTCAGATATTTTTAGAATTTAGATGATATGCACACAATGAAGGAATAATAAGATAATGGAGTGTTTGATTATATTCATGAGATCATGATTGATATAAGGACTAAGTGATATCATGGTTTGAGTATATAGAATTTTGAGGATTTTGGTATGTGGAAAGTGTTAACGTTTAACTGCATTCATGTTTTCAATAAGGATCAATGGGTATTCAAGGGAATACATGATTAAGGTTAGAATGTGACCAACGAGATATATCTTATGATATATGGGGATCAACGATGGTATTAAATCTCTGGAAATCGTTTTCACTATGTTATGAGAGTGGACTGCAGTATTATGGATAAGCCTAAAGATTGGAATGGATTATGTTGGACATAAGTTAGTATTGTTTAAGGATAGATGTTTTCTCGATATTATTGATGAGATGTTATAGTAATATAGTTTTAGAAAAAGGACAACCTGCAGGACGGGCGACAGCCCATCGCTTCGGACAAGGCTGTGGGAATTGAACCCACAACTGAAGTGCGACTGGCCTTTATCGCCTACCACTGGCCTACAGGAAGTCCCTGTTTATTAGAAACTAGTTTTATTATATTAAGCAGTATGATATATGAATTATAAAGTCCATTTTAGGAACCATATATGATTAATCTCACTATAGATCGACTTATGTATATAATTTTTGTGCTATCCTTTTGTTTGAGACAGATGGAATGACCCGTCATTCTATCACATGATCTGCTAACACTTCACGAATAACAAATTCAACTTCATTTATTTAAGAGATGAAGTGGAAATTGTAAAAGGCACGAACAATAGTGAGATTGTTCCAAAATAAGGTAAGTATTTATTCTAATTCAAATTCTTTAACTTTAGGGAAACGATCTTGAAAACCAAAAATGTTGTCCTAGTGATCTTATATCTGATGAATCAGATGGTACCTTAGATCATCACAAATTTATGGCTTTGTGATTGCTGGCTTTTCCATAGCCATGTTCTCTACCACTCTCCATCAGAACATGATGGTTAGATTTCTCTTTCATATCCATATTTTCACCTATGTGGAAACCCAGTGATTAGTTTATTTGGGTAACCGTTACGTTTCATAATTTTGTTTTTAAAGATTGGTTTTGATATTCCTTTTTACGATGTGGGTTTCTATTAAATAAACTTTCAAATAGTAAACCATTTATAACCCCGACGAATTTCGAGGGCGAAATTCATTTTTAGGGGGGTAGAATGTAACAGCCTGAGATTTTATGAAAAATATTCTTTTTAATTTTATTAATGTCTTGTGTTGTACGCTACACCAAAAGGAGCTTTCACAACACGCATCCTTGACTTGCCTTGCATTACACGCAATCGCAACCTTCCTCGATAACGTGTGTAGTACGCAATACTGAGTCTTACGAAACAACGATATGCTATTAAAATATTATTAAAATTAGCCGTTATGAATAGTAATTACCACTTTTTGAAATTTTGTAAATTTTATTTTTCAAAATGGAATTCATTTTTAGATTCGGAGTATCGAATTTAGCCTAAGGTGAAATTTTGGTACTTTTCGGATAACTTTCATATTCTGATGAATAGTGAAAATTACTAAATTATAATTAAAAACAAGTTTTTTAATCGAAATAATTAATAGTGATAAATTATTAATTTGAGTGGTTTTAAAGCATATTTAGAATATATTTTTACAATTTAATACAATGTTGGTCATTGGTTGTAATTTCAGATTTAAACCAGACATAAACAAATGACAATCTTTTGATAGATATTGTTTCTTAAAAACACGCTATTTGTTTTAACAGCGGGATTTAATTATAAAATTAATTAATGAAACTTCTATGTTATGAATTTGGTAAAATAGACTTCATTTTTGAATTCGGAATATGAAATATAGCTTAGGATGAAATTTTGGCATTTTTCTAAAAACCTTCAATTTTTGATGAATAGTGAAACTACTAAGTGGTAGTTAAAAAACTGAATTTTTCATAAAACTTAATTTTACCGCTTCTGTGAATGGAATTTCAAAAATCCGAGAGACACGGTTGATGTCAGTAAGTAAAATGTGGTTCAATGAGATGAAAATAATTTTTGGTGAATAGTAACTTTTTACTTTTATTTACCACGGTTAAAAGTAAATAGGGTAATTAAGGGTAAAAATGATATTAATATTACCCTAACACATGTACTAATCCTATTGGACAAGTTTATCTCGACCAAAAACAACCTTAAGTGTAAAATATTATCATTTAGGCCCACTTGGATTAGATTAGGACATTTATTATTAATTTATTTAAAGAAGGGTTAAAATAGTTAAAATCAAAGTTTAATAAGTAAATCATTTATAATATGGGGTTATACATAAGATAAATTAGATTGTAAATATTAATTAGAAATCTAAAAAGCTTTCCTACATGATGGAATTTTATTTGTAAATTTTAGACATCAAATAATTTAATTTATTTATGACACAAAGATGATGCAGTAATTATCTTATTAATGAAATATTGACATAATTGATAATATAAATACCAAAATAAATGTAATTTAAGACTTTTTATGAATTCCACTAATTTTATAGGTTAATATGATATATTAATGTTGATTTAATCAACTTGGTTCGAACATATAATTCTTTTATGACTTTCACAAAAATCATATATCAAATAGTGTAAAAATTGACACAAAATAGTTTTTAAATCAAATATTATATTATTAATTGTTATTTTATTCCTAAAAATCTAAGGTTCAGCCAAATTACTTAGATAAGGATATATGTATTAATAATAAGCAATTTGGGGTTCGTTTGGCTTGATATAGTAAGTTTATTAACCTTATAGTATAAGAACACAAGAAGACACGGTAAAAGTAAAATTATTTAACTTAATGTTAAATCTAAATGATAAGGTTAAAATAGAAACCTAAACTTGTCTAAATTCTATTGTATGAGAGGATTTCGACCCATCCCCACCTTAGCCTCGAAATAAATCAATTTGGAGCTAATTAAAACCGAACTTGACAATATAATAAAATAATATTTTGAGATATTCCTAAGGTGCCCCTCTCCTCACTTATAAAAGGGCACCTCCTCCCCCCCCCTCCTCACACCAATTTGAGAACTCAAGCTCGGCCGACCCCTGCCATTTTCCCTTATCCACTTCCCTAGAAACATCCTAGAGGTTCTGGTCTTCCTGAAAGACCAATTTTAGTGCCCTAAGAGGGGGTCTCAAAGAGGCGCTTCAAAGAAGAGGTAATTACCGTTACCAATTCTTTCATCTTTATTTCTTCTTCCACTTCTTCTTCTTAGGTTGTTTCATTATGAAGTAATAACATCAGTATCACTCATATACTGATATGTTATTATAAGTATGAAACAACCCTATTTCACCATCTATCCATCCTATGGAAAAAGAAATCACTGCGCGTGCGTACGTACGGAATACCGTCTCCACGCCGTGGTGTAACCTATTTTCCACCACCACCTTACATGGATGGGTATAATGGTGTAAAGAATAACTATACATAGTTATTACAACATCATATTGATTCTGATATATTGTATAATCCACTCCGATTCAATTCAATATTTATGAAAATGATATCATCGCTCGTGCGTACGTACGGACTACCGTCTCCACGACGCGATGAGATTCATTCTCCATGTTAACCATTTAAGAATGATTATAAAGTATATATAAGAAATAATAATGAAATATATTACATTATAAAGCTACTGGATTATGTATATATATATATATATGTATGTCATCTACTTACTTCCATTTCAAGACAATAAGGAATGGAAAACAGCGTTCATGCGTACGTACGGACTACCGTCTCCATGAACGATGTTTTTCATTTTATCTATCTATTATATATATATATATATACTGAATATATATGATATATAAATCAAATTTTATATTCTGGAAGTAAGTAAATCATGATATAAGTAATAATAATGTCAAGAACAACAAGTCAAAACACCTACGATAAATGAAACGATTTTACCCAAAACGCTTCTTTAACATAGAATTTACAAAAGAACGGGTAATATAATGTCATAAGTGAACCATATATGATATCATAACAATTAATATGATTCTATAATAAGTCAATGACATTATTTAAACCATTATACAGGAGCTTCGGACACGAACAAAGCAAATCGGATCTAAGGTAAGGGAAATATCACAATCTCATTTTTATCCGAGATTGTTTATTCGTAAGTATTTACTGGGGTGTATTTTATCATCCACATCAATGTTTCATAAATATGTAATATTATTTCCATCCAACTACAATTTTTTAAATCCAATTTTACCCTTTGGTGAGTTTTTAGTAAAAGAAATGAAAGGAATCTTTTGTCGTTTTCCGTACGAGGTACTTTTTGACTTTTCCGACAAAAGTATGAAGAATGTTTTTTTTAACTTATACGGCATGAATGGATTTTTAAAACATTATTTCCAAGAAACTTCCTTTACAAGTTTTCAAGTTTATTTTTAATCAACTTCTTTTATTTTAAAGTTGTATGACATGTTATGAAAGGAAAAATGTTTTTGAAGAAGAAAGGATATTTTCCTCAAGAATGGAGTTCAAGTGTTTTATCAAAATTATTTTCCATCTAAGATAATAAAGGGTTCTGTTTTTATCCCTATTATTAAATTGATTTGATCATGTTGTGATGGAATTATTTTTATGAATTCCTTTATCTTATATGAATTGATTTATGATGTCATGTTGTTTCAAGAATCCCATTTTTGTTACATGTGTTATGCGATGATGTATGTTTTATGATTATGTGGCACACATAAGAAAGGATTAATTATAAGATGGGTGGGACCTATATCTCCCTCCAATGCATTGGGTAAAGATTTTATATCTCATGAGATAGACATGGCTGGAATGGTAGGTTATACCGGTTCAGTGAAACAGGACTGAAACGAGGGTTACTCAATTTAGAAAGGGACTTTGTCCACTAAGATAGTCTTGGCAATGAGTCTTGACTAACAAGAAATGATTCTCTATGATTATGTGTGAATGCCACAATGTTTCAAGTTTCATGTTATGATTATGGTGATTTCATTTTCACTTCCATGATTTATCCCATGTTATGAAATTATGCTCTCTTTTGCAGGTTATGATTTCCAAAATGTTATGTTCTTATGAATATGATGTGATTGATATTTCTTTTGTTTACCCTTACTGAGCATTTGAGCTCACCCTTTTATGTTTTCTTTTCCCCAGGATATAAAGAAAGGTTCTAGGTAAAAAAAGGGGAAGATCTTTATGGGAGATACTGAAGATCTTTCACCACGATTAGAAGATTACGCTCCGAGTTTCCAAAGACACTAAACTATTACGATCCTTGTGTGTGTGTTTTTGTTATGTACCAAGTATTCCGCAAAAGTAATGTAATGTCCATGTACGTCAAGATACGGGTCTCTACATATATGGTGGGGTGTATAATTTTTTTTCTACCCATTACAAGCATCAATGTAACACTAATAGATTCTTTAGATCATTTTCTTAGTGAAAATGGTTTGGGTGTGAGGGATACTATGCTTTGGAGAATAAGGTAAGGAGATTTTCCATCCCATTCTTGGTTTAAATGGATTGAGGTGAAAGTCTAGTATACTAAAAATAGACATAGAATTTACATAGATTAAATATAGATTATTTGGGTGTGTGAACCTTGATGACTCAATGTTCTTAAATGTATGTTTATTGAAAGGATTAATTCATGTGGATCATCATGTAATAAGATTCACCCAAGTTATAAGTTTCATGGAACAAGGATTTTTCAAGATAATTCTTCCTCATTCAAAAACACATTTATTATTTGAAGGTTTTTTTTGAGAATATAATGAACAAGGAAATAATTTAAATTAATTTGGAGATTTAATTTTTGTATTTTATCACATATGGGATTCCATGGAGTTTTTTTGGGTTTCAGTAATCATGGATGTTATTTATGAATGAGAAATGTTATTTGACCACCTAAAATATAGAATCTGGTATTCAAAACAATTAAAATGGTGATATTAAGGGTTATTTATAGGAATAATTCTTCTGAAATAAGTTATCTGATAGATTCTTTGTATGATCATAAACTTATTTATAGTTTTACAACACCTCTTATTATAGGCTCATGTAACTTTGAGTTGTGTAAAGTTATATCATTTTCTCTACAAAAATATATCTTGACCATATTTTCATTAAGATCCACTCAAATGTATTTTTTTTCTTGACAAGTTTCCCACACGTAAGGGGGAATAATGGTGTTGTGGATAATCAAACACTGAGGAAAACTCTAAATTTTATTAAATTTCTCTTCCACAATAATGAAAAATGGGTTAAACCTTCTCCAATGATTAATTGGTGGTACCCCATAGGGGACCACCAGATCTTTAAAAAAAAATTAGCGATTCAATATTTTCATATAACTATGAATTTCATGAAAATTGCATTATTAAATCCTTGTAATTTGCGATAATCAATATCTTGTGTACCGACTTCCATGATGAAGACTTTTTTGAACCACAAGTCATTAAATTTCGTATATGATATTACATAAGAAAATCTTATTGGTGAAAAATTTCACGGTCAATACAAATTTAATTTTATAATAACTCACCAAATATTCCTCCATGAAGCTAGTGTTTATGATCTTTAGAGGAATGATATTGTTGATAAGTGTTTTAGGAAACTTCACCGATGAATGGGAATGAACCTTAAAGGTCTACTAAACCTATGCAGGGTTTTGGGAATAAATTTGTGATAGATGCTTTGATATAATCCCTACTTTTTGATAGGGAATTTTTTGTGTAGTGCTTTACTTAGATGAACCCCAAAATTTGGTTCTTGAGGTGTTATGGGCCCTCATGGACCGCAATTTTGTGGATCATTTCTTTTTTTCCTTTTTATAACTTTTATAAAATTCCAAACATTGTTTTGCAGGTAGCATGGGCCCTCACAGATCGGAATTTGGCACCTTTGACATTCATTTTAGTGTTTTGCTAGGCCCCAGAGTAGTTTTTGAGTCTTACTATCTGGAAAAACCTAGAATAAATGTCGTGTAGTTTTGACAACATTCCAGGTGTCCTTCTATTCGGGAAGAAACAATTTTTTTTCAAAATTACATGTCGTGTACATATGTACAAGCTGTGTAGTCTCTAAACCATGTCATAGACTATGTAGGTAGAGGCACGAGATGAAGAAATTCTTAAGGGAACACACTGTGTACTAGTTTATAAGGTTGTGTAGTCTGAAATAGGTACCCCGAATGTGCCAAAAACAACATGGGTCAGTGTTACCTCTTCTCATACACGCTATGTCCTCCTGGAACACGCCATGTACTGTCAGCTGTGTAGCCAGCCGTGTAACTAACAACACAGGTCTGTTAGGAATTCTATGTACATGCTGTGTATGTCTGAAACACGTCGTGTAGTGTAACATGGGTACACAAGATGTGTCACTAACTACACGACTGATGAAGCTTGTCGAAGTAGACACCATGTCCACCTTGAACACGCCATGTAGTTTTCTCTTAAGAGAGCTGTGTGGATAAACCGTGTAGAAGGAATCAGGCAGGGAAGAGGATTCAAGTACAGGCAGTGTGTTTGGACAACACGTCGTGTATTTATGGTGTTACAAGACCTGTTTAGGTAGGAGTACATTCCCATGTGAATTACTTTATGGAACACGCTGTGTAGTCATGTTTTGTAAAACTTGAATAATTTCTTTCTTCTATTCCCTTATTTTCCTTCCAGTTCACACTTTTTGATAATATTGAATCTAAGGTGCGTGTTTGACCTTGCAGAGTCATGCCACCAAGATGTCTTCTGGTTGACCGCCAGTTGTAGGGTAGTGATCAGACGCCCAATATGGCTAATCAGGGACTTCCTGTAGATCCTCCTATTGTACCAGCCTTGGAACCAGTGGTTATACCAGTTGAAGGTGTCGATGCGTAGTTTAGGGAGAGTTTTCTAAGGATGATGCAGAACATCCAGAGAGTGCAGCCACCTGCCCCATCGAGGGCTGATTTGATGCAGGTTTTCCAGTAGCAGCATCCTCCCACCTTCTATGGGTATGGAGGACCTCAGGCTGCAAAGTCGTGGATCGAATCTACGCTGATGATCTTGGAGCATCTCGAGGTACCACTAGAGAGGAGGTTTAATCTCGTGACCTACATGATCTGAGACTCCTACAAGAGGTGGTGGGATGTCATATCTCAGGCAGGACGCCACCAGAATATGGATTGGGAGGAGTTTTAGTGTATCTTCTTCGATTACTTCTACCCAGAGATCTTGAGGGCCGACCGAGCCCGAGAGTTCATGAGCTTAGAGAAGGGTACTCTTTTTGTGATGGAGTATTCCTCTCGTTTCACATAACTGCAGTGTTTCAAACCTATCCCAGCAGGTTATGAGTTGTTTCTGTCTAGGAAATTTGAGGATGGTCTTAGGAAGGAGATCCATTCCCAGGTGAACATCTTCAGGTTGACTTCGATATCCTCAATCTTCAACCAAAAACTGATCAAAGAGCACAATATGAGGGATTTTGGAGTAATGGGAAAAGGTGGTTCGACATCTTGAGTTAGTATTCCTCATATTAATAGTATAAATCACCATAGGGATCTTTCTTGAGGAGATCAGAGTAGGAATGATGCACCTTCTGGTAGCCACGTGGTGTGCTACTAGTGTGGGAGGAGCATGAATACGAGGCCATGTTGCCCGAGAGACCCGGTGGAGTGTCGATCTTGCAGCAGGATAGGCCATCTCTAGAGTTTCTGTCATTTTTTCCCTCCTGAAGCCGGAGACATGGGTTATTCAATGACTCCATGTTCGGGAGCATCACCACCAGTTTCTCACTAGTCTGGGAACTAGAGTTCTTCAAATTGTTCAGGTTGAGGTGGAGGTCATGGCCTGGGTGGTTACTCGTTGGTCTATCAGTAATAGCAGGATAGATCAGCATAGAGCGGTCAGGCACGGTCATAGGGCTGTGGAGAAAGCCATACATTTGCGATGGAATAGATCCAGCAAGAGTAGGATCTCAGACCTTCCATCGTACGAGGTACGATCGTAGTAGCCTCATTTTTATCTTCTTCTCTTTTCAATACAAGGGATTCTCATAGATTTATCTCTGTTGCTATTGTGGAAAGCCTTGGTCTCTGCATCTTTTCTTCTGCAGATATGTTGACATCAAACACACCGTTGGGGACTAGAGCGGTTAGTGTATGTTAGTGCAGAGAGTTCCCCCTAGAGTTTTTGGGGTGTCACTTCTTATGGGACCTCTATGTAATAGAGATGATGAGCTATGATTTCATTATCGAAATGGACTGGATAGTTCCCTTCCAGGAAGTCACCAATTTCTATCACCACAGGGTGAGTTTCATATCACCAAATGGTGGATCTTTTCTTCATCGGGGTTAGTGGGATGTCCAGGCAAGTCAAGTAGGACCCAAGCATCATGGGTTAAGAGAAGTTACAACCCAGATTTCAATTCTATATCTGGATAATCAGGGGATTTCATAGTTAGACATTCCTTCAATGGTGGATCGTTTTAGGGACATATTTCTAGAGAAATTTGCAGGTATGCCTCTGGAGCGTGAGGTAGACTTCTCTATTGATCTCATTCCAGGAGCAGCACTAGTGTCCATTCCTGCTTATAAGAAGGGTACACCAGAGTTACAGGAGATCGAGAAGCAGTTGGAGGAGTTGTAGGTTAAGGGTTTCATCCGACCTAGTACTTATCCTTGGGGTTCACCTGTCCAATTTTGCGAATAGGGCATACAACACCCTTAAGATTTGTGTGGATTATCAGAAGATGAACCAGTTGACGGTCAAGAACCAATATCCCTTAACAAGGATTGATGATCTCTTTGATCATCTTCGAGGAGCCCATGTGTTCTTGAAGATAGACTTGATGTTCGGTTACCATCAGTTGCACGTTAGACCATCTGATACAACTCTCACAATTTTTAGGAGTAGGTACGGTCTATACGAGTATATGGTTATGTCATTCGGTCTCATGAATGCACCTGCAGTTTCTCATGGCACTGATGAACCGAGGGTTCCATCCATACTTGGATTCCTTAGAGGTGGTTTTCATGGATGAAATCTTGGTGTACTCTCACACTCAACACAACCATACTACCCATCTTGAGATCAATCTGAGTACACTGAGAGAGCATCATTTATATGCTACGCTCTCAAAATTCCACTTTTGGATAGATCAGATTCACTTCGTGGGTCATGTTATCTCAGATATAGAAGTATCAGTAGACCCAAAGAAAGTGAGGGAAGTAGTTTCTTGGGGGTAGCTGAAGAACGTCTTTGAGGTATGAAGTTTCCTAGGGCTGGCTGGATACTACAGACGCTTCATACAAGATGTTTCACACTTAGCAACACCACTGACAGGTCTGACTAAGAAGGGTGTGAAGTTCTTGTGGTCATATTCTTGTGAGTCAGCCTTTCAAGAGTTGAAGGGGAGGTTTAATTCAGCACCGATACTAGTCTTTCCATAGTTGGGCATGAGCTATACTGTTTACTGCAATGCTTCAGGTATCGGTCTGGGAGGTGTGTTGATGCAGGGAGATGGATTCGTTGTGTACGGGTCTTAGCAGTTGAGGCCACATGAGAGGAATTACCCGATGCACAATCTGGAGTTGGCAGCTATTGTTCATGCCTTATGCTATTGGAGACATTATCTTTTGGGAGATCATTTTGTGGTTTTCACTAACCAAAAATGTCTCAAGTACTTCTTCACTCAGTGTGATCTAAACCTGAGACAATGTAGGTGGGTCTAGTATCTTCATTCCTTTGACTTTGATCTTTCATATACACCTAGTAAAGGAAACACAGTGGATGATGCGTTGAGTTGGAGAACTCGGCTATATGTAGTTCATCAGGCCAACAGTGAGTGGATGCTTATGGATATGTACTCTGAGATGCATTTGGAGATGCATGACAGACAAGGGAAGACTTTTCCAACTTCTGTAGCTTTTACCTATACTCTTCTCAATCGGGTACAGATTAGGAAGCTATCAGACTCACAAGTCCTAGTCTTGTGGGAGAGTGTGTTAGAAGAGGACCCTCTTCCTGGATAGAGAGTAGGTGTGGATGAGATCTTGCGTTTCCAAGGACGCATATGGGTGTCAATAGACATACGCGAGGAGCTGATGTGGGATTTTCATTCCTCAGTTTGGGGAGTTCATCTGGGCATCACCAAGATGTATCATGATCTACACCACCTGTATTACTGGCCACATATGAAGAGATATGTTTCTGGTTTTGTCATGAGGTGTTCCACTTGTCCGATGGTGAATACAGAGCATCAGTGACCGGCATGTCTTTTACAGCAGTTACCCATTCCGGAGTGGAAGTTGAAATATGTCGCGATGGACTTTGTGACCGGTTTGCCGAGGTCACCTCGAGGGAATGATGCGGTTTGGGTTGTCATCGATAGTCTTACGAAGGTTTCTCACTTCATTCCAATCAAGGAGACCATCTGTGTTGATGAGGTGGGAAGGTTGTACATCTGAGAGATTATACATCTACATGGAGTTTCATAGTCCATTGTTTCAGAGAGGGATGGTTGTTCTACTTCTCAGGGCTAGAAGGGGGTTCAGAAGGCTTTGGGTACACAGTTACTTTTGAGTATAGCATACCATCCCCATATAGATGGCCAGTCTGAGTGTATGATTCAGGTGCATGAGGATATGCTCTGATCTTGCATTCTGGACTTTGGAGGTTCTTGGGAGAAGAATATACCTCTTGTAGAGTTTTCCTACAATTATAGTATTCAAGAGACTATTCATATGGAACCTTATGAGGCTTTGTACGGTAGGCCATGCCGATCACCCTTATGTTAGCTGGAGGTAGGAGAGGCAGCTTTACTGGGTCCTCATCTTGTCCAGTAGACCACTTAGTAGATAGAGTTGATTCATAAGAGGATGGCTACTGCACAGTCTTGGCATAAGTCTTATTCTGATCAGAGGAGACGCCCTCTGGAGTTTGAGGTTGGGGATCAAGTTTTTCTATGTTTCACACCGAGTTGGGGCACATGAGGATTAGAGGACAGGGTAAGATTTCACTAAGGTACATCATGCCATTTGAGGTGTTAGAGAGAGTTGGGCCGGTTTCCTATCTACTATAGTTACCTCAGAGGTACCGGACTATGCATGATGTCTTCCACGTTTCTTAGCTCTAACGTTACTTTTTAGACACAGCTCATGTCTTTCAACCTGAGGAGGTTGAGCTCAAGGTGGATGTGTCATTTGAGGTTCATCCTATCCTGATTGTCGATAACAGTGAAAAAGTTCTCCATGTCTGGTATGTTCCTTTGGTACGGGTGCTATGGCTGCACGAGTGGGTACATGACGAGACATGGGAGATGGTGGCCGATGTACCAACATAATGGCCGGAGTTGTTCGGGGTTTCTTCATCTATACCGCGCTAGGGAAATTCAGGGATGAATTTCTTTACGGGGGGAATTTTGTAAGAACGTGGATATTCTTTTCAAGTATGTTTTTCCTTTTCTATTCTTTTTTTGAGAAAAAGAGGAAAATATGGAAATTTTTGAAGTACATGCCATGTACTACGATGCCGCTGGAGGCCATGTGCTGGCCGTGTCATGGCCACACACACATCCATGTATGGGTGTTGTGGAGGCTACCTAAAGTGGAGTACGGAAAGGGAAAGTAAATCCCGTGTACTTCAAAAGTACATGTTGTGTAATTTTTTTTCATTAAACACACTGGGGTCACGTCTGATGGACAAAAATTACTTCTTCTAGGTTTCAATCATCTGAGAGCGCTGTGCATCCATAGATCTTTGATGAGGCCCTGATCGTTCGTCCGTCCTCCGTTTAGAACACTTTTGAGTGCGTTGGAATCGCAGCGGTAAGCTCTTCCTTCTTCCAGAGCATCGTTTTCCAATTCCTACTCATTTTTAATTTATCATGGGTTGAACGTTTTGTATGCTTTTGTTGATCTACGACATTCTAAGGAGTTTCAAGCCTCTTGGTTCAAGTATACTGATCTCCTAACCCCAAGGTAGGTGATTTGTTCCTTTACATTTAATGTAATTGAATATTATGTGAAAGTTCCACTAATACCCTTGAACGAAGTATTGTGTGTTTACTGTTTTACCACGGTTGTATGCCTACCAAGCTAGTATGCCTATGTAGAGAATGTTTGAATATGAATATGATTGAACTGCTATGCTTTGGAGGTTCTTCCCACAAACATTTTTTTATGACCGTTTAGTCCTGTTTTGGATTGGTTGCTTTGTCCGCTTCCAGGCCTGTTGTAGTAGGATGGAGAAAGGTTTTCTGAAATGATTAATATGACATAGAACTGTTTAGACAAGTAGTTTTGTATGTCTACTTTGGCCATATTGTATTTCTACGCTGTTATTATACACAGGGCTGTGAGAACCGGGTGTAGTAGGCTATAAGGGGATAGACCAAGTGTGCTTCCTTAGAGATTCTTGGAGCTTTAGGATATACGGGGATTGACCAAGTGATAATCCTCAAAGAGACTAGGATTACTTAGGCTATCAGGGGATAGACCGTGAGAGCTTCTTGAGAGAGTCCATGACTGATTTAAACTATACAGGGATAGACCGTGTGAGCTTCCTCGGAGAGTCTCTGTTTTGTTTATTTGAATCACCTGATTACTATAGGCTACATAAGGGATTGACTTTGTGAGCTTCCTTAGAGAGTCTATGAATGACCTGGGATATAAGGGGAATTGACCGAGTCTTCTTCCTCAGAGAGTCCTTGGCCATGTGGCTATAAGGGGAATTGATTGGGTGAGCTTCCTCATAGAGTTCCTAACTACCCTAGACTATAAGGGGAGTTGACTTCGTGTGATTCCTTAGAGAGACTTAATAATTACGTATGACCAAACAGGAGGGGTTAGGCTGAGTGAACTGTCCAGAGGGTTGTTGGTACTTGTTAGGTAGGACCCGATGGGATGGATGTGAGTACTTCCCAGAGGGTTACCTATTGTGATTTGTTTCTTGTTAGCTATTTCATGACTTTGGAACTATGGATTGTTTATTGTTTAGCATGTTCTTGTTTATCGTTTTCTGTACTTTTACCTTCCATATATTCACTGACTGTCAGGCACAGATCTTCGGGTTGTTGCATACTGGGATTTAGTCTCACACCCTATTTGGTTCATGCTTTTGGTCCCAAACAGACTATATTGTTGCAGGTGTAGACATGGGTAAGCACCCTCCGACTTCAGGTACTTGACATGCTGTTGAGCTGGAGAGCATTGGACCAAGCTTATTCTTGAGATGATGAGGATATTTTTATCTTTCTTTTGTACTTGTTTTTAGTACTGTTTGTATTTCCAGCACTGTGACTTGTTTGGATACTTTCTAGACATATGTATCATGCATCATATATATATGTGCTCCTATTGTTTATCATATTTAGTCTTCTGCTATTCACATGTGTATATATTGTTCACTTATTCCGCTATTGTTTATTATTTTTCTCTTCTATAGTGTACTCTTACAATGAGGGAATAGTTTCCACACTATTACACCCAAGGCCCTCACTACTAGTCGACAGCCTATGACGTTCGAGGAAATGCACTTGAGGCCATGTGACCAACTGGGTATGGGGCGCCTCTGGGTGGCTTCCAGAACAAGGACGTTACAAAATTAATTCTTTAAGGATATATGATGTAGTGTAGAATTTATAGTTCCATGTGATATATCAACACCAACACTTTCTACCTCTATCATAGGGAGGTAGAAATCAACTTGTAGGACCTCTATCTAATCATAAGTGTTTCGATCCTTAGTAATATATATAATGAGTTATTACTTTAAGGAAAATATTGGATGAAAACTATTATATCCATTTACTGTTCAAGTAATTACTTCGGGAACTTTTTGTAAAGACTAGTTAAAAAATACATTTCTTCACCAAGATGTTGTATTGTAGATGTTTTTCTAGATATTTTTAAACATGCCACATATTTATAGGAAATTGATTTAGAAATAGTGATTGAGGTTACAATGGTGTGCAAGTTTCAGTTCATAATGTCTCATCTTAGAGGTGGGAGAATATACTAATTGGTCTTATAACGTGAATAACCCGTCATCAAAGACTAAAATAGAAGAGTTCCTCAAATCATTCCTTAGAATTTGGTTGTTTTTATTTGAGGTTCTTAAATGTGAATACAGTTGGGGACACTCATTACAGTGGTGGAAATAGTAGAATAGTAGCAGTTTAATTTTTTGACTAGTATTGGAATGATTGTATAATAATCTGGGTAAATTTAGTAATAGATACATATCGATGCACCATGTTAGCCCATTCTAGCTTCCATTTTATTGGTTCCCTACACATTTTCTGGGGTAAAAATATTAGAAACCAAACCACCATACATATAGAGTTATCATGCCATCTCTATTCAACATCACTGACATCAAAAAAATTTATATCAATGAAATGTATTTCGACTAGAATCAAGTACCAATATTAGTTCATCATCCATCCATTTTAAACTCCATAGAAGGAAACCATCAATGATTGGTAGGGAAAAATTGAAAGAAGTTCATAATTTATGGACATCAAGGGTGGGGTTTTGGTCGTGGGAATAGATAAAAAATAATTTATGAATAACATAAACCCAATCCCACATAGAACACCAAATTAATTTACCATAGAAACAAACATGATTGGTGTACACAAGTGTTTGTTCTAAGAGGAACCCAATTTCCATATAATAAATTTGTTTTCTGCAGGACCATGATAGATATAGTTATATTTTCATACTTAAAATAGTCAATTCTACAATTTTAGTGGTTCAAGACTATATGAAGTATTAGGTGGAATAATATCCAGGAGAAGTATTGAGGAAATGAGTAATCTAGGAAGATCCTCTAGATATCTCTCTAGGACAGTTTTGAAGAAAATGTGTTGTAGCTAAATAATCGCTCCATCTGATATGGGAAGCTTCTATAAAATAAATAATGGATACTAAGTGATCTCTGAGGACTTTAGCTCTCTATATAGGTGAACCCTCTAGAGTTTCATTTCAAATGATGGAGGAAGTCCCATGATGCACTTTCAAAAGTGGGGTGAAAATTTTAGGATGTACATGCTTGGATCTGACATGGTTTTGGGTAAATGAATTTGAGACATCAAATAAGTAAATAAAGCCTAAATTACATTCAAAATATAGTACATTTGAGACTCACTATAATATTGATTTTTAGAGTAAAAATATGTGAAAAAAATGACGTATGGGATCATCCAATATGAGATTTTTTGTGATGATAATCTGATTGAAAAACCTTATTCAATAATCCTAGACTACATCCTCTTCCTAGTGGAGCTAGAATATTAGTGTGGTGAGGGATATTTTATTTATATCCATATATACATAATGTTTAGAAATAGAACCATCACGATATAGTGTGGTGCAATTTCATATATGAATCTGTGTGCTGGTGAATCTGACATGTGAGAATCTAGTGATTAAGACTCAAAGGGAACCACTATAGAGGTGGACTAATATTCATTTGAGAGTTATGAGACCATGTTTTATGGTAAATTAAGTTAAATTACACTATGTGATGTAATTATTGACCCTTTATAATTTATGGCTATCTGTAATCCTTGGGCTACTCTAACCAACATTCACTAATCGATAAAAATTCAGAGAGTGTGGAAACATAGGAATGACTTATGGAGCACCCACTAGGGAAGGATTTTATGTATCCTTTTAGTGGTTATGAAGTTAAAGAATAATCAATATACGAGGTTTTGAGTCTTCCCTTATCGAATTATAATGTGAATCATCCGATGAGGTTGATTATTTGTCTCCTATGTGGCCCATGTGATAAATTCATAACCTCGTTCCTTTCTCTAATTTTAGCATATTTTCATATACTCTATATTGAATCACTTGTTTTTTTCAAGGCCAACATGTCGATCTGTGGATTTTCTCGAAATTATTAGGAAGGATCCCATCAAAACTAAGTGTTTATAGTAAATGGATCCTTAACATGGAACTTCATTCCTTATCACATCAAAATATACAACAAATGAATAGGATGTACTTCCTGAGCCCCTGGTAACTTTAATAGAGTGTGATTTAATAGAACTTTATTCAATATGTAAGTCTTTAACCTATGAATCCTACATGGATTATTGATTTCATACTCTAATATTATAAATAAATATATTATGATTGATTTTCCTTCAGAATCAAATTCACAAATAATATAAGATCTTGACATAATAATTGATCTAGATGATGTCCCCATCACTCCAATGATTGATGGGGAATAACGATCACATGGAGCACCCATTGTAAGTGATAATGATTTCATCTAAAAATTGGAGAAAAACTCATAGTTAGAGGTTCCAAACAATGAGTGGTGATTTTATAAGACTTTTAGGGAACAAATCACTATAGAAAGGGTGAGAGAGGATATGGTGGAGTTGCAATCCATCGAGGTGTTAGTGGCCTAACTTCTAACTGCCAATGAGGAAACTAGAATTTTGATCCGTCCTCTTGAAAAGAGGCCCATATCATCAAAGATAATGGATGAAGATGTGTAAAAATACCGACTACATAAGGATTTATTTTAAAATGATCATAATCAAAATAATTTGTACATTTCATAGTCTGATAAGGCTAACGAGAACAAGGTGATCAGACTCCAGGCATGGAGGAATGTCATAAACACTACAACCTACAGATCTCTAGGAAAATTGATATAGAGAATGAGATCCCTTCATTATTGGATAATTTTTTGGGTTTTGGTAGTGTTTACTAATGAACCCTCTATTCAGTTGTTCATGATCACCTAACCAAGCATGGGTGATTGGAGGAGCGACTATTTAATGCTTCTAAGTATGAGTATATTTACAGTGCCATGACATCTCTTTAGGTGGATGGGAATAATATTTCCCAACTAGATTTGGAAAATCATGGATATCATGACATCATATCATATATGGATGAGACTATAAACCATAGAAAGGCACAATTAGTGGATATTAAATCTATTTCACCCTATTTAAAATCTCAAGTGGTGGATTAATGATCCATGAAAGGAAGGCTAAATGTGTAGGAGGATGAAGTTCATATACTATCTAAGGAAAATTTAGGGTATCTAAAATAATCTATGGTAGTTCATTGAATCATTATGTAATAGGATACCCAATGTTATTCAATTTTTGTATCAACCACAAGCATTCATCAAGAATTCGGTAAAAAATTCATGTATTTTATTGTCTATAAGATTCAATATATTTATAAAGTAATTAATATATTACCTGTTCATATTCCCAATTTATTTGTTTTTTTCATCTGCTTCTCATTAATGAAATATCCAACTAAAAATATTTAAGCCCATGTGATTAATGTTTGAAATAAGAATCAAAATATATTAGGATATTATTCATATTACATGAGATTGCATAATAGGGGTGGATATGTCAGCGTGGGAATGATGAATTGATCTCCATGGGGGAGACTTGTGAGGTTGGGGGAATTGTGTTGATATGAATCCAATGACACTCTGTCAATGTATAAGATGCATGGGGGTAAAACACAAATGCTGTTAAATTTACTTGTGATAAAATATAATGTGAGGAGAGGTATGTTGTGACTCTAACTATCAATGTAAAAAAATGAATATGGTAGATATATTGTTGAATATCATACACTATATTGAAATCATGGGTTACACTACCATATTATTGAGTACATTTATTATTGGATTTGTAACCTAGATGATTCGAGGGCTCTGTGGAATTGTTGTTTCAATATAGGGGTGTCTATTCAAAGAGGATGAGAGTGGTTCCTCTTTGATGTGTACATTAGATGAGTGGTTGGCCCAGACTAGTTGGTTATTGAAAAACCACCGATGAGTTAGTTTAGAGATAAAAGTACATATCGATCCAAATTATGGAACACAAAGCGTGGATTTGGAATATATGATTATTTACTGAGGGTTTTATCACACTTTAGGTTGTTTCATCATTCATATATAATATCAACATGGTATTCAAGATAGATGAAAATCAAGAGGGATGATGAAAAAAACCAAAATAACAACCAATGCGTGACTTGAGAACATGGTTCATTCAAAGTATTTGTAGGGGATAAGGTGGAAACAAGGACACATAGATTAAGGTCACATAGCATTGAATTATATTAGGGATTATTATTTATGGTCAAATATCTTGGACTATAGGGTTGTCCCTTTTAAACATCATTCGTCCAAGAATAAGGTGTGAGGAATTGAAGGTCGTGAAATAAGGATTAATGGGAGTGGTTATGCAACAAGGATCAAAGGGATAGATGATCTACATAGCTATAAAGGAAAAACTTTATATGATATTGTACCCAAATTTTTATTAATACAACCATAGGTGAATGTGAACCCAACACTACTACAAAAATGAGCATGGGAAGCACCACCTTTTATCAGTGCTAATCAAAAAGCGTTGAAAAAAGATCTAATTTTCAGTGCTAAAATTTTGGCATTGATAAAGGGATACATTATGAGTGCTTTTATAGCACTGATAACACCATAGTCCCATATTATAAAATAGGGTGCATAGTGCCCTCTGTTTATCGTGCCCTTATTCTCTCACGGTACTGTACCCCTACGACAACTCCCCTCCCTCCCCCCCGATCTTCACTTTTCTAGCCACTACTCCTCTGCTACTACCACTTCGCAGCCGCTACCACTCCACCACCACTACCACTCCTCCTCCTCTTCCCTATTCCACCACCAATATCCCTACTTCTTATCCTTCCCCTCGAACCCCTTTCATGGATCCTCCTCCCCGTGAACCCTACTTCAAGTGTTTGAGATTCCTTTCGACAAGGTTAGCTTCTTAGATTCCCATATTTGATCTTTGGTGATTTCTCTTCTCATCCTCATTTTTTTCCTTTTGTTCTTATGATAATATTTATTATGGTGTAGTTTTATTTAGTCGGATGGTCATGTTTTAGTTGATAAAATTTTGGGATGTGGTGAGTTTGGTTTGAGCATCTAGGCATGATTATGTCCTGAGTTATTGACCTCATCCCTTTATTGACAAATACCCTTTTTCAATTAATACTAAAAGAATCAGTTGAATTATTTTCAATGGAATTATTTATATATCTTTACCCTCAAATTCTTGTGAAAATATGAATTTTATTGAGTTGGTTAGTGTGTTTGTCCAAATTTAATGAATCATAAGAAAAAAAGAAGAATATTTATTTTTTACCTAAATGGATATGTATTTTTCTAATTTAAATTTCATGATTTTGGGAAATAATGTATATATGGTAGGAACTAAAATTATGGAAGGTATTAATAGTTAGTGAGAGGATGTGTTAGAGGAGGTTTGAGTTTTGGATAGGGATGGCCGATGCGGTCCTTCTCCCTCATGTGTGAGTTTTTTTAACACTAAGGGATTATTGTTTATCCCTTTGTATGTGAATGTGGTTTTTTATAGAATGGATGTCAGACGTGTCTTTAGATATTAGTTACATGTTTGGGGAAGGTGAGGGAGAGTTATTTCACATCTGTTAGATGTTCATGATAAAATTTCTATTCAGTAACCTCTATTTTCTATTTCTTATGTTAATTTGGGTAACAAAACCTACGATATTCCATAGTAATTTTGGATAAACCTAGGTTATTTATCTCCACCTTGAACTCCTTTGTGTTTGGAAATGTATCTACTATATTAGTTTTATCATCAAAATTGTATCCTTCTTTTAATTTTATATGAGTTTAGTCACTAGTTTTGGGCTGGTTAATGTGATTATTTTATTATGAATGAGGTGGCTGGTAGGGGCCGTTAAAGATATGTTTAATGTTTCACTACAAGGGTGGTGGGTGAAAGAACTATTGGTAGGGGGGCTAGAAAGTGTGTTGATTTTTATGGGGGTCTATCTAGGTTCTGTTGATTTCCAAATCATTATTGGAAATGGGTAGACTCTATTAATCTCTATTTTTATAAGTGGTTCTCTTATACTATATTTGGAAGTCTTGTTTTGTGTATATGAATCATAAATAATAATATTTCAGATTCATATAGTATGGGGATGAATATATATTGGATGGATGCTAATCATTTGATAATAGAGTATGAGAATGGAGTGAAAGAGGTCGTCAAGTTTGAAAAGGATCACGCAAAGGATCCTTCTCAAATCATTTTCCATGTTTACGTTGTTGTAATTCTAGAATAATTACTCCATTGGAGTTGGAAGAACATTTTATAGTTAACAGAATAGATTAGAGTTAAAAATGTTGAAATAAACATAGAGAAAAAAGAAAATGTAGCTAGAGGTTGGGATAAAACTGTGTTGTATGGATCATCAATGATTACAAATATGGATAATGAAGAAGACGGTATGGAGGATGTGATTACCGATGTAAATGATGATGAAGTTCTTATTGAAGAAATGAAAAGGACAGTTGAAGATGAACTCCATGATATCCCAAAAATGTTTTAGAAGTTAAAGAGTTGTGCAAAGACACCATTGTATACTGGTTGCACTAAATATATAGCGTTGTCAGCTTTACAAAAGTTGTATAAATTGAAAGAAGGCATCAAATGGAGTGATTTCAGTTTTACAGAACTACTTGCTTTCTTGAATGACATGATCCTGGAAGATAATGAGCTCCCAAGTCAGACATGTGAAGATATACAAATGATATGCTCGATTGGTATGATTTCTGAAAGAATACATGCCTGCCCGAAAGACTGTATATTGTTTCGAAAAGAGAAAAAATCACTTATAGAATGAAAAAAGTGTGGTGATTCCCAATACAAGAAATATGAATCCAATCCAATGAAATTTGTATGGTACTTTCCAATCATTCCAAGGTTTAGGACTCTATATAGAAGTGAAGAAACTTTAAGATAATTGTCATAGAATGTAGGGAAAAGAAATAAAGATGGGAAATTACATCACCCGGACGACTGTCCTCAATGGAATAGAATTGATCCAGATAATCCTGAATTTTGAAATAATCCAAGAAACCTTCTTCTTGACTTATCTATAGATGTACTGGATCCTTTTTAGTTTTCAAGCTAGCACTCATTGTACGTGGCTTGGTATTTTGGTAAATTATAATTTGTCACCCTGATTTTTCATGAAATGAAAATTCACCATGTTATCAATGCTTATATTAGGACCAAAACAACCATGTAATGATATTGATGTTTATTTGGCTCCTTTGATCGAGGATTTTATTTTATTGTTGGATTCAGGTTTTATGTAGTATTTTTCTTATAAAATTGAATACTCAATTTTGGGTGTAATATTGTATGGGATGATAAATGATTTCCCTGCTTATGGAAATTTTTCAGGTTATATCACTAAAGGAACTCAAGGGTGTCTTGGGTGCAAAGAATATAGGAAATTAATTAGGTTGAAACATTCATCAAAATCTATGTTTCTAAGACATCATAGATTTCAACCTCATTGGCATAAGTACCAATCTTGGTTGACACCATTCAATAGAAGTTCAGAATAATGCACAACATCATCTCCACTAATAGGTGATCAGTTGTTTGAGAAAGTAAAATATGTAAACACTGTTTTTGGTAAACCATTTTCCAAAAACTATATGAAAATCTTTTGAAAAAATAGATTAGTTTTTTTCATTACCATACTTGAATTGTATTTACGTCAGACATTTTCTTGATGTGATTCATGTGGAAAAGAATGTATGTGATAGTGTTATTGTAACGTTCCTAAATTCCCCTGAAAAAAAGGATGTAATGAAGTCATGTTTGGACATGTTTTACATGGGAATATGAGAAGAGTGGGCTCCCGTGATGGGTGAAAATCGAATGTTTCTTCCTCTAGTTTCTTACACTCTTTCCAGGGGGGAGAGATATCAGTTTTGAAATTTCTTCAATGATGTAAAGGTTACATATGGGTATTCATAAAATATCAAGAGCATTGTGTCAATGAATTATTTGAAGTTAAAAAGTTTGAAATCACATGATTTTCATGTTTTGATGCAAGATTTAATTCATATAGATTTATGTTGAATGTTTTCCAATAATTTTCATCATACGTTAACAAAACATTGTTTCTTTTTCAAAGTTATATAGATGAACATGATGCAGATACTAGAATGCAAAATAGTAGAGTTACAATTGCAGCTAAAGTGATGCATGTTTCTAGTAGTAAGGGCAGAAATCAAACTTATACGAATATGTCATACTTTGGAATTATCAAACAAATATGGGAGTTGGATTATAAAACATTCTAATTGACCATTTTTCATTACAAATGGGTTGATAATAATAGTGGTGTTAAAATAAGTGAATTTGGATTTGTGAAAGTTGATTTTAGTAAAGAAGAGTATAAAGATGAATAGTTTATAATGGAATCACAAAGAGTACATGTATTTTATGTTCTAGATCCCTCAAACCAAAAGTGGTCGATTGTTTTGTTATCATCCAAAACTACTAAAGGGTCTGATGAAAATTCAGTTGAGGGAGATCCTTTTAGTGGTACATCATAATCATTTTGAAGCGGTCCCAATGCATATGATGTTTTTTTATGTTAGAGGAGACTACAATGTAGGGATTTGGATAAACAATAGAGGTGTCAAATCCCTTAAGCCATTGAAAAAAAGAAAGAGAGGTCAATAAAAAGGTTATATATTGTTTTTAATATAAATCTTGTTATCTCATGTTATTATCTTATCATTATTGAATTTATTTAATCTAAATTTATTGTTCAACCACTTTTGTAGATAATGAATTTTGCTTATTCTAGTGCTTATATCCTCAATGCTAAACAAGTCTCTCAAGTAGCAGCTACTTCTATTCACAGTACAGAGAAACAACATGTTTCTGAACCTATTGCTACTCATAGTGTTGAGGTCCAAATACAATCAACACATGACTCATATTCAGAATATGATATATATTTTTTCAGAAACGAGTGGTCCACATACCTGATGGATGATTGTACACAAATAGCATGAAGATTTGACTTGGGGACATGTACAATTTGCGGCCATTTTTGTTGTTTAAAATGGAGAGAAATTTAAGTGAAACCAACAAATAACGTACTAAATACTAACTAAACCCATTCAGATTGCATTGATACATTTGTAAAACTAGACATATGTCATTTTTGACCTTTACGAGTCAACTCCAACTCAGTATAAGTCATGATGTGGTCGGTATCACACAAAGTGTCTTTGTTTTGTTTAAAATGGACATAATTTTAAGTGAAAAGAAAAAATGATGTATGGAAAACAGACCAAACACATTAGGATTATGTTGATACTTTATAATAACAACACATGGGTCATTTTTTATTTGTAAGAGTCAACCCCTCCTCAATCCAAGTCATGGTGTAGCCGGTATCACTGAAAGTGTATCTCTTTTGTTTAAAATGGACATAATTTTAAGTGAAAACAACAAATGATGTAGAGAATTCTGAAAAAAGTCATTATGATTGTGTCAATAATTTAGGAGAACAATACATGGGTCATGTGTGATGTGTAATAGTGAACCCTGCCTCAATTCGAGGCATGGTGTGGCTGGTATCACTCAAAATGACTGTCTTTTGTTTAAAATTGACAGAATTTTAAGTGAAAACAACAACTTACGAACGGAAATGTGACCAAACAGATTTGTATTGTGTTTATACATTAGGAGAATGATCCATGGGTCATGTTTGACATGTAAGAGTGAAACCTTACTCCATACAAGGCATGGTGTGTCCGGTATCACTCAAAGTGTCTCCCTTTTGTTTAAAATGGACAGACTTCTAAGTGAAAGCAACAATTGATGTACGAAAATCAAACCAAAAGCATTAAAATTGTGTTTATACTTTAGGAAAAATATAAATTGGTCATGTGTGACGTTTATGTGTCAACCCTAACTCAATCTGAGGCATGGTGTGGCTGGTATCACTCAAAGTGTCACTCTTTTGTTTAAAATGGACAAAATTTTAAGTGAAAACAACAACTGACGTATGGAAAACCAACCAAATGCATTTGGATTGTGATGATACTATAGTATAAACATAAATGGGTCATATGTGACATGTATTATTCAACCTCTCCTCAATTTGAGAAACGATGTTTCTAGTATCACTCAAATTGTCTCTTTTTTTTTTAAATGGACAGAATTTTAAGTGAAAACAGCAACTGACGTATAGAAAACTGACCAAACACATTTGGATTGTGTTGATACATTATGATAACTATCCATGGGTCATGCATGATGTGTAAGAGTCAGCCATGCATCAATCCTAGGCATGGTGTGGCTGGTATCACTCACAGTGTTTCTCATTTGTTTAAAATGGAAACAATTTTAAGTGAAAACAACAAACTAACATATGGAAAACTGACCAAACACATTCATATTATGTTGATACTTAAGGAGAATGATCCATGGGTCATGTGTGATGTGTAAAAGTCTGCAATACCTCAATATGAGGCACAGTGTGGCTGGTATCAATCAAAGTGTCTCTCTTTTGTTTAAAATGTATAGAATTTTAAGTGAAAACAACAACTGGCGTATGGAAATTCATCCAAACACATTAGAATTGTGTTCATATATTAGGATAAAGATCCATGGGTCATGTGTGACGTGTAAGAGTCAATCCTTCCTCAATATGAGGCATAGTGTGGCTGGTATCCCTCAAAGTGTCTCTCTTTTGTTTAAAATGGACAAAATTTTATGTGAAAACAACAACTGACGTACATAAAACTAACCAAACAAATTTAGATTGTGTTGATACTTTAGTAGAATGAAACATGGGTCTTGTGTGACGTGTAAAAGTAAAAATCACCAATATACAAGGCATGGTGTGGCTAGTATCACTCAAAGTGTCACTCTTTCGTTTAAAATGGACAAAATTTAAAGTGAAATCAACAACTAACTTACGAAAAATGACCAAACGCATTTGGATTGTGTTGATAATTCAGTATAATGTTACATGGGTCATGTTTGACATGTAAGAGTCAAACCTGCCTCAATCTGAGGCATGGTATTGATGGTATCAATGAAAGTGTCTATCTGTTGTTTAAAATGGACAGAAATTTATGTGAAAATAACAACTAACGTAAGAAAAGAAGATGAAAACATTCAGATTGTGTTGATACTTTAGGAGAACGATCCATGGGTCATGTGTGACATGTACGAGTTAACCCCACCTCAATATGAGGCACAATGTGGCTGGTAACACTCAAAGTGTATCTCTTTCATTTAAAATGGACAGAATTTTAAGTGAAAACAACAACTGACGTACGGAAAACCCCCTTCATACAATACACACCAAAAGCATTCATTTTTCCTAAAAACACATTCTATTGAGATAAAAACTATTACAAAACCATTTTAAAAATACCAAGGATCTTAAAATCCATTAAATTCATTCCATTAAAACCATTATAGCGCCCCACCCCCTATACACCACCCCACCCCCTGGAAACCCCAATGGATAACCCCCACCATCATGGACTGCCCCCACCCCCTTGACGTCCCCCACCACCAGGACGCCTTCACTCCCTGGATGCCACACCCCTTATATACACCACCTCACCACCTAGACACCCCCACCCCTAGACACCCAACCCCCCATGGACAACCACCCCACACCCCTAAACAACACCCCACCCCATGGACACCCCCACCCTTGGAAAGCCCCCCCCACCCCATGGACACCACCCCACCCCCTGGAAACCACCATGTCCACCCCCCCCACCCTAGACAACCCCCTGGACCCCCCATCACCCTGAACACCCCCACCCCCTTGACACCCCTACCCCCTTGGACAGCCACCCCAAACCCCTGAACATTCCCCAACCCCCTGAATTATAAATTGAATTCTTTATGTATTTAATTACCTTATGAATTATATATTAATGGTGTATGGGTATACTTGTTGTATGGTTATACTTGTTGTATGGGTATACTTGCTGTAAGGGTATACTTGTTGTATTTGTATACTTTCTGTAATTACCATAAGAATTATGTGTTAAATTTGTATGGGTATACTTGTTGATATGCTATTTTTTTTGCAGGTCCTGTTTGCGTGTGCTGTATTAGAATATTATGTTACAGTAGGAATAACATTTATCAGTACTGATAAAGGAGACCCCCTTTATCAGTGCTCAGCTTTACATATCTTTTTAGCACTGTTAAAGCCTGTTTTTGTATTAGTGTAGTTTAATGTTGTAATACTTGGATTATGGGTGTTTCTGATGTTTATGGTCATTAATTCTTGACCTTGGGCCATGCAGTTTGAGGCCATGAAACAATGACTAGGGGGTTATATTGTCCAAAGGAATGAAGCTTGAACTAGTTGTCAAAAATTATTAATACCATTCTATTAAAAAAGGGAGGATTTCCCTATGACGACCCACCTTTAATATCATAGGAAATAACTAACTAAAACACCTAAGACAAGATGATTCATACACCATGTCAGAAACAAGGAGTAAAAAAGGTCAAACATGCCACATTATAGTTCAGAATGTGGTCAGATTATTCAGAGTATAAATGTTGTATAGACAACTAATGAAGCCTATAAAGATAGCTAAGACCAACAGGGTGTGAAACTATAAGACATATTTTCTCAGTTAACATGAATGGATTCATAAGGGGAGACACTAAGGGTGTTATAGATTTTTTTTGAACAAATGAATTGTAATGGAAGGTAAATTAACCCCTTAATGGATCAAATCATTTTAGGTGAGGCATATATGATATGTATGAATTATAAAAATGATTTCAAAATATATGATCCATTACTGTACAACTAGAAATGGGGAAATATTAAGGATGACCATTGAAAAATCCTGAAACATGAGTTCTATCAGATTTTGTATCCATGTATACTTCAAGATTTGTACTATATATGGGAAGAATTCTTTTGGTGTTTTGTAAAATCATTGTATTGGATTTTGTTTAGAAATATAAAGTTAATGGAAGCATCCTAGAACCTGAAAGTCAGTGGGTGAAATAAAGGATGCTGATTAAGTTGAGTACATACACATTAGGGGATACACCATTGTATATTATAAATATCAACATGATGTATCAACGAAATAATGGTGGTATAGATTATAATGTAGTTTTTGTATCAAAAGGGCCACACCAATGGACGGAATAGAGAATAGGTTTCGGTCATACTTTAGTGGAATAGAATAGTTATTGAAGATGTATTTTTTAGGGTCATATAGCTTGCACCATGCGGTGATATTGATTAAGGACATATATCTTTGAACAAGGGTTGATGTAATTTATGGTTTTATAGATATGATAAAGATTAATCTTATTTTAAAGTCATGGAACACAAACCATGTAATGTACATTTTCAGGTCATATGAATATGGAAAAGGCTATGTAGTTTAACATCATGTAGTGAGAATTAAATGAGGATTTAGGTAATCTACTCATTGATAAGAGAAAATGAAATCCTAGATGTGGATTAGAAGCCCAAAATCCAAGACATATAACCTCAAAAGTGTGTCAACAAATTTTAGGGTCATGATTCATAGTCGATGGTTCCTTGTTTATGGTCATGGAACTCAAACTATACACTTGGAAAGAAGGATTGTCTGGTTATTAGGTGGGAATAAGTATCCTAGCGGGGAATTGAATACCAAGGCAAGGTGTATTCTATGAAGAATTTATAGTTGGTCCCATAATGGGATATCTAGGCATCACAATGTATCCTAGGAAATTGGAATCAATCTACACATAGTTCTAAATTGGAGAATTTATCTTTATATATGTATCCCATGAACAATATAATCGGAGTGAGACATGTGAATACATTAGTGGGATATAATTACGAATACTTGTTATGGAAAACTTACGATCCATGATCCTGGTTTTATGTTGAGTTACATATCCCTAAATTTAAACTCTAATCCCCTTGTTTTATTTAAATGGATGTTTCAAAATGGTCTATGTACTTTCAAGAGTGTCCATGATTGGTTCAAAGCTAGGGGTATGGGTTTTTAAAGAATCAAATTTAGGAGAATGGACATCACATAGTTTTTCACTAATTGTGATCCTCAAATATGTGGCTCTATGAGTGTGAGGGAAAGTGTTTCCAACCACTTTCCAAGGGGCACATAACTATGAATAAAAAAAATTTACTTCAGATGAAACTCACATGGTTTGTGCATGGTTTGTGAAACCATTCGAGGTGTGGGATCATAGATATGGGAATCATATGGCTAGAAAATGGTGTAGCCAACCATATGGAAAAAGAAGTTACAACATTTTAAAGATAGAAATGTCTATTTTCATCATTTCTTTAAGGTTATTTCTCATTATCCTCATGATGCATTCTCACAACTACTCGTTGGGATCTCTCCCTTACGATTACACTAGGGTTTTGTGAATCTAATCTATATAAAATCAATTATGATAACTGTCATTAATGATGGATTCCCATCAGTATGTCTAGAAATCATCTTTATTCTTTTCATGATTTCTATTTCTATCTTTTTTTCATCTTCTTATGGGATAATATTTCCGAAATTTAGTTATTATGTATAGTTTTAAATTTTCCATAATTCAAGCCCAAATATAAGACACATACTAGAAAATGAGTCTATATAAGGGTTACTTTAGTTGTTTTATGAATTTTAATTCATGGTTCTTCCATTTATAAATTTTTCTATTCCGCCACATTCCTTAATTTCTAACCATTGTTTGAAAAAAAATTACATTCCAAGAATTAGATTACTAGAACTAGATCATGAGGTGTTACGTTAACCTTGGAAATAATTAGAGGTTATTAACTATAATAAAACCACCCCTTTGGTTTGTTTGACTAAATTCTTTTTCCAACCATTCTGAAATTCTAAAAATAAAACCCCTTATATGGTGTTTTTGGTTTTGAAATTATAAAACTCCCTTTTTAAATTTAAACCACCCCAAGGGTGTGTTGATTTATTACAATAAAATATGGGTGGAGGTAAATAATTATTATATTGATTGAAATTATCAATTAGACTATTTGATTATTTTGATCATATGATTTTATTATCAGTTATGGTAACATTTCACACCATTATAGGCATGGAACACTATGAGTATGACTCAAATTTCTTAGTAGGAATTCATTGAGAGAACTTTTAGGATTACAAATTATTCATTGATGAGACTTTAGAGGGGTATACCAACATGGATTTTGTATTTTTATTATGTTATGAATGAATAAACGTAATTTTATAGGTTTTATAGGAATTATCTAGAAAAAATAGAATTCCAATGATGATCTTATTAGTTTCATCTAATTTCTTTTAATATGGAATGACCACAATCATCCCTTTATATTTAATTTGAGTCATGTCCAATGTTATTGGATATTTATTATCGGTTTAGTTAAAAACTATTAGGAGTGAAATTCAAAGGTTTAATACATTATATTACACTCAAACCAAATTTCCAAACCTCTTGGCTTGATCATAATAGGCTGGATTGTCTTCTTAAGGTCACTGATTCCATGGTTTGTCTATATATTTGAAATAAGTTTTTAATGGGATTTTTTCCTATTATATAATAATACTTATTATAACTTTTATTCATAGGATATATTCCCAAATTACATTGAATATATACAGGTCATATGTTCATAGACTTCCAGCTTAGGCTGATAAAGGTATGGTTGGATGACCATCCCTAGAGGAGCTCTAGGTCAACAAGGTTTCAATTTTATTTCTCATTTAATTTATAATTATAACTGGACACCATTACTATTATTTTCACATGAAGGATATCCATTAGACACCATTGGTGGTGCCTTACTAAGTTTTACAGACTCCCAATTTGGGCCACCGTTTGACACCTGAACAAGATTATTTGATAATGGAAAGGAAAAAGGGAGGCACCAAACATTGGATGCTTCACTATTTTATAGATTGGGGTATGAGAGAAAAGGGCTGATCCCATTCATTTTATTCTCATGGATTCCATCTCTTTTTTTCGTTATATATATATATATTACATCTACTGTTTTACACATTCTTCTATGCTTTTACTACTCCATTTTTTTGTATAGACATGAAATCACCTATATATTATCCTAGTACTAGTTATTACTATTAATTATTATTTTAATTGTTTATTTTATGCTTCCTTGTTAGTTTCCTTCATTATCACTATTTGAAATTATGCTTCACACTCATAAACAGGGTATAAACTCCCCACCATACCAATATTGACCCTCACTACTAGTCGACAACATATAGTGTACGCAAAAGAACACATGAGACCAATGGAAAACTAGGTTCAGTTATATTTGAGTGAACTTGGATTGGGATCCCATAAAGTGGCATCATAGGTTTTTTCCTTTGGCTCAAATTTTGGGTTGGTAGATAGGATAGTATTATGTTTCTTTAATTGGTAACAATCTATGGCTGGGAGTAGTGAACTTGTGCTCGAGGGAAATACCAACTTACCAGAGATGAGATCCATTATTTTGTATTTCACCTATTATAATTGATTTATTAATACGATTGGGGGACACACATGAATTATTATCTTTTTTATGATTTTTATTTTCTTCCTTTGGGGCTAGTATAATAGTGGATAATTTCCTTATGAATCATTATAGGCATATAGGATCATATCTACTTACATATTCCAAGAAATTTTTATTTCATTTTCTATTTATTATAATATGAAAATTTATTTTTATACTTGTAATTTTCTAATATTTCATATAGGAAAAAGGAAAAATTAATTTGGCGCTTAAATGGTCTGCATTAACATTTTCAATTTTTTCCTATACAGATTAATGCTGGAACCATAATAAACTAATTATAATATGTTTATTACATGGAAATTTAGTTACATGGGATAAAACATTTAGTTAGTAATGGTTAAATGGATTACAATTTTAATTTATAATGTTTTTTCCTCTATAAATTGTGAATGGGGATCCATATATTTGGTCTACCATATATGATGATGTTTCATTCTATGATTGGATGTAAAAGGATAGTTTGGGATACATGAAATCCCAATTTTAACATATGAAGATTAGGGCTTTATTACACGAGATTGAGTTTTTTAACCAAACCATTATATATATATACATCTTTTTAATTCATACCTTATATAATAAATGGTTTCTATGAAATGGGGATACTGATTACCACTTAAAGGGATTTTCTCCTATAAAATACAATTTCCACCCAATATAACTGAACCTTTACAATTAAAATTTGGGATCATATTTTATAACCTAAACCTAGAAGTTGGTAGTTTTCTAGTATATATATAGTTCTTAGCAATTCATTATCTCTGATATTTAACTATTTTAATACTTTTCTCATTGTATCATTTTTGAGGTATTTTCCTAGAATTGTAGATATATTCATCCACAACAGACTCGGGTTGAGTTCCAGGAAGGATGAGATAACCATGCTTCTGATGTTGTGGGGCCTAACCCACTAGTTTTAATTATTATAGTTCTAATAATCTTATAATTAGTTATAAAAACTATGATTCCCAGAATATGAATTCATTATTTGATTTTAGTGTTTTTATTATGCTTGGTTTATTTGATGTATAGAGTTCTAAAGACTATAGAAACTATGTTCGAGTTGACAAGAGAGTTTCAACAACAATGCCCCAATAGTTTTCTTAGGTGAAGGAAAAACCAATATAGAAAAAACATGGATTGAGTATATTCATAGGATAATAGTTTACCTAGATATTTCCATATAAATGAGGTTGAATCTATACGACTTTATAGTTCATGAATCTTTTAATAAATTGTTGGATGTTCAAATGAAGGTGGACCAGTATCAAGGGATGATTTGGAGTGATTTATATAACAATATCCAAAACTGTTATAACCAATATATTATCACATTCAATCGATATAGGGATTCATACATCTAGAATATGGTACTATGTCTATGAAGGACTACTTAGATAGATCATGGAGCTACAATGATTTTCATCCATTATTAATGCTGATGAGTTGTATAAGGTGAGATATTTTGAGGATGGGATCATGTATAATAACCAATCTCAGGTGAAAATTTTTATGTAGTCTAAAATATCTAAAAATGGTAAAACATATAGTCATATCTAAGGGTAATATGAGGGAGGCTAATGGAGTGGGTATTGGTTTTTCAAAAGTTGGGCAATTAAGTGGTTCTTCAAGTGGAAGGAAGCATCAACTTGTGGTGTCTAATTAGGGAAATGGAATTCAGAGTGTCTATACGAGTTGTTATGTGGTATTTAATTTGTGTGGAAGGTATGGTCAGATTAATTCTTACTGTGACAGGGACCTAGTGCAGTCTCGAACTTTAGGACAAATGGGAAATATTAAGTGTTTCTATTGTACCTTTTCACTAATTCCCAATGATAGAAGATATTAACCAAATCTATGATCAGGGGTGGTATCCATAGATTATTCCTAGTTAGGAAGATAAAGTGACCTTTTCTGATAAGATAGAGGTAGTGGTTGGGGTCTAGGAGGTTAGAATTATGATTTTCAATTCCAAAAATGAGGACCCTCATAGGAAGTTCAATTTGAGGATTAGGTCCATGAATTAGGATATTTACTTGTTGTGAAACCTACTCATATTGAGGAAATTATTCATTTAATTTTTCTTGATACTCCATTAGGAGTATAGTTAGAAAGTGTTTTCTAAGGTAATGAGTGTCCCCATGAGATTTGTATTTAATATTTCTTATGTAATTATTTCATTCAGTAGATTCTAGGTTTTGACAAAATTCATAGGATAAAATAGTTACTTCCTTATCAATAACATATTAATTTTTAATGATGGGGGGTTTTTATATCACATAATGGAGGTAGCTATGTTCATAAGTTAGAATGTGTTATGTAGACATATTGAGATGGAATTGAGAATCATGGGCTAAGAAGAGTGTTATCTTTGACTGCGAGTCTATTTTATGATGATAGAGGAGTATGATCGGCTATCCATCCTCCAATGGTGGTTAGATTAAGATATAATTTCTTAATGAATTTCTAGGGATACCTCTATAGAAAGGGAGGTGGAGTTCGACATTGATCTTGTTTCTAGAGTATAACCAAAATATATTAGTTTATAAAAGATGAATCTCACTATGATTCAATAGTATAAGATATAGTTGGAGGACCTAGAAGTGAAATGGATTATTTTACCCCATAATTATCTTTATAGTACACCAGTGATTTATTCCCAAAAGGATAATGAAACCCTAAGGGTATGTTTATATTACTAATGATTGAATGAACTAATGGTAAATAAACCTTACCAAGATACATGAATAAACGATGTCTTCAACAAACTATTAGTATACAGAGTCTCTTAGAATATTTATTTAATATCTGGTTACTGTCAGGTGAGAGTTTTTCCCTAAAATACACCATGTACAGTTTTCCTTTATAGGTATGGAATGTATTATTATTTAGTAATGTAGTTCGGTCTAACCAACACACCAAATATTTTTATGGCCTTGATGAATCAGGTTTCTACCCATACTTGGATTCTTTTGAGGTAATTTTTAGGGAGGATACCTTATTATATTATCTTTTAGGACACAGTCATGAAAAACACCATGAAATCATTTTAGTTACACTAAGAGAGTACATATTATATGCCAAGATCAAAAAATATCATTTCTTTATTCATAAATTTCACTTCATGAGACATGATATATTAGAAGTGTGGGTATCTATGGATCTAGATAAGGAAACAACCATTGTTTTCTATGAGTATCCCAAAAAACTTTTTGATATATGGAGTTTATTGGGGGTGGCAGGTTACTATCAATTCTTTATACAAAAATTGTATAACCTTGAAACCCCACATATTGTATTTACCATTAAATTTGAAAAAATCTTTTATGTGTGAAAAATATATATATAAATTAAAGAATTTTCAAAGAAAAATGATGTGTACGTTTGAAGGAAATATATTGTATCCTATGGATCTATTTATAGTTTGTTGTTTGAAGAATGCAGAACCTGGGAATTATTTGATTCAATGACCTCTTCAAATGTTTAACACCTGGACCAAAAAATATCTTTGTCAAAATAAAATTATTGAAGTATTTATGAATTAAGATTCCAAAATTATATTTTATAATTATTTTTCTAAAAATGTTATTTTGGTCATAAGAATCATGAACCATTTAATGATTTTGTTAAAATTTAGAATCATGTATGTATTCATTATCTTAAGAGTTTTGGATACCATCATGGGTCCATGAGTTGCAGAATGATCATATGTTAAATGTCTTAAACACCCAATTTTATTTTTAATGTGATGGGATTATATAGGTACTATTGACATTTTGGGAGACATTTATGTCAATTAAACCCATCGATTTAGAAAATGTTTTCATGAAAAAGTTATTTAAGGAAGAATTTATTTAATTTTTTTTTGAAATAATATTAAAGGTATTGGAATCATTTGGGTTTATCTATGATATTGAAGAAATTATATGTTTTTACATTTACGGAATGTTATAATAACTATATTAACAATTTTTTGGAAAAATAAAAATCCTGCTGAAACTGGAGATTCTTCTGGGGCATGAACCCACAATTGAAGGATGATAAGGGTGTTACACCTACCACTAGCCTATGTGATGTTCTGGTTAATATGTAATTTTTTTCTTTAATGATCTAATGAAAAATTATTAAATATGTACCTATGGTGTTATTGTTGAGGTTTAGAGAAGAATGTATTGTATTGGATAACTTGTTTTAACCATATTAATTTTGTTAAATATTTAGAGACAGACACAAGGTCTTATCACTATTTAATGGATTTTATGATTCGTTAAAAGTTAATTATAGTGCTTCAGGTATTAAAAAAATTCTTTCTAGATATTCATTTTTTGAAGTAAGAGATGAATTGGAAATTGATAAATGCACAACCAAATTATGAAATTTTTGTTATGAAATTTAAATGTATCATGTATGTATATTCTTATATATTCGTTGGCAATAAAAAAATTCCCAATATTAGTAAAATAATCTTAAAATAATAATTTTATCAAATTACATTCATATCTAATGAATCAAATGGTAATTTATATAATCAATTGTGTCTGGTTTTTAGGTACTTTATATTCTATTTATCATTCACTTTCTTATGATAAATTATCTTTATCAATTATCTTTAATTATTAATGTTTTTCTTCTATTTACATATATTAACTTCTCACCTATGTAATCATATAAAAAACCTAGTTATTTTTTATTAGATATGAACTTCATATTTACCTTAATCTATTATTAAGTAGATGTTTTGTTAGATGATTTATGATGTGGGTTTTTCAAAAATGGTTTTCCCAAATGTCAAACCCTTGATTATAGAGATCTAATTTTAATTTAGAGGATATAATTTAATTAATTTGAGGGTAATTTAACACAAAATGATTTTAAAAGAATAAAATTGGTTTGGATAGAATATATGACACAAAAAACCAAGGTTATATGATAATCTATCACCTCAAGACATAATGATATTTTTCTATTAAATAAATTTAATATCTTCGTTATATTGTGGAACATGTATCCATTAGTCTAAATGAATTTTAATATAGTATACTATTATAACATAGAGATTAATTTGGTGGGTGTGAATAGAAATAAATGAAATTATTAAAATCATATGGTTACAACATTTATAAAAAACTCATTAAGTAAGTATTGATTATAAATAAAATAAGAATCATTTGAAATAAATAAGATATGTTTTCTGAGAAGCAATATTTTTTTCTTAAAAGGTGGTTTATTTGCACCCCGCACACATAATTTAAAATTATGTTTTACAAATTTTATAAAATTTATTTTATAAGATGAAATTTATTTTTTCAAATAATAAATCGAAACTATCTTAGTGTGAATTTTTTGTATTTCCCCTAAAAATATATATTTTTTAATATTGAAAATGATATTTTTCATTAAAAAGTAGCTTTTCATTTAAATAATTTACAAAGAGAAATTATATTTCATGTTTTATTTAATTTAAAATTAGTTAAATTATATTATAATATAACTAATTTAGGCCATTTTAATTAATTTCATATTGATGATTTAAATTAAAACATTGTAAAATTTGGAGAATGTTCTCTTTGAAAACCCTATTTCTCATCATGTCCATGGTTGTTAATTAATATTGGATTCTTATACTTCTATTAATTGAATTTGGAAATTTTTCTCAATATTTTGAATAAGAATAATTTATATTATCTAATATGTTAAACATAATTTTTTTACCATTTCGAATTGTAAATGTAGTAAAAATAATTACCCTAGTTATGGTAAAAACTGATTTACTAGGTGTTAAACTAAAAATATAAAGGTTAAAAAGAAATAATGTTTAAAAAACCCATTTTATAGCCACATTTAGACCTTTTCACCAATAATATCATATAATGACCCATTTTTTAGGCTTTTTAGTTATAAAAATGTGCATTTACTTGATTAATTTAACAAATTATAGGTGTGTCTTCTCCTCTATATTTAAAAGGCCTACCCTCCCCCCTATTTAGTCATACAAATCCTTTTAGTTTTTAAAATAAATGTCTCAATAATGTAATTAATCCCCTAAAACATAATTTATACATTTTATTTATCATAAACACAACCTCATATTTGTTTTGGAGAAATCCTAAAGAAGTTATGTTAAGATGAGCCAATGTTCTAATACAAGTATTTTTATATTGTTTCTCATTCCAACTCATTAAAATAATATTTAAATATGAATATATAGTAACCCTATAATCTCCCATACAATGATATGTTATTATGTTAAGGGTGTGACCTATTCCATCTCATATTTTATCAAATGGCCATTAAACTCATTAATCATGTGTACAATAGACTCCCGCATCAGAAACTGGTGTAATTAAATTTCCATCTCCACCTTTCATGGATAAAAATAATAATGGATTTAAAAAATTAATATGATATTTATGATATTGTTATTATTATTTAATTTTAAAATCATATATAACTTCTTATGTTTTAATTTGATTAAAATATGATAATGTCACTCGTGTGTATGGAAGACTACAACCTCACGAAGAGATGTGATTTGTTTTTCACTTACCCTTTACATGGAAGGTAACAAGGATACATTTTGTGAATATATGTAATATATATGACATTATATTTATCATATAAAATTAATATATCACCCAGTTTATTACTATTTCACCCATTAAGAAAATGACAATGTTGCACTTATGTACGTATATCCTACCGACTCCATAAAGTGATGTGATCCATTCTCCATGTTTAAATTTTAATAATGATTTTAAAAATGTATCTAACGAAAAAATGATACATGTAACATTAATATTAATTTATATATTATGGAGAAATATAATTTACACAATAACTATAACTTCCCTGAAAAATATGCATGAGAAAATAAGGCAATTAACTCATAAAATAATGAAAATAATGAAATATCATAGAAAAGGTGGAAAAATACTTCAAGGTGATCATATATGATATTATAAATATAAATATTGTTTTTTATGAGTTAAAAATATTACTGAAACCATTATAAAATATTTTAAAGAATGATCAACCAATATGAAGCATTACATAAGGGACATCATCTCAATTTCCCTTCGCTGAGGAATATTGGAATGTTATACACCTTATTTCATTTATATGGTATATATACTAACAATTTGACATGAAATTTCATGATAAAATAATAATTCCTGGTATTTTAAGATCAAATTTAGATTATTTCATCTATGGTGAATTTAATTTAAAATTACCAAGTGGTAAAGAAATTTATAACTCAATTTATTATCATTGGGTTATATTAATTCTTTGTTATCATTTATATTAACTAAATTTGTGTGTATTTAATTTTATTTATATTATTCTTTATGAAATTATTTTATACTGATTAAAATTTAATACACAAAACATATTCGATAGTTTATTCTCACATCAATGTTATGATCTCTATAAGGGTTTGTTTCACAATCTCATTTGAAACAGAATTATTTACACATGAATTTAAATATAAAGAAATCACAAAATCATTGCCTAAATAACCCAATTCATTTTATTCTCCTCGTTTTATTCAATAAATTTTCAATTAATAGAACTATTAACCACTCTTTGGTTCAAAAAATGATTAATAAAATGTTTTGTCCTAAAATTTGACTTTATTTTTCCCTTCAAGAGAAAATACATTTTCTTTCAAAACCATGATAAAAATATACTATCACAATGTATTTTAAATTTATCCAAATGATATATAAACTAAATTTTTTCCTATTTATGAATTTTACTGAATTTCCGAAATGAATCACCATGTTGTTTACCAAACAAGGCCCGTTGGGATTTTTCTGAAAAATGTGAAAGGGATATTTGTTTTAACATGTACGGAATTGACCGATATCAGGACCAATCAATTTTTAAATTATTATTTTACAAGATTCAAATTATATTTTAAAATAAAATGTTTTTCAAACATTTATTTTGAAAAATATTTTAAATGTAAAAAGGAAATTCTCCAAAATAATATTTTGATGAATTTTTTTGGAATATATATTTGTAAAGGAAGAAGATACTTTATTTTATATATAATCCACTAGGGATATGTAGTTTTAAAATCTCAATTATTATTTACATGGATAATTTTTGATCATTTTGTCCATATAATGTATTGAAATTAACTTTCATCACTCAGGGTTTTAGTCATTAAAAATCCCTTAAAATATTCACATTTCTGTGATCATTGAATAGTAAATTTCACCTAAATATCTATTTTATTTATCTTTTATTATATTATATATAAAACTATACATCATTTCTATATATGATGTTCTACAATGAATGTTATTAGATTTTATAGGAAAATATTTATAAATTGGTATCACATACTCAACACATCTGTTTGATGATAAGGAATATTGACTCATAAATTAAATATATTATTTGACATTTGATATATTCTTTGTACAAGAAGATACTAGTGGGGCCATATTATAGATAGTATATTAATTGATCAGAAATATCATGAGATGAATTAGTTGGCTAGCCTTAATTAAATGGGTTTCTAGTGTATACCTACCCATCAGCTTTAAACTGACTATTTAAAGGCATTTAAAACATTGGTATCATGATTCCTGATATCATGGGGTATGAAACTTTATAATTTACTAAATTAATAATTCAATTATTATTATAAATTATATTTCCTCAATGATATTATATTTTGATGCATTTAATTCTAATTTTATTAATTAAATGGAATGTGTGTCTAGTTATTTAAATTTAATTATTTATTATGTCATTTATTTTTATGATATTCAAACTATTTAAATGGAATGTGAGTTATGTTATCTACCTTTCTATGTTTATTATTTATACCGATTCATCATATATTCTACTATGCATAACCATTATTGAGAATATGAGATCACCCTTATTTTTTTTCTATTCCATGGAATCTGTGATGTGTATAATAAATGATATGAAAGTTTATTCTATAGGGAATAATTATATACTAAAAAAATTATTTTTTACTTTTTGTATTAGAATATAATATGAGAATCATGTATATATCTAGTTTACCAATAGTACTAGGTAAATTATTCATTTTGGATTTGATTCCTTGTATCTTATACCATTTCAATAAAGTATACATCAACTATGGTTTACTAGTGTCTGGGTTATTACATCTATATAGAAGACAAATCTGTGATTTCTTGTACAAGTAGGAATTAATATAGATTGGGGTTTTCAAGGGATTCTGTGAAGAATGACAATGTCAAGCTTCTGATTTATCTACGTGGAAATATAACATTCAATTGGTTTAGTAGAGGAATTCTTATGGATTCTATTTTATCCTGGTACACCCTAAGAGGGGTGGGGAGAATCCAGTTATCAACCGCTTCTTTTAGGTTCATAATTTATTGTCTACAAGTTTTTTGAAACTCATTATTCCAATATATTTGGAACACATATTCACCAAACTCAAAAATTCAGAAATATAATAGAAAAAAACATTGATTATTTTGTGTACCCCTAATGGATAGTGTTAGAATAATACTCTGATGATGATTTGGTAGTACATGAATGCACTAAAATTCATTGGATAATTTGGATTGAAAATATTTTTCCACAGTCACTCCATGAAAGGCATACTATATTTAAAATATATTCTTGGATGGAACACTACCTCACTTGGATCACATCCATCATGTTCTCCATGCTAACCAAAGTGGATAAAGTATTCCATGATTTAATGAAATGAAGTGTTATTTTATTTCTTCAGATTTTTTTTTTGAGTATGTTGCATCATGATATTGATAGTATGATGCTCTTATGTGGTCATTGTTTTTTAAAACAATCAATGAATATAACTACCTAAAATGTATGCTAAAAATTTCTATGAAATATGTTCTTCACAATTTAGTATTCAATATAAACTTTTCTTCTCACAAAAACCTCTTCACTTAGAAAATAGTTTATTTATTCATGGATCCTATATAGACAGAATAATATATGATACTTCCTTTTTAATAAGAACTCCCCATGCATTCAAGACTTGTAATACAATATTCCTTTATATGAAAATTTCATTGATATACGACCAGCTATACATCTCTCTATTTAGAACAACTTTGGATCTTCATAGCTACATATTTTTTCTTTAGTAATGGGATTAATGAGGTGTCTAAAGGAAAAACATATGAAAAAATACCACTTATTCAATGAAAGATATTTTACTTTTTATAATTCCAAATTATAGTATATATCCATAAAAAATAAATCTCCTTTTTAACATTTTACTATGATTAATGGTATGTGATATTGTTTCCATTGGAATTATCTACAAAATAACAACATATTCACAAATGAATTTGTTTCCATCAAAAACTTCATCTGTTCTAGGTTCCCTCCATGTACTTCTGTAGAAACTAAGTTAAAGTTTTTCCTTTTCCAAAAATATTGTTTGGATTTTAAAAAAACTCTGTGAAAAATCTCACTTTTGATCTAAACCATCACATAAATTCACTATGAAATATAGATATCCATGGAAAAATATTTCTTAAATAGAAGTATAGTTATTGATTTAGAAACATCTACCATGATTCTATTTTCAAAAAAAAAAAATCTTCAATGGACTTTGGACTCCATTCTCATCCTATACGGTATTGACAACATAGAAAACACCCCGTCAATCATCATCATAGATCACATTGGTTTAAATATTCTCTCCCTTTGGGTATGTTATAAATACTATGGGAAATTAAAACCCACACGCTCTAATAACCCATGTATAAATAGAATGATTTTTTATATTTATTGATATTCTTGAATTAAATTGTTATATTCATATTATTTATTAATTATTAAAATAAATAATTATTTTTTGATTATTTTTTTAAAATAGTATTTTACAATTATAGAATTTTAATTTTAAAAAACAAATTTCATTTTTGAGTTCATAATTTCAAACTTTTATGGAGATGAATTTTTGAGAATTTCTTATAAATATTTAATTTTTGGTGAATAAAAAATACATCTTTGTTATAAAATACAGTACCTTTTTATTAAAACATGAAGACAAATTTCTGAAATGAAATTTATTAAATTTATTTAATAACTAAATTATATTTTATTATAGGAATATTGATGATAAATAATTTAGAACAGGTAAATTATAAATTATTTGATGGTAAGTATAATAATTATTGTCAGTACTGAAGCAGTGCATGCGCCACATAGACAATGTGAAATTTCGTTCGTTAGAGATAATAATTGAGTCCTAAAAATAATTTTCATGAAATTTTTATTAATTATTTTTTATAATTGATTTTTTGTATGGTATTTTCTAATTTTAGATTTATATAACCTAATTATTATCCAAATTCATGTGCAATACTTGTATGAGGAAAGAGAATACCAAATTAACAAATTAAATAAGATTTATTCTCATGTATATGACTAAATATAGATAATGAAAAAATATATAATATTAATTTGAACATAATTTATTTATTTTTATGATATTAATTTATTTTTAATTTTTTTAAATGAAATAATTATCTTTATGGTTGATGAAACATCAATAAGGTTCTTGTGTACGCAGGATAAAAAAATTAAAAGTATTTTTTAAAAAAAATTTAGTTCAATTAAACATCCTAAAACATGGGAAAATGTTTTTATTTAAAATTTTTTACCATTATCTTTATTTTAATAAAATTTGGATCAATTTGGAGCAACATGAATCACTTTATTCATTTTATAAAATTTTATTTAAAAGTATTTCAAGTTGTTTACACTATAGTTGTTAATTAGTATAATTTTTTAATATATCATTTTATAGATGTTTTATTCATATATAAATGGTAATTTAAATTATAATGAATATATATTCTTCATTATAATTTATTTTTTATTTTTTTTCATAAATTTACAAATATAAAGGCTTTCAAAATGATGATGCAAGGTCTATTTAATTAATAGATAAATCAAATTAATGACATTAAAAATAATAAAAAAAAATTCAATTTGTGATTTTTTAGATAATTTATGATTTATCTATATTAATATGATATATATAAAATATGATAACATAATTTATTCAAATTTTAAACTTTTTTTGTCGTTTTTAATGTCATTGTTTTGAATAATGTTAAATTTGAAAACAATATATTTTCATGAATAAATTTATGGATAAATTTAATAAAAATGAAAAAAATTGTGATTAATTAAAAAAATGATAATAATCATTTGAAAATGTAATATCCTAAGAGTTTTAGTATTTTTAAAATAATTTAACTCTATATTAAAATAATTATATTTTAATATTTTAAGTAATTCTTAATTTTTCCCTCGCATCAATTATTAAAGGAGATTCATACCTTTACAAATATTCATTTCCATAATCCATATTTCAAGAATAAATTCTAATATATCACCTTATCCTCATCCCTTTACACATTATAGTACTTTTTGTCTCCCAAAAACACCACTTCCATGATCATAAGGAGGTTCTCAAGGAGAAATTTGGATTAGTAAATTCGTTATTGTTCTCTTTTAAATTCATTCTTACTTCTAACTTATCCAAACCTACTATACAATTATTAATGATAACTATCATATCATATATATACTATGATGTTTTTTAATGATATATTCATAATAAAATACATTCTTTTCTCCTTTTGGTCTTAAATAACAAAATCGTCGTCCATGGTGTGTAAATTCACCGCCTTTGTGGGCGATGAGTTTTAGTTTTCCTTTACATTAATCCTAAAATGTTTAAATTAACCTATATTTTTTTAAAATTAACTATATATATATATTTTCCCACTTTTATATTATTAATTCTATTTGATATGTAACTCTACAATAAACTGACATTGGAATCCCTAAAAAGAACGCACACGAAACAATGAAAAGTACAACATATTTGTAATAAATGAGTGAAAAATGTTATAAGAAGATTATTTAAGTTATTATAAACATGATTAAAACTCTGGAATAAATTAATAATACACTTAAAACTATTATAAAATATTTTTTACACTTTTTAAGGAAGTGGAACCAGATGTAAGGGACTTTACTTTTAAAATCCTTCTTAAATGACTCTTTGATGAAATTCAAAATGATAGTCTTTTTTAAGCGACATGATTAATTTATCCTGATTTCAAGAATATTTATTACTATAAATATTCCTTTATATGTTTTCATAGTTCTTTATTTAGAATATGATTTCATTATTATGTGCAGAGTTTTTATATTTGAAGAGTTATTTTTTTTAAGAAAATGAAAATTTGATATCTGAAATTGTTTTTCTCTTGATTTTAATTATGTTATCAATGGTCTTATTCATTATATTTTGCTTAAAAGTTGTTTATTATGGGTTTATCCTATTATATCTCAGGAAATTACATTTTTATCCCCATTATAGCTCAAGATATGACAGGTTGGGCCCTATTATAGCTCAAGATATGAGGGGTGAGCCCCATTATATCTCTATAAAGCATTGGGTACACTTGAGATGGAAGTGGATCAAAATGTTATTATATTTTTAAGGAATAATATTAGATTGATATGGTAAATATTTCCCAAGTCAACATCATGATTATTTATTCATGATAATGAGTTTTCAAGAAAATGGTTTTAATGGGTTTCTATGTTTTCAATGAACTTACAATTTTTTGTATTTATGTTCCTTACTGATATTTTTGTTCTCATACTATGTTTTTTGATAAAAATTCATTGGTTATAAATATTGGTAAGATAAATTTGGAATTCATGATGAATATTATCAATAATTTTTGAATAAATTATATTTTATTTTAAAAAATTATCTTTTTTAGTAAATAAATACTATTTTAGTAGTGTCCAATTTTTATAAATGTGGAATGATATATACAATTTATGACCTAATTCCATAAATATAAAAACCTATAATGATATTAAATTTGAAATAATGTATAATTCTGGACTTATCTCATGATTATATAATATTTTATGTTTAGTTCCTTATAGTTAGTATCAATGGTTGGTTTAGATTACCTGGGAGGTTTGGATGATGTTAATAGAATACCTTAAGTGAGTTTTTTTACATTGTGTTTGATTTCATAATATATTCCATTTTAATATTACTATGTTTCTGCATCTAAAATATTTATATTCAAAATGTTTTTCCATATATGAAACTAAGAAGCTCATGTAAGAAGACACCGAGAGGCTTATATCCATTTTAATACGATGCTAGGAATTATTTAAATTGAAAAAGTGTAGTTTCTGATAGTAATGGATTAGTTGAATTAGGTGATAAATTGTGGTGGTATTTATTCAAGAGAATAATATGTTCTACCGTGAATGAAAATGTTTTTTTGGAGCTTTTCATGTGGAAACATCTCATATATTTCAGTGATCATCTGACCCATTGGTTGGAGAAGGATGGATCAATGCTTTTGAAAAGATATTTGATGTCAGGGGATGTTCGGAACATCAAAAAGGGAAATGTTTTTGTTTATAAATTTTAAGGAGAATTAGGTTGATGGTGTTATTTGGTTAATAATACTAGAGAGAAAAAAGATCTTGTTCAAGGGAATGGGAAACATTTAAGAATCCTTTCCTTGAGAAATATTTCGCTATAGTTTCTCAACTATGAATTGAAAAATAAACTCTTGAATTGAAGAAAAAAATGAAACTTTAATAGCTACATATATAGAAAAGATTACAAGATTATGTAGGTATGTTCCATATTTTATTCGGTACACTGATAGAATAATTAATCAGTTTTACTATGGATTAAAACTAATTTTATGAAGAGTTTCGGCTTCATGAGAATTTAAAATCTATGAGAAATTTTTTCATTGTTCCAAAAAGGTTTATATATATTTTTATAACACATATGTTATTCATGATGATATGAATAATTAGCAGTCATGTTTACAGGATTTGGTGAAGACTTTTGCAAATAAATTTCAAGGTAAGAAAATCAAATTCACTCTTGTGAAAAGTGCGGTAAAAATCATCCTACAGAACGTCTAGTAAATTATAGGAAGCACTATCGATGTGGAATTTTTAGACACGTGAATGGTGATTGAAAAGAAAATGATTAGAAAAACAAAGATAAATTGATGGTAAGATGATTTAACTATATGGTTTTGGGTCATTTATTCTAATGTGTGTCTAAATATTGTCACTCATACGAGAAATTAGAATGATCGGAAATATAAGGTTATGAAAAAATCCTTTACAAGTACATCTGTTGATGTTGATCCATTAAATAGAGAGGTATCAGGTACATTGCATGTTTTTACAGAATATTCCATTGTGTGATTTGATTCGGGGTCTATACAGCCATTTAATTTTGAAACAATTCCTCATAAATTTGAAATTACACCTCAATAAATGAATGTAAAATTTATGGTGAAAACACAAAGAAAACATAGACGAAAAAATAAATTATAATAATCATACAATCATTTTCTATAAAAGGAATTTTCCTAAAAACCTTATTATTTTGTATTTTTTAGATTTTATGTTATCTTCGGTATGGATTGGATGTCTATTTATAATGCTAAGATTGAAAATAGAGCTAAAAAAGTTGTTTTTTCAGAAAGAGTTATTTTTTGTGTCAAATAGCTTACTAATATCATTGATAACTAATCAATAAGATGAAACTATTAAAAGATAGAAATGAATGTTGGATTTCACATATTATTGAAAATAAAAGGTTTTATTTTATTAATGATGTGCTAGTGGTAAATTTGTAACTTGTTGTTCTTCTTGATGATTTTCCGACTGATGTTCCTGATAAATAGGTCAAATTTACTTTTGAAAAAGTTACTAATTCTATGAAAATTTCAAACCCCTTTTATTGAATGTCTCAAGTAGAATTTCTAGAATTAAAAAAATAGTAGCATGAATTATAATATAAAGGCTTCATCTGACCAAGAACTTCTCCATGGGGATCTCATGAATTGTTTGTTACAAATAAAGATAGTTCAATGAGACTTTTCATTAATTATAGAGCCTTGAATAACATTAATATTATGAATAATTAATTTTTTGACACATTTCAATTATTTTTCTCCCAACAATGGGGAGCACATAATTGTTCATAGGTTGAAAGGAGTTCAGGGTACCATCAATTGAATGTAAAGGAAGAAGACAATACAAAGGACATATTTTGTACTAGATATGGGTATTATGAATATGTAGTAATTCCATTTTTTTAATTAATGAAATTTCTCTATTCATGGATCTTATTAATAGAATATTCCACGAGTTCATGGGTAAATATTTTTTTGTGACGATTGAGGAAATTTTGGTAGATTCTAAAACTAAAAAGGATCATTAATGAAATATAAGTGTTGTTTTGAGAACAATAAAAGAAAATAAAATATATAGAAAATTTAGAAAGTGTGAATTTTGGTTGAAAAATTATTTATTCCTTCATCAAATTGATTTTAAAGATGACATAACTATTGATCCTTCAAAAAAGAATGTTTTGGACGAATTGACAAGAACCAAAAATATTACCACGTTTTTTTTATTTTTCTGGGATTAGATTGTTATTACCATAGATTTTTTTAATTATTTTTCAGTTATCTAGCCCACTAACTATGATATGTCAAAAAGGTGTTCAGTTCATCTGGATAAAAGAATGTGATAATTGTTTTTTGGAATTGAAAAGAATATTGGGGAATAATAATGTTTTTTCACTACCTTTCAGAAATAATAAAATTTTTATCTATGATGAAACATATTTTAAAGGAATTGGTTGAGTCCTAATATAAAATGATTAGGTAATTACTTATGCATCATGTCAGCTAAAACCTAATGAGTGAAATTACTATACACATGATTTTGAATTAGATTCTATTATTTTTGAATTAAAAAATTTGGATGTAATATTTTTATGGAGTAATGTGTGAAATATGTGTTGATAAAAAAAGTTTTAAGTATATATTTACTCAGAAATAATTGAATATGAGATAGATAATATGCTAGGTACTATTCCAAGATTATGATTTCATAATTCTTTAACATCCAAGAAAAGGAAACAAATTTTATAGTGTATTGAGATTAAAGGTTATTGCTAAATTAACTATGATACATTTGGAATGTGATCCTTTGGTTAATGATTTGATGAATTTTGTATTGTATGTTGTTGGTGTAGAAAGTTTCTAAGTTTTGTTTGGTGCAAGTGAAGTCATCTCCATCAAAAATAATTATGCAAGAATATAGGGACGATTGTGAATTTCAATAAATATAGAATTTGTAAAATGGGTAAGTTGATTGAATTTAACATTTATAGTGACTTTTTTTGGATTTTTGGGAAGAGATTATGTGGGACTTGTGATTCACTATTAAATAAATAGTTGTTATGAGAATCTCATTACTCTCCTTTTTTAGTTCATCATGGATGCACAAAGATGAATTGGTATTTTCAGAAGTATTACTAGTGGGATGGAATGAAAAAGTTATTTTTTATTTCAACATGAAATTTTTTACATGTCACTAGGATGAATTATAGAGGAATGTAATGAAGGGGATGAATAAACCATTTACTATGGCATAGTGGAAATGGGAAAATATATTCATGGATTTCATAGTGATACTTCCAAATACATCTCGAGATAACGATGCAATTTTGGTTATTATTGATCAATTGAATAAATATTCTCATCTTATTTTAATTGAGACAACCTATATTTATATCAACTTTCTCCATTGTATCTAAAGGATATTTTAATGTTATATGGAGTGCCTCTCTCTATTATATATAATCTTGATTCTGAGTTAACTTCTTATATTTGGAATGGAATTCAGAAGTCAATGGGAACTATATTAAATTTAAGCCCATCATTTCTTCCTTAATATGTTGGACAATTATAGAGAAAAATTTAGAAATTTAAGGATATGATTATATCTTTTTCAATAGATTATCAGGAATTTTGGGATCAACATCTTTCATTAGTTGAATTTTCTTATAAAAAAAAATTTCATTACAGTATATACATGGCACATTTCGTGGAACTATAAAGAAAGAATTGTCGAACTCCATAACTTTTGGATAATTTTTTGGAAAAGAAGTTTATGGGACAATAATTAGTAGAGGAAGTGGAATATAAATATCAGTTGATCAAGAAACATATGAGGACAGATGAGTGTAGGAATAAAATTTATGCAGATAACAAGAGGAATAACCAATCTTTTACGGTAGGTGATCATGTCTTCCTTAAAATATCTCTATTGAAAAGTGTTATTTATTTTTGTAAAAAGGAATGGTAAGTAAATGGTTCATTAAACATTATGAAATTTTGGATAAATTTTGACCAGTTTCCTACCTAAAAGCCGTTCCATAGATTTTATCTTAGGCACATAAGTGTTTTTCATATTTCAGTGTTCGGAAATTATGTTCCAGATCCATCTCGTGTTTTGAGAACAGAAGTAGTTCAGTCAGAAGAGAACTTTTTTTGAAGATAAACCTATTCAGATTCTTGATCATAGAGAGAAGTTATTATGGAATATGGTAATTCACTAGGTTAAGGATTTTTGGAGAAACCACATGGTTGAATAAGAACATGGGAATCTGAAAATGCTATAAGGGGAAAAGTGTCCCCATTTATTTAATATGTAAATAAAACCATGAGGACACAATTTCAATAGGTGGGAAAATGTAACAACCCATGTACAAATAGAATTTTTTGTGTTTATATTTATTATTTCTATTTAATTAAATAACTTTATTAATTATGTCAAGTGATTCATAAAGTAAATAATTTAATATATGGTTATTTTTTAAAAAATATTTATTTTTAATTATAAATTTTTTGTATTAAAAACTAATTTCAATTTTAAATTCATAATTTCGAAATTATGTTATTTTGAATTTTTTATGATTTCCAATAAAAAATTTATATTTGGTGAAAAGTTAAAATATATTCTTTTAAGAAAATAGGATTTTTATGTCCTAAAGATATCATTATGATATTAAATTTATAAAATTTATTTAATAACTAAATTCTATTATATAAGATAAATATTGAATGTAAATAATTCATAACATGTAAATTAAAAATTATTATAAGATAAGTATAAAAATTATTATCAGTGTAGATGCAGTGCTGCCAAAACATTAAAAATGTCAAATTTGGTTCATTAGAGTTCATAATTGAGTCCAAAACACCATCTTCATGTATTTTTTATTAATTATTATGTACAATTGATGTTGTGGGATTATAGTTCATAATTTCAGTGTTAAAATAAAATAAGTCATATCCAAATTTATATGCAATGCTAGCACAATCCAAATAAAGAAAAAATTAATAAATTAAAGAATTTTAATTGATATGTATTTGAGAAAATATAAATTAAAAAATATATAATATTATTTGGACCATATTTAATTTTTTTTATTATTATTATTTATTATAATTTTTATAAATGAAATTTTTATATTTAATCCTGATGCAACAAGAATGTAGTGCTTGTGAAAGTAGAAGATAAATAAATAAAATGTTTTTCCATAAAATTAAATATACCATTCAATTTTCCAAAACAAGACTCAATATTTTTATATAATAAATTATCTACCATTAACTTAATTTTATTCTAGGGAAATTTAGGACCCACATAAATCACTATATTCCAATTATAATATTTTCTTAAAAGTACATCAAGTTGTTCACACTATAGTTTTTAATAATTATAGTATTTTAATAAATAATTTTATTGAAGTTTAATTAAAAATAATAATTTTAAATATAATAAATTTATCTTCTTCATTTTTGTTTTTCATTTTTAGGCGTCAAATTAATAACATCAAGGGTTGCACAACAATGATGCAGTATTTATCTAATTGATGAATAAATAAAATTAATGACTTTGGGAAGAATAAAATAAATATAATTTGAGATTTTTAAGACAATTAAAAATTGAACTAAATGAATATGATATGTATAGGATATATTAAAAAAGATAATTCAAATTTGAAACTTTTTATTGATTTTTTTAAATTCATAGTTATGAATATTGTATAAATTGAAAAAATTAATTTTAATGAATAAAATATTTTATTGAATTATTTAGAAATAAAAAAAATATTTAAAAATGCTAAAAATTATAATAATTTTTTTGATAATGTGATAACCTATGTTTTTAGGAAATTTCAATGTTTTTATCCCTATATTTTACTAATTATATTTTAATATTTTATTTAATTCTAAATTTCACCTCACATCAATTATAAAAGGAGACTCACCACTTCACAAAATTTGATTAAATTAATCTATATTTTATGACTATATTCTACCAAATTACCATCTCATCATTCTTTTACACATTTTATTACTTATAGACTCAGAAAAAGACCAAAACCAATATCCAAAGGAGTTTCTCAAGTAGATATTTTCAAGGGGTAAATTCATTCTTTTTCTCCTTTAAAATCATTCCCACTTTTACATTATCCTCAACTCCTATAGAATGTTTATAGATAACTAAAATATCTAATATATATTATAATTTCTTTGGTTTGATAGTATACCCATCATAAAATCTCTCAGTTTCTCCTTTTATTCCTAAATAATGAAATCAATGTCCATAGTGTGTCAAATCAATCTCTTATAGTAAAATTATATAACAAATTAATAACACTATTCAAACCATTATACATGAGGATTGATGAATTTTTTTATGGAATTCAAACTCCAAGTAGGTGACCTTTCTTTTAAAAACCTTTTAAATGTCTCTTTTATGAAATTAAAAAGTATCCATTTTTTATACGGCATGAGTTGTTTATCGAAATTTCATGTTTATTTATTACTATAATGTTTCCTTTATATGTTTTAATATTTATTTGTGAAGAATATGATTTCATTATTTGTAATGGTTTTTTATATTCTAAAATTAATTTTATGGAAAAATGGTATTTTGATATCTGGATGTGTTTTTCAAAAGAGTTTAATGGATATATCTAGATGTGTATTCATGATATGTTCCCTTGGAAATTTTTTATTAATATTTAAGTCCATTATATCTCAAAATATGATGGGTTGAGCCCCATTATAACCCAATATATGATGGGTGAGCCCTATTATATCACTCTAATGCATTGGGTACCTCAGAGATGGATGTTGACTAATAGGTTATTCCACTTGTAAGGGTGAATTTAAGAGTGCTATGGTAAATATGTATAAAATATACTGAATGATTTTTTTTCTTTCTAATTATTTTTTATGAAATGGTATTTTAATGGGTTTTCTTGTTTTCATTAGACTAACGATATTATTTCATTATGGTATATATTGTGAATTTTCTGCTCATCTGAAGTTTAGAAATGTCTGTCCTAGGGTATAAGGATGGGTAGGATAAATAATTAAGTCATGGTGAATGTTATGAAGATTTCTCAAATAAATCAACTATTAATTTAAATGATTTATATTTGTTATGAAATGGATAGTATTTTAGTACTGTCCAATTTGTATAAGTATAGAACGTTATGTATGATTTATGACTTAATTCTATAAATCTATTAAATTTTAAATATCCACATATGAAATAATGTAAAATTATTGATTTAACTCAAGATTATGTAATGTTTTATGTACATGACCTTATACACACATTTTTTAATTCTTCGTGATAGTAATATATCAACTCACCCATTACATTAATTAGACATGATTATTTATCAATGTATAAAAATGATATAAAGTGAGAAATATAGGAATAATGAAATTATATATTCTATAATTCCCCTTGTACTCATACTTGATCAAATTTCATTCCTTGTTTAATCTATAACCTCCCATAGATATCATCACCCCTAAATTTCACATTATGAATATTCCTCTAAATTTTAAACAATTTCCTCCCCCTTTTATAATGACCCCCAAAACAGAGTGAAACTACAAGTCATGAAATAACATTTAATGAAATATATGCAATTGGTATATGAAAAATTCATAAACTCTTCAAACTAAGGGAGGTTGTAGAAATTTGATGTTGAGCTGATCTATCTCAGACATTGTGTTGGCCAACAACATAGTCATGATATCTGCCACTAGGTCACTAGTTTCAACATGTTCCACTATAATGATCCATTATTCTAATTTTTCATTAATTAAGTGATACCTTATATCTATATACTTGGTATGAGGTTGTCATACTAATTTTTTTTGTGAGATCAATCACAATATTTTGATCATTGAAAATTACCATCATTTGCTTCACCATTTTATAAATGTTAAACTATTATGTATTATGCAACAAAATCTCATTGAAATACTTATACATTGATAACTATTATTCATGTAATATATTTAGTGAATTTATTTCATGATTCTTACTCAACAAGTCTATACATTTATTTTGAATGAATAAATCACCACCAGTAATGGATTTTTGATCCACCACATCAACATCCCAATAAGTGTAAGAAAAAACTAATAATATACAATAATTTCCTATAATAAATAGAAAATAAAATTATATATTACATTGTATGTACTTGATGATTTTTTAACTACTAAGAAATGACCATATTTTGTATTACATTTGAAAGGATCCACTAAAATATTTGTAAATACAATATCTATTTTTATTGAATAAAAATATAGAAAGCTTCTAATTACAATCTTTCACATATTGAGATCTACATATTTCTCTTACTCATGCTTCCTCAATTTCATTTAAAATATAATTAGAGTCAATATTGTTTTGGAACCATGCATGTGGATTTTTTAGCATATCTCTTTCATACATTACATGATAGGTGAAAGTTTATTCCTTCCATTATAACGTATGTAGTCTCTAAAATAATCAGAGTTCACCAATAATGGACATATCAAATTATTTTTTCATGTTATTAAATAATTCTTCCAAAAATTTCTTCTAGATTAAACATCAAATGATATCATCCACATACACAAGAACCATAAACTAGTCTTCCCTAGATGCATTCATGTATTGATTTTAGTTGAAACAACCCCTTTTAAATTGAAACTTTTTAAAATGTGAATACTTCCAGGCATACCATGATTATGGTGATTTATTTAGGTAATATGAATCCTTCTTAAATATAAATTTTTTATTTTCATTACAAAAAATCAGAAATCCCAATGATATTCAAATATGAACTTCTCTGTTAAGAATCCCATTTAAAAATTCTATTTTTCAAAATCAGATGGTTAAAATTTTATCCTTTCTAAATTATCATACTAAATAGGATCCAAATAGAATATAGTATATCCATGGGGGATTATTTTTCTTTAATTTTAACCCCATTAATTTTTTTTATATCCCACACAAATTAGAAACATAATATTTATAATCACATTTACATGCTAATTGAATTTGTTCTTATAAATAAACTTCATTATAAAAACATTATGCTGTTATGAAATTTTAAGAGGACCCCATGTAAATATTTTACCAATATGATCTTATTAATAATTTATATATTTAACACATGATTCACGTTTTTCTACTTCATTGAATAAGGTTGGTTTTACTTTTGAATGCAATGCCACATGTTCTAAATTTATTATTCTCATTCCCTAAGATGGTGTAGATATATTACCAATAATACTGGATGGATCTACCTATACCATCATATTTATCTATTGATGTGTGATGTTAATTTCTTTAAGAACAATCTCCTACTATGATTTATCATCAAATCCAGCATCATTTGGAAAACATTTCACAATTTTGGGACTTAGACAATTCTCATTTTTTTCTACTTATTAATCATTAAAAAATTATTGTTTGGGTTTCAGTAGTTATTTTCATCTTTTTCATCAATGAAATTAACATGATGAGTCTCAAAATTTTTATCCAACTTTATGTTAATTCATTTGAAGGATTTACTATTTTTTGATAAACCAAGATGTAATGACCTAGAAATTCCATGTAAATTTTTTTAATTATATGGGAATTTTACGAGTCCACGAAAATTGACGGAATGTGATTTTGAGGCCTGGTGTGGCTGGAATGAATTTATGAACTTTTTCTCAGGTACATACAGTAAACATGTGAGCTGGTTTTTGTAACTTTTAAACCAGTTCTCAGAAGTGAAATATGAGGGCATCGTTGAACACGCAGCGCCGATATTCTCTTAAGAAGACCTTCACCTTGACCACAGTAGGTCGAGGGTGAATGATAGTTTTTCACTTTTTCGTGGAAAGATAAAAATAAAAATTGTTTAACAGTTTTATTTTTATTTGAAACTCCCATGTGAAGGTGATAATGGTGGGGACCACCTGAAAAAAAACCCTTCCAAATGGGTTATGGTGGTGGGGACGACCAGATCCTAAAACCCACCAATTTTGAATTCCTAAAGGTGGGGCCACTCAAACCCTCACAGTTGGAGAAACTCTTAAACTCCCCCTTTAATGTCGAGAAGTCTCTTGAGCTTCCTCCACATTAATTATTCCAACACCTCTTGATTAATGATTCCAATTCAAATTAAATTAATAAAACCAACATTTATTTATATTGGATATTATTCTGTTGGGAGAAGTGTTGGAAAAGCTCTTGGAGAAACTTTTATCCTCTCCAACGAAGAACACCTCCCAATGAAGAACAACCACCAGAGATTGAAGAATGAGAAAACCGACCCTCAACTGGATCAGAATCACCTTACAGAGTAAACCAATGTCACTATAAGAAAATAGGTCTATACCAATGGTTTTGAAAAAAAATTGTGGGTATAGGGATATTAGGAGAACCTATACCCACGGTTGTGCCAAAAACCATGGGTATAGTTTTATTTAAAGACCTATACCCACGGTTTTCTCCAAAATCGTGGGTATAAGGTATTTTCCGAAGACTTATACCGACGGTTTTTGGAAACCGTAGGTATTACGGTTTTTATTGAAGACCTATACCCACGGTTCTCCAGAACTGTGGGTATAGCTTTCCCGCGTTATGGCGGGGAACGAAACATAGGCGAGACACGAAAAATTTGGTGGGTAGACATTATTTCATATATTAATATATATATGTCGATATATGAATATATAACAGATAAAAATTCCAGGTTGGTTGGTCCGTTGGTGGGGGCTGGGCCGTGAGACTCTGCACAAGTCATGAGATCGAAACCTCATGAAAGGTTTTTTTGAATTTAAATATGCAATATTAATATATATAGGCAGATAGATGAATATATAACAGATATAAAACCCAGCTCAGTTGGTCCACTGCTGTGTTGCGGCGCTGAGTCCTTGTGAATGGCCCTGTTTCGAAACCCGCTGGTTGTGATTTTTTAGATAACAACATTGTTATGAATATATTATAATAAATTTATCTTTACATAAATCAAAATAAGTCAGCTCGTTTGGTTCGCTGATTTGCATGGTGGAGCCTCCCTACGGGTGGCATGGGTTCAAAACCTGTTGCACACGATTTTTGAAAATTTTAAATTTCCCACGGTTTTCAAACAATGGGTAAGTTCCCTGCCACGCTGTACACCAACGTGTTGCTGTGTGAAACACCTATACCCATGGTTCTACAAAACTGTGGGTATAGGTCAAGACCCCTATCCCGACGCCGTTCTAGCCCACGGTTCCCAAAACCCTGGGTATAGCCTATACCCACGGTTTTGAACAGTGGGTATAGCCTATACCCACGGTTTTGAACTGTGGGTATAGGTCATTTTTCAGTAGTGTGTAGGACATCTTCAATGACAACACACCAACAATTGGGGAAACTCCAACGTCACCGAATTCACCCATTCCATTGACAACGAGAAATCAAGGTAGGGGTGTGTTTAAAATTGATCCCTGTTAATTTTTCCACTCACATTGAATCATCTCCCTTATGACACTTTCTACAGCTCTAATGAAGAGGTTGAATGCCAAAAAAACATGGCCTGACCCCTCCGTTGTTCTTCCTGAATGGTGTGCTCATCGCAATGGAAGAAGGTGGATTTGTGATACGGTGACGAATGAAGAGTGGCTAGCCGAACCGGCCACCGAAGAAGGAATGGCGTGCAGCCGTGCCGCACGGAGAGGACGGTCGGCCAGCTGGCTGGTCGTAGCGGACCACGACCTCCGCACTGCCTCGTGTCTCAATACGGCCTCTTAGGCACCCACGGCCTCCGCCGCTCCGCGACCCCCATGGCTTCCTCCGCTCCATAGCACCCGCAGCCTCCGTGGCCTCTCCCAATTCACGCCCCCCGTGGCCTTCGCCGCTCCGCGGCCTCGTGTCGCCATGTGACCTCTATGACCCTACACCATCTGATGCCTATGTGGCCCCTGCAGCCTCCACCGCTCTGTGGCCCCCCACGTCCTTCATGGCCTCGCGCCACCCACGACCTCCCCACCGCCCCACAGGCCGCTACCCTGGCTGGGCCAGCCAGCGGGCTAGACCACCCAGCGCCGTCCGGGCCAGGTCGATCCGGGTCTGTCCGACCGAGTCAGACCGGACCCGAACCAGTTTTGACCATATACTCTCTTCTGGCCATAACATTGGCACTAAGAGTTTGTTTGCTGAACCGTCTATGGTGCCGAAAACCTTTAATAAATCCATTCCTTTTGGTATACCTCACATCTGATATGGATAATGTTTGGGTACATTTGGGTTCGATTGAACACAAATCTAACTGGGCCTTCGGAACTGAAAGGATAATAACATACAGACTGGGCGTCCGATTGACGCACCTTATATTTCTTTGAGACCCCTATTATGTGGCGGAACATTGGGTTACTTATTCTCAGGTTTTTGTGTTAGTTGGAGTATTGACCCATGCATTGAGGATCAGACCCTCCTTGAGATGAGCAAGCTTAGTGTGGGAACCCAGTAGCTGGGTGTGACATGTAGAATGAATATAGATCCTCTGTGGGTCAGTACCGAGAGATCTTGTGTAGGTTAGAACCAAGCGATCCTGTGTGGGTCAACACCTAGAAATTATTTGTGGGTCAGCAATGAGTGATCCTATGTGGGTCAGCACCGAACAATCCATTGTGGGTCAGCACTGAGCGATCCTATGTTGGTCAGCACCTAGAGATCTTATGTGGGTCTGGAGACGAATTGATGAGGGTCTAGGATCTTGTATGGGTCTGATGATGTACTATGATCTTCTGTCAGTCTGATGATGATTATGTATCCTTCATGTGTCTACCTCTTAACAGTGTAAGATGATTCATTAGTTACATCTAATCATCTCTACTAATGTACTGAAGAAATACGTAGTGTGAGATGAGTTCATACCTATGTGTTACTTCCCTTCGTGGTAATACCTTGGTGGTATTCTTCTATGTGACATTCCTCTGTAGTACATAACATCTTGGTGTTCTTTCCATTGTGGAAGAGTTGAGATTTGGGCTTCGAGTTAGAATCTATGTTTTCCTCATGATTGAGATGGGTATACTTGATAACATAGGTATATGCATGGGCATATACCTAATTAGGATTTTCAATTGATTTCATGCCTTGTAGTTTATCCTTGGTGGATTTTTTGAGACCTTGAGGGTCTCAGGGTCCCTATTGAGTATCATTATACTCACCCCTACACGAGCGATGCCCGCACCTTGTTGTGTTTGGTGTAGACGAAGGACAACGCTGATCGTGGCTGAGGGTACCAGGGCTAGTCGGGGCTTGGAGGTGGTCCATACGGAGTGATGGTACACAGAGGAGATGGGCCGACGTGGAGTTATAGGGATACAATATGTACCTACCCTTCAGGTGCGAACCTCAGAGGATGACCTAGTAGCTGTCATTATTTTTCATTAGCTGTGTTGTATTTTATTTGTACTTGTACCTTTACTGTTGGGCTGGTATTCTGGCCTATCTTACGTTCAACACTCTTTTTTATATATAGTTTACTTGTGTTTGTATCTTTCTGTGTGCTTGGTTTTGTGTGTTTACTGGTTATAAAGGCAATGCCTTCCCTATTTTAGGGAATACGCCTTTCGGTGCTAGTTGCCTGCCCCAGGCCTTTGGAAGGCGGGATTGGGGTAGTCACAGAATGGGCCCCAGGGGTCTGGTCATGAAAAATTGGTATCAGATGAGTCGGTTCTACCGTATAACATTTGACTCTGATATTTCATTTTAATGAAAATAATGTTATGTGTAGTGAGTGTGGATATTAGTTTAGGGAATCCAGTGTTGGTGCGGAGGCTGACATATCCATACACCAGGAACCTGAATTTTGGTTTCTAGATCAGTGCATAAAAACACTGATTGCATGTGTATTTCGAAGAGTATTCTTTGGGATATATTTGAGTCAGCTCACTAGGTATCAATTATTGATAGTGGAACAACAAATTCTTTTCAGGATGCCTCAACATAGACAGCCTGCTAGGGTTTCATGAGTAGTACACACCGATATCCCACCGAGCAATGAGGTCTCGGTGGAGGGCCCTCATCCAGTGGAGGCAGTAGTGGTACCATTATCTATTGCGCCAGCGATTCCACCAGCCCTAGCAGCAGAGGGTGCAGGCTGCATGAGTGCGTTTCACGAGTTCCAACGCTAGTGGCCACCCATGTTCTGAGGGAGATGGACCCCCATGCAGCTAAGGATATGATGGAGGCCATAGAGAGAGTATTCTGACTGGCAGGGACACCACCTAATCTCATGGTGATCCTTACTGCCAGCCTTCTATAGAAATCAGCAGGCTGATGGTGGAGCTTGATGCTCCAAGTTCACGATGAGGTGACACTTCACTAGGCAGACTTCGAGGGCTTGTTTTGAGATGAGTTTGTCCCAGTGACTCTTCGTGCAGTGTGCATACAAGATCTAATTCATTTGAAATATGGTAGCATGATTGTGGCTCAATACTCAGCAAGGTTCAATGACATCTCATGCCACTCCACTGATATGGTTCGTGACCCATTCTTTAGGGCCTAGACCTTTGATCAGGGACTTAGATAGGATATCAGGCTTCGATGGTTTCTCTTAGCATCCCGACACAGGTAGGGGTGTTAGAGGGAGCCCTCTTAGTGGAGATTTTCCTTGCTGAGCAGTCACTAACAGCGAGACTCACCACCGTACGTCACGTAGTGGAGTCTTCTATAGCTGGCCACATACATGTCTCATAGAGGTCCAAAAGGACCATAACTACAGGTGGACAACCACAGGATTCAAGGTTAGTTGTGCGGGACACCTGAGGCAATGCTAGTCATGCCGGGAGCGGACAATGTTACGCATGCGGCGGGCAGGGTCACATCGCTCATGACTATCCAATCTACCATATGGATGATCAGAAGACGGTCAAGGGACCTCCTAGGAAGAGACATAGGTTCAACAGAGGAAGTCTGCAGGGAGAAAGAAGATGTGGCAGAGGAGATGGCCATGCATTTGGCAGTGAGTGACCATTCAAGATATTACTGGCACCACCACCAGGCGGTCCACCCACAACCATAGAGAGTAGGAGGAGAGGGGCAAGCTCAGCTCCAGGTAGCTGAGGCCTATGACGATGGAGCTCCAGAGATGATATGAGGTACGATCTATGTCTACTCCAACTTAGTTGAAAAACTTATAAACAAAGGTTCCAGCCATTCTTTTATTGCCACTGCCCTCATTCGGAGCTCGGAGATTCCAACGGAGCCGTTGGAACGATCCTTACATCTAGACACTCCTACAAGAGTGAATTCGATTATTATTCACTAGTTTTGGTAGTGTGAGCTTACTTTAGGAGGAGAGAGATTTGGCTGGGATCTCTTAGTAGCAGCGTCGTGGCCTTACATCATCATATTTGTTATGGACTAGTTATCTATAGTCCATACTTTAATTGACTTTAATAGGTACAAAGTGTGGTGTTTCCGCAAGGATGGGATGAGGATTACCTTCCCCAGCGAGAAGGGAGCCTTTGCAGCACATGATGGACTTACCCGGAGGAGGGTGTAACCGATCACTCATTAGTTGGATAGCCTTACCATAGGAGTAATTCATGTAGAGATTCTGAGTTATCCTGTAGTGGTGGACCAGTACGCGAATGTTTTCTCTGATGATGTTCTGGGTCTACCTACTCATAGAGAGGTGGAATTTTACATTGACTTGAACCCTGGGACGACTCCAATATCTACACCAGCATATCGGATGGCTCCCGTAGAGTTTCGTGAGCTGCTGGTATAGCTAGAGGACTTATAGGGGAAGGGATTCAGTTGGCCCAGTGTTTCTCCAAGGGCAGCCCCAATTTTGTTCACCAAGAAGGAGGATGGGAGCATGAGACATTGTGATGAATATCAGCAGCTGAACCAGGTGACCGTGAAGAACAAGTACCCACTCCCAAGGATTGATGACCTCTTTGATCAGTTGAAGGGAGCATGGTGTTTCTGGAAGATAGACCTCAGATCAGGCTATCACCAACACAAAGTACGAGACGAAGATGTGCAGATGACGACTTTCAGATGTCGGTACGTCCATTATGAGTATTTGGTCATGCCGTTCGGCATGACCAATGCTCTAGTAGTGTTCATGGGACTCATGAACAAAATCTTCCAGCCATACCTTGATCGCTTTGTAGTATTATTCATCAATGACATTCTGATCTACTTAGCTACTATGGAAGAGCATGCCTATCATTTGTAGATAGTTCTGGAAACACTCTGAGAGCACCAACTTTATGGTAAGCACTCGAAGTGCCAGTTCTGGATCCGAGAGGTTCACTTTCAATGATATGTCATATCAGAGGCTAGAGCTGCAGTAGATCCAGTGAAGATTGAAGTGGTACTTTCTTGGGAGCCACCCAGGAGTGTGACTAAGATAAAAAGTTTCCTGGGTTTGGCCGGATACTACCGGAGATTTGTGCCAAATTTCACCAGAGATCCAGCACCTTTATCGGCATTGTCAAAGAAGTGGAAAACATTTTTTTGGTCGAAAAAATGCCAGTGTAGTTTTCATGAGTTGAGGCAGAGGCTGACTAGTGCCTCCATATTGAGGCTTCTAGAGGATGGTGTTGGGTAAGTTGTGTATTGTGTTGCATCGGGGACCAGACTCGAATGTGTCCTGATGCATGAGTGAGCAGTTATCTCTTATGGTTCTTGACAGCGGAGAAAAAACGAGCAGAACTACACTACCCATGACCTGGATTTAGCAGCATTGTTCTTTTTCTTGAAGATGTGGCAAAATTACTTGATGGGCGATCATTTTGCTGTGTACTCTGATCACAAGAGTCTCAGGTATATCTTCTCTCAGAGGGACTTGAACCTAAGACAAAGACGTTGTCTTGAGTTCCTCCATGACTGTGACTTCTATATAGTCTATACTCCCAGGATGGGAAATGTTGTAGCAAATGCACTCAGCATGAGATCTGGTATACAGCTGCTAGGTGAGGCGATGGATCAGTTGGTCGCTTTCCAGATATCTGTCATGGATTGAGATAATCTGGCTTTCCTTTAGTCTCTTACAGTCACTTCCCCACTTATTCAGCAAGTCAGGGAGGCACAACGCATGGACGCTGACTGTCAGGCTCGACATGCCCAGATATCCACAGGACATGCACCTAATAGATTTTCTAAAGGTGGGGAGCACACCATCCTCTTCAGAGGACTTAGCATCATACCAGTGTAACTTTGGGAGGAAGTGTTGAGGGACTTCCACACATCCCCTCTAGTGGTACATCCATAAGTGGAGAAGATGTACCAAGATCTTCGATGACATCACTAGTGGATGGGAATGAAGAAAGCAGTAGCATAATTTGTCTCTCGATGCCTCACTTGTCAGCAAGTGAACGTAGAGTATCAGGTACCAACAGGATTGGTTCAGACTTTAGAGGTCCCAGATTGGATGTGGGTTGGGATATCCAAGGACATCGTGACAGGAATTCCCCGTGCATACATGGGTCATGATTCTATCTAGGTGATCATTGACCGACTCACCATGTCGGCCCACTTCCTACCAATCAGAGAGTAGTGTTCAACAGAGAGCTTGGGACACCTCTATTTGTAGAAGACTGTGCGGGTCCATGGAGTAACCTCTACTATTGTCTCTGATCATGATGCATGTTTTACATCCATACTATGGAAAGGGTTGCAGGAGGCTTTCGGGACGTAGCTTCGTTTGAGCACTGCCTTCCATCCTCAGACAGATAGTCAGACTGAGCGGACCATTCATTCCCTCAAGGACATGTTACGTGCTTGTTTCTCCGACTTTGGTCGCAGTTTGGAGGATCACTTTCCTTTTGTAGAGTTTGCATACAACAATATCTATAACTCCACCATTGGAACGGAACCTTTGGAGGCGTTTTACAATCGACCATGCAGATCATCTTTGTGTTGGACTGACCCAGGGGAGTCAGCACTCGTGGGACCAGAGATGATACATGATACCATAGAGAAGGTTCAAATTATCCAAGAGAGGATGAATACTACAAAAAGCTGGCATAAGTCTTATATGGACAATAGATGGAGACCTCTGGAGTGCGAGGATGGAGACCACGCCTTTCTATAGGTCTCACCCCGATGAGTCTTATGAAGATTTGACTGAGGCAGAAACTTATCTCCGAGGTTCATTGGACCTTTCCAGGTCCTTAGTAGAGTTGGTGAGGTGGATTACCGCTTAGCTCTTCCACCTCAGTTGCACTGGGTGCACGATGTCTTCCATGTATCCCAGCTGAGGAGATACGTGCATGACACTTCTCACATCATCGACCACGATGAGCTGGAGGTCGATGATGGGGAAACATTTGTGGATGTTCTAGTAGATATTAAGTATTGACAGGACCGAGCCCTTCGCCGGAGTTTGATACCTCTAGTGTGCATTCTATGGTAGAACAGGAACCTCTGGGAGAGCACATGGGAGTGGGAGGTTTAGATTCATGCTCAATACCCCCACTTGTTTCCTTATTTTGTGTTGTGGTTTACGGAGAAGAAAATCCCAGAGGTGGGGAGAATGTAAAGACATATAGATTCCATGTAATTTTTTTAATTATATTTGAATTTTACAAGTCTGCAAAAATTGACAGTGCATGATTTCGAGGTACGATGTGCCCGGAATGAATTTATAATTTTTTTGGGTACATTCATTAAACATTCAAGCATGATTTTGTAACTTTTAAACCAGTGCTCAGAATTAAAATATGAGGGTACTATTGAACTCGCAATGCTGATAATCGCTTAAAGAGAACATCACCTCGACTGCAATAGGCCGAGGGTGAAAGATAGTTTTACACTTTTTCATGGAAAAATAAAAAAAAATTGTTTATCTTATTTATTTTTATTTGAAACTGTAATGTGAAGGTTATAAAGGTGGCGACCACCTGAACTAAAACCTCCCACATGAGTTATGGTGGTGGGGGCCGCATGAGCCTAAAACCCACCAATTTTAAATTCCTAATGGTGGGGCCAGCCGAACCCTCATAATGGGAGAAACTCGTAAACTCCCTCTTTAATGTGGAAGAGTCTCTTGAACTTCCTCCACATTAATTATGCCAACACCTCTTGATTAATGGTTCTAATTAAAATTAAATTAATAAAACCAAATTTAATTAATATTGGCTATTCATTTGTTTTGAGAAGTGTTGGTAAAACACTTGGAGAATATTTTACCCTCTCCAACGAAGAACACCTCCTAATGAAGAACAACCACCAGAGATCGAAGAACGAGGAAACAGACCCTGAGAAGGATCAGAAGCACCTTGCGGAGGCAACCAACGTACAATGTCTTCAACAACAATGAACTAAAGATTGGGGAAACGCCGAAGTCACTGACATCACCGCTTCCAAAATTAATGATCAATTAAGGTAGGGGTGTGTTTAAAATTGATCAATGTTAATTTTACCCCTCACATTGAATCACCTCCTATGAGCAGCTTGCTACCGCTCTAACGCGGAGGGTGCGGGCCAAAAAAATATGGCCCGACCCCTCTACCGTTGTTCATGAATGGTGTGTTCTTTGAAATGGAAGAAGGTGGATTTGTGCCATGGTGATGAATGAGGAGTGGTCGGACAAACCGGCCTCCAGTGAAGGTGCGACGCACAACTGCACCGCACGGAGAGGATGGCTGGCTATCCGGTCAGCCGTAGTGGACTGCTGCACCACTGTCGCACCATGGTCACCCCACCAGACTACGGACTTGACGTGACCTTGATCCACCCGGTGACCTTTGTGGCCTCCACCACTCCATGGCCCCTATGGCCTCCGCCACCCCACGGCCCCCGCGGCCTTTATAGCCTCGCGCCGCCCTGCGGCCTCGCACCGCCACGCGGCCTCCACGGCCCCGCCCTGCCCATGGCCTCCGCGACCCCACACTGCCCCAAAGCCTATGTGGGCCCGCAACTCCAATGGACTACATGGCCCCTGTAGCGTCCACCGCTCCGCAGACCCAATGGCATCCACCAATCGGTGTCCTCCAGCGCTCTATGGACCCCACATCCTCTACTGCTCAGTGGCCCCCATGGCCTCCGCCGCTCCACCGCCCCACAGCCTCCGTGGCCCCACAGCTCCCGTGGCTTCCGCGGCCGCCCTGCTGCCCCATAGGCTGCTACCCTAGCTATGCCACTGTGCTGGGCCGCCCAGCGCGGGCCGAGTCGGTCCGACCAGGTTGGCCCGAACATTGACCAGTTTTGACCCTATACTCTCTTTTGGACATAACTTTGGTACTGAGTGTCCATTTCACGAACCATCTACGGTGCCAGAAACCTAGGAGCGAGCCCATCCTTTTGTTTTACCTTAATTTAGATTTAGATAATATTAGGTTATGGTCGGGTTAGAACAGACTTGAATCCAACCGGGCACTCATAGCTACAAAGGCTAATAATATAGAGACCTATCATCCAATTAGCGAACCGTCTATTTCATAGAGACCCCTATTACGTGGCGGACCATTGGGTTACATCATCATATGACTTAGTGGCAGTTGGAGTATTGACCAGTGGCTTGAGTAGTTGTCCCTCCCGGAGACGAGCAAGCATAGTGTGGGATCCCAATAGCTGGTTGTGATGTGAAGAGTGAATAGAGATCCTGTGTGGGCCAGCACATAGTGATCCTGTGTGGGTCAGAACTGAGTGATCCTATGTGGGTCAGCACCTAGAGATCCTATGTGAGTTAGCACCGAGAAATCTTGTGTGGGTTAGCACCGAGAAATCCTATGTGGGTCAGCATTGAGCGATCCTGTGTGGGTCACCTCCTAGAGATCCTCTGTGGGTATGATGTTGTACTGACGATGTACTAGGATCATGTGTGAATATGACGATGTAATGCGATCCTTTATGGGTATGATGATTCTTAGGGATCCTTCATGGGTCTACCTCTTAATATAGTTATATGATTCAACAGTTACATCTAATCATCTCAACTACTGTACCTATGAAATACATGGTGTGAGCTGATTTCATACATGTTTGGTACTTCCCTTCGTAGTAATACCATTGTGGTATTCTTATGTGTGATGTACCTGTGCGGTACTTTCCTTCGTGGTTTTCCTTCCTTTGGGGAATAGTTGAACTTTGGGCGTTGAGTTGGACACTATGTTTTCTTCAGGATTGAGGTATATGTATGTGCATATACATAAGTAGTGTTGTCAATTGATTTCATGTCTTGTGGTTTATCATTGGTTGATTTTGTGAGACCTTGAGGGTCTCGTGGTCCCTATTGAGTATCGTTATGCTCACCCCTACACGGGAGTTTCCTACACATTGTTTTATTTGGTGCAGATGACAGACAATAATGATCGAGGCTGAGAGTACCAGGGCTAGTCGGGGCCCGAAGGTGGACCATATGGTGTGACGGTATGCAAAGGATATGAGCAGACTTGGAGTGATGAGGAGGCGATATATACCTACCCTTCAGGTAGGAAACACAGAGGATGACCCAATAACTACCTTTCTTTTTCTTCAGTTGTATTGTATTTCAGTTGTATTTGTACCTTTACTGTTCGGCTTGTATTCTGGCCCCTCTTACTTTCAACACTCTTTTTTCTATAAAGATTACTTGTGTTTGTATCTTGTTGTGTTCTTGGTTGTGTGTGATTATAGGTTATAAAGGCAATGCCTTCCCATTTTTAGGGAATACATCATTCGGTGCTAGTTTCCAACCCCTGGCCTATGGAAGGCGGGCTTGGGGTAGTCACAACCTGGGCCCCGGGGGATGGGTCATGACACAAGAAACACCCCTTAACAAGATTCATCACTCTATTGTCCTCGATTTCATTCCTTAGTTAGAATATATAATTTTATAAAAAAATTTAATTCTTTTTGAAATTGGATTCCATTCATTTCACATTCTATTCGGTGTCATTTATTCCCATTTTCCATGAAAAACCTGGTTTTTGTGTACAATAAAACATGCAATGCTCCTTTCAAAAATGGTGAGTGGTTCAAATTTTAGTTTTCATAGTCTTGGACATATTATTAATAGGACGATGTCTCAATTCAATAGATATATTCTATTTTGGGGTCCATATAAATGATACCTGATTACTTTTTCAATTTATATCACTATATTTTTCACATTCAATAATGATCCATAGTATTCGATTTTCAGATCATATAATTTTGATTACACATCTGGCCTAATTTCAACACTTCTCCTATAAATTTTATTTCAATACATCACCTCTCTCTTAATATACATGATCATATAATATTACATTATACTATATTGAATAAAAAATATTGAAATTACATTCTCTATACAATATCAAAATATTCATTTACCCATAGTATTCGGTATACACCAGGTTGACATGACTAAATGCCTATTGTTATTTAGTCAATATAGATTTCAAAATGTCCCCCTCAACATACAAGAATCATAAGTATTATCTTAATCCCCTTTTAGATTTGGTATATCTATAGAAGCGTTAAGACTAAATTACTTCTCCATGATCTATTGGTGAAAATGGCCACCTATCTAATTTCACAAGTTGTTCTCCTTTTCATATGTTAATAGACTAGTATTCTCTTTACTATCCACCTAATACAAATTTCTATTTATCCTCCAGAAATTCATAAAAGAGTTATTGAACTTTAACATGATAATAAAACCATTCTTATTAAAAACAATAATTCTGTACTCATAGATCTTACTCACACCCAATAAGCTATGTCAAAAACCCTGCACAAAAATAATTTATGTATTTTAAACTTCACCACATGCGAGGCTTGTATTATATACGCCATTAAAATTTAAGGCTCAATCATTTTAGAAATACCCTATACCATTAACTATTACTTCAAATTTATAAGGATATTTTAACCACCATTCATATATGAGGAACGTCCTTCATCTATGATCTCGGAGTGGTTGTTCTTTATAACATTGTTAATGAATTTGTCTAGATTGAAATTCAAACAATTCTTATTTTCCTTCCAGGAGATCCTTGGTTGTGTTGAGGAATGATATCTTCTTTCCTCTATCACTTCAAAACTAAAACAATATTCAATATTTCAATCTTATTCTATTGGAGAGAATATATTACTATAATCAATACATTCAATCTGTATGAGATTATCTTTCCTCTAAATCCAATGCTGGTAATCACTACATCGTCTATTCCTATAACCAGTTTCCTTGTGAACATAATATGAATGATTAAAACAATATCCATATTAATTATTTCTTATATATGATGACTTTTATGGTCTCATTATCATTTTATAACAGTCAGTGAATTATCCATTCAAATATATCTTTTAATATTCAATGTAGGACATGATGTTTCAATGACATCCATAGAATTTAAACTACTAGAGTATAAGAGTCCTCTCTCTTAAATTTATACATATTTTTAAATACATTGGAAAAAAATAAAGATTATTGTTGGTTAACCTTTAGTGAATGAAGAATATTTTAATCCATTTTATTTATTTTGATAGGCTCTATCATATTTTGAGAAAATGGTCCTTTAGATTTAACAGTAGTAGTCCCAAACATTATCTTCCCTCTGTTTTAATCTACATTTGTCTCTCCTGTCTATGTTTTTTCATAACACATTTTACTTTTACCAATTTATTCATTCATCCAGAATGTTATTGTAACCTTTTGATCCATACATGAAACTTTTTAATAGTACACCTTCTTTGAACCACTGAATCTGTATCTTCTGATATATATCACTCTATATTAATTCTATTTAAAATTTGTTTTTTTCAATAGAATTAATCTATTATTCATGATATTATAACTTCTTCATTTTCTCTTTTATACAAGCATTAAGGTTATAAGTATTCTTATTTTGATATCCAATATTTACATTGAATGTAATTAATTCATTAAAATTTACATCACTATATATAAAACTACATTACACTATTATAGCCAATAAATATAATATTTTAGAGGATCCAAATATTCAAAGGATTCTTTTAGTAGTTTGTCAATCTTTTTGGTTTTATTTCTTGAGAGATACAGTTCTTCAAAAGATCCATCATATTTATCCTTATGATCTACAATAACTTCTGTTTGATTTTCATCATCCTATATAGGCACTTCTTATTTAGTATTATCCATTATGGAATCTTTAATATAAGTGTTAAGCAATGTTTCTACTTCTTCTATATAGCCTCCATAAACTCCTTCCTATTTTTTTTATAAAGCTCTTCCTTTGGAATTTATTTCCTAAATTGATTTCTCCTTTTTGTGGAAACCTTCTCTAAGGCCTCTACATGATTTTTTATTCACCTCATTTTTCAAAAAAGATACTTTATCATTTTTTGGTAATGTTTCAGACATTAATGAATAAAAAATCCAAGGGTATCTTTCCTTCGAACCTCATCTTTACTATATTTTATCTTATGGCCCAATGTGATAGGAATTCTTCATTTATTTCATATATATATATTCACCATATATATAAAGGTCTAATTTTTCTATTACATTCAAATATAACTCTTTATTTTAATAAATGGGTTCTCCATCTCTATTGATACGCATTACACAATACACTAAACTTCTCGACAAAACATCAAGAGAAAACATTTGCAAATACATTTCGTAACGAGAAAGAAATTTTTTATTATAGAAAAGTAGAATTAGCTATATCTTTTTCAAGATATCACTATCCTTAATTTATTAAACAATACCTAAAATAGAATCAACACCCTATGTGATTTGGAAAAATAAACAATCAACATTTTCATTTGGAATAATTTTTAAATAATTAAATCTATTGCAGTGAATCAATAGATTTTCCTTATTAGATTTACTATCCCTTTAATTTATATTGGACATTTTGTCCAACATAGACTTGGTAATAAAAAATATCATCACACTCATAGAAAACTGACCTAAAAGGGAAATAGTTAGAGTATTTTGATCTTTGATATTATCATCAAGTGTTTTTCTATAAGTCTTGGTTAATATTTCTATATTGTATCACTGACATGAATCTCATAATTGGCGGTAAAAGGAACTTCAATCCCAAAATGTTAAAGAAATAATCATATACTATTTTTCCAAATAATATAGTTGTTACCATAAAAGAGTGTCACTTATTCGACAATAACTATATTCTCTATAATAAATATTAAATGATAGATTCAACAATAGAAACCTTCCCTTTGATAAAACATAATGTACCACGGGACACCCTGAGAGGCGTGGTTGAATTTGGGTCTCCAATTTATATTTTAATTTTAAATTATATTATCCTCATATTGGTAATAAGTTTGTAAACCAATATGATTATACTAAATGTTCACTAAAAGTTCCCAACCAGGATGGGACACTAAGAAAATCGGTGCCTGACCCAGTCCATGGAATACCCCGAAGGGTGTTCACTATCCCCATGACCAGACACAATTTCTCGAGTACCATTAGAAATGGTTTGGAATAAATTACCATAGTATAGAAAAATTAAAAAACCAAAAATAATCAATAAACTGAATCTTCAAATTCCCAACCAAACAAGTCTTAAAAAAAATTCATAATTGAATTAAACAGCTTTATACAAAGCCCACGAAGTTCAATACTAAAATAGAGAAGAAGTTTTGACTAAAAATTCACAACATTTATTGGGGTATCACCATCATGCTGTATCCACAACCCCACACTGTTAATGATAGATAACAACCCAAACCACCATCTCCTCTGTCCTTGACCATACATATGTCAAACATTACCAAATCTACTTACACCCAATGGTGTGCGTAGAGAGTGAAACTAAACCCAATAGGATTCAAACCAGTAAATGCTTCTATTATATAAATATTATACGACATGAATATTAAAAGTTTGCATAAACATTAAATTCTAGTATCAATTTTAAATGGGAGAAACATTAAATGAATAAAACATTACAGAGGGAAATTCTAAAGAGTAACAATTTTAATGAAATCAAAAATGCCTCGGAAATTACCAACCATACACAACGTATGTTGTGGTAATTACAATATATCCAATGAGAACTAGTCATAGGAAATTTCGAAAGGCACTAGGAAGTAATGGGTCACTAGGTACATCATATCTCAGTGAAATGGGGAATATGAACCACAATGAACTATGTTCTCACGCACAATCCCCTAATAAAGAACACACCCATACTCATTTCATGTATTCTATCAAATATACTTCTTATTTTTAAAAAATTCGGATGTTACATACTCCCCCATTCAGAAAATTTCATCCTCATGATTTGAATTTGGGGTGAGTATCTATAGTATACCTTTATTTCAATCCCATATCAAAAAATGGTTAATATAAATATCACTTTAAAATAAAGTAATTGAATTACAAATATCACTTGAGATAAAATATACTAGTGTTTCATAAATTAAAATATAGATATAGATTAAAAACTAACTATAATGTTCTAATTAAAAGTGATAATAATCATTGATAGGATAACGTTAACAATCAAAAAACCATAAATATGTGATTGGTTAAAAGGAAGTCGATTTTCTATTGTGTAAAGAAACCAGAAATTTTTTTCCTGCTTTTAGGATCCTTTTTATAGTGTTGAGAAATTCATTTACTTCCTAGAATAAGCACATAAAGAAACATGCTTACTTGATGTATTTATATTTTATAAACACAATTTCATCCTCAAAATATTACCTGAATTATGATGTACATCTTGAATATTAACCTTTATAATAAAATATCACACAAACCATAAATGATTTCAACATATTAAAACTGAGGTCCAAAATTGAAGGCATTCCTCCACATTAGTCAAAATACGAACATAAATATAAAACCATAAAAAATCTTTGAGAAATGTCCCTAATAACATATTATCACATCACATAAATCCTCAGAAGGTGTATTTAGAACAATAAAGGTATGGTCATCGTTTTAAAAGTACCGGGGTCTCAATATCTTCCATCACTTCACCAGATGCCTCAACATCAACTATAGCATCAGAAAAAGATTTTCCCTAATATTTTTAGTTTACGATCACTATGATTTCCTCCCTGTTTAATTATCTTCGAACACATATTTACATAATGACCCAAATCATTAAAGCTATATCATATTAGTGTAGACCTACTATATGTTATCTTGTTATTAAACTGTTTATGACCCTTTTCCTTTCTGTCAGAGACCTTTTGACTGAACATACCACATAAGAAAACATTCCATATCCTCACATACAATCCCAAAAATGTATTTTGCAACACTTGTAACTAGTTTTAGGCATACCTATAGAATTCATAGTTGGTTTCTTCTCCATTTCCTACGACATTGACTAATTCTTACCCTTATCATTTCATGGCATGTAAGTGTATAAAAACTCTATTTCAACATTCATTGCCCAAAAATCCAACATTTAATAACTTTAAATTCATGGGATTCTAGAGCTCTTATAGCCTTGGATTCAATCCTGTGTAAAATCTATTAATTTTATGGTCAATTGGTCAAATAAAATATGGAATATACATATCAAATCTTGTGAAGTTATCTTCATCTATGGTAACTAAATCTTTATCTTTTTTCTTTAATTCCAAGAATTGTTCCCCCATTATAAGCCTATCAACCTTATGGAAATTTTTAACAAGTAAAATATCCTTAAATTATTCCTATTCCAAGGCATTAATATCATTTTTCTCAATAATATTCATAACCAATGACCACCATAGACCAGGATCACCTTCAAAACAATAGATGTAAAGAGTTAACATTTGATGTTCCGAACATACCATGACTCCAAATATCATCTCTAAGGTATTGATCTATCATTAACCTACCCTTAGGTCAGATGATCCATTGATTTATAGGGGGTGTTGCTCTATAAAATGTTCTACTACTAATATATCTCATTGTCGATTATCAAGATGATCTCTTTCATGGATACCACAAGAATTTATAGCCTGAGTAAACTACGTCTTCACTACAAGAAAATGTTTATTTCTAATTTTGACCATGTCATGATGTTGATTTGAAAGTTTGTTTTCCTATCAATGACTTCCCATTATAGATTTCCTATTTAATTTGTTGAAAACCATTATGAACAAACATATTTTAGATAAATCAACAAGATAATCATAAAATGCTTCATCATTTAAAATTAACCATAATGAAAAGTCTACTAAAGGAAAGAGGTTTACACAATCATAACCTATAAAGTTATGCAAACTGAATTATGATACCAAATATAAGGCCTCATTCCTTAAACATTACATAATCTTATATTAGGTCAAGAATTAAAATTGTGGATCTTTTTATGTGTAGGACTTTATAGAATTAGACCATGAATATTAAATAAAAAAACCATATAAATACAAATTGGACACTTCCAACAATATCATTTTTTTCCACAAAATAACAACATTTAAAAATAAACATGATTTATTTACATGTTTAATCAACATAAATCATACTTGATTTCATTCTTGACTTTATTCTTTATTAAATCTATTAAAAAAATTAAAAACATGGGATGAGAAAAAAATATTAGTAGGGGACATAAAAATAAATAAACCATTCAGTATAGTTAAAACATGGTAATCCATTTAATGATCTTTGAGTAGATTAAATGAAATACTATCACATGAATAATACTAAAACTTTTTTCTCAAAGAAAAACACTAAAACTAATAGAAAGAAATTAAAACTCCTTTAGTTACTTAGAGGATCATATACATAAAATGATTTCAAACACTATAAAATTAAAATAAATATATCACTGATTCTATTATTATTATTACAATATGAATTGGATATCTATAAAGGGGATAATACTTCATATACACTATTTATATCTCACCTGTGAGATATAACGAGGCCCATACCATCATATTAGCTATAACCGACTCACCAATGGGTTATAATGGGGATAAACCATTCATACAAGATATTTCAGGCTCACCTGTAAGCTATAATGGGGATCAAACCTTAAAATATGTTGTATTGGGCTCAACCATTTCATATAATGCAAAATTAAAATTTCATGAATAAAATATGTTCATCACAAACCATTTTGAAGACTTCTTCTAGTCCGGTATGAAATAAATTTCTTTATAAAAATTATATTTTCATTTAAGAACCCATTTTCAATAAAAAGATAACCAAAAAGGGAATAATGGATTTATTTTCCTTTAAAAATCATTAAATATTATTGGGAAATCCATGTACCAAATAATAGTTATGGCGGTAGAGAAGTTGATGTCACCATATACTAGAAAAACATTCCTTTTGTTGTTTTCTAATGAAATTAAAACACTTTGTATAAAAATATTCCCTTTGAGAATATTAAATGAAATCCATGAAAAACCTAAAATTAATGGAATAAACCTTTTAAATCCATATGAATATTTATGTAAATTAATATCATGTTGAACTGATTTGATAATCAAGTCATTAAGCATTCAAGGTGACCCATACCACTTTGGACATTTAAATATTAATCCCAATGAATTAATACATTTACCAAAATGATAAATTACATTAGTATAGATAAAATATTGTAGGAAATGTAATAGTGTATGTATATACACCATATTAATGAATAAAGGTGCATATTATCAGAAAATGCCCCAATTAAAGAAGATTTAGATGATATCCCCTACCTCGAGTATCAAATGTCTTGTACATTCATTATATTCCAAAATAAAAAATTTATGTTTATTTATAATATATTTGGAATATTTTTAATTTTAATTAATCTTTTTAAATCACTTATTATCATGTTTTAACAATTGAATAATAATTTTGAGTTTATATCAGATGTTTTATCGAAATTCAATTCTATAGTTGAAAATGAACTTCTTTATGATGTTAATATTCCTCGTGGTTAAAAGTAAAACCTATATAGAATATAAAACATCATATAAATATCTTATATATTCAATATATATTTATTTATTATAATCATTTAATAAAAAATGAAATCACCATTCATGCAGATAGTAGGTTGTATGTACAAATGAACACTATTTTTGTTTTTCTTGTCGAATTGAAAGAGTGAAGTTAAATGAAATGTATAAAAATATGTATACATATATAATATCAATAAATTATAATTAATATTTAAATCATATCATATTTTTTTACTAAAAAATACATAACACACTCTATGTGATGTCTGAACAAATCATATCATTTTGAGGAGGCAGTAGTCTGTACATCCCCAAACGAAGTGACCATATAACAAATATATAGAAAGAATGATGTTATGTTTAATAGACCATATAAAGAAAATTAAATAGGTTATAATACACACATTAAAATATCATTTGACTTGAACAATTGTTTTAAGACCAGCAACAAAGTTAGTAAAGGAAAAAAACCAAAACATTATTCACTGAGGTGATTAACCGGTATAACTTAGATGATAATTTCATTAATTTTAATAAGATGGGGGGAGATATTAAATGGATATGAGGCATTAAATTAGAAACATAAATATATAGTATATATATTTTTCTAGAATAATCATGCATTGATAGATGAAGGCATTGAGAATAAAGTACAAAAATAAATGAAATTAAGGGAGGTACTTTAAGAAAATTACATCTTGAATACACCCTCCCTGAATGACCCTTGAGGAACTTGGATTTGGTATTTTGGTGAGAAAAGAAATATGTGGACGTGGAGAGTGCGAGTAAGAGAGTTTTGGGTTGAAATTTTAGGATCTAAAAGGCTTTTCGGGTCAGTATTGGGTTGTGGAGAGGTGCTATTTATACTCAAGGAGAGGTGAGTTCAAGTGATTATTTTATTGATTATTTTATATTAAAATAAAACAATATAATTATGGTGTTAAATTAATATACAAAAAATTGTAATTAATAATTTATAGTATGGTTAGGGTCAAAACAGACCATAAAAAACCTTTAATTTTTTTTAGTTTTTAGGTATTCTATGATTTTATTGTTTAACTCCGACCTTTGTTAAAAGTTTACTTTTACTATGAAAAATAATTTATTACAATTTTAAATTTTTTATACATAAAAAGTAAATTTAACATTAAAAATTAATTGGAACTTTTATTTCCAAATATTTAATATATTTTACTTAATTCAATTCACAGAATTGTGAAAAATATATTTAAAATTAATTCCACTTATACAACTAAAAAGAAATATTTTAAAGTGAAATGTTCAAAATTTTGAAATGATTTTATATATATTTTCAACTTAAAATATATTCCAATGACCTATATAGTATTAAATTATTAAAACATAAACTAAATACACTTTAAAACCATATATAATGATAATCTATTATTATAAATAAAAGAGATTATTTTTTTTTCAATTAAAATGCTACGTTTTTCAATGTTTGTTAAAATATAAATATTATTAGATAATATCAAAAATTTATCCAAAGTAAAATTTCATGCCCAGATTACAAAGAATAATTTTATTTTTTCAAATATAACATATAATGGTTTCAAAAAATATATTTAAAATGGGTTCTCCATCAAAAGGCAGTAAATCATAATTATTTTTTGAAAAGTACTACTTTTATCAGGACAATTGAATTTGTTCTTATGTAATGTATAGAAAAAATATAATATAAATCTAGAAAATTAGATTAAATATATTAAATATACCTTTCTTTAATAAAATCCATAAATAATGATTTAGTTATTTTATAAACACACTTATTTCTTTTAATTTTGTACCAGAAAAACACATCATTTTGACTCAAATTGTTTTTAGTTTCATTTCCAATTAATTTGGTAACCAATGAATTACTATATAAAAATGTGTAACACATATTTTCATAATTCAATTAATACTTTTTATTACCACCATTCCAACTTATAGGATATAATAGTGTTATTCATATAAAAATATTTAGTGGTTCATTTATGCTCAATGTAGCATATTATTTATGATATCAAACAAAATTCTTCTTTCTCAAAACTCAGGAAGTTATAGTTAGTATGTTATTCAACGAAAAGATTTTAGGTAGGGATATTTATTGACACAAAAATGGTTTATCCCCGGAAATTATAAGAAATATATTTGGTTAAAACTAGTTCTGTGCACTTTCATTTCCATAAAAAATCATTTATTGAACCTATAACTATCTAAAACTATACCCACTATTGGTTACAATATCAAAATTCATCTATCATATCATCAAAATTGTCTAAAAAACATTTAGCATTTAAATGTTTTCCTTAACCATTTGAAATACTATTACTGAATCATCAAATAAATTTCAACTATTTTGGGATACTTTAAATGGATGAAATGAAATGATTATAGACAATATCAATTATTCCATTTAATTCCAAAACAACAAAATAGATTTAATATTTCTAATATTTATTAAAAAACCATATAAAAATAAACAATCATTCACAATGAAAATGAAAATGAAAAAATAAATACAAGTGTACACAATAATTTACAATAACACACTATCATGAAATTATATTATCAATAACTGAAAACATTTCTTTGGGTGAGAAGAATTTTACAACTTCATGATATCAATCTCTCGAGTGAGGTGAATTTACTTGACCAATATAATTTAAAACTGAACAATTGTACACTATCATGGCTTTATATCATTCATGCATGAAACTACTGTAACATGATTTTGAAATACTAAATGATTATTTGAAACACTAAATGATATGTTGTTATTATATAGTAGTGAGAAGTTACACACTATTATGGATATAGTCAATGTTATGTTGTTAATATATTATAGTGTGTAGTTACAAACTATTATGGGTTTTAGCATATAATAGTTTTGTATTCAATAGATATGTTTTTCATTTGTGAATTATTTCATGTGATATAGTTAAATCATAAAATTAAATAATTGATATGTGGGTTAATAATTATCCAATGAATTAATAGAATTAACTATAGTTCATTAAAACTATATCTTTTGTAATGGTTTATAAAATAATGAGTAGTGAAATATGTACTATTATGTAATTATATAACTTTGGTATACTGTAGAAGTCAATTTTCTGTGAAATTAAATCATAAGAAACAACCCGTAAGGAAATTATGGGGAAAAGTGAGATATAATGACTTATTACATGTATGTGATCAGTATGTCAACTATATATGATAAATTATACATGAATCAATATCCCATAATGAATAATGAATATTTTGATTGATATGTAATGTTATTTTAGTTTGTGAAATTCATATAACATGTTTATTGAATGTTCATAGACTAAAAAAATATATTTATATGAATACCTACACAGACTACCCTATGATGATGAACAAAATAAACACCGATAATCATATTATATGCATACCATTATATTATATGTACACCTTCACCGTTTCATAACATATAAATACATGATTTATAAAATAATATGTGACATCATATTATATACATGGTGGTATTCATATATTCAATTAAAATAAGGTATGATAAAATGAAGTCCTATAATAAGCAAACAAGTTTTTAATTCTAAGTTGGAATACAAAACAAAGGTATGATAGAGAAAAGTATTAAAAATATATCTGAATTCATATTAAACAAATGTATTCATACCTTCATGTTATAGGTTTTATAAATTTATATCAAATATTTGATAATTCAAATTTAATAATGGTAGTCAATGATATTATCATGTTCATTAAGGTTAAAAACCGTAACGATGAAACCTCTGATGGGGTTATTAATTAAAATAATAACCTACAAATTATAGTTACAATCTTGGAATCATTCAAGATTATAATAAAATTTTCATTACATTTATAACCGATGAATTACTGATATATTATTTCTATACATATAAGAACAAAACAGTATTCAATGACCTATACATTAGAGTTACAAATTTTAATTCTGAAACCCAAAAATTGGGTTTCCTTTTGATTGAAAAAACACTAAATTGGGATATTATTTAGAATATTTCATAATTTTCAAAGTTTTAAGTGGATTTTTTTATATTTTTTATTCCTATAAATTTCAATAATTATTTTTTTTCTAAAAATTTAGTGGAATAAATAATATATTTGGGTGTTTCGATATACCATGAATTTTTTTATCAGTATGATGAACAGAATATTAAAAATAAAACTATAACATACTATATCAGATATTACATAATGTAATTTTTTAGAATAAAATAGTCAAAGATTAATGTAATAATGAGAATCTGTACTAGATCTGTAAATAGATCTTAATTTATATTTTAAAAAAAATTAAACATTTAAAATATGAAATATATGGTTAATATAATTTTTGAAATATGAAAATTGGTAATATAATTTTTTTTATAGATATAAGATATTTATTATAATACATATCAGGAAGTCGAATATACATAGGCTAATGCAATAATCTATAAATTAAATAGATATGTTAACAAAAATGAATTTAAAAAAAGAGTGGATAAACAAAATATTATGCGGCTGATAAAAGTTGAATGATAAGATATTACTACAGGGTTATAGCGACAAACTACTATAAATAAAACAGTTCATGATTACCTATTTATTCATGTTCAACAATTTATAGATGATGGGTGAAATAAAAAACAATATCATTCACACAACTTGTTTTGATAAGAATAAAAAATGGATTTTTCATTATACACCAGGCTCAGTCCATTTTTTTGTCTTTTTCATTATAAAACTTCAAAAAATAACCCATAAACAGTTAATCAATTCATACAAACAATGTTTTATGATTAGAATTAAAATATATATATTACCTCCATCAAGAACCACATACAAAAAGTCATTATTAAGTTAACTATAATCCATTGTAATTTTTGTGAGCATCACTCACAACACGATCCTTTGAATATTGAATTGTCACTTTCTATATCTATGAATGTTTTCTAAACTCTCACAAAAAATATAGATGAATTATATTAACTTATGAAATCTCCACAAATGCTATTTTAGAGTAACTTTTGAACCATCATCATCACATCATCTTGTACAACTTCAGCTCCACATAAAAAATATATAATTTCAGAATATATTATTTAATTATAATTTTCTTCATAAAAAATATAACATGTAGAAAAGCATAAAAATAACATCACATTGGTTTTATGATCCCCAACACCAAAAAAATTTCTATTGATAATAAATCTAAAAAATATTAATCCTCAGTTGAATGATACATATTTTAATAGAGAAATCATATGTATGGATGAGTATGATAAAATCTAAATAGGATAGTTTATATTTTCATTATAGAAGACAATGTGATGTCCTATAAATTTCTCAATATGTGGAGACATTTTTAGTGAATAAAATGAACATAATAGGGTTTTAATTCCAATGTGTCCCATCAAACTATAAGAAGAAAAACTATAAGTAAATGTAAATAGAAATTAAAATTGATAATACGAATCTTAACAAAGAAAAATTCCTATCCAAAATGTAAAAATGACCGTTCAAACTAATTCATTATCTAAAATATCCAAAATATTTTTAAAAATAATTATTAGGGGTATATATTTTTATATTGGATTCAAATACAATGTTATTATAATCCATTAGGGATAAAAGAGCATATCCATATGATAGTGAATCACCCAATATCATTTATATCCTTATTTAAACATTTCTTCTAACATTATTTTTATTTTCTGTCCATTTAATCAATTCTATCATTTTCTTATCATCCCTCATTCTTTAATTTTTTTTACTTTTCTATTACTTTATGTTTCTCACCCATTTATTTCACCCATATGATAATTTGTTTTCCCAAAAAAATATCGAGACATCAGGACAAGGGTTATAATTTCCTCTCAAGTTATAAAAGAGTGAAAATACATTAAACCATATCATTCGAGACATAAATTATAATTCCATTATAAAATATGTATAATTGTAAACACCTTCATAGGTATATAATATCATGAATAGTCATCTATGTACCTTCTAATGTTAATCAATATTTTCAGCTACATTGTTACCTTAAAATCCCCATAATTACTAAACTACTAGAGGTTATCTTGATTATGTTTTTTAAAAGAAGGAATTTATAAATTCTCTAAAAAATTAGTAATAAATATATAAAAATAACTTCTCTAAAAATATATGATACTACATACCTTCCCATTGATTTGGTATCATCAATTGAATGGATTTTACCATTTAAAATTACCATTAGACAAAAATTTTGCACTCAAAACTCATATTGTGTTGAGGAAAGTGCCTTCTTTAAAAAATTATCAATTATTAATTTCCATGGAATTCTCCTACAATTTCAAAAATTTGGTATATATCCAATTAATTGGAAATCAATTTATTATGACATTCTAAAACCCATACCATAGATGAATGAGTTCGTCATATACAAAAAAGTTTTCTCAGTTTGAAATTTGAGATCTTATTATATAAGGAACTCAAACACGTGTATAGTTCTATTGAAATAAAATGAACTCAACTATGCTAAAAAATGATTAACACAATATATTCATGAATGAGAGTACTTATACATTAATATAACCTCATTAATTCACTACAACATGAACCATAATAATTTGTAACAAAAACAATATTTCCTCACCCTTTATAGAATTCTTGAACACATCATTGATCTATCTCATCAGTTGTTCTTCCTTTCATGACATATAAGCATTTAATATTTCCATTGCCTAGAATTTTTCACTTATTTTATATACTAGCTTTTATAATCCCTTAATAATTGGAATTTTTTTCATATATATTTTATATCTATTCCATAAATTTTCCTCTACATTTATTTTCATTAAAATAGAAGTTTCAATTAGGTTAATATGATTTTTAAAAAATTTAGATTGATTTTTTATAATGATGTTGAATTTGAATTTATCATACTAAATTAATTCTACCACAGATTTTCTTTTTGAAATCTACATTCATTCATCCTATTGAATAGGTATGAACATAGGATTGGACCACAGTAGAACATATTCAAGGACACTTGATCTAAAAAATAGAATATTAATTTACTCTCTAAATCATGATTTTTTTTTCAAAAGGGGTTCATCATTCCATATACTTATAACTTTCATGATTATGTTTTATACAAGATTATGGATCCATTTTAATTGTAAACCTTTTAATATAATATACTTTTTGTGCTCCATGATCCATATAAGTCTTATAACATCTAATCACCCTATACATTCTAATCCAAATAGCTTAGGTGCCTTGTATCTTCACAATTTTTGTACCTTATGATCTCTTTTTAATTTATCAGTTATTTTTTCCTTCAAGGGAATATAATATATATTCCTCATACCATAAGAACTCATATACCATGGATATCCTTGTACCTTATGATTAATCTAATGAGGAAAACAAAAACATTTATAAAAATATTCCACAATACATTTAAAACTCATATAAATGATTAAGAATAATTATAGACACCATAAAACATCCTAACAATCATTAAATAATATTTTTGAGCATAAAAAATCATGTTTGACAATGAAGAAAAACCTATTAAAAATTACAACTAGAACCTCAATATATCCTTTTGGAATAATTTTCAATATTTTTATATAGTTTTTAAAACTCAGTTTCTCATTCAACATGTAAAAAATAAGAACCATATTATGTGGGATATTTTTTAACACTGCACCATAAGTTGAGGTTGTTTTTTAATTAAATACATCTATAAAAGTTAAAATTTATTTTGAAAAAATTATAATGATAATCTCATCCTTAACAAAAGAACCTAATACTTCAAATTTCACATAATTTTCTAAATGAACACAACCAATCGATGATCAATAGATATAATGAGATAATACATGGCAATGATTTTGAAATGGAATTGTATACTCCTTCAAAGAAATGACTTGTGTACTCATTTATTCCCCATTGAAAACAAGTACATTACAATGTGGCGGATCCTTAAAAATATTATCAAGAGAGAGATAAGAGGAAAAAATATTCACTCTCATCCTCAATGTTTCAATTTTTATCAATATGGATATATTTAGTGAAAATATTCTCCCTATATTCCTAGGTAAGAATGAATTCCCTCTTAATGAATCCATTAACTACCATATCATAAATAAAAATAAATATAATATTAATATAATTGGATCATGAAATTTTCAGTTTATTTTCATAAAAACTAGAATAATTTTGACTCCCAAAATGAATCCTGAGAGTTTCTTTAATATCTAGTTTCAAATAATCATGATCCACAGTTATCCAAATCAAATTAGAAAAATAATTGGAATCATACACATATTATACCTCTATAGTACACAATGTGACTATGTTTTTTTCTTTTAGTTACAACTCACAAAAAAATATCGTAAAAAAATGATTCCACTAAAAGTGGCATCATATCATTTGAATATCCTTCCAAATCAGCATATGTATATCTTGACATATTATTAACTAGTCATATTTTTTTTATAATAGAAAAAAATTTATTATCCCATAGATGTATTTCAATTTTTCCTACAATAATGTTGTACTATATAAGAGAATTTGTATTCTTATAAAATAGAAACGTAGTATAAACACTATATGATAAATAATTTATGATATAAATAAGGATAAAAATAATCTATAGGACTCAATATGAACCAAAACTTCTACTTTATCATCATATGAATGTTCCTTCCCAATATGGATAGTTATAAACAAAGGCTTAGAATCTACGTTCTAAAATATCATAAAATAATTCTCTAGAATACTTCTATATGGATAAGGTAAAAAATTATCATTTTATATTAGTTATAATCAATAGAAGTAATGTAGATCTCCATTCATGGAACATCTTAGTTTATCTTTGTTTTTAATGAAATTCTATGTATGTTATTTTTTGGATCATCTAGAAAAATTATATCATAAACATATACTATTACAATAAGTGTCCCTAATTTCATCTATTTTATATATAGGTTGTTGACCACATTACTATTTTTGAATTTCACAGCCTTCAAAAAAATGTCTAAAATTATATATTAGTCCTTTAGGGATTACATCAAACTATATAAGGTCATATTTAGTTTTCACACAATAAAATAATCCTTTTTATGAAAAAACATCATAAATATCAATTTTAAACTTCTTCTTTAAGATCATAAATTAAAAAATTAGATTTACCATACATTTGATTAATCATATACAACATTTGAGTTTCTATTGTATGAAACAATCAGACATCTTCTAAAAATGTAACCGTAGAAAATGTATCTTTAAATTAAACCCCTTTAACATTTGAGTATACTTTGTAATAAATTATGTATTTATTTATTATCACCTATCCCTTATAATTTAATTTATTCCTGAATACCCACTCACATCCAATTAAATATTTACTAATGTTAATTGGAACTAGATGTCATGTTGAATTTCTATTATATTTGGTAAAACTCCAAATTCTTAGCTCCAATAAATTATTCATCTTTTTTTATAAATATGTTTGTTGATTGTAGTTCTACATGATATATTTGAGTATATTAGTTATCATAACATAGTTTTATTATAGTTTTGATATAACCACTATGAATTCTAATTATATTCAAAGACTCCAATTATTTTCATCCTATGGTGTTGTTGTCTTTTATTCTCAGTTTCAAAATCATCATCCATGGTCTGTTATGAAACTAGATCAACTATATTATGGCCATTCATTGTAAAACCTATGGGATCCATTGTTAACCTAAAATTTAAATATAAGAAAATAATAATTTTAATCTTAACAATGCCAGCTACAAATAAATGGATAAAATTCAAGAAAACTAATTTGAAAAGAAAGCATAAAATACATACATAATTTTGATTTCTTTTACAATATAAAATAATATAAGACATTAAATGAACAACATCTATAACTTTTTAAGAGATGTTGATAAAAAAATTTAAATATAATTGTAAAATTAATAGGAACAACTGTGTTAGAAGAAAATTACCCAAGTGATAATTTTAAAGTTTTCAATATATCTCATTAAAACTAATTTTTATAATTTATAAAAATAAATTTTTTGTTGGAAACAAAATTAAAGGAAACCTGGTGTCTTGAGAATACAATATTTTCTCAAGAAACTATCATAAAAAATAGAATATTTTTTATCATATCTATATATGAAATCATTTTTAAGGTTTAAAATAAAATGATAAACATATAATTTGATGGAATAAATATTTTTAATAAATAAATAAATATGAATTTTAATGATCAACTTATAAGTCAATAACCATTGTATTAGTTTTTCCATTAAATAGAGTTTCAAATTATTAAATACAAATTAAGATGTTTCCCCTACAAAAATAAATTTGATTAATGCGTCTTTTCCCTAATGATTTTAGAATAAAAAATGATATAAATTCAATGATTGTAGTCATTTAAGAATACATAATGAATCTTATTGAAAACACAAATAAACAAGGAGAAATAAAAACTGTATGTTATTTTTCAAACAATGTAATATATTTCATAAATTATGATATGCTAGGATCAAAATCAGCACTAGTTCATGTTTAGAAAGTGAGGTGAATTGGAATATATGGAAGACAACATATAATAGGTGATCTATTCCTAAATAATTATATCAAAAAATAGAAAAATCATCTAAATCATTTCTCGAATCATTAATTAAATTTAACTTGATTTGAATATTTTTATTGCATGGGAAAATAATAATATGATTCAAGAATTAATGCCAGAACATAATAAGAAAATTACCAATATGAAATACATTTATAAAGGTGGATAAAGGTTTTTAGTCAAGTTAAATATAATAAATAATAATTAATTGAGATTGAATATTTTTTTAAATAAATATTTCTAATTTCTTATTGATTCATTTATTGATGTAAGAAAATAAACGTCCAATTAAAAAAATGAAACTTAAATAGTGTAGATATCTAGTAAAATTAAAATAAATGAATTTTGGAAGTATCCAGATACAAAATAAATGAATAGAAACAATAAACTAGAAGAATGTAAATTCCATGATTGTAAATTATAAGGATGTAAATTTAAATTAGAAGATAAATAAAATAATAAAATAAACAATATATAGGGGAAGGGTGACAAAGGTTTTTATGAAAGTTTTGGTTCAGGGAGGCGGGGTAGCCTCCCTAGAGTGTAGGGATCTTAGGAAGGTGGGGTGGTCGTGTTATACTCAAGTTAAAGACGTGTCAAGACCCAATAATGTAGGAGTATTATGGGTAGTGGGGTAAATATTGGATATGCGTTGATATGGTTATGGGGAGGCTATGTTGTCGGTGCATTAATAGGAAGGTGGGGTGGCTGCACCATAGAAACATTAGTTGGGTGGTGGTATAGATTCATTGGTGGTATAGGATCCCCACTATTAGAGTTGGTGATTGATCATGATGAAGAGAAGAAGTGTCCTTGAGCATCTATGGAGGTGGATTGATCTTTAACATAGAGGGTGGAAGGGGAGAATATATCAGATTTATTTTCCTGATTTCAAATAAACTATGGAATCAAATGACCTATTTCTATGGTTTTAATAAACCATTGCAATAGGTTTGAGAAAATAGGTCTTTATTCTAGTTGTGACACCTATAGAACATAATACTAGATTTCCTATAGAAAAATGGGAGAAAATATTCTTATTCTATAAAATATTTTCAATGACTCTCATAAATGTCATCCCCAATGAGTACTTCTACTTAAAAACCATTCATCAAAACTTGGGGAACAAAGACATGAGAAATATTGAAGTCGAAATCTCAGTAAGGGTAAATAAGGCATATAAAAAATAATTACATGAGTATTATTAGCTAAGAAATTGAGAATAAAATTTGAATCTCATAACTTGTATATAAAATATCATAATATAGAGTCATAATATAATGATTTATATTTTATAAGACATGAATCATAAGTGAATCAAATAACATGATACCTGAGATTATAAAATAGACACAATACATTGAATTTTTCATACACATAAGCATATAAAATCTTATTTCAAGGATACCCCCATGATATTCATAACATGTTATTCTAGGGATAACAACCTGTGTACATTTTTCTGGGATTGGGATAACCTTCTTTATACAATTTTTTTTGTGATTGGGGTAACCTTTTGTGTAAGTAGTTGTTTTTGAATTGGGATAAACTAAAGGGAACCCTTTGATCTCATATAAGATTAATTATTTCCCAATGATTTCGTGGAGATAAAGGTCCCACCCATCATATAATACAGACATGTTTTGACATGATCATAGAACTTTAATAATATCAAAACCATGATAATAAATGGGTTTCACAAAATTTCATCATAGAATAACATGTGGAAAAGAAATAAGATTGATAATCAATTAATCATTTCATCATAGCATAACCCAAGCAAAGGAAGCAGGGTTTTTAAGAATTTATCTTGGTATTAACCATGTATTAGAAACTTGTTTCATAAAAATCATGTCATCATTAAAATGGGAAATTTAGAGAAAAAATAAGAATCATGTACTTGGATCATTTTCCCATTACATAATAATTATTTTCACTGGATGTCACCACAAATAGAAAATTATTTTGAAATAGAACAAGGAACATATATAGAGGAAAATTTATTTTCCATTTTGAAAAAGACATTTTAAGTGATAAAATATTTTAAAAACATTTCTCTTTGAAAATAATCTTTAAAAAATTTATAAATGAATATTGAAACTAAATAGTATGAGGGTGGGAAATTCTGTTTTTTCCGTACATGTTAAAATACTAATTCATTTTTTATTTTTAGTAAAAGCCAAATGATAATTTTTAGAAAATAATGTGATGACTCTATTCAATTTATTTTGTAAAAAATAAATCATTTATAAATAAATCATTAATAAATCATTTGAATCAATCAAATTTTTTTTTAGAAAACATGGTTTTGGAAGAAAAATAGTTTTTTTTTTCAAAAAGATGTTTTTTATTAAAAAAATTATTTTTGAACTCCTGCGTACATAAAGAGAGGAAAATGAATAGAAAAATGTATTAATATTACATATCCATAAGAGAATAAAATTCTTTTTTTCTTGAGATATAGATCATAATATTTCATCATTAGATGTACAATTATTAACAATCCTTATAAAAAATGATATTGTAGTATAAAACTTTTACCACTTTGGTAACATTGAAACATAAACCCCATGAAGAAATAAAATTAAATGAAACTTAAATTATCTTTTGGATAATCAAAATCATGATATTACATGTAAAATTGTTTATATATAAATCTCATATGAGGAGATATTTTCCTAACATAAAAAATTTCTCAAAGAAGGAAAATTGAGACATCAAATCCCTTATAGCATTGGTTACTTTCGAACTATACAGACCAAGAATGTTATATCTTAGAATGTATATGTAAATCCATAAAAATATAAGGATAATAATAATAAAATATAATCATGTAAAGTATATACACCACATAAATTAAATATTTTATGAATATTTCATGTTACTCACGTAAATAAAAAGGGATATTAGAATCACTTAGCATATTTTTTTAAAATGGTTGGGGATGAAGCCTATTTTATTTATTAAAGAAAACCAAAGACCACTTTTGACTGAGTAGAGGGAGACCCATTAGATACCCCAATAACGAAAAAAATAAAAATTATAATTAAATAATAATTAAATTAATGTTATTAATGATATAAAATTTCAATGGTGATACATATACACCACATAAAATTAAAGAATGCTGAATTTGTATATGTCTCCCAGAAATAAAATAAAGACTAGAAATCCCTTACCTTATGTCTTAAATTCTATTATATACATCAGGAACTCATGTATAGTATATATAAAATTTTTATATGTCTATTATAGAACAATTATTACATATACCACAACATATAATCTTTACTTATTCATTTTTATTACCTTTTTGGAACAATTCTAGGTTAATATCATGTTTTGTGTATTAACCACTCTGTTTTTCATATATGTTTTAACCTGTTGTTGTTGGTTCTCTTAAATTGATCATGGTTATATAATATAAATAATAATTATTATTATTTTTTGATATTTATAAATAAATTATACCTTTAATAACAATCATTAATTATGGTTTTAAGAAATGATTTGTCATACAATCATATAGAAGATAAATCGTATATATGCATGAGTAACATTTAATTTTTTCAATGATCATTATATAAAAGAGGTAAGTAATATATTATATTAAAAGATATTTATAATATCATAAATACTATATTAATTATTAAATATAACTATACATATCATTCATGTTTTTTGGTGATGAAAAGGGAGTCACATTGCTTTGTGAAGACTGTAGCCCACAGGTACATGAACAATGTTTTCATATTTCAGTGAGTGAAAAGGAATGAAATAAAATGACATGTCATGTTTTAAGAAGGATATATATATATTATTAATATCATTATTATATAATTTATATCATTGAAATTCATTAAAATGTGTCCTTATTATCTTCCATGAAAATCATTAGAGAAAAGAATCACATCACTTCATGAGGCGGTAGTCTACCGTACACACGAGCGACATTATAGTATCCCATAATTAATGAAAATTAGAAAGGTATATATAATATAAAAATAATTATAATTATTTTATTAATAACTAATATATATAATTTATATCCATTATTATACCCAACCGTGAGAGGTGATAATGGTAAAAAAAATAACATCAAGTCCTGAGGAGGTATTCCACCATACACACGAATGATGATTTCATAAGCCATTTTATGTATTTGGTGATGGTTATAGGTCATTAAATTAATATAAAATAAATTTAATTGTGTTTATGATTATGAGGATATATTATAAGTAATTTTTAACAACAATTAAAGGAATTTTCAGACGAAATAAAAGAAAAATGCTCATTGAAAAACATTACATCTTCTTTGGCTATCTTAATTAAGTATACACCAAAAGCCTTCAAAGGTTTTATTTTTTCAAAAAATAAGTCTTAAATAATGATAAGAGTGAATTTTTAATTTTATTGGTTTATTTATTGGATGGACCAAAATGGATTTATTTTCTGTAGAAGAGAGGATAGCTGGTGGCCATTTATAAGTGAGGTGAGTGGAACAATTATAATTGTTTGAAGGGAAAATGGTGTAACCAATTTTTCCCCATGAAATATGGATCCATAAAAAATTATCAAAGATTATTAGAAATTATATTAATTCCACATTGACATAAAAAATATGTTAGGAATGTTATATGAAATTTTGAACCTTATCTTTTCAGTTTACCCTCCCTGAAAAACCCATTTTTACCTTAACTGTAAAAATTAGTTTTTAAGGAATTCAGATTTAATTTTGGTAATAAATAAATATAAATTATTTTACAATATAAATTATTATTATTCAAAATATGGAATCAATTTTTAAAAATAAAATTCATATAAGGGAAAAAATTTATTTAAAATTAATCCCGCTGGCGCGATAAGAAAGAAGGTTTCCAAAGAGAATGTTTTTAAATATTTATATAGTTTTTATATAAAATATCCAAATTAATCTAATTAATATTACCAAAATTGGATTAATAGATATTTATTTTAAATAATTTTACTTTAAAACAATTTAGAAGAAAGTTTAACATTATAAATATGTTAAATAGAAATTGAGTTTTTATTTAAAATCAAGTATTTTCACTATTTATGATAATATTAATATTTTCCAAAAAAATATCAAATATTCACCCTAATATAATTTAAATACTTTGATTTAAAAATTTAATTTTAAATTTTCAAATAAATCTTCTAAAAGTGACAAAAATAATTTTAAAATAAGTGTATAAAAAGGTGAGAAAACTAATTATAAAGAAAATTCATTTTTAAACCCTAAAATTGTCTTTATAATTATCTATTGTCTAGAAAAAAACATAAGATTAATGTTATTTAGTTTATTGAATATATTATATATACATTTCATTAAAATTATTCACTAAATGTGGGTTGTTTAATTTGTTATGCTAAAACATGTTTTCTCAAAAATATTATTTTTCAAAAAAATATTTCCTTCAATTTAAAGTAGATTTGATTTTAATTCTTAATTAATTGGTTACCAAAGAAATATTAATATATAAATATGTAAAACATAAATTTTTTAAAAAAATAATCTTATTCATTACCACCATTCCAATGTCATGGTGATAAATATTATGTAAAATAATAATATTTTAATAATAAGTAACATTTAATTTAAACATAGTATAGTGTGTAATGCAACCTAAAATCAGTGTTTCATGTGATTCAAAAATTTGAAAATATGAAATTTATTTGAAAAAATAAATTCTCAAAATATCAGTGTGTTACATTCTGTGCCCCAAATAATTAATTTCTCCCTCTAAATTTTTTTTTTCTTATGAATGGTTTAGAATTTAAAAATTCATTCATAGAAACCCACATCACAATTGTGGTTAATAAAACATTATCTTGAAAATGAGTAGGGTATGTGCCAAATCCATCTATAATATCACAAACTAGGATTCCAAATTGACTAAAAATAGTTGTTTAGTTAAAATATGAGCGTGGAAGAATAGAATAAATAATTATAGAGAGTGATAAAGGTCGTTGATCACAGGAATGTGGATAATCAATGGAATGTTAAGGTCCTCAAAACCATAATTCTATGATGATCTATAATACCATATGTTCAATATAAATGAAGGTTCTAATATAATTTTTTTTGTTCAAGAAACTTTTTCTAATGATAAGGAATTATTTTACAGTCTATGAATAAAAATTAACATACATAATATATACGTTTATATTTCATAAGTGTGATTTCATTCCTTGGCTGTGCTTCAATAATTTTCCAATTCATCACTTATTTCTGGAAATAAATATACATGAAGATTTTTTTATGAATGATGACCAAAACTTAACATTCAATATAAATAAAGACCCATAATTTAATTATAAATCATTCCTTGGACTCATGTTTTTATTATAACAAAATTGTAAGTACATGTTATCCAATATGGAAAATCATTAAAACATGGAAGTAACACATTATTCTATCAAATATCATATAATGTTCAATATCAATCATTATATAAATGGTTATCCTTATGACCATTTCAAAAATATTAAGATAAAAAACTTTATAAATAAGTACATTAAATTTCTAATATGAACTTTGAATTAATCTCTATAAAAATAGGATGTAACTCTTAATAATTACACTCAAAACATTTGAAAACCTTTATCTTGTATTCTCAATAAACATAGCAACAAGATGAATTACCACGAATCATTATTTAAAATATATATGATTCTATATTCATTAAATAAAACACATATTTTTCGATATATTCCTAAAATCAAAGAAAGATGTTAACTCCTCCAATGGTAACATAAACCACCTCATCAAAAAATCCCTTATCAATTCTGAGATCAACAATACAATCCATTTTAATTTATCCATATTAATTATCCCTTTATCCAATCCATATGCCATTATCTCAAACATAGGAAAATACTAAGGTCTATGTTCCCTTAATCACGTGTTTTCATTAAAATATAACATTTATATTAAATCAATTTTTGGGTCATTGGTACCATTCACCATATTCTTGAAAACCCTTAAAAGAGAAACATATAATAAAAATCTAATATATATAATGATTAACATGACATAATCCTTGATTTATAATACATTAATACTTAAATCACCCCACTTCTTTATCAAAACATTAACTAGGCTTTATAATCTTATTCTTTAATACATATTTTCATTTATTTTTCATTTACAGTATCTTCGTCATAAATATAAGAACAATCACTCATAAAACCATATTTTTTAATTTCATGTGCTTTCCCCTTTGGGAATTTATTTTAATAATCCCCATAAGATCCACATTTAAAACAATCAATATTAAATGATATAATAGGTAGACCGTTATTTTCTTCCATTATGTTAACAAAACATTTCATTTTTCATTTATAGTTACATAATTTGTGTATTTATTCACACACCCAAATAATATTATCGTACCTATGAGACGTTATCTTGAGTAATTATTTCCACATTCTCAGTATATAGGAAAATGAATCTCTATTCCTCCATGGTGTCCACTACCCAAACTATTAGTGAACTCTATCTTTCAATTATTTGGCGAGTCATACATTTGGTTAATGGAACCGTTGTTAGTCATGTTCCCTGATATCTTATTAGAAACAATCAAAATATCATTCACTCCAATCATCATCCCATTTTAATACCCATCCAGAAATTTTCCATCACATTCAAGGATAAATTAGTTTGTTATGGTTCCCTCCGTTTACTAAGACAAAAAAATAGTGTGAAAAACACTAATCATAGTGTAAAACAACATAATCATGAAAAAAAATTACATATTGGATGATTAGATCATGTAACATTATTTTTAATCTATATAACCTTAGGAAAATTCTAGTTCATTGATAGTAATAATCTATTTAAATCCTTCATGGTGGATCATAATAAGTTTGCAATTTTTCAAACAATATCCCATAGTAGTAGAAAAATAGGTTCCCTGCAATTCCCATTATCGGGCATCACGTGATGAACAATTCTAGCTCTATGCTCCCTTTTTGGAATTAATACTCCTAGTTACCTTTGTACTAGATCTAAATACATTTTTAGTATCTAATAAGGGATGAAGTATCTTAGAAACCAATTTATCTATCTTTTACGTAAATTCCAGGATATTTTCCTATACTTTGATTGATCATTAGACTTAGAATTAGATACATATCTACACATATCCGAAGAAATATACAAAGGTATCTCACTATAGTTCTTTCATACTCGTTTCTAATGGTAAACAAAACCTATCAAATAATACAAACAATAATGAATCAAGATTCTCATACATGGATTTTACATCTCATTAGATGATTATTCAATAAATTTAAAAAATACACACCTAAGGACCATGCACTTTTTCTCATTTGGAAACTCAGAACTCATTATAAATAATTAATGAAATATATTATGTGCATCCCATAAATATCATCACATTTTATTAATTTTAAATTATTTTTTTTCATAACCTTGGGAATGGAAACATAAGAAAGGGTAATATCTTAAGCTCATTAATGGTAAATATGGTACATATATAAGCATAACATCAGCACCAGGGAATGAGAACATGATCATAACATTTGAAATCCATACCTTACAAGTCAAAGATCAAAATATTGATTCACAAAATTTATATTGATTGTTCATAAGAATTGAATCATAAAGAAATCAAAGAACATTAACCTTTAAATTATAACATAAGTGTAAGATAAATAACATTATCATACACATAAGAAAAGAAAATATTTTCAACGATACCCAGTAAGAAATTCATTACATGTTAGGCTTGGCCCAACCACCCTTTTACCTTCTTCAGGCTTGGGATAAACTCTAGGGTACCCTTTTTGTTTTGGGAATAGTAAAACCTCTAGAGTACCCTCTTGTATTGGGTTTGTAATAACCTTTAGTGTACCCTTTTATCTTATATAACATTAATCATTACCCAAACAATTGGAGGGAGAGTCATGTCCCACTAATCCGACAATCCACATAGTTGTGTGCACAAGATCAGAAAACATTCACCATATTAGAACCCATGAAAGTAAATGGGTCACATAAGAATTTCATCATATTATATCCTATTGAAAAATTATATTTCATAATAATTTAATCATTTCATAATAGAATAACATGTGGGATGGGAATGGGTTTCATAATAATTTTATCATAGTATAACATGTGGAAGATAAATGGGTTCCATAAAAATATTGGAACTATAAAAATAAAATATTAAGAAAAATAATAATAACAGTAACCTTGGATAATATCCCTAGTAAAGAATATATAACATTGAAAAATGTCATCAAAGATGGAAAATTATTTTGAAATATCACTTGGAACACATCTATATGAAAATATATTTTCTTGTTTTAAAAAAAATATACAATAAACAATTATTAAGGAACATTAAAATAAAATAATGGTCATGATGGTGGGAAATTACATTCATACCAGAAATATAGAAATACAAATTAATTTCTCCTTTTTAGTGAAATCAAAATGTGAACTTTTTGGAAAATGTTTCCATGATTAATTAAAATACAATTATATATAATAAAACTTTGGTAAAAAATCATTAATAAATCATTTGAGTAAGGTTTAAATGTTTTTGATTTTTTAGAAAGAATGGTTTTGCATGAAAAATGAATATTTGAACAAAAATGAAATTTTATTCAAAAACAATTTTTTTGAAAACTAAACTATATAAATATTAGAAAATTAAAGGGTAAAGTTATTCTCATGAAATAACCAGAGTATAATAAAATTGATGAGTTTATTGAGAGATAGATCATATGATTTCCTCATTGGAAGAATAATCCTAAAATTACCAATAAATGATGAAATTTTAACATTAATCATATAACACTTTGGTAACTTTGAATCCTAAGTGTGATGTCTCAGATCTTGTTCACTCACGAGTAACCATACCTAGTTGGCCACATGGCATCAAGAATGCCACCTCATATGCCAAAGGCTGCTGAATGATAGTGAAGGCATATGTCATGTCTTTGGGGATACTATTAACTCTATTTATAGTGGATAACATTGGTGAAAATATAAATAGAAAAAGGATGCACAAGTGTAATGAATAAGGTAGAAGAAATAAGCATTAGAATCAAAGAAATAAATAATCATCAAAATATATAAAATATATCATATTTTAAAATTAATTTTCTGTATATAAAAATGGTAAAACAACTATAAATAAAATCTAGATCAAAATATAATATATGATATACAAACAAACCAAAAAGGGAGAAACTATCTAAGAATCCTTAGCACTGCATCAGTCATATACTACCAAGATCCCTTCCTAAAGTAATAAGTCATATGTCCAAAATAGGAAGATTCCCTTCTTCCACACTAACTATCATATAATATTCCTGGGTATGAAAAATGAAGCAGATAGGGTGTTAGATAAGCTCATTAGGCCACCACTGTATGGCCCCAGCCTTAAATAATACATAATATTGAATTAGGTGAATAATCGACATTGAGGATCTTTTTTAGGTTTAGATCATTTGAGAATTAGGTTTTAACTTATACATAACCACTTGAACATTACTCATGGAAACTTTAACTCACTATCCTTTTTTTCATAAAAAACCTTAATAAAACATACATGTTTAGTTCCATGTTTCAGAAAACATGACTTTTACTTGATCCCATCATTGACACTACTCATATTTTAGTTCTGTAAAAAAGATTTTGAAAATTTGGATGAGCATAAAAATCTCAGTAAGGGATACATAAAGAAGGAAAAATGTTAGTTTTTAAAACATAAATGTAAAAATTGAATACACTATTATAAAGTAATACTTTTCACCTTATGATAGTAGAAAAAACACTTCACTTAATATATGATCATTACATACCCTTTTTGTAACCAACAGATTACCATAAAGGCCATAGAAAACAACATATAGAATATAAAGGTAAATTGGGACATGAAAATTATTATATAGAATAACCATATGGTCTACTTCCACATATATCAATAAATGGAATAGCCATACGACCAACATCCATACCCAATGAATTTGAGGATATAACATAACCACACGTCCTTGGTTTATCACGGAACCACCCATCATTTGGATTACCACATAACCACCCATCATTGGTTTATCACATAACCAACCACCAAGTGTCTAAATATCACTAATAATCATAATACATAAAATACTGCAAATATCAACATTTTATTAATAAATTTTAATTTTCAATCAGAAGATATCATTCAACAATATTTAAATAATCAATTCATTTCAAAAACTATTTTCAAAACCAAAACACCCAAAAATTTAATAAGGTATTTTTCAATTAAAAAAATCTTACAGCTTAAAGAAGAATAAAAATAAATATTATGGTGGTAGAGAGGTCACTATCCCCACATACATTAAAATCATTCTTATTGTCATTTAGTAAAACAAATCGTAGAAAAAAGATTCCCTTTGAATAAAAATAAAACTAAAAGGGTTTTTTTATACAACACATAAAACAAAGAGTTATATATTATCTAAATATTCCTTAATGAATGGATATTGATATGAAGTCCCTTACCTCATGGATGACTTGACTCATTCGTTTTTTAATTTCCTCTTAAAATGGGTAAATCCATTTTATTTGAGCCAAAATGCTATCTTGAATTACCTTATACCAAAGGTAAAGATTCTATGAGGAAGAGAGGGATGTTGGATGATTATTGGAGTTGAGTCTGGATGATTCAAGGGGCTTTAGAGGTGTGATTAAGGGGTTAGAGTTGGCGGCCTTTTATAAGAGGGAAGACAAGTACTCTAGAAATGTCTTGAAAGATTAATTTTTATATACTGAATTTAGATTTTCAAAATGTCCAAAACTCATTTAATTATAATCTAATATGAGCATAGTTATAAATCCTCTCATAAAATAGTTCATAGACAAGTTTTGGTTTAAAATTTAACCTTATCATTTAGCTTTAACCCTTAGTTAACTAATTTAACTCTAACTATGTCTTCTTGTATATTCATACTATATGCCTAATATAGTTATCATAAAATTACAATATAAAATAAAGTGATTCATTAATATCATTTCCAACATTATATACGTAATTTGGATGAATATTATATTTTTATGAGAATTATATCAATTAATAAAATAGTATTTTTTAAAACACTTTTATGTCAATTTTTATACTATTCATATCTGGTATTTTTAAAAATCAATAAAAAATTTAATCATTAAAAAAACTTCATCCATTGAAATATAAAAATTTATACTCATCCATAAAATTTGTGGATGGCATAAAAAGTTTCAAAATATATTTATTTTAATATTTAAAATCTAATTTCTGTAAATCTTTCATTAATAAGGTAATCAGTACATCATCACTGTGTCATAATATATTTATTTATTTGAAGTCTAATAATTATTAATAAAATACCAGGATGTAGGAAATAGTTTTATTTTTATAAGGATGATTTATAGTCTGAAAGGGAACTTATATAATCCCATATAAAAATTGTTCTACAAAAAGATACGTGTGTAAGTTATATTTTTCGTAACATTAAATTAAATGCAATTAAATGTTATTTTCACACACAAGTGATTACATGGGGTCCTAAAATCGACCCAATCATGCCCATTGTTGTAAATATATCATCTAATCGGGTTATGACATGTGTTAAGATAATTTAATATTATTATAATATTATTGTTTACCCCTATTTACAATATTTACCTCTTAACCATAGTAAATAATATAATTACTGAAATTACTATGCATAATGTATAAAAATAAAAGGCACATATTTAAAAAAATGTATCTACTGATTTCAAATATAGAATTCATTTCCCGAAATTTAAAACACAGATGTTTCATAAATATATTTAAAATTCATTCCCGTTGTCAAACCAAAAAGCAGGTTTTTAAAGAGTAATAACTATCAAAGTATTTACATGTGTTTATGTCTAATTAAAAAGATAAATTACCTCCAATTAAAAATTGGATTAAATGATAAAAAAATAATCTAATTACCCTTTAAAATTAATTATAATGATTATCTTTCCATATAAATAAATATGATGAAAATACAGTTTGAATTTAAATGAAGTATTTTTAACTATTCATTAAAAAATGCACTTTATATGAAAATAAAAAAAACATAATGTAAATTTTGAGGTCCGTCTTATAAATAAGAAATTTATATTGTCAAATAGAGCATATAAAAGTGAGTGAAAATATATTTAGAAAGGGTTCACCATCAAATGGTGGTAAAATGACCCTATAAAAGTATTAGACTATTTCATGCTTAAAATTAGATAAATTCTCATTTTAAGCCTCTATAATTTATTGGATAAATGTAAAAAAAATTAACAAATATGTTTAATCATAATATAGTTAGTTTTTTCATTCCCACCAGTAAAATGACTATGCGTTACCTACCATTTAAAATAATCATATTATATTATTATTTCTTCAGTATGAGTCAGCATTGTGTGCAACATAAGAACTCGGAGACACCCATTGTTGCATGTATGGTACACCCTCAAACATAACATATCTTTTAAAGAAAAACTAATATATTATTCATAAATATTAATAGAAATTTAAATGTTTTATTCAATAAATACCTAGGTTGTGACATCATTCTACCCTTTTGGGAATTACATCCCTATAATTCTATTCACTAATCAAATAAGTAGGGGTATATATCCCTCATATAATTTTCAGACTCTCACATTTCTTCTTCAATAATATGGTTTTTCCAAAAAACCCTAACATAATGAATTACATTATTCTTGAACACTAACTCTCTTTGATTAAGAATCTGGACTTGTTGTTCCTTATAAGAGATATTCTCTTCCAATTGAACTACCTTTAGACTCAAAATACGAGATGGATCCTACATATACTTTACCAATATTGAATCATGATAAATATTGTGTACCTGGGACAAACTCAGGGGTAAATCCAATTTGTAGGCAACTGATCCAGCTTTCTCCAGGATCGCATAGGGTCCAATGAACCTTGTACTCAGCTATCCTTTATTACCAAAATGCATCAAAATTTTCCATAGTGAAACTTTGAGAAAGTCATGATCACCTACCTCCAAATGAAGATACTCATTTTAGTTATCGAAAAAACTTTTTTACCTTCTCTAATCTGTTCTCATGTTCCTCTAAATTAACTGGACTTTCTCTGGAATAACTTATACTAATTCTGATCCCATGAACATTCTTTTATCTACACCATTCAAAAAATCTGTATTTAGACACTAAATTCCATATAATTCCTCAAATGGATCCATCTGTATTCTGGATTGAAAACTGTTATTATATGAAAGCTCAACCAAATAATGATATTGGTACTAACTTCCCTATAAATGCATTGAACAACCACATATCATATCTTCGATGGTCTGAATTTTTCGTTCTAACAACCCATCTGATTGAGGATATAAAGCTGTATAAAAATTTAATTCAGTACCCAATGACTTTTGATGGCCTTTTGAAAATTTAGAAATGATCCTCAGATCACGATCAGATACAATAGAAAGGGGAACTCAAAGTAACCTGGGTATCTTTTTAACATACTACTGAGAAAGATGATCTAGAGACAATGTATCTCAAATAGGAAGGAAATGAGAATATTTATTCAATTGATCCACAATAACCCAAATTTCATTATTACCTATATAAGTCTTTAGTAATCCCACTAATAAATCCATGGACACATTTTCCCATTTCCACTAAGGTATTTCCAAAATGAAGAATCATCCCTTTTAGTATCTATCATTCTTTTTTAAACTGTATATAAGTTAAACATGTCAGAGTAGATATAGAAATAAATCTTTTCATTCCATTGCACCAGTAATATTACCAATGATCTATTTAAATTTTAGTACTTCTAGGATGAACTGAAAACGGAGAACTATGAGCTTTAAATAACAACACATTCTTGAACTATGAGTCACAAGGCATATATAAACTCTTACAAAATATCAAAACACAATCTTTATCAATGTTAAATTTAGGAAACATACCCTTACGAACCAATTCAACTTTTTTACAACTCACTATCATACTTATATGCTTTCTTAATTTTGTCCGATAGATATGATTTCACTGACACCTGAAACAAATCAGAGGGATATCCTACACCAACAACTTCTATTACAAAGTTCATCAAATCTTTAATAAAGGTATCTTGTTCCAAACATAACATGGTTAATGAAGCCTTACTTTTTAAAATCAAATCAACAACCCCTTTATTTTATTTTCCTGGATGTAAATGAATTATGTAATCACAATCCTTGATTAATTCTAGAAAACTCCTATATCACTTGTTCAATTCATTCAGAGTGAATATATATTTAAAATGTTTGTGGTTAGTATATATTTCACACATTACGTCATAAAAATGATACATCCAAATTTTTAATGCAAAGACAACAACTTCTAATTACAAATCATGTGCAGGGTAATATAACTCATGAGTTTTCAACATATGTGATGTGTAAACAATTACCTAATCATTTTGCATCAGTAGACAACCAAGTCCTTTCAACAAAGAATCATTGTAGATAACAAAATCACCATTTCTATAAGATAATACCAAAACAAGAGCATTCTCCAATATTCTTCTCAATTCCTGAAAACAAATATAATATTCATTTTTTTAGATAAATTTAACACCTTTTTGAGTTAACTTTGTCAGTGGGCTAGATAATTGGTCAAACATTCCAACAAAAAGTCGGTTATATCCTTCCAAATGATAAAAACTACATATATCTATGATATTAGTAATTCTGGGACACTCTTCAACCAATTTTGTTTTAGAAGGGTCAACAATTATGCAATCTTTAGAATCAATATGACCAAAGAATGTAATTTTCTGCACCAAAACTCACACTTTCTGAATTTCCCATAAAAAAATTTTTCCTTTAAGGATTGAATAACAACAGTTAAATTAATTTCAATTTCCTATTAACTTTTGGAATATACCAAAATATCATCAATAAACACAACCCCAAGCTGCTCCAAGAAGTCACTAAAAATTCTATTCATAAGATTCATTAATACATCATGGGAAATAATTAACCCCAAAGGAATAAATACAAGTTCATAATGGGCATATCTAGTACAAATCAAAGTATTTGGAATGTATGCTTCATTTACATTCAAATGAATCTAACTTGACCTCATGAAAATCTTCAAAAAACACTAATCTCCCTAGATCTGATCAAAAAAATCATCAAGATGAGGCAAAAGATACTTGTTCTTAAATGTTTTGTTATTCAAGGCACTATAATCAATGCAATGTCTCATTGAATCATCGTTCTTTTTAACAAACATGATAGGGGCACCCCACGGTGATGTTATAGGTAGAATGAAACCTTTATTTAACAACTCCAACAATTATTATTTTTAACTCTAAAAGTTCAATTTGATGTATTCAATAAGTGGGGTTTGAAATTCGATTAGCATCTTGAACTAAGTCAATAATAAATTCAACTTCCAAATCAATTATTATACTCGGATACTCCTCAATAAAACCTCAAGATATTCATTTACTATTCACACATCATTAATCTGCATAGTTTATTTGTTTTCAGAAATATGTGATAGGTAACATTTATTTCTATCTTTCACTAGTTTCTCACCTTTTTGATATGTTATTAGAGTTAATGGTTCATTATTGTACACAAATTGAATTTTTTTCTGAAAATAAACCTATTTAAATCTACAGTCAATAACAACATCGTAAAAAGAAAGTGAATCCACTAAAAAAATAACATCAAACTCTAGTAGAGGAAAAAAACAAGGTTTCTAAGTATTTTCATTCTACATATAAGGATAAGAATATTTTTATAATATCTTTTTTCATCAACATTTCCCCCCAGTGTTTCTACCATATGTTCTGGATTCATTTCTTGAGGTGGAATTCCAAGTTTACCCAAAACTTTCTCAGAAATGAAAGAATGTGTAGATCCCGAATTAAACAACACATTGGTATAATCTGTAAAAACAATAAAAATACCTGATATCACTTCATATGATGGTACCACATCAACCATAGTAGTAGAAAAATATTTCTCCACACAGTTCTACTTTTGATCTGTCTGTTTTCCACCCTGGTTATTCAACATTAGACACACATTAGAATAATTACCAAATGCGTTGCAACTAAAACATATTAGCATTGTATTTTCATTTCCTTCATGATCATCTTCATTACAGATATGAGCAATATGACCAGCCATACAACACTGAAAGAACATTCCAAATTTTGAGATAAATTCTCCATGATTATTTTTACCACACTAATGACAAGATGGAAATTTAATTTTCGTACCTCCAGACATTTTTGATGAATAGTTTCCATTTGGCTTCTAAATAACCCCTTCTTTTTTTAACTATCATGGAACACGTGATCGTCAATAAAATCCATTTCTACATTGTTAGCATATCCAAAAAGTTTTTCATAAATTTTGAATTCATGAGAGTATAATGCCTTTAGATACCAAGGCTTCAATCCTAATTAATACAAATTTAACATACTATCATGATCTCTGATGAAATTTTGTGCATACCCTGCATGTCGAGTGAATTTTGATTCATTAGCACACATTAAGTCATCGTCCAACCTCAAATCCAAGATTTTGTTTTTCGTCCTAATTCAAATTTTCATATGAAAATATTTCTCAAGAAATATAAATTTATATTCATCCCAACCAAGAGAATCAATCTCCTCCCTACTCCTAAAAATTTTCACGATCGACCAATAATGATCGAATTCCCCTTCAAAATGATGAACAACAAGATTAACCATTTGATTTTTTGTACACCCCATGACATTGAACTTATTTTCCAGTGCTTTTATCTGCTCTTTAGCTTGAATAGGGTCAGATGATCCTCTGAATGATGGGGGATGTTTCATAATGAATTGCTATACTACAAATAAATTCCTTTATGATTGATCTGGTTGATCTCATGGATGGACAACACCAATATTTATCACCTGATTGAACTGATCCATCAATGCAAAAAAACTATTCATTTCTAATTTAGACCATCTCAGTATGCTTATTTGGAAGGTTATTATCCACTATATTCCTTCCCAAAAAAGCTTCAATGTTTCCTCTATAGGAATCCATTCTTAAAAACATATCATAGATGAAGCAACAAGGTAATATTCAAATTATATATCATTTCAATTTTACCATAATGTAAACATTATTTGTGGATATTCTATTTTCAAAAATAATACTCCTAATGTTATCGAAACCAACCTCTGATACAAACTATAAGGCCCCAATCTTAAACATTACATAATACTTAATTAAGTTAATAATTCACATTGAGGTTCTTTTTAGGTTTAGAGGTTTGAATAATTAGATCCTAACTTATATAAAACAACTTAAATATTACAAGTAGAAACTTCTACTCACTATCTATTTTTTTCATATAACAAGTACTCTAAAAAAAGAAACATGTTTACTTCCATGTTTTAGACAACATGACTTTTCCTAGATCCCATCCTTGACCCTATTAATCATTAAGTCCTTTGAAAAACATTTAAGAACTTTGTATGAGCATAAAAAGCTCAATAAGGGATACATAATAAAATAAAACTGTTAGTTTTACATAAAACATATAAACAATGAATAAATTATCATAATGTAATAACTTTAACCCTAAGGATGTAGAAAAAACACTTCACTAAATAAAATCTCATTGCTCACCCTTTTTGTATCCAAAATATTAACATGAATCCCATAGGAAACAATTTATATCATATGAAGGTACCTTGTCACATAATCATACATAAATGGAAGAACCACACAGTCGGCTTCCACACATATCACTAAATGGAATAGCCATAAAATAGACTTCCATACACAATGTATTGGAGGTTATAACGTAACCACTCTTCCTTGGTTTATCACAGAAACACCCGTCATTTGGTTTATCATTTAACCATGCATCATTGGTTTATCATGCAACCACCCTTAAAATTATCAAGTTCCATTACATAATCATAACACATAAACTATTCATATATCAACATTTCAGTAATAACATTTAATTTGCAATCAAAAGAAATCATTTCAAGATATTGAAATACCCAATCAATTTCAAAAACCATATTCAATACCAAAACACAAAAAATGGGAATAATGGATTCCATTTCCTTTTAAAAACATTAAGTCTAGTATAGGAATCCAAATAAACATTACCATGGTGGAGAGGTCATTGACGCCTCATACGTTAAAAAAATTCCTTTTTCATTTAGTAAAACGCTTCATAGAAAAAAGTATTCACTTCGAATGAAATTAAAATTCAATGTGTTTTATTATACACCTTATAAAATAAAAAGGAATATATCACCTAAATATGCCTCCATGAAATTATATTGAGATAAAGTCCCTTACGATGCGTCTGACTTTCCTCGTTCGTTCATTAATTTTCTTTAAAAATGGTTAACTCCATTTGATTTGAGAGAAGAGGCCTTCATGAATTTCCCTATGCATAAGGTAAGGATTATAGGAGAAATAGAGGGATGTTGGGGGCTTATTGGTGTAGAGGTTGGATGATCCATGTGGCTTGAGAGGTGTGAGTAAGGGGTATGATTTGGTGGCATTTATAAGAGGTAGGAGAGGTACATTAAAAATGCCTTGAATAACTATTTTATTATAAACTAAATTTAGATATTAAATAGGGGAAAAACTCATTTAATTCTAATATAAGATGAGACCTTTTTGAAATCCACTCAACAAGTAGGTTTTATATATTTTTTGGTTTCAATTTTAACCTATTCATTTAACTTTAAACCTTAGTTAACTAATTTAACTCTCACCATATCTTCTTGTATATTCATTCTAAATGGTTAATATTGTAACCATAAAATGACAAACGAACTGAAAGTAGTTCACTATTAGAATTTTCAACATTATCTATGTGATTTGGCCGATTCTTAGATTTTTGGTACTATTATATCATTTAATAAAGTAGTAATCATTTTAAAAACTCATTTATGTCAATTTTTATACTATTTATATCATGAGTTTTTAAAAAGCCATAAGAACTTTATTATTTCTAAAAAAATCATAAATTCAAATATAACAAGTAATAGTCATTCATAAAATTTATGGATGGAATAAAAATTTTGAAAATATATTTTTTTTCATATTTATAATATCATTTATTTAAATCCTTCATTAAAAAGGTAATCACTAAATCATCATTGTGTCTTAAATATTTTTTTATATGATGTCTAAAAATTATATATAAAATACCATGATGTTGGAAATAAATTTAGATTTATAATGACAATTTATTGTCTAAATGATAACTTATATAACCCCATATAAAAAGAATTCACTAAAAGATATTTGTTTAGGTTATATTTTCCTCAACATAAAATTAAAAGTAATTAAATATTCTTTTCACACACAAGTGTCTCCATGGGTTCGTAAAATCTACCAAAGGACACCCATGGTCAGAAATATCTCATACAATAATGTTAAGACATGTGTTATGGAAATTTAATATTATTATAATATTAATTGTTTACCGTTATTGACCAGATTTACCATTTAACCATGGTAAATAAAATAATTACCAAAGTTACTTTTCATAATGTCTAAAAATTAAAGGTACTAAGTTGCAAAATTTAGACAACATGATTCCAAATATGGAATCAATTTCCCCAAATTCAAAACATAGAAGTTTTAGAACTTAATTTAAACTTAATTCCCATTGTCAAAACCAAAAAACTTGTTTTTAAAGAAGTAATAACTATCAAAAGATGAACAATTGCTTATGTCTAATTAAAAATTGATATTACATCCAATGACCAAAATTGAATTAAATGATAAAATATAATCTAATTACACTTTAAAAACATTTAAAAAGATAATCAAATCTTATAAATAAATTAGTTGAAAAGATATTTTGGACTTAAAATGCAGTATTTTTAACAATTCTTTAATAAATGAACTTTATCAGAAAAATATGAAAAACTTACCCATAGTAAATTTTGATGTCCCAATTTTAAAGAAAACGTTTATTTTGTCCAATAGAGTATAAAAATGTGATAGAAAATATATTTAATAAGGGTTTTCCATGAAAAGTCGGTAAACATACCTTTTAAAATTATTAGAGTAATTCTTACTTAAAATTGGATTTATTCTCATTTTAAGCCTCTAAAATTTATTGGGGAAATGTAAAAACATTTAACAAACATTTTTTATCATAATAAAGTCAGTTATGTTCATTACCACTAGCACAATGACTATATATTAACTACCATTTAAAATAATAATATAATATTATTATTATTATTTCTTTACGATTCATCATTATGTGCAACATAATATTGCAGAGAAACCAACTGTTTCTTTTTTGGGTACAACCATGAACATAGCATCCCCTTTAAAGTAAAATTACTATCTTATTCATAAATATTAATATAAATGAGAAAATATTATTCTATAAATAACTAGGATGTCACATGCACCATCATTATCTATAACAAATCTAGTAAGAGAATATAAACTGTATGGCATGTAGACATATCAAATGTAATGTAGTGTGAATGTAAAATATCCATACCTTATTCAGCCTCATATAGTTCCTCTAAACTCTAATTAATTTAAATAACTATGATTTGATTTATAATATTAATATCATAATACGGTGACAATAGAAAAATAAATGACAAGGTTAATGAAAAAGATCCAAGCTAAAACCAATGAGTCGTTGACCATAGAATGACAATCCAGCTCATAGAAAAAAATTATACAACCTATCACAAGGGACTAAGTATAATCCAAGGGGTTTAACCAATGAATTTCATTTTAATAGTTTCTAACTAATTATATGAATACTGTCTATAGTAAATCCCAAACTAAGAATGAATGGACCTAAGGAGAATAATCGAAGTCGTCACATGTTCATAGACACCATTCTAAATCCATAGAGTGTATCTGGGGAAATACTATTTTTAGAGATGAAGTGAAGGGATCATACAATATTATTTTTGACACCTAATAATGGAAAAATTCGTGTTCCTTGGTGGGTATCTCTATTTGAAACAATCTCAATGAATCAGAATGGCATCCTCAGAGTGCTCATGGAATTCCATCGGGAATCAAAGGTTAACTAAATGTTGACTCATCCTATAAATAATAAAAATTTCCATATGAAATAGTCACCTTATACATTTAATTTATATTTATAATTCATCATAATCTATGTATTACTCATTCCAATTAAATTTTAATTTGGTTCATTCCAGTAGATTTCACCACACATGAAAAACATTAGTAAGAAAAAAACCAACTTTCAAATTAATTATAAATCATAATGTTCAATTGATATATACAAAAAGTATATTCAATTTCAATGTAACCATATTAATTTCATATATAAAAGTAAAACACTTAATTTATTAATTTTTAATCGACCACACTTGAAAATTGTTCTGAGTAATCACAAATGGGTTAAAAGGTATAGACTAGTACACAACCTAAATGGATGGTCAATTTTACAATCTCAAAATCCAATTAAATTAGAATAATGGGGTTAATTTTCCTTATAATAGACATTAAACCATTTAAATTAAATGCATAAATTTTTAGAATCTAGTCCTAGTAATTCCAATGTTCTCACAATGGAATTAATTTATATATGATGACACATAGAGAGAAAAGTGTAATACCACCTAAATTATAAAATTAGTAGATGAATCATCCAATACCCATTTTTATTCGGAATATGTTAAAAGAAAAATTGGAAATAGAAAAAATCCTTGAAAATAGGGTAATCAAAACGCACAAAAATAACTCTATCGATGAAAACAAAAATTTTATATGAAGATAATGGAAATAAGAGAATAACATTGGTGGTCTAATGAGGCTATTGGTATTTTGATTAGAGGTCAGAAAAAACAATGGGATCCAATAATATATTTTGGAAATTGGAGAAGATCCTATATTTGGGGGGATGATGTACGAGAAAAAAGATAGGAGAGAGAGTGGTGAAAAGAAAGGGGTTCTTCCCCTTTGAAAAAATGGTGTGACCTATACACGATGTATAAATATTACATGTCATGTATTCATAGGTCCAGGGGTGTCTCGACAGAACAATTCATGATGTGTATTTCCTATATCCCATTTATGTTTCATGGATCCATATATCAAATACATTCCACCTTCATCCAAAAAACCCATTTGGACAAAGTTAATTGTTACCAAGGATAATATTTCAATAAAACTAACCTTCATGATCTTGTACAAAAAGATTAATGATATATACCACCACGAAAAACTAGGATCTTATTATCTTCCCCCTTAAATAAAATAATCCTTGATTTTCCCTTCAAGTGGTGTTAAAGCATCATTTGAGAACAAATCCAGCCACTGAGCATATAATACATCCTCTCTCTCCTAGGTCTTGTCCTGTACATGGCCATTATTACATAACACCCATACCAAATGAATCAAACCACCTCAATGTACATACATGATAATGTAAATGATTTGAATGTGATAATACTCAAAAGAATATTCAACATGTAATTAGACATACTCGTGATGAAAAGTATGATGCATGTCAGTATGGTAATGAGGAATCTTTAAATCGTAGAAGACTCCATTCACGTCACAATACCTATGAGGTAGCATCAACTGATAGGATACCATCCTGACACTCTCAAATGTCTCAAAAGGCCTAATTTTTTTGGTGACAACTTCCACTACATCTGTATTTGTTTACTCAAATTCCTAAGTGATACCCCCAAGAAAACATAATAACCAACCTCGAACTCTAGAGGTATTTTATACCGATCAAAATATTATTTCTATTTGTACTGAGTATTATCTCTTCAATTTTAGATAAAATTCACCAACTCTGATGTATACTACATTAGATAAGGAGATAGTAACACTGAATTCCCAGCCTCTAGCCATTATAAATGTGAACGAAATGTCCTACCATATAAGACATCTTACAGATCCATGAAGATTTATATATTGAAATTTGTTATTATAGGGAAAACCTATGAGATTAATCAAATTCGTCTATGAAACTCCAAAATCAAGTATACATGAACAAAGCTTGTCATTTTACACATGTATAGTCTGTTCTGATTATTCATCAATCAGAAGGTGAAGGAATGTTCTTAGAAGAACTGGGGTACCCAAATATTTCTATAACACTTATTAAAACCTAAATGGGAAACAAGAATCCATATATAAAATGAAAGTACAAGGGACACAATGTAGGTTTATAATCTCTTAGAAATAAATTTTTCTATGATCGTCGACTAAAAAGGTCTACGTAATAGTTAGGTAGTGAGATAAATTCATTAACCTATCGATAACCAACTAATCCACATCAGTACCTCATGGTGATCTCAGCAAACTAGTGACCAAACCAGTCATTATGTCATCACATTTCAATTCTGGGATCAGAAAGGGTTATTGAATGTTAGTGCACCACTTGTGTTCTACCTACACCAACTAATATGTGGAACACCTAGTGATAAAACCCATAGTATGACATCTCATTTCAGGACACCAATACTAGAAAAACATATCCTGATAATTCTTGAAGATACCTATTTTCACTTCCCACTGTGAGGTGTGGGATTATTATATCAACTCCTCTCACATCTCTATAAGAACCTAGGTAGGTACATCGAATCTCAAGATCTCATCTCTCTCAATAGTTGAATTTGATTGCAATTCCTCACATGAAATAATTTACTATATAACCAAACCACCATGGTTTGAAAACTGCCTCCTCTTTAACATACCCAGGAGAAAAGATTTTAGTTATAAGTATAGAAGTAAAGGCTACATGTCAATATCATGAAAGTAAGAGTCTTTCAAAAAATAGGGTCATCAATATCCATTCATCACTGGCTTACCAAATGGATTGTTCACATGTTTTTCATTTTAGTTCATCACCTATGAAATTACCATTTATAGGTGTATAGGAAAGAATAATGTCAAAAATATTAATGTATTATACCCCTATTAACTATATTATATTTATTTCATGTTATGTAATGACATATTTGAGGCTCTTGTGATTCGTTAATGCTAAAATGTTCTCCAACAAAATAATTTCTCTTGAAATGCATGTCATGATCACCCACTACATGCTAGAGGTATTGCGTTGGGTAATTATGCTCATGAGATCTCAACCAGTGAGAATCATACACAAATAATCGATACTACTACATTAGTTTTATACCAAACTTGATGTGTAATACCTTATAGTACACTGTATAATTACTTTAAGGACTTGGAAGAGTAAGGATTCTTTCTGATGTATGTCTTCTTTTCATCTCCTGAATGACCTTCTTCTGTGCTTCAGACCAAAAGAACATCACACCCTTCTTATATAGATAAATTTCAGGTTCTATAATGCATGATAATCCCTATACACAATGTTTCTAATATCCTTTTAGTCCCATGAAACTATGTATATCAAACAAATTCTTAGGATTCTCCTAGGAAAAAACAACAATCACATTCTATAAGTCAATTGATACTTATGATTCTGAGATAATTTGACCCAAGATGTGATCCTTCTTAATCTAGAAGTGTACATTTTTGAGAAGAGAATTTAAATGATTCTCTCTCAGAGTACACAATATGGTCTCAAGATTTTTTGTATAGCTTCCTTGAGTGTGATAATACACAAAGATTTCAACCAAAAAAGGAACAATTAAGGAATCTATGAAGGGGTGTAAAACCCTATTCAACAAGGAAATAAAAATAATGTGTGTTTTTTAAGACTGAATGACGTAACTAGATGATCATATAAATCATAATGAATTTATAATGTCTTGTGTGGTATTTCTGAAGTCTTGAAACACGTATGATGATATCCTAATCTTAGGTTGATCTTTGAGAAAACTAAAGCTCATAAATTCTAATCTAAGAGATCATCTATTCATGGAAAATGTTATTGGTTCTTAACTATAAATTGGATCAACTATCTATAATTCATGAAAATTCTTAGGGTTCCATATCCCTTCTTATAGAAAATGACAGGTGAACCCCAAGGAGAAGAACTAGGTTAGATAAAACCATATATTTTATATCATTCAAATATACATTATCATCCAAGAGCTCAAAATTTTCCATCCTATATGGAAGAAGAGATACTACATATTCTATAGGAATGTGATCTATTATAAACTACACCTTTATTTTAGGAGGTAGCCCAGAAAAGTCGTCTAGGACAATATTCCTAAAACAATTCAATGATGAAGGAAAATTTTTCATAATCACTATACGATCATCCATGAAAAGCCAGGAAATCTTGGTTGTCACTCCTCTGAAACCAAATTTCTCTAGTCTATAATGTCTTTATTGGATATCTAACTCACCCTTATGTACATATCTACTACCCTCAGGTGATGTGAAAGTTAACCTTATCTGATTAGTGTCAATATATCAATGATAAGGCATAAGTCAATCCAAACAATGTATGACATCAAACCCTATCATAGTAATGATAATTTTCTAGAAGAAGATATGACCACCAATATCAAGAGGAGATTTCTTTCACTGATGTATACACTCTGAATGCAGACCCAATTGTGTGTCTAGGTTCATCACCCCAAAAATGTACTAATGTTCAAGACCAATAATTTCCTCAATTTACACATAGAATGAGTGAAAGGAACTTACATCTTAAAAAGAAAATAATATAGTAGAGGCTACTAGAATAGTATCTCATATAGTAGACGGTCCTGCACTTTTCGTCTCAAGTATCTACTATAATGAATGAAACTATATTAATCCATGAATCTGAGTTATAGTGGGATTACCTTGAGTAGGTTTGCTATACTCACACTGAAAATGAATAGTATGTCTACCTCAGACATGAAATCTTACTAATCCTATTTGGCCAGTGGTAATCCATATTCATTCCTAACACGTATTCACCGATCCAACTCTGGAAGGTGGAGATGATTCTTGTCTCATTCTACTAGAAATTAGAGGATAATTATGAAAAAACATTTGAAGATGACTCATTCGACCAAAAGAACGGCAGTCCAACAGGTCACTATCTCATTGTGGCATCACATTCCCCAATAATCTAAACTGAAGAAAAACAATAGATCTACTAGTGACGATACTCTGTCCATCACTATTATAATGATAATTTTCAAGGTGGTTCTTCTTTGCCCTAAAAAAACTACCACCTGATCATGGAATTGGCCAATGTTCCCCAAACTATCAGATTCCATCAAGTTGAGTTTGGTGATAAGATCCTGGTAGACGATCTAAGAAATGGTAAATAGGAAAATGAAATTCACCTGATATAAAATGGAACACTTTATCCCATACCTGATGAATATCACATGAAATAGATCATCTCACACAATAATCAGTTCAAATTATTGAATATCGGTGAGGTGTATTGAATACTACATGAAAAACATTATGCCATTATCTATGTTCATGAACTCCATGGATCTGTTATCTCTTATAATCTTAGGAAAAATGTAATCATAGTAAGCACTCTGGACTTTTGTCTAGACCATTCTATGCTAAAGAACAACCTGGGTAACAACATCCCAATAACAGTTGGAAGAATCACACAACATCTATATATAGAAATCATCACCCTTCTATATGGGTGTATCTCAATATTATCAATGATAGATAAAATGTATTCTAACCATGACTATGTAGCCTAAGTACCACCATCCCCTGATAATATAGAAGGATGTTAATGCTGGAACTCCTGTGTAAGATTAGACCTCATATGTGTAGGCTAGGGGGACCCTATACAGATATAATCAAGAATAGTAATATTTATACAATATAAGAATCAATTCCCAGTTTGGTATGATAAGGTTGTGCCATATGTGGCACTCCTGGATTAAATAATGGTGGTTTAGGTACCACTATCTCCATACCCTTATCGTCACCACCCTCCTAGTGCACGACCTGAGGATCTCATGGTGTAATATCTCCACCAATGACTAGAACACACCTTTATAAAATATTCAAAACAATCATAAAGATATATCTAAATCATAATGAAAAAAAATCAAGTACCAATAATCAACTTTCACACATATAAGAAAGATAAACATAGGGGCTCACTACCCAATGTATATTGTCCCAACTACCCCGGTCTAAGATAAGGTTTTTGGTAAGTATTTTTGTTTTAAACCAAATGGGAATTGGTATATAAGTGGAGTTAATTTCAAGTAAAGGAGGATAAAACTACTTAAGATATAGATTACCTTCTCATTTAATGTAAAAAAATTAATTTATAATTCAAAGTTTACATATTTAAGAATGTTTGGGTGTATATACATAATACATGGTTCAATTAAAATGGGTTACAACTACCATTTCATAAAGTCCCATACAATTTATATACATATATTTATAGCCATGTAATTTCAACAATTCCCCACTTATATTCTGTCTCAGAATGTAATGGGTTAGTATTATGGCTTGATTTGATGAATTACGCTTCCCAATTTATAATGTCCCATACACACTATAAATTACAATTTGTATTCTTCTAACCAATACCAAATACTAGATCATGTAACCAGCAGTACTTATATAAAACTGATTGAAATTATCGATTTAATATTCTATCATCTTTCTATATAGGAAAATACATTTTGGTTAAGGCTGTCATTTTAAGCATCCAATTTCTGGTTCTTAATAAACATTCTAGTAACACATGAATATATAACTATAATAGAAAAAATAATTCATACGAAGATATTACATTTAAAATAGAAGAATATTCATTACCTAACATAACAGAACCATTTTAGAACCATAAAGGATTAGTGTGTTTGGAAACGTGGAAACACAAACAATCGATACAAAAAACTTCTTTATCATCTATTTCTTATTCTTTTATAACTAAAACCCTTTTTCAGGAATCGTACTTAATATCTTTCCTCATGGCCAGGGGAAAATAGAGATACGTAATGGTGATAACAGATGCACAATAAGGGTAAATGAGAGAGATATCGATCATATCATAATCATAAAACATAAGAACAAAAAAACATTTGGAATTTATTTTCTATATATGAAAGATCATGATATCATGTCATGGAATAAATCAAAGAAGTACATAAAGAATAAAAGAACATATTCTATGAGAGAATAACATAGAACATGGAATTTTGGAATACACAAAATAATAAAGAGTTATTTCAATACTGGTCAAGTATCATTTTCAAGACCATCATTGTGGATAAAGGCCTTTACTGAATTGGGTTTAGTACCCATTTTGACCCCGTATTTATGAAATGAGTTCACTCCTCATTCTAGTCCTTTTTATCACATGATATATAAATATTTACCCAATTAATTAAATTGGGATATAATTCTCACCAATCATATAATTAATACACCACATATATGTCCCATAAGAACATAATTCATTGAACATATAAAACCCCATTAAAATATTGGGTTTCCTAAATATAATTCCATCCTAACAAAACTTATGTAAAAGTAATGGGTTCCATAAATATTAATATATCATAAAAATAAACAAAAATATAAAGAATATGGACAATATCTTTTATATATATATCCCCTATAAAGAATAAGAAACATAAAATAAGTTTATCATAAATGGAAAATAATCTTGAAATATAACTTAAAAATATTTCCCGATTAAAATATCCTTTCTACATTGGATTCAATTTATTTTCTGAAAATGTTTCCCCATTTTAAAATAAAAAATTTTCATTGAAAATAACCATGTAGTAATATAATACAAGCTTCAAGGAATTGTGTGCTCATGAAATAATATAAATCCATTAATTATGTATATGTTAAAAAAACATTCCTCTCATACTTTTACAGGAAAGGTAAAAAATTACATCATTAGAAAAATGAAAAAAATTAAATTAAAAAGATTTAGTAAAAACTCACACATGGGTAAAAATGACTTCAAAAATTTATTTAATGATAAGTAAACATATTTTTTGATAAATTTTTATAAAAAATGGAAATATAATAAAATATTACCTATTATATACTTATGTATACACAATCCCAAATAATAATTAGATTGTCACGACCCATCCCGGTGGGGCCTGCATTGTGACTCCCCAAGACCACCTCCAATAGGCTAGGGGCTGGTGACTAGAACCGAGTAGGAATGTCACTAACATGGGAGGCATTGCCTAAGTACCTGTACACACACACACACATACCTCAAAGCCCACAAATGCATAAATGCAAAATACTAAGGAAAAAAATGAATTCATACAACTAAACCCAACCAACAGAGAACGACGAAAGGTAGAGTACTGTAAAAGTAAACTGGGCCAGAATACAAGCCCACCAAAAACATGAGTCTAAAAAAACTCCAAAGTCCAACCTGTAAGCACAAAGGTACTCGGACTGCTGCTTGTAGTCATAGGAACGCCTCGTCCTGTAGAATCTCAGAAAGCTCGGTCCTGTCCTGGTCCTCCCTGGACTCTGTCAAAAGGCTGCTCGTCTGCACAAGACACCAAACGTGCGGGCAAAGCCCGTGCAGGGGTGAGTATAACAATACTCAGTAGAGGACCCCAAAAACCACAAAGCAGTACACAAAGAAAAGGTATAGTCAGCTATGCACAATATATGTTTACAGAACATATAAACAAACCAGATATACTCAAAACCTAGGCCCGTGGTCTAGAGGCAAGCCACGCAACCGCATACCCCGATAGGGATTCTTTTTGAAGATTCTGTGATGCACTCGTTCCAGAAGAACACACTCCACGAGTCTTATAGTTCTGATGACGTCCGTCCGATGAGTGATGTTCGTCGAGAACCATCACGAGATATAGCTACACTCATTGCGAGAGACACACTCCTGAGTGGAAGGGTTACGATAGATAGAAGCACTCATTACGGGAGACACACTCATGAGTGGGAAAGATCTCGATACACAGATGAGGATCACTGCCAGGGCCATGGAGGATACCGTGACTCATCCGGAATTCACCTACTAGGTATAGTATCAACGCCTGGTAAAGTTGGTCACGCCGATTCCTGACTCTACCTAGGGTCTGGAATGGATAGAGGATCTCAATCTGGGCCTCTCGGATGGATGCCTAACTCTATCACAGAAAAGTCCTGCTGAAGGGATCATTAACCGATGTGAGGGAATTATGCCTAAAATTCATGGGAAAAGAAGAAGGGACACTAAACCAAATGAAATATGTTCAAGGCACGGTGAACAAAAGGACCAAGACGTTCTCCAAAAAGTACATGGAGTGTTGAAATGACACACACTGTGTTGTCCGACCCCAAGTACTGCCCGTGTTCAACGGCCCTTGTCGTAGCGCTGGTCATGTGGAAAACTTTATACACGGCGTGTAGTACGGAGTACACACCGTGTCTGGGTCACTGGGGCTGGCTCCGTGTACTCTGGCCCTGTGCCCGTACACGGTCACCAACCCATGTACTCCAACCCGTGCAATCTGCACACGGGGTGACCTATGCTGGTGACCTCGCCTGGTCGGGTGAGGGAGTACACAGTCGTGTACTCCATCCCGTGTCCGTGTATCCCCGAAATACATGCCGAGCTCCGCGTATCCGCCTCTACCGATCTGTACACGCCGTGCCGCCTGAAGCCATGTAGAGCATCCCATTTCCATGAACCACCCGAAGTACACGTCGAGCTTCGGGGAAGGTCCAACGCACCATGTGATAGGGGTCACACTCCGTGTTATCCTTCCCTGTCCCTGAAATCCTAACCATAACTATCAGAACTACACGGTGTGTTCTTCGGAACTACACGCCGTGTATTCTGGAAATTTCCACAAACACGGACCTCCACTGTCGCGCCTCCTGTGGTGCCCCGATCATTTATCCGGCCGTCCGATCGCCACAAAACCTTCAGGTTTTGGTCGTCCCGACACCACGAAGTTGTTTTCGTCGTTTTCGGGCCTCCGATGGGCTCCGAAAACATGATTGATCTTACCGCGCGAAGAATGATCAAAGAACGCCCTTTCTGATCTGGTCTGATTCGTCGTCCGCCATTGCCGCCACACCTCCCCAAGGTAGTTGCATTGTCAAACCTTCGATTTGGGATCGTTACGTCATAGAAAGGATGCGGAACGATCCGTTGTTCATCGTCGCATGAAGAACGTGAAGAACGCGCGTGGAAAAAGGAGGAAGAGATCCAAATAAACAAAATGAGGAGTGAACCTCCGCCGTCGTTCGTCACGGCGTTGATATTCTCCCGTTAATAGGTTTAAATGGAGCAGAGATCAACATGAAAAGCATGGATTAATTTCCCCAAAATTATCCCAAGAAAACCCTCCCGCAAGAACGTACGGATCCGCGGATCAACTTGTTCGTGGTTGATCCGCGTTCGTCGTTTAAATTCAGATACGGGGAAAAGAAAATCAAAACAACAACCCCTACCTTTTGAAAGGATCGATCGTTGACAAAGGCACCATGCTGCCGTTGTCGTCGTGATCCTTCAATGCCGGTGCAACGATCCTTGGTTTCGATCCGTTGTTGTTCGTCGTCAAGAATTGCTCCAACGCCTCGCGGATTCGGCAGAGGATCTTCCCAAGCGTTGCCAATGATTCAACAATTTGTTAAACCATTAAAATGGAAACAAGTTGACATTTAATTATGGGGTAGCATTAATGACGTTGACTTGTCATTTTGAAGTTATTATGACGCGTCATTAATTTAGGAAACAGCTGCACCGTCGCCACGCTGCAGCGGATGTTTCCTTAAAAGAAAATAAAATAAACTGGTTAATTTATTTTATTTTTTTTACTTAAAACGTTCGAAAAAAAAAATTTCCCTCGACACGCGCTGGTCAAGGTTAGCGTCATTCTTAGGTATATTCGTCGTCCCGGACGCAACGGTGCGCTCAGATTTTTAATCCGGGCATCCGTTTGGAAACTGCCACAACCTCTCACAAGCGTCGACTCACTTAACAAAAAAAATTTCAAACCACAATTCTGGGCTCACTAGACCTCGGAATGATGTTCCATCTTCGTGCCCGGTCACAAAATAATTCCATATAATATTTAAAAAATAATAAACGGAAAAAAAATCCGAGACATTACATAGATTTTGAAATGTATCTTTATATTAGACCTGACTTCCTTCGTACATATACATACCTCCTATATAATGGTTTAAAGAACATAATTAATTTATTCTAGAAAAAAATAAAGTTTTATTATTTTATATATTATCCTATTACATCATATTATTGACCATTTGTTGACAATATTTTATTATTACCATTTTCTTGGGTGTTAACAACTTCATTTTCCTATGCATTTTTTTTTCTACATGTCCCAGTTCCTATGAATATTATATAGTCCTATCATCTATAGAATGATATTATGGTAATATATATATCATATTTATTCATTATATAAATTTATATAACAATTCATGAATGGTGAACATGAAAAATTAATCGCATCATGTTGTAGAGATGGTTGGTCGTACGTACACAAAAGCGATTATATCATTCCCTTAATGCGTAAATTATATGAAAAATGATGGCATATTAATTTCATGAATAAATGTAATTTTAAATTATAATATATATAGATATATAATATTTCCATAATTATAACCATCCAAATAAATTTGTGATGAAAACAAAATACACCACAACATGGAGATGGCATGTCCTACGTACGCACAAGTAATGATTTTATTTATCATAAGATGAATGAAAGGTTGAATATGGTTGTTCCATAATAATAATAACATCTAAAATTATTTTGAAACTGTATTTATAATTTTGGATTGGAAACATCACTTGATGTTGAAGTAGAAGAAGAAAAAATACTTCTGAAAGAGTCAGTAAAGATGATTTCCTCTTATATGAAAAACTTCCTTTAGATCTCCTCTTCAGAAAATTATGGTAGTTATTTTTTGAATAAAAGAAACTCTAGAATGTGTCATGTAATTTTGAGAAGAAATATTTTTCGGGTATGGTCAATCTAGATTTCTCAATGAGAAGTGAAGAAGTGAGGGAGGAGATATCCCTTTTATAATTGAGGTTAGGGGCACCTTTGTAATTTTGAATATATTAATTTATAATGAACTCAATATCATTCCAAATACCTCCAAAATGACATGGATTTGAATATAATATGATCTAAGTTTCTAATTCCATCATAAAATATATTTTATATATTTTATTGTATTATTTTAAACCAAATCATTTTTATTAACCCTTAGTTAACCTATTTTAATTTTTACTACAGTAGCAAATCATTGAATACTAAAAAGATATATTTTTTACATATCTGGTATCCATTAGGCCATAAATGAACAATTTATAAAATTTTAAATTATATTATAATAAGTTTTAATTTCAAATGTTTTTTATGACTTTTAAATCATTTACAAAAATATTATTTTGATAAAATATCATTAGTGTTAATTTTGACACTATTCATTATTTGGACATTTAAAAATATAAACATACCAAGTTTTCTTATAAATAAATATTTTATTATTTCGCAATGAGGTCAAGGTCATTGATAATATTCATTTATCACATTAATTTGTTCACATATTAGTTATTTTAATTTTTTATTAACATTTAATGGATCTTTTGATTAATTAAATATTCCCCGAATCAATATTGTCTAACTATTTAATATACATTTTTTGCATTAAAAATTAAAAATAAAATACCATAATGAATTTAAATATTATATATCTAATAAGAATATTTATAGTCAAATATATATTTTGGGAAACCCTTTATTAAAAATTATATAATAAATAAAACATGAATGTGACATCTTTAATTTTTTATTAAATAAAATATTATAAATATCATAATCTCATTTAATTATCCCAAAAATCCAAAAACAATTATATGAAAATATTTTTATTAATTTAAAAATTCACATTAATATTAATTCTTAACATACCTTTTTCCCCATGTGGACACAAAAGGGTTATTGAAGACAAAGAATGTGTCATTTTGGGACATTCTCCCATTTAAAAATTATATAAGCGATTTCCAAGGGAAAGTCTTCATTAGACAAATAAATTTCAGAATTTCATTGTTTAGGGTAGATATATCATCATTCGATAAAATTTCTAAATGCTTTGGAGTTATTTTGTAGTATTTATCATTTTATTTTTCACCTAAATTACACAATTTACCCTTTAACGTGTCAACAAAATTTACCATGGTCACTATTCATATTATCCAAAATTAAAGGGATCCTTTCACTAAATTTGGAACTTATGAATCTAAATCTGAAATACTTTTTTAAAAATTGGATACATAGATGTTGTATAATTTAAATTACACTAGTAAAATTCCATGGAAAAACATTTTCTGGAAAACAACCTTATAATAGATAAAATTATATTATGATAATTTTGAGTATAAAATAATTTTCAACAAACATAGATAAATTATTTTATGTTACAAATAACTAATTGAAAACATAATTTTAGATTTTAAATGAATTTAAATAAATTATACAATTCAATAAAATCAGTATTTTCACAATTCTTCATAAAAATAAATGTTTTTAAAAAATAATTTTAAGATGATTTTGACATTCTGAATTCAAAAATAAAATTCATTTTTTTCAAATCCATTTTATTTAAATTATAAAAATTAATATATATCTTAAAATTAAGAAAATACAATATGTTAATAAAATCTATTTTTGAAGAATAAATTGATTTTACTATAATTGTGTGATGATTTTTTAGGATTTTACTAAAACATTCATATTGAGTTAAATCTATATATTTATTTAATAAATTATTTGTTCAAATTTATTACCATTAGTTTAACTACAATGATATAATGAATGTAAATAAATTACTCAGTTTTTAAACTCACGATTGTATGCAACGCACGATATTGATGAATTAAAATTATTTTAAGAGAAATATTTATTAAAGTATTGGGGTGTTACATTCTATCCAACTTAAAATGAATTTATTCCTTGAAATAATACACTTCAATATTAAAACATGAGTAGATTTCTACCTCATCATATCATCGGGTTCCCACATAGCTTCTTTAAATTGATGGTTCCATGATAAATCATTATCATAAGTGAGTGGTCTTGTTTCAAAAAATATTTTATCTATGATCATGAATCTCTATCGATTATTCTTCATAAGAAATTTATTTCTCTAATATAATAAATTTTGATTTTAGTATATGTGATGGAAAAGGTATGTACTTTCTAATTGAGATACATGAAAGACATCATGAACATGAGATAGATTCAATGGAAGTGCCAATCGATAAGCTACCTACCCAAAACAATCCAGAATTTCAAAAGGACTGATATACCTATATCTTAGCTTTCCCTTAATTAAAAATAAAATCACTCTCTTATAGAGAGATATTTATAGAAATACGTTGTCACCCATTTCAATGTGTAGGTGTTTTCATCAATTTTCAGTATAACACTTTTCTTGACTCTAAGGTAGTCCAATTTGTTATTGAATAGATCTAACCTTATCTTCTATATCCCCAACTAGATTAGGACCCAATATATCTATTTCCCCTATTTGGAGTTATTCACTTCTTACTATAGTGGGATTCATAAGGATCCATCTGAATATTATATTGAAAGATATATTTAATGAAAATTACCCCAAATATAGGTGTCAATTAAAAACCACATTAAATTTAATAGATAAATACATGAACATGTCATATAGGGTTTTAATTGTCTTCTCAGACTGACCGTCTATCTATGGATGATAGTAGTACTGAAACATAAATCTATATCTATAGCCTACTAAAGAGTTCTCTATAACACTTAGGTAAACCATAGACCCCGATTAGTTACAATGGAAAGTGGAACTACAGGAAATATCACCACTTGATATATATTATAGAAATTTGATCAAGAGAGAAATATTATCTAATAGAAATGAAGTGTGGAAAATTTATAAGGTGATCAACTATAAACCATATATCATTATGAACATTAGATGTTTTGTGAAGTATGATGTTAGAATCAATGGAGATGTTTTCCAATTTCAATTTTGGTATGGGTAATGGTTGTAACATCAACTTATATATCTGTATGTTAGCATTAAGATGCTGAAAGTCCATGAATTGTGGAACAAATTCTCCAAAATCATTCTTCACGCGATCCCCCAAGAAATACTCATTCATGTCTTTATACTTTTTGGTACTTCCAGGATGAACATAAATGATGAAAATTGAGCCTCATCCAATAAATCCTTTTATTATGGTATGCGAGGTTTAAAAACACTATTATTAAACCTTATCATTCCATCACAATTAAATGTGAAAATAAAAGAATTATCACCTTATTTTTTAACTGAACATATTCTATTGGGCCACTTTAATATTTACTTATATATTTGGTTGATCATTAATGTGAGCCAGATAATATTTCTCCCCTTCCTTTGAATTATCAGATCTAACTTTTGGAAATCCATAAATATTCACGATTTTTTTAGTCCTAATCATATATAGTATAGCATTCTCATTTAGACTCATAGTATCTTCCACCTTGATCACTTTCCTAGGGTGGTAATCTATTAGGTAGTCATAATCTTTAATATACTCCAAAATATGCTATGGAGAAAATTAATATCCCTTTTAGTGAATATATTCTTTAAAATTTTATGATGGGTATATATGTCACACCTTTCTCTATAATTATAATTCATCTGTATCGTTAAGGGAGAAATTACCACACTTAACACCAAATAATGTGTTAGGGAATTTATCTCATCAATTTTTAATTATTGGGAGTGGTAATCAATCACTGTATAATATTTAATTAAAAAACATATGACCCCATTATTGGATTCATCACTTTAGATAAAAAACCATTCTCTAATATAAGGTAGTTTGAGCATAGGTTCACTAACTGACCTTCTTTTTAACTCCTTGACATTCTCTTCACATTCTTCCGTACATATGAACTTAACTCCTTTATAAGTCAAATTAGTAAGTAGATTAGATAATCGTGGGAGATAATTTAAAAAAATTATAATATCTATCTGAAACATGAAAACATATTATCATATTTACCATTGTAGTACTAGGCCAATATTAAATACATTTCATCCTTATTGGATCCACTAATATCCCTTATATTGAGATTATGTGTCCAATAAATGAGACTTCTTGAAGACAAAATACAAATTTGGTAATTTTTTCCTAAATATTATACTATCTTGGGGTATTTATTACAGTTATCAAGTTATTTTTATAATATTCTATGATCTTGGAATATGAATTAATATCTTCTATAATACCTACCACAAACATATCAAGAAAGTGTCTAAAAACTATATTCATTAAATCAATGATGATAATAGAGAAATTAATATTACCAAAAGGAATCACTATAAAATAATTGTTTCCATAACTTGTATAGAATGTAATCTTGGATATATCCTCCTTCTTGAACCTCAATTGATGATATACAGAATGAATATTTGTCTCAAAAAATTATTGAAATTTGCGTAGTTGATGAAATAAATCATCAATACAAGGGGTATGTCATTTTTTCATGATAGTAATATTGTTTAGTTCTCGATAATTAATAAAGAGTCTCATTGTCCCATCGTTTCACATAAAAACATAAATTGGTCCACCGATAGGTGACACACATGAGATTTGGAATCCCATATCAAGATTCTCTTTGAGTTGCGTCCTCAATTCTTTCAACTCAATTAGGGCCATTTAATACGATGTCCCTAAAATAATCATTACACATGTTAGGATTTCTATTGAAAACTAAATATCACAATTTGATGGGAGACCCAAAACACCTTCCATAAAGGAAACCAATAACTCCCATACAATAGGTTAATCCTTAACGGAGAGTTTCTCCCCAATCATCTGAGATAGATAGCCTTAATTTATTAGAATTAAGACCCATACGATGGAAGTAATTTCCACTAGAATTTAATATTAATATTATCATTAATATATGTCATTATATTCATTCAAAATATGAAATGTGACATCCATTACTCAGATCATTATATGAGATACATATATATAATGTGAATCCTTGCCTATAATCACATAAAAACTAAAGGATGGATCAAAAAAATTTCTAAAATCACATTCCCACAAACATCAAGTGGTGAAGAATTATAAACTTATGATGTGACCAATTTTACATTTAGAGTTTCATAGAAAACTGAACATAAAATTGTAGGGGTAGTAATGATACACACATAGATTTATTTAAATAAAATATTTTGTTGATATGGAATAAAATAAAACATTATCTACATTAGACTAGATGGTATGTCTTCATTTAACTCCTCCATTTTATTACACCATATCACCAGTTGTGATCACATATGATTTACAATTTTATTTAGACTTAAGAGGTTACTAGTGTCAATTATCATAAGTTATCCTTAGATTTGGGAATTGGTTAGCATAATTACCATTTTACTTGCACTTGAAGCATTGTTGTTTTGGAGGTTCATTATGTGTAGCGTTTTCACTATTCGAATCATTATATATACTTATACCATCACTTCAGCAATCAATTTCGTGATGACCTTCTTTCCCACTCTTAAAAAATTTACTATTCTCCTCAGGATAGTTTTGTCCATGTTTCTTTTTACACTTTGACCGTAAAGATAATCTCATATTATTTTCAATATGGTGTTTATATTTTCTCAAGAATCCATTTTTTTCATATCAAATCTCTAAGATTGATGGGTAAATCCAATCTCTATATACAATATGAGGGAACATCAACGGATTTACCCATAGTTATTTATGTCTATTATGGATAAGTCCCTTTGGATACTTGGTTTTAATCCACTGAAGAATCGATCAATATTACTCTGCTGTATGATGATAATTCATGAAGTGTAACATGCATGTCTTGTAAATTTTTATTTGTAGGTACCTATAGATTTATCATACATTTTTAAAAGATTAAGGTAATCCTTCTCCATGTACATTTTAATAATATAAGGAAAGTACATATTGAAAAATAATTTCTTGAACTCAACCAATTACATAGAGTCAATTTAATCTCATTACTTCTTATTCTTGATAACATTCCAACATTGATCCGCTCCACCATTTAAATTATAGATAATCAAAATGATATTCTCATGTTCCTAACTTTGGATAACTCAGAATATCCTTTTAGTGGTACTGATGCATTCTCTAGTGACTAGTGGATCAAAATAGCCACTGAAAAATGGTGGAAGCTACATAATGATGGACCCAATAGAATATTGTTCCCCCCTTTTATCATTTGGGTGTCTTGCATGATTAATTTCTTGAGAAAATTATGTGAGCATATAAATAGGGGTTTTCATTCCAACACATATAAAATTAAGTTTATCAGGATGAAAATAATTGAATTTTCTATCACATTTAGCATTGACACAGTTACTTTAGGTTCCATCAAATGGCAAAAACAAACAATTATACTATGAGAAAAAATAATCACAATGTGAAAACCTAATTAACATGAGAAATTAATTATAAAAATTCAATTTAGGGAACCTTATGTTTTTTTAGTTTATTTATTATCATTACTAAAACTTTATATGTTTATCATATACTTACGCTTATCCTTATGGTTCTTACTAAGTTTATCTCATATTAGTTTCCAAAGGTTAACAAAACCTTTATTTGATACCAACTAATATAACCCATAATTTACATGCATAGATATTAAATATAATATATAATAATATTAAATATATAACATAAAAAACCTTTCCACAAAAATATAAGTTTAGTGTGTTTGTAAAAATAGAAACATTAACAACTTATTTATAAAATATATATATCTCCTCTTGATTATTCTTTCATAAATAAAACCCTTTTGACAAAGCATTATTAATATATTTTTTCATATTCTGGGGAAAAGAAACACTATAAAGGGTGATATTTGATGCTCAGTAATGGTAAATAAGGGAGATATCGATTGTATAATATATATAATATATAAGAACATATATAAAACATTCATAATTTATTTCATTCATATCATATATGATGATATCATGTCATGGAATAAATCATATAATATCATGAATAATAAAATAACAATTTCCAGGAGATAATAATATAATACATGGAATTTTTTGAATAAACATTAGTGTAGAAATTCATTTTCATATTTTTCAAGGATCATTTCCAAGACCATCACAAAAGATAGATCCCTATACTAAACCGTGTTCACTCCCTCTATTTATGAACCATGTTAACTCCTCATTATAGTCCTATATATCTCATGAGATATATATCATTACCCTAAAAATTGGAGGTAAATATAGTTAAAAACCCTCAAATAATAAAATCTATACATATTTGGAGCACAAGAACATAATTTATTCATTATATAAAACCCCATAAAAAATGGGTTTGATAAATATCATTCCATTATAACACAACACATGTAAAAGAAATGGATTTTATAAATAAAATTCTATCATAATCATATACCAACCATAGATATAATATGGATAATATAATTTATCAATATCCCCAATAAAGGATATGAAATATCAAATAATTTTATCAAAAATGGAAAATAATTTTAAAATATAACTTGGAAACAATTCTCGAGGAAAATATATTTTCTACAATCGAAACAATTTCTTTTATTGAAATGAAACACAATTTTAAAAGATATAAATTTCCTTGAAAATAAATTTTAAATATTCTATTGTATAATTAAAGTCATTAAGTTTTCATTAATTCAAAAAAATAAATTTATGTCCATTATGTTAAAAATAATTCTTCTTATACTATTTCCAGAAAAGTCACAATATACCTCATTAGGATAACAGAAAAAAAGATTACATTCAAACCATTTAGAAAAAATTCTCACATTGATAAAAATGAAAAAAAACTCTATAATAATTATACAATTATATTGGAATTTTTTTAACAAACATTTTCATGGATGATAAAATTTCTATAGTAGATACTTACGTATAAAAAATATTGATTAATAACGAGACTTCAAAATTAATCCTTACCTTATGACTGATTTCCTTCATAAATATCTGAACCTATTCTATAATTTTTAAAAGAATGTTATTAATCTATAAAATAACCATATTTATATTTATGGTTTTATATATGATTGTCTTACATCATCTTATCACCCGTTGGTTAATAATATTTCATTATTTACCTTCTCTAGCATGTTAACTAGTTCATTTTTCTGATGCATGTTTTTTCATATATGTCCTAGTTATTGTGCTTAATATATTGTTTAATAATATTCAGAATTATATTAATGTAATATAAATAATATTTAACCATTATATATATTTATATAATCATTCTTGAATGGTTAACATGAAAAAGTAATCGCATCATGTCATGGAGACGATATGTCATAAGTACGTACGAGGTATGGAATCATTCCCATAATGGTGAAATGGCATGGAAAATGATAGTATTTTAATTTAAAAAATAAATATTATATTATAATTATCATATATATATATATATATATAATTTCCAAAATTATACTCATCCAAATAAATCATCGATGAAAAATAGATCACAACACAACGTGGATACAATAATCTCTACGTAAGCTCGCACTAGGATTTTATTTTTAATAGGAATGATAAAAGGTGTAATATAGTTATTCCATAATCATAATAATATTTGATAATATATCTTATAATATAGCTATTACATTACAATATAAACAACAAATGAATTGTATGTATAAGAAGAAATAACATTGAAAGAATCATTAATGATGATTACCACTTCTTTCGAAAACATCCTTTAGATATACAGTTTGGAACACTAGGGTTGGTCTTATGAGAAGGCAAGAAACTCAACATTGTGGGTAGGTAAGTTTAAAAGATAAATGTTTTTGAGATTTTTAATCATTAAGGCTCAATGTTACATGAAGAATTGAGGGAGGAGGTGTCCTTTATTATATTAGATGCAAGGGGAATTTTTGGAATTTTAATAATATTTACAAATAATAAATTCAGTATTAATAAAAATTCATCAAAAAGGAAATAGATTGAAATTTAAAATGGGAAATTTTCTAATCTCCAAAAATAATATATTTTATACATGTTTTGGTATTATTTTACTCATTTTAATTTTTATTAACCCCTAGTTGACTTATTTTAATTTTTACTAAGGAGAATTTTTTTCAATTTTAAAAGGTTATAAATTTTACTAGGTGTTGTTAATTAGAACATAAATTAAAAAAATAGAATATTATAGGCCACATTTTAATTAAGTTTTATTTTTTAAGATGTAATATGATTTTTAAATAATTTAATAAAATATTATATTGATAAAATTTCATTAGTGTCAATTTTGACAATATTCAATATTTAGACTTTTAAAAATATCTTGACAACAAATTATATTTGAATTTTTTTTGTTATATTATTATTATGTAAATTTATTATATTAAATTAGTTTATCAAATTTTTTATTTAAAATTGTAGTTATTTTTATATTTTAGAAAAATTTATTTTATATTTAGATTAATAACATAATTACTGCATCATCATTGTGTGATTATTTATTATAAATATTTTTTTCTCTAAAAATTTAAAATAAAATACCATGATGAATATAATTAATATTTATCTTATAATTATAATTATTTATGGATATATCATTTGGGTAACCATATATAAAAAATTAAATTATATTTAAAACATGAATGTCACATATATAAATTTTTGTTAAATAAAATATTATAAATATAATAATCTCTTATATGTAGCTCTAAAAGACAAAAAAAAATTATCATGAAAATATTTTTATTAATGTAAAAATTTATATTAATATTATTCCATAACATACATTTTTCTCTATGCGGAGACGTAAATGATATTCAAGAGAAAGAATATAGAATTTTGTCAATTCCATTGATTTTAATATTATATAAGCAATTTCTATTAAAATGTATAAATTTAACAACTCAGTTTAGATCCTTATGTGTTAAGGGTATTATTATCTTCATCCAAAATATTTGAGCATATGTTAGAGTAATTTTATACTCTTTATCATTTTATTTTAAACCTATATTACCTAAATAACCCTTAACCATGGTAACAAAATTCACCATGATTACAATTAATATTGGCTAAAAATAAATGGAGGATATTCACTATGTTTTGAACTTATTAATATAAGCACAATATCTATTTTTCATGATTAAAAACACAAAATTATCATAATTTAAAATAAAACTGAAAAAAAATATTAAAAATATTATTTCTGGAATATTCTATTTTAAAACATAAAATGTTTTTATAATGAATTCATGTATAAAATACATAGCAGAATCCATAATTGATTTATTTTAAATTAAAAAGAACTAATTAAAAACACAATTTTAACTTGTAATGTCTTTAAATGAAAATACATTTTTCAGTAAAAATTTACATTTTCACTATTCTATAAAAAATAAATGTTTTGAGAAAAAACAATTATTATATTTTTGACATGATAAATTGAAAATTATAATTAATTTTGTCAAATAAAGTTTCTATAACATATTTAAAATTAATATTTATCCATAAATAGATGGAAATAAAATTTTAGAAGAAAACATATTTTGAATAATAAATCGATTTTAGTAAAATTATGTTACTGTATTATAAAAACATACCAATAAATTCCTATTGAGTGGACGATTTATATTAATTTCATATATTAGTTGTTCATATTTATTCCCTCCAATTAAATGGTTAGGTTATAATGAACATATATATTTACTTGGTTCATTTAATCTCATGGTTTCCTGTGATACTAGCTATTGAAGAATTAAAATTATTCAAATAGAAAAAAATCATTAAAATATCAGGTAGTTACAGAAAAGAAAAGGAACACTAAATAGCCATATGACACAAAGATTATGTAATAAATAATAAAACCAATATGTGTTGAAATATTCATGGAATGTTATGCATATGTGAATTTGATGATACATATAGAAATTCTAACTGCCACACTCGAACAATGTAAAGTACCCATAAATCATAACAAATAAAAAAAATTCTTATGCATCAAACAATTGTGTAAGTATATCAATAGTAATAATTATAAAATTTAACAATAATTTACCCTTCCCAGGAATCTTGGGGTTTACCCAAAACATGTGTTAACTACTCCCATAAATGGCTAATGACCAATTTAGGACATGTTTCTAATATCCTATCAAAAGTTTCCAAACAATAAGACCTGAGTAAGAAACCATCTGATTCCACTTTGTGACATCACATAAATGGTTCAATCCTAATTAACCAAACCCAATTGGCCACATGGACTCAATCGTGCCTCCCTGTATTCAAGGGGTTGATGACTAGAAGTGAGAAATTATGTTATGTCAATATATAGACTATGCCCTTTGGTCCTAGTAGAGCATAGTGGTGAAAAGATGAACTAATAATAAAATCAAATGTGTAAGGAATAAGGATGTAGAAATTTGAAAAAACCTTAATGAAATAAATAATCATCAAAATATATAAATTTTATCATATAGAAAATATAATAGAATGTCTCAAAAATAGGGAAAACATGCATACATGGAAGCAAAAAATAGTACAATAGATTATATACAATAGTATAAATGATGTCAAGACTATCCAAGCATCCTATGGACTATCTCAGTCATCTTCTACTATAATCCCATCCAAAAGAAACATGTTGGGTGTCCAAAATAGGATGATTTCATTTATCCACAATTGAGATCATATAATATGATTGAGTTTCAATGGTGACTCAGATAGGATGTTCGATAAAATTAAAATTCCCCCACAATCCACATCTATACAAAATCTAGTATAGGAATATAAATTTCACATTGTGCAGATATATCAAAATTAATGAAGTGAAAATGTAAAAACTCAATACATTATTTCGCCTCATCTTGTGCCTGTGTACATTAATTCATTTAATTAATTGATATTATTTTAGTAGTTTAAGGAGAATAACAACATGATATGTGTATTAACAAGTACAATGATAATATCATATGATCTACGGTGAAACCAAGGAATCCATGAATGTAGAAGGTCTAGCTGTATCAAGGTAAATAACCAAGAAGGCTAGTGTGTGGGATTAATTATAATCAAAGGGTATTACCAAAGGAATTGCACTAGAAGAGTTTATAAACATGTCTATATAACACATCCAAGAAAATCTAGTTCTATTCATGACTTGGAACAATGATATTTACAAATGGAGTTTGAGGTTAATAGACATTAAGGTGAATCCAAGCAGTGTGTTCAGGGAATATTATTTTCCATAAAGAATGTGAAGGGATCCTTAGTGTGAATATGGACATCCAATAATAGAAAAATATCATGTTAAAAGGTGGATATCTCCCTTGGAAACTGGCATAGTGAATCAGAATGGCGTCCATTGAATTGTCAAAAAATTCTCTCAAGAATCGAGGCCTCACTCAAGTTTGACCAATCATATAATTACAAAAAATTCCCATATTTGATAGGCACCTTATAAATTTTATTTACATAAATAAGTCAACATAGTCCATGCAATACTCATGCTAATTAAATTTTAATTTGTTTTATTCCATGACCTTTTAACAAACATGATAATGTGAAATAAGGAAAAATAATCAATTATATAATTACTTAAAAATTATATGGGAAAAGTTATATATATATATATAAGAATATACATTATTAATTTATCCAATTATATTTCATTTATTAAATTAAAAAACCTATATTTTTTAAGGTCAGTTAGTAACACCAAAATAATGTTCCAAATTTTCATAAAAGGGTAAATATGTAATGATATGATAGACACCCCAAATTTGAGGTTAGAGTTGAGGTCTCAACCTCCAATGATATAAAAATAAAGGAATCAATTGGACCTATAATATAATTTTCATCATTTAAATTAATGTAGAAATTTATTTTGAAACAACTCATGGTGAAATTGATGTGCGTAAAATGAAATCATTGTGTATATATGGTGAGATATTGGTTGAAAACTAATAGACCACCTACCTTATGACTGTAGTATATGCCTCTTCTAGTATTATCTTTTGATTTGGTATGGATTGGAATAATATAAATTTTACTTCCATTTATATAAAAATAGTAAATATCATATTTAATGAAAATAACTCTATTTATATCATGAAAATAATGGATGGAGATAAAGGAATTTATATCTTACCTATGGTGATCCAATGAGACCAATGATGTTCCGATTAGAGGTCAGATGGAAGAATGGGATCTATGCCTAACATTGGGGCACTAGAGAATATCTTAAAGAGGGAGAGATGCTATGAGATAGAATATAGAGTAGAGTGAGGGAGGGGAAAATGGATTCTTCCTCTTTAAAAATTAGGACATGTCACATAAAGGATATTTTAAAAAATACAAGCATGTATTCTTTAATTCAGAGGTATCTAGACATAACAATTTATGAAATTAATTAAAAATACTTGTATTTCTATCACACCATTCACTTTTCCTACATACATCTATAAGAAATCATAAAACATTTTTCCCCATATAATATAACATTAATATACCAATTACTATACTAATGGGGATACACTTTCAACAAAAACAAACTTCATAATATCTCACAAAAAAGTAAAAGATCCATACCCCCATAGAAAGAATGGGATTCTACAGTAAGCCCCGTGAAGGAATAACATTAAATGAAACATAAAATATCATAAGGATAAATAGAAAATATATACATTATGTAAATGAGGCTATATATACACCTCAAAGAAGGATATATGTTCCTAACATAACAAATGTCTCAAAGAATGTCAATAGAGACAAATGTCCCTTAATGCATTGGTAACAATTGAACTATGAACCCCATGAAAGAGAGATTATGAAGTATATTTTTAAATCCACAATTCATTATTGATTAGAATAATAAAATATTTTCAAGTATAGTATATATTTCACATAAAATAAATATATGGTAAATTTGGCCTATGAGTCATAGAAGTAAAAAGTGAGAGGGTAATCTAATACTGCTTTTGTAATATTTTGAATTGTATGTACCAATAAAGAATAAAATAAAAGGAAACTTTTAATATTATTAAATAAGTATATTAATAATTTAAAATTTAATAGGGTATGTATATAAACAATGTTTATGAAATTGGTGTTGAATTTCCATTTGTTACCTAAAAGTAAAAGAGAATAAAAATCCATTACATTAAGTATAAAATTACTCAAAAACACCCAAAGATAAAATATAATATATATTAGTTTATTATAAATTTTTTATCGAACCATAAATAAATATAAAATATCATACACAATTTACTTATGTACTTTTATAACCATTTTATTAATAACTCTACGGTAATGTCTCATTTTAGGTAATAACCATTATGTTTTTCGTATAGTTTTTGACTTGTTATTTTAAATACCATTACATTAATCATGGTTTTGAAAACTCTATAATAACAATTATAATGAAATAGTTATCAAATTTATATTTCATTTATACTTTTAATAACAATCATTATTTATAGTATTGAGTAATGAAGTATGTTACGATCATTAAAATGATAGGTCATATATATGCATGAGTAAATTCTCCTTTTTTTTAATGAATTTCATAGAAAGGAGGTAAGTAATAAATTATTTTTATAGAAGATTAATATTATAATAAATATCTTATTTATTATTTAAATATACTTATTAATATCATCCTTGTGTTGTGTTAAATAAAATATATTCACATCGCTTCCTGAAGGCGATACTCCACATGTAAAAGAGCACCATTACCATATTTTAGTGTGTAAAAAGGATAAAAAAATTATATATTATGTTTTAAGAATGATTATAATTTCATTGATATAATAATTATTTAATTTATATAACATATATTCATTAAAAAATTTCTTTATTATCTTCCATGTATTGCGTATGTGAAAATGAATCACATCACACCATAAGGCGGTTGTCCAACGTATACATGAGTGACGTTGTCGTATCCTATACAGAATGGAACATAAAACAAGTATATATTATCTAATTATTTCAAGTGGTATAATTAATTTATAATTATAATTTAGATAATTTAGATACAACCTAATATACAACCAAGATAGGTGGTAATAGAAAAACGAATATAATCGGTTCGCATGGAGGTAGTTCACTATACACAAGATTAATGATTTCGCAACCCATTTTATCGATGTGATTATGTCTTTATATAATCAAATAAACATAAAAACATCCTGAAATGTAGAAGATAATGTTATTGTGAGAAAATAATTGTTTAATAATAATTTTAGGAGGTGGAGGAAAAATAAAATAAAAATTCAACATGAAGATTGCTACCTCTACTTTGGGTATCATATTAAGGTTTGAGAAAACATCCTTCCTTGATTATCTTTAATCCAAATATATGGATTATAGGATTAGATTATCAGTTTTGGGATTGGTTTTGGTAAGGTATTGGGTGACCCAAATTGGTTTTAAGGTGTGAATAAGAGTGTATTTTAAATGGCCTTTTATTAGTGAGGTGAGTTGCACACTTGTAATGATTTTGAAAATAAAAAGGTATAACCACATTTTTATCATGAAAAAGGAATCGAAATGAATTATTATAGATAAATTTAAATTATACTGTTGAAATATTTATGGAAAATAGATTTTAATATTGTTTTATGTCATTTTTATCCTTTTCTTTTTAATATAACTCCATGATAAACCCATGTTTACCATAACAATGATAATTAATTTATACTATTTTCCGTATTTATATTGGTAAAAAATAATTTTAACTTAATATAAAATTTAAATTTAGATGATTCCCCATATTGATTAATTTTTTTCAAATTTAATTCATAGAGGTAGAATATTTTTATTTAAAATTAATTCTATAGAAGAGACGAGAAAATATGTTATCAATGAGAAAATTTTCAATAGTTTATGTTTTTTATGTATAATTTCAACATCAATTTGATTAAAAATAAATAAATTTTATTAATATATTTATATATATAATTTAAATTATTATAATTTCAAATAAATTCAAAATAATATTTAACGTTTTCATTAATTTAAATAAAAAGTAATTTTTCAATTGAAATTCAGTATATGTCATTATTCATCAATAAATTAGACTTAAAAAATTATAAAATATCAACACTATCATATGTTTGATATTAATATTTGAATATTATATTTATAATTTTCAAATAAATTTTATAAAGGTGTAAATAAATATATTTAATATAAGTGAAAATAAATGTAACAAAGGTGTTATTTAGTAAAATATAATTTTTAAGCATAAAATTAAATTAATTAGAATATCTTTTATAAAAAATATACATGATTAATACGGAAATTTTTATTGAATATATAACATACAAATTTCATTAACAAAATTCAAACTTTTTTAATTTATCTACGTAGAACTGGTTTGTTTTCATAAAAATCAATAATCAGAAAATATTTTCATTATTTTAAAAATTATTTATTTTCATTTTTAATTAGTTTGAAACAAAATAATTAATTAGATATACATCTGTATAACATATATTTCAATAATTTATTTAATAATATTCATGACCTCCATTCCAAAAAATGAGTGATAACTATAATTTTGAATAATATAATTTTTATAATAAGTCACAATTTGTATAAAATCAGTTTTTTCTATAACATAATCTAAACTTAGTGTTGTGTTTAATGAAAAATAAAATAAAAAATAAATTTTTTTGAAATTTTTTTCTCAAAAAATTTATTGTTGTTACATTATAGCCTAATTAAGATGAACTTTCCATGAAAATTTATCTCGGTCATCAAAGGAGTATCATTAAAGTTTTTTAGTAGAAACCCACATAGTAACAAAAGTTAATAAAAATCATTTTTAAAATGTAAAAGGGATGTCTGAATGTCTTATGGAATAAAACATACTAGGTTTATAAATAAGATAACATAGGTGTGAAGTGGATATATGGCCGTGGATGAAAATAATAAAAATTATATAGATTGATAAAGGACATTTATCATAAGAAAGTGAAAAATTAATATAATGTTAAGGACCTCAAAACCTTAAATCAACGATGACATTAAATAACATTGGTACAACATAAATGAAGTTATTAGTATAAATTTTTAGGATGATTTTCATAATTTTTATTATTTCCTTTACTATCTATAATATAATAAATTATACTTAATTGATACATTTCTATTTTATAAGTAAATTTTCATCCTTTGGTTGTGCTTCGATCAATTTCAAATCCCTCGATTACTTAATGAAATGAATATAAAATTATGAAATTATTATGATTGATGAATCAAAATTAACTTTTAATAGATCATAAAATCCCTTATATAATGATAAGTAATTATTTAAATCTCTGGTTATTATTATAAATAAATTGTTAGTATATATTATCCAATATAAAGAAATCATTATATGGTGATGTAATATGTTAATCTCTAAACCTCATATAATGTTCAATATGAACAATTTTATAAAAGATTTGCATTATAAAACATCCTAAATAATAATATCAAAAAAATGTAGAAACAAATTAACTAAATTCATTAAAAGAACACATAACTAATCTTAAAAAACATAAATTAACTGTTAATCATTACTTTCCAAACAAGTGAGTACCTTTATTATTTATTTTCTTGAAATATACCAATAACATGAATTATCATAAATCCATTTTGAAAACATTAATGATTCCTTATTCCATAAATAAAACATAAATTTGTATATAATTTCCTTAAATCCATAAATATTGTTAACTCCATCAATGATAGCATCAACCACTTTTAAAAAAAAACCTTTATCAGTTATGAGGTAGCCAATATTATCCAATTTAAATTATATATATCATTCATCTAATTACCTAAAAAGCTAAATTTTCTCATCCTTAGGAACATATAAAAGGTTAGGTTCCCTTAATCATGTGTATTTCATACAATATAATATTTCTATTAAATCATTTTTTATGTCATCAACACCATTCATCATATTTTTTGGAAATCCTTAATGAAAAACCCTATACCAAACTATAATTAATTATTTTTTGACTCATATGACCTAACCCTTTAATTTTAATAAATTAATACTTCAATAATCCCAGTTCCTTATTAGACAATTCATTGGGATTTATCACCTTATTCTTTAATACAACATTTCATTCAATTATCATATGTATTCTTTTTATGATCAACAAAAAAACCATTACATGTTTAAGCATCCTAATTATAATCAAAATAATTCCACTTAGAAAATAAATTTTCCTAATTATCATAATTTAAATATTTAAAATATTCTATAATTTATGATACCTGAGGGAATCCATTATTCTCATCGAGTTAATTAACTAAAATTTTAATTTTTCGTTTGTAGTTTCTTTATTTGTGTCCTAATTTTCTACACCCAAAACATCTTCTCTTACCACTAATAAATTTCCCTGTGTGAATTTTCCACATTCTAGACATATAGGAAACATTCATTTCCTCCATGGTAACAACTACCTGAAATATTAACAAACTATGTTATTAACTTCTTGGTAAGGCTGAGAGTTGTTTATAGTGCACATTGGTAAGAATGTTCTATGATAACTAATTAGGAGTAATCCAAATATCATTCACTATACTAATCATCTCATTTGGATAATAATAATGAAATTTTATCTTAAATTCAATGGTAATCCAGTTTCTTATCAATCTCCCCATTGACTAAAAACAAAAATCATAATACGAGAAACACTATTCATAGTGGAAAACCAAATAATCATGAAAAAATTGGTTTTTGGATTTCTAAATCATGACACCATATTTTTTATAAATGAAACAATAGGTTTATCCTATTATATTAATAATAATTATATATTTAAATTTTCCATGATGGTTATTAAAGTGTTTATAAATTTCTAAACAATATCTGTAGGGATTTTTAAGCATGGTGTGCATTAAGGCCCATTTTCCAACACTAGACGATGGTCGAGTCCAACTCAGGAAGACCTTTTCAGAGTTATTACCCAAAAGAACCTCTGTATTACATATAAATCTACTTGTACTATCTAGAAATGGATTAAATTTCATAGAAAACACTTTCTCTATCCTTTATAAAATTTACGAGGCATTTTTTTTTACATTGAACCATACTTAAACTTATACATAGGGATATCTATAGACATATCCTATGATATATACCCTATGATTTCACTAATGTTTTCTCATCATAGTTTAAAATATTTAACTAAATGAATCATCTGATACCAAATACAAAATCCCAGGCTTATCATACATGGATATTACATATTTTCAGATAAATATTAATTGCATTATAAAAACACACATAGCTGATGACCATAATAAATTAGTTCTTTTAGAAACATGGAAAACAGTCATCAAAATTAATGAATTAACTAAAATGACTCCCATAGAGATCATTACCATTTATTAATTCTATATAAAATTCATTCTTTATAACCATGGGGAAGTAAACATAAGAAAGGGTGATCTCATATGACCAGTAAGGGTAAGAAAGGGAGATACATAAGCATAACCAAAAAAGTTAGATATGAGAACATTAACATAATATTTGAAAACCATAACCTATATATGAAAGATAATAATATTAGATAAAGGAATTGATATCGTAAGTTCATAATACACGAATAATAAGGGAAAAAATAACACAATCCATGAGATCATAACATTAGAATAAGACCTTGAAATATGTCATACACATAAACATTGAAACAATAATTTCAAGGATACCCACCAGCACATTCATAACAAGTTAGGATTGGGATAACCTCTCATGCACCTAATTTGGGATTGGGATAACCTCTCATATACTCTTCTATTTTAGGACTAGGTTAACTTCACCTACTTTTTTGGGCTTGGCATAACCTCCAATGTAACCATTGATCTCATATAACACTAATCATCACCCAATTAATTGGTTGGAGATATAAGTACCACCCATCAAATAAGACATACATTTTTGTGCCAGAATATCATAGTACATTAATCATATCAGAACCGATGAAATGAAATTATTTTATAAAGATTTCATGATTGCATAACATTTGTAAATGAAAAACAATTTTTAATCATTTAATCATTTATTCATAGAAAACCTTGTGGAAAGAAATAGGGTCTCAAAAGTATATTATAATGGGTCAACTTGTTAAATAGAAACATGTTTCATAAATATCATTCAATCATAAATAGAAAAAAATCATAGAAAAATGTGAAAGGTATCCTTGGATCATAATCCCTGTAAATCATTAGTAACATCAAAGGTTGTTATGTTATACTGAAAATGATTTGAATTATCCCATGGAACATTTCCGGTGTAAAAAAGTTTTATTTTGTTAGAAAATACTATTTAATGCATAAAAATTTTTCAAAATATTTTTCTTTGAAAAAAACATGAAAACATCATAACAGAATCTTTAAATCAATTAAGGATCATGATGACGAGATGTCTTATTCACAATATATATGATAAAATAATGATTCCTTTCAAAAAAATTGTAAAATCCAGACATTAAGTTTTTGGAAAATGATGTAAGGATTACATTAAAAATAATTTTTAAATAGTTCATCATGGGTAAAAATATGTTTAATAAATCATTATAATAATGAAAAAACATATTTGCGTTATTTATCGAAAACATTGTTTTGAAATTAAAAATGGGTTTTGACCAGAATATGATATTTATTAAAAGAATGTATTTGGAAATCTGTAGTACATAAACATTAGAAGATTATTAGAAACCATTTATTCTCATCATATAACTAGAGGAAGAGAAAATTCATGAGTTTCTTTATATATAGATCATAATATTTTGTTTATGAAAGAATAAAAAAAATCTTGATAAACATTGAGATTGTAACATAAAAATCTTATCACGTTGGTAACATTGAAACATAAGACCCATTATGAAATAACATATAAAAATTATAAAAATTTATTAATGATAAATAAATTAATTATATTAAATTTAAAAGGTGATTTATATACATGTCATAAATGTATATATGTACATAACATAACAGTAGTCTCAAAGAAGGAAAATTGAGATAAAAATCCCTTATTGATTTGGTAACACTTATTTTGTACACCCCAAGAAATTGAGATCCTAAAATAGATTTTTAAATCAAAAAAAACTTATTCATATAAATCATAAAATACTTACATGGACATAATATACATTGCATAAATGAAATGTGTTGTTTATATAGCATGTATAATAAATAAGTAAAAAGTGAGATGGAAATCCCCTACCTCTTTAGTAATGTTTTGTATCATACATACCAAAAAATTATAACATAAAAATAAATTTTATTTCTAATTAATATATTTATATTAATGATATATCATTTAAATGGGCAAGTATATAAAAAAGATAAAATATACATAAGGTGAATTTTCATGTCTCCCTAAAATAAAGGAGAGACTAGAAATCCCTTACCATAAGTACCGAATTCCTTTATAAAGGTTTAAAAATATCATATAATAAGTATAATTTTAATATAAATATATTAATTAACCATAAATACATATATACTATCATATATTATTTAATTATTTCCTTTCATTAAAAGATTATTAACAATTCCATGTTAATATCACGTTTTGGGTAATAACTACACTATTTTTCGTATAGGTTTTGACTCATTATTTCTAGTCCCCTTACATTGATCATGATTCTGTAATATAAATAGTAGTAATAACCACATAATTATCATATAAATACATAATTTATTCATTTAATAGAAATCATGAATGATTTTTTTGTTAAATAATGTATGTTATAATCATGGAGAAAGTAGGTCATACATACGCATGAGTAACGTTTCTATTTTACAATGATAATTATATAAAGTAGTTAATTAATATTTTGTATTAATATAATTAAATTATAACATAAAAACTATTTTAATTTTTAAAATATAAATATACATATCATCCACGGGTTTCGGTGATGAAAAAGGAGTCTCGTTGTTCCAAGTAGGGGACAATCCTCACATAAATGAATAACATTATCATCATTCAGTGTGTGAAAATGAATGAAATAAAATGTCATATTGTATAATCATGATGATAAATATCTCAGTAATATAATAATTTTTTTCTTTTATATAACATAAATCCATTAACTTTATCCTTATAATCTTCCTTGTAAAGCAATAATGAAAACGAATCCCATCATATCGTGATGTGGTAGTTTGTCCTACAAACGAGCATCTTTATAGTATCTGATACAAAATGGAAAGTAATATTTATATAATATATAATGAATATATATTTATAATTAAGTCATATATATCATATATAAACTTTATAACCGTAATTATACACAACCATGAGAGGTTGTAATGGAAAAATTAATAACATATGTTCAGGAGGTAGTCGTCAGTCATATAAATGAATAATGATTTCGTAACCCATTTGATATAGGTGGATTATCTTGTAGGACATAAAATTAAGTTAATAAACTCAGTATTTGTAATAAACTTATATTTTTATATCACCATGTTTTTTTAATAATTTAATGGGGTGGATGATAAAATAAAGAAAATTCTTATCAAAGAACGTTTCCACTTCTTTAGGTATCCCCATTAGGTTTTCAAAAAAATATTATTAGGATTGATTTATGAAAAAATATAATTCTTTAAAGACTATATTATATATTTTTTAAATGTATTTTTTAGTTATATTTATATCTAAAAGGGATTTAATGAGTGATGTGGGGTGGAGAGGGTGTGGATTTTATAAGTGTGGTGAGTGACACACTTTTTTTGTTTTGAAAAGAAAATATTGTTCCAACATTTTTATCATTCCAAATTGATAAAAAATGGTGTCTTATATATTATTATACATTATATGGTCAATATATTGACATAAAATATAATATAGAAATTTATTTAGGTCATTTATAAACACATCAATTTAGTTTAACGATCTATATACCAATTTTTAACTTTACCACGACAAATAATTGTAAATGTTTTCACTATTCAATTTAGAAAAAATTAATCTGAAATTATTAGGTAAAATAAATTACTATTAGTCCGAATTTTTATTCCATTTTTCAAATTTCAATTTAATGATGTTCAAAATTTTGATTTAAAATTAATTTGTAGATGCAATGAGGAAGAGAGTTTTTAATGAGAAAATTTTCAAATGTTTAAAATGATTTTATATACAATTTCAATATAATATTAATTATAATGAAGTAAATTGAAATAATATATATACATTATTCATAATGTCAATTTAAAGAAAATATAAAATTTAACATTATATAAATATTAACCCGAAATGAATATTTCAATTAAAATTTATTACTTTTCACTATTCCTAAAAAAATTAATCTTTTTAGAAAATTATAAATATATCATCCAAAGATAATTTTGATGTGATGATTTAAAAATTAATTTAATTTTTTCGAATAAATTTTAAGAAAATATAAACAATTATTTTTAAATATATATCCATAAAATGCGTTAATACTTATTTTCAGAAAATTATAGTTATTAATTGTAAAATTTGATTTATTTTTACTTCATGTATAGAAACCATATAAGATGAATGTTAATTGGATGACTAAATATAATAATTAAAATTTCATTAAATTTATTTACTAAAATTTGTTTGTCTAATTTATTTATATATAATGTGTTTCCTTCCATAAAAATAGTTTTTTAAAGAAATATTTCCATTATTTTCAAATAGGCTTGACTTAATTTATAATTAATTGGTCTCCAAATAACTCATAATATATAAGTGGGTAAAAAAATATTTTCATAATTAATTTAATCATATTTATACATCTTATTCTAATGGTTCAATGATAACCATCATATTAAGTAATAATCTTTTAAAAAAATCACATTTCATTTTCAAACTCATCATTGCGTGCAACATAGGCTAAAATAATTTTTACTTGAAAAAAATAGAAAAGATTAATTTTTTGAAGAAAATTTCATAAAATATCAATGTGTTAAATTTTAAACCACTTAAAATTAAATTTACCCTTCAAATTCGTCTCACTCATCAAATGTGTAACATTTCAAAATTCATTCATAGAAACCCACATCGTAAAAAGGGTTATTAAAAAATCATCATGAAAAAGATAAAGGTTTGTGAAAAAGTATTATAAAAAAACACATAGTAGGTTTTCAAATATGAGAACATTGTAGGGAAGTGAAAATATAGATATGGAATAAAATAAAAATTAATTATACATAGTGATTGAGGTAATTGATCATAAAAATGAAAATGATAAATGGAAATTCCATAAACTCAAAAACATAAATCGATGATGATTTAAAATACTATCGGTTCGTCATAAATGAAGGTATTTGGGTAACATATTGTTTAAGGATTATTTTCCTAAAGATGAGTAATTATTTTACTATGTAATAATATAAGGAAATATATTCAATTAATATGTTTTTGTTTTATAAGAACAATTTCTTCCTTTGGTTGTGCTTCGATCGTTTTTTAATTCATCACATACTCAACGAAATGAATATCTAAGAGTGAATGTTTTTTATTCATGAAGAAATAATATTTTATTTCAATATATTTTAAGATAAATAATATAATTATATGTCATTTATTCAATTTTTAGTTATTATTATAAAAAAATTTAGTACAGGTTATACAATATGCCTAAATCTTGATGTGATGATGTAATACATCAATCATTAAAACATTTTCCAAATTTAAACATAAACCATTTCATAATTGGTTATCCATATTATCCTTCTAAAATATTAATATCCAAAATATTAGATGTGTGTTAATTTTTATAAATTAAAATATCATTAATACCCCAAACAACATGAGGTAACTATTACAAATTACATACCAAACACGTGAATAACTTCATTATTTATATTTTTGGAACAAATTAATAACTGACATTAATATATAAACATATTGTAAAAATGTTTTATTACTTATTTTTAATGAAAAAAATTATTATTGGAAATATTAAATAAATAAAAAAATTATATTCTCTCCATCAATGATATCACAAACCACTTTGTAAAAAAAACACATTATCGGTTTTGAGGTCATCAATACTGTACAATTTAATTTATCTCTATCAATCATCTCTTTATCCAAACTAAACAAAATTTTCTAAACCTTAGGTACATAAATTTGGATCCTTATTCAATCATGTTTTTATAGGAAATATAACATTGAAATTAAATCACTTTTTTTAGTCATCAATACCATTCAAAATATTCTTTTAAATACATAAAGAAAAAACTTATACTGAACAATCATGATTTTTTTTCATGATTCATATGAAATAATAATTTAATTAAAATAAATTTATCTTTAAATCACCCCGCTTCCTTCTCATACCTTTAACTAGGCTTCATATTCTTATTCCTTAACACATTTCTCCTTTATATTTCATTCTCGGTATCTTCATCATCCCTAACAAAACAATTACTCATAGAAAATTGTTGATTCTTTTGACGGGCATTCCCATAGAGACATCAATTTTTATATTCCCACAATTCCAACATTTAATTAATTAAAGAATCAATGATAAAATTGGTAGAACATTATTCTCATATTACATTAACCAAACTTTGTAATTTTTAATTTTTAGTTACATTAATTGTATCCTTTTCCACACACAAATATCTTCTTGTACTTTTGGGAAATTACATTGAATTATTCTGCCCACGTTCTCAACATATATAAATTTAGATCTTATTTCCTACATGCTATCCACTACCTAAAATATAATGGGAATCTATCACTCTATTTTTTTCTATTATGAGATTAAATTAAGGTGCACATTATTAATCAGGATCTGTGACAAATGCTTATGCATAATCCCAATATTCTTTCTCTAGTTATCATACCATTTGACTAATACTCAAAAAATTATATGTGACATTCCATTTCAACAAAGTCTATTATAGTTCCTACTAAAGAAAAAATAAAAATTTAATTTCATGAGAAAAACTAATCATAGTTCGAAACCACATAATATAGAAATAAAAACATATAGTATGTTTAAATTAGGACACCTATTTTTTAATATATGACACCTTAACTTTATCTAGGGCTATTCAAATTCATAATCAATTTAAATCCATCATGATAGTCATAATGAGTTAATGAATTCCCCAATAATTTCCCCAAAAAATTTCAAACCAGGTGTGATACAAAGGTCATTGTCATGAACCAGGCAATGATCGAGTTTAGATCAGTGTTCCCTTTTCAAAGTTATTACCCCAGGTATTTCTATGGTATATAAAAATCCAATTTTAGTATCCAAATATGGATATAATATCATAAAGAAAAATTTTAAATCCTTTATCAAAATTCAATGGCATTTACTAATATTTTGAATTATAATTAAACGCATCATTTTAGACATCTCTATACATATCCTTAGAAATATCCATAGGGATCTCACAAATGTTTTATCTTCCTTGTTTCCAATGGAAACAAAACCTATCCTATGATACCAATAATAATGAACCAGGATTCTCATCCCTGGATATTAAATATTTTTAGATGAATATTCATTATATAAAAAAATAGATTCTCAAGGAATGTAATAGTTCAGTTCCATTGGAAAATTTTTACACAATCATATAAATTATTAATGACTATTCAATGTATCCCACATAGATCTTCCCCCTTTAGTACCCCTACTTAAAACCTATTATTCATAACTTGGCCAAAGGAAACATAAAACAGTTTGAGCTCAGATGCTCCTTAAGGATAAATAAGGGAGATATGTAAGAGTAGCATGAGAATCCGGTTTGAGAAACATGATAATAACATTTGAAAACCATACCCATCATATCAATGATCATAATATGGATCCACTACATAGAGATTGGTATTTAATAAGTCATTAATCATAATTAAATTAAATAAAATGACACACGATAGAATAACATTGAAATAAGTTAATAAATTGTGGCATACACATAAGCATAGAAAATATTTTTGACAAGTATACCATTGAAGTCATTCGTAACATGTTAGTATTGGGATAACCACCGATGTACCTGATTTAGACTTGGGATAACCATTAATGTATCCTTTAATTTGGGATAGGTATAACCTCCCATGAACCCACATTTTCTATCTTGGGATAACTTCTTGTGTACCCTTTTTGCTAATATAACACTAATCATTATCCAATGTATTCGATGGAAGAGAAGTGGGTTTCATTTCATCATAGCATAACCCATGGAAGAGAAGTGGGTTTCACAATCATTTTATCATGGTAAATATGGGGGATAGAAATAGTTTTATAAAAATCATTTCACTATAAAAATAAACTATTCATAGAAATAATTAATAATAGTATCCTTAGTTCGTGTACCAAGTAAATTATAAGTAATATCGAAGGATGTTATCTTTGATGGGAAATTATATTTAAAGACCACTTGAAACATTTCTATAGTAAATTTTCTTTTCAACTATTGAAAACCATTTTAAAGAATCAAAATAATTTGAAATAATTTTCATTGATGAAAAATTTGAAATTAGTATAAATTAATCATCAAATAAAATAATGGTCATTATGGAGGGAAATTTCGTTCATGTTGTAAACAAAAAAAATATTCCATTCCAATATTTGGTATAACCCAAAGAATATTTTTTTGGAAAAAAAATCTATGAAGATTAATTGAAAAATATTCTTTAAAAACTCCAAAATGGGTAAATAGTTCCTTAAAAAATCAAGTACATATTTTTAAAATATTTTTAGTTTTTTAGATAACATGGTTTAGGATGCAAAATGTGTATTTGACTGAGAAGATGATTCTTCATGATCATATTATTTTTTTACTATTGAGTATATTAATATATAAAAATTAATGGATCAAATATATTCACATGAAGTAACTATAGGTTATAATATTCCTTATTTTCTCGAGAGATAGATAATAATATTTCAACATTGGAAACATAATCATTATAAATCTTCATAAATGATGAGATTAGATCATAAAACACTTACCACTTTGGTAACATTGAGACATAAGAACCCTGAATGAATTACATTAAATGAAACATAAAATATCATTATTATAAATATTTTATCGATATTACTTGTCAAATGGGATACATATAGACCTCTTAAAAGGAGATAAGTGTGTGACATTACATAAGTCTCAAAGAAGGCATATTGAGAAAAAAATATCTTACCCCTTTGGTAAGTTTTGAAATATATACCCTTGTAATACAGATACTCATATATACATTTAAACCCTAATACAATTAATTATAAGAATCATAAAATACATTCAATTGAAGCATATTCACAACATAAAATATATAGGTGGTGAATTTGTCATGTGTCTCATAGAAGTATCAAATAAGACATAAATCTATAAATAATTTAGTAGTATTTTTAATTGTATGATCCAATAAATAATAACATATATTTAAACTTTAAATTTATTAAAAATAATTATATCCAAGATATATCATGTCAAAGGGGTATAATAAACACCACACAAAAGTAAATAGGGTTGATTTTTTTATATCACTTGCATATATAAAATTCGCTCAAAAAATACCTTAACTTAAGTATTAACATCCATAATACATGTTTGAAAATACTATAAAGTAAATATAATTATATTATACCAATATTAAAAAACCATTCATTCATGTATCAGACCATATATAATATTCTTATTTATTGTTAATTCCATGTCATAGTTATGTTTCAGGAAATAACTATGTTATTTTTCATATTTATTTGAATTGTTATTTTTAGCACTCTATCTTTGATCATGGTTAAATAATGTATAAAATAGTAAGATTGATATAATTATAATATTTATATATAAATTATACTTTTATGATTCGTAATTATTTTTTTGAGAAATCAATTATTTTACTATCGTGGAGATGATATGTTATTCATACACAAGAGTAAGGTTTCCATTTTTCAATAAACATTATGGAATAAAGGTAAGTAATATATTTTCTATATAGAATCATCATAACAGCTTTAATAATTTATAATTTATTTCAATTCACTTATACATATATTCCACATGGTTTGGTGATCAAAAGAGAGTCACATCTCTTTGTGAACACATTCGTCCACATAAAGATGAACGATGTTATCATGTTTCAGTGAGTGAAACGGTAAGAAAAAATGATATGGTATCTTCTCATAATGAAAAATATTTCATTAATATCATAAATAATTAAAGTGTATCACATATATTAATTAATTTTATATTTATTACCATCTATGATAAGCATTAGTGAAAACGAATCACATCAATTTGGGTTGCGGTAGTCCACCATACACGCAAGGAACATTATCATATCACATAAAAAAAGAAATTAAAAGGGTATATAATATATAATGAACCAATAGGTATAATTATTTTATTAATATCACATACATTATACACATCTATCATCATAATGAACCATTATATTTTTTAACAGAAAAATCAACAACATCAATTCTTGAGGTGGTAGTCCTCCATACACAAGAATAATGATTTTGTAAACTATTTTATGGAAGTAGAGATGGTGGTAGGTAATTACATTAACATAAAAAAATATCCAAATAATATAAAATAATTATTATATTATATGATCATTGTTTTATAATAATTTAAATAGGAGGATAAATAAATTAAATAACAATTATCATCAGAGAACATTACCTCTTATTCGAGTATCCTCCTTAGGATTTCACCAAATGACTTATGATGTTAGATTTACCATAAAAATAAGGATTATAGATTTAGAGGGGGGATTTTGGGAAGTTATTTATATTGGTATGTGCTGAAATTTGTTTCATGGCGTGAAGAAGAATCGATAAGGGGCGGCCTTTGTATGTGAGGTGAGTGACACACTTATAATGTATTGAAAAAAAGTGTACCCAAGTTATTCTCTTGAAATATCATCTAAAGTTGAATATTATCTAGAATAAGATGTGATAGGGTCTATATATTTATATAAAATATATTTTATACATGTTTTCTGGCCATTATAACACTTCTCCTTTTAGTTTAACCCCAAGAAAACTCTTTTTTTACCTTAACCATGGTAACTAATTTTTTTATATCAGTATTAATTTTAAAAAAATATGACATTTTTGGATAATATAAATTATTCTGATATAAAATATTGAATCCATTTTTCATAATTTAATTAATTGAATTAGAAAAATGTGGTTTAAAATTAATCATATAGATTCGATGAGGAAACATGTTTTTAATGAGAAAATGTTCAAATGTTTGCAGGGTTTTTATATTGAATTCAAATATTTTTCATTATTCATCATAAAATTAATATTTTTAGAAAATTATAAACAAATTACCCTATTATAATTTGTTTATGATTATTTTTAAATTTATATTTATTTTTTCAAAACTATTGTATAATATTTTCTAAAATTAGTTTTGAAACAAGTGAAAAAAAGGAATCAAAAGTGAAATTTTAATAAATATAGGGTTTAGGCATAAAATTGGATTTATTATTATATCACATTAAAAAATAGATTAATGTTAATTAGCTGATTTCATATATACTAAATAAATTTTATTTAAGTCATTCACCAAAATTTTTTTGTTTAATTTATTAATGTAAATTATGTTTGTTATCATAAAAATAATTTTTTTTAAAAAGGTTTTTTTAAAAAAAATCAGTTATTATTATTCTCATTTTCAATTAATTTGTCACCAAATAATTCATTATTTATGCATTTTATCCCATATATTTTCAAAATATATTGAATCCTGTTTATATCCTCCATTCTAATGGATAACTGATAACTATAATAATAAATAATTATTTTTTTAAAATAATTCACTTTCAATTTGAACTCATCATTGCCTGTAAAAAAAGGTAAAAATAGAGTTTCATGTAATAAAAAATATATAAAATATAATTATTTTATTATCTTAGGTTTATATTGGAATAACATTTTTGATGCTCAATTATTTAATCGTATAACCAATCTCATTTAGTTCATATCACGAAATATTATATTTCTTTTGTATGTTGAATACTTATAAATATTTCTAATTTCATCATCATCATCCTTAGAAACCTTCCATAGAAATTTTCTTTGAATTCATTTTTAAATAATTTAAATATTTACATTCTCACTTTAACAAGACATCCTAATTTTTTAAGATAATGTGATATCCACTTAATTAAGGTCACTAATGTAAAACCCTACACTTCACTTTACGACCATAACCTTAACTCTTTTTGGATACCAAGTGATACACTTTGTGTAGTGCTTGGTAAAATCTTTTAGGGGATTGTGATGTTTAGTTATTATGGTAACTAAATTAAACACTATAAAATTTTCTTTACCATCAGATATCCTAATCATATTTATGATATTAAGTGAAGAATCATTATAATAGTTGACTAGAATAATCATTTAAGAAATGGTGATATTCATTTTCATGTTGTATCTCAATGTAACTTTTCACATAATTCTAATAAAAATCCTTATCACTTTTAGGATATAAAATAAAAAATCACTCTATATTTATTTGTTAACATTGAACTTCTCTATGTATAACAATACTCTCATTAGTCTCTTTGAAATTACATCCTTCTTAGAAATATCAAGCTATGATTCAACAAAATATTCTTTGTGTTAGGATGTAAAAATTATTTACATTTTGTGGGAATATTTAACAAATAATTGATCTTTTCTATATGTCATATAATATCCTTGGTATTAAAAGTATTTTCTTGAGAAATAATATTTTATTTATTAAATACACAATTATTATTTGGGAATCATATTCTTTAATATTATAACAAATATCTGTATAAGAACTTTACCATGGATAAACCACTTTTATCCTTATCTTCTTTTCAAAATGTGTTATAGAATTTATAGAATAATTAATATAGTTTATGCAATTAATCATATAATTTTATTTATAAAAACAATTTTTTAACACTTATTATCGTATATTTGATGTGAGATGAAGACAAAATTTCTCTTGATTAATTTATTATTGATAAACATCTTTACATTATAATATATGATATAACAACTATTTAATATATTAAACGAATGATAAAATTGTCTCTGTCAATTCCTTCTACGATTTTTTACTCCTATATATTTATAGAACTTCTAAATCATCCATTAAATTTTACATACCCTTCAAAATGTAATGTTAAATATCAATAAAATTAATACATAATATGTAAATTCCATTGAGATTAGGTTTCCCTTCATGTATTCTAGATAATATCATCATATGAAATCATTCTCATTGAAAATAATACTAAAATTTTCTAATAACCTTATCTAGAGTCTTTATCTCTACATGTTTCTATATTCTACATCCTCATACTATCTGAAAAGTATAATAAATTAGTCATCATATTCCTATTTTATCTATTCTCAATACTTTAAGAATAGATAGTTAAACAGTCATGAATTAATTAAACCTATAAGAACCTTTTAATATATAAAAATAGAATAAATTCCTTAACGAGAATAAGGGTGATAGAAATTATAAATTCTCTAAAAAAATATTCAATTATATTAAATATCATTTAAATTCCCAGTAATATAGTCTATATTAGACAATAATTCCTTAGTCCAATTAGAATTCAATGTTATTGAAACCTTAAAACAATCATTCCATGCTTTCATAAGCAACTTGATTCACTTTATAAACAATTATAACATCTGGTTATTCTAGAAGGAACAATTATTACAAATAGAATAATTTTCATTGCTAAGAACATTTTTTAATATACCAATAGATAGAGTTTATTAATTAAATATTATCATTTCAATAATTATTATAATGTTTAATATGATGATTTTGATTTATTTATCTACAATGTAACTTTTTATTAGATTAATATAAAGTCTTATATATATTCATTAATGTATTTTAATGATAGTTCTCCCATTATGGTGTTTCACACAACATGTATTTGTTTATGTTGGGAATCATCACCATAACTATAGTTTTAACTATAGGATAGTTTAGTGGATAAACCATTGTCCATATCTATCATATGGATTCAGCCAACTCTGTTCTTTTGGTAACATAATCCAATTATGGTCTCCTGGCCAGTGTAACCCAAATAAATCCTCAAAAATAGGCTAAGAAAGGACAATCCAATAGAATCCATCTATAACATGACTTACCGAAGTATGTTATTTTGTTAACCATTAAATGAACTATATATATAAAATAAAATGTGGGTACCCAGCTATGGAATAACATACCCTATTGGATGATTTAGTTATGGACAATTGTGTATTTAAAATTAATCCCACAATTAGTATATGAGGGGTCTTCATTTTAAATTCGGAAAAATTTGATATCCATAATATGATTATAAAACTAAAAAATATTAAATTGAATACAATCCTTATATTCTTTTGTTTTGTTTTTTTATGTATGATTGATTCTAACAATTTGGTTTTGGGATCCATACTCAAAACCACCAAATTAATGTGTTTAGATCACAGTAATGGGTAACTCATTATCGAACCCAAAATTCTATGTTTATTACCCAAAATCAAAAATATATTATATTAATAAATAATAAAATTAATAATTTTTATAATGAATATAAATTATTCACACGAAGGAATACAATTATATGAGATTGATAAACTCTATATATGTAATTTTGGGGTGATAGATAGTTATCCGCATTCACATTCCTTTCAAAGGAATTCCTGTAAGAAAGTAAGTCTTCCAAATATAAGTCCCACTACTTAAGGAGATTTTAATCAAGAGATCATTCAATTGGTGAAAACTATAATACCTAATATTCAAAAATTATGATCAACAACTATTCTCAATCTCATAACAAAAATAAGAACTATGGTAATAGAAGATGAAAAAATTTATGATATCAAACATACTATGATATGTATGGACCAATCCTTGAAGATATTTTTCACATAAATTGGAGTACATGATGATTATATTTTATAAAAAAATTATGAAAAATTAATATCATGGAAACTTTCACAAAAAACTATTCTATATCCAAAAAATGTGATATTTATGAACTATTCAATAATAAAATATAATTATATATATTTTCTTCATTTGGAAAGAATATAAGTTTTTATATTAATTCCAATATAATACTAATTATATTTTATATAAAATGGAATTTGTGTTATATTTCATGAATCATAAACATTTTATAATTCAAAATGTTTTATTTTAACATTTTATATAACCGAAATATCATATATATTGTAATTTCTAAACACATTATAAATTAAAACTTATGCTTTCTAAATAAATAATATTTTTCTATATTATAAAGAATGCAATTTTATTTTTCAAAAAATATTTTAAAAGAATCACCTTTTATATATGGGGAAAACGTTTCTTGAACTTTGATTAATTAATTACAAACAATTTATCGTTAATTAATTAAATTTTCAAATATTAATAAATTAAATATTCCCGAAAATAACTTTTAACATGATCTATAATTAAATTATAAATCATAAAAGATATTAATTTTGTTCAATTTTTAACAATTATCTAAATATTCTTACATAAAATCCCTATTCTACATAAGGTTATCCTCCTTTTACCCTTAAAAAACACTCTATATAAGGTTAGTTGATGTTTAGAAGAATGTTTAATCATAATATGAAGGATAACACTATAAAACACTATTTTAAACCCTCTATATTAAGGTAATAAGTTGATTAACTTTATGTATCTCCCTCACAACAAAGTATTACATTTATGTAACTCATTTTCATGTAGGTAGTCCCAGTGTTTCTCAATATGTATAATGGTAAACAGAAAAGTAATTTACACAAAATATCATTTTATTTTTTTATTTATGTGTATTATGTTGAAGAACATTACACAAGAACACTTTCTTAAGGGTACTAACTTTTTGCAACACATTTATATAACGGTTACAACGTGGTTACCCTTACATGAACACTCTATATAAGGGTATCATATGAGGTTAATGAGAATATATATTAAAAAATGGAACTATGAGGGTATAAAATTTATATAGCCTAACTTTATAATTGTATGTAATTTTTATCCTTGTGAAACTCATCCATGTTCTTTAATAATTATCTAGTTTTAAGGAATTTTTTTTCATTTTAATTCAAAACCAGTTATCATAACACATTTAATTATTGAAGAACTATCCTATGATATTAATGATGGGTGGAAGAATAACTTTTCCTTATATGAGCACATTCAATATGAAATATATATAAACCTATCAAAAAATCAATTTTAAAAACACTCTGGGAATGAAAGTATTCACATCCTAGTGGAGCATTTGGGTGGAAACCAACACTTCCCCACCGTTCATGGGTGAGAGTTCCTAGGATTTAAGTAAATATTTAACTTTTCTATTGATACCAATTATTGATTTTGTATGATCATTTATGGATCATATGTAGTGAATGATAAAAAAATAGACAGACTATCTTTAAGAAATCAAAGTGTAAATATTCATAAAAACAGAGTTTCAAAAATTTACTAACAATAATTGATTTGATCATCCCACCATGGAGTGTGTTTGAAGAAGACCAGGAGAAGTTGTGAAGAAAGGAACCTTATCTCTGAATGATTACACCAACTAATGAATTTGTGATCATATCTTGAGGATACCCCATTTCCAATGGGGTGATATTGCCTACTAAAATTTGATAAATAATTTTTCATGAATAAGTGATATTATAAGTGGATTATACACATCGCACACCACACACTGAAAATGATAGGATCTCATCATTTTATATAGCCGAATTCAGAGTTTCCTCTAATTCATAATGAAAGATATATATTAATGATTGGTGGGTAATAATTAAATAATAATTTCTTTTAAATTAATATAAATAATATAATCTATTAATAATGTCTTGTAAATAAATAATAAAGTATTCCAGAGAAACACTGTATATATATATATATATTTATTTATAATTTTATATTCATGAATTGTGTGCAAGAAAAATTCATGCATGATATGAATTATAAAATGTAAACTCTATGTAATATCATATATTATATATATACTTCATGAATAATATACATATTCAAATTTATATCATCCCTGAACATTTTAGATTGCATATAGTAGCTTCTTGTAGAATTATTGGGGGAAATGGTCTGGGAGTGAGGGATCCAATGGATAAGAAAAAAATGGATGAAGACTACCCAACCAATGCTAAGTGAAAATGGATTTTGGGTGGTAGTCATTAATACCAATCATGCATATGGAATATTTAATGAGGAAACCTAGATTTTATGGTTGTAAGATCCATTATGCCTCAAATTTCATTACACTATTTTTCATGAATGTAATTATTCATGTGGATCACATTTGATTTAGTTTTTCATATGATGATATTATCAAAAAAAATTGGACATGCATGAGATATTGGACTTTTGGGGTTATTTTTTTCTTAGTGTAAGGGAGTGGTCCAAGAGTATCTTAAGAAAAGTCAAATGAATTTATGGAGATTTGAGAGATAATTTTCAAATGTTTTTCACCTTTTAGAGTATTTGGATGTGTTTTCGGGTTAATAAAACTGTATAAATTGGTTGTGTTCTTGTTGAGAGATTTGAAAATAATAAATATTGAATTTCAAAGTATTACCCTTGAAATTTTTGGATGATGGTTATTTATCTGTATTCGGATCAAAAAAGTATCTAGCTCATAGAAATAATATATAATCATGAATATTTAAGGAATGTTTGGTTCCTCGAGTTATGGATTCACACAAATTTGAGTTTTGTGATGTTTTTTCCTTTAGTCCACAATCTATTCTCTTGAACATATGTTCACTTAGATATCTTCATAAACATTATTTGATTATAATAGGGTATCTACCAGATGGGTTGAATCATAGATCTCATATAATGTTTTTAGAAAAATGTATAATTGTAGATCTCTATGTAGTTCCTTTGAAGCCATCTCATGTTCATCAAATTAAAAAATCACTAAGGTAATATATTTGACATTAGTTTTTATTCTTACTACTCCGATTTTTTTCATATAATTCAATGATGTATTCTTCTATTAATGAAATTTATAGATTTGTCACTGCACATTATCCCAGAGCTCTTGAAAATGGGTTTCCCTTGAATTATTTACATTTTCTTATTATAGCTGTGAAAATTTAGTCCATCAATAATAAAATCTAAATTTTAGTATATCAAGAGTATAAAAATATTTTTATTTATTTTTATGAATTTGTTTTTCAAATATGTGATATGATATAAATAAGTGATCAATTTGTATCCCAAGAAATGATTCTAGAATTTGGAATAATTATCATATGGTCATAAAAAGTAATATTTATTCTCACCAAGTGTATAATAGTGTAAGACCATACTTTTATCCCAATGAGTTTATTTTATATCACTCAATATATATATTTCGATAATTTATTTTTGGTGTTTTCAAATTTTCTAAAATCAAAAAAAAAAAATTGTGGGTCTTTTTGAGTGAGTTCTTGCAAGATATAATATAAAATATCAAAAATTTAAATTATCAATGTTGTTTTAGAATAAATGGTGATGAATCATTTAGAGGTTCACCTAACATATGATTCTTAATTTTATATATTAATGATATACCCATCTTTAACAATCAATCAATAATAGTGATTCGTATCATTTAGCTCACTACCTCTCACTATTTATCTATTCTAAGGTACCAAGGAATTACTATGGAATCTTCCTGGTGCCTATATCTCCCTATGTATAATAGTAGGAGAAACCCACAACCTCATAGATGAATAATATGATTTCTACCCCATTTGATCAAATGAATAATGATAACCCCACTATATAAGGAAACTAGTCACTAAACCATTCCATATTCATCCATATAAATCCGTTGAATGCTACATTACTAATAAAGGGAAGAAGTTGTTGAACTATAGTGGGAGAATATGAGGCTAGAAAAATAGGTGGTAATAGATATAAATCAATGACCAAATTTTAATTAAAAACTAACTATAATTACCCAATATGTCGAAATCCTAGAATATAAAATATATTCAAAAATAAAAAAACAGTTCATAATCCCTTATATTAATACTAGTATTCGCTGCTCCATGAATGGATTTAGAGATCACATGGTGAAATATGATCATACACTACATAATCAATTGAAAAAAATAAATGTGGTAATTTTTTGGAGATCTAGACTCCCTAAAATAGAAAAATTGAGTTTTTTTAAACAAGCACAAAAATGTTTTTTTTTCTATAAATCTTCATCATGTATTGGGATGCTTACACATTAGAATGTATTGAGTAGTAGGATGATTCTACATGTCATGGTTAAATATTTTTCTCAATCTTTTATTTCTTTTAAATCTTTTAGTAACCATTTTTCTTTTATTTTTGAAATCTATATGATCTATGAATGATCTTTCCCTCTAAATTTTCTACTTACTTACTCCTCAAAACATGAATTAGTATCACATATAATATACTCAATACCAACATATCCACTAATCATGTGTATTATTTATTAGTACGTATCCTATATAATTGGATGTTATTCATACACATATCTAGTTTAATATTACTTATTCTTTATAATTCCTAGTTTAATGAAACACAATAGAAGTATGATTCATATATAGCTCTACATCTTTCTAAACTATTATTTTGAATTATTTTAAATTTTAAGATCTATACTTCAAAATATTCAGTCATATTATCTATATTATTCAATAAAATATAATAATAAACTCCTCTAGTTATATTTTCAAGATAAGTATACATGTTACGAATACTTCAATATTTCTCAATTTGATCACTACAAACTCACCTTCGTGTTGTATTTGTGAATGGTTGACCAAATGTATCTATGTAAAAACCCTTATTTCATGTCCCTATTTTATTAAATGTTTTAATGTCCTAGATTATTTTATATTTTTTTAAATATTATTTCGAGTTAATTTGAGACTAGGCATTGGGAAGATGTGCAATTTTGGGTCGCATTGTTTTCAAAACAATTTCAAGAATAATATTAAAATATTAAATAGTACACATGAAAAATATTTTTGGAAAAGTTAAATAACTTCTAAATGTGTTCCAGGATAGAAAATCAATGGGCACCAGTGCGTTCAGAGAAGTGAATTTACTATTAACATAACTTAACATTGGTCGGTGAGGGTTTACTATAAAATATAGTTTTTTGAGATTCTAAAAAATAAAATAAATTTTAGATTTATTTTATTTTAATTTATCACATTGATGTATAGACACATTTTCTCTTTTTAAATAAGAAATTAGGTAGGGATCTTGGATTAGATTCCTATCCTTTTAAAATTCCATAGTGGCTCTGGATAATATATTTGGAGAAATGTCCCATGGGAAGATGAAGAAACATGGAGTAAGGATTGTTCCGAACACGATTAGCGAACGAAAAATAGCCTTTAACAGAAAATGATCATTTCCAAGATAGGGATTGGTTATTTTTATTTATTATTTCCCTATTCATAAAATCATCATTGAATGTGGATCAACAAATGAACTTGATGAACCATAGATTTATCGTTCTTGCGCTATAGGTGTTTATTGTCATAATTTTCGGGATTGATTATTATTTTAGGATTTAGTTTTTTATCATTTATATGGAAAAAGATCAAAGTAGGAACACAAAAACTGTGAAGGTTCATTCCTAAAGTATGTTTCATGTTATTTCATTCCTTGGTTTTATCTTCATGTTCTTCTTTCTTCATAGCTTATGAACGGATGATCATTTCACCATCATTTCATGGTGCAATGATCCAAAATTGAAGAACCTATAGTAAGACTGCCAAACTAAGGTGGGATGGTGATGATGATGAACAAATTGAATTGACTTGAGAGTCATATCTTTTTTGGATAATATTCATGGGATTATATCAAATATGTTTTCTGAGACAATTAAAGTCCCACTACACAATGATCATTATTAGGGTGTTGAGGTGAGATTAAAATCTTTAGTTATGGGAAACACATACCACAAAATCGATTCTCGAAGGATTGGTTGAGGCACTAAAAGGGAGAATAGGGAGTTCTGAAAATTATAGAACACATGACATGTAGTATGCTCTACACAAAGTGTTTTCATCTATTAAACGATTGGAGTGTACTATAGGAGTATATAGGCATAAGTTGAGTACATGGGTTTTTTACACAACATGTGCTCCACCACAAGACCATAACCATACCGAATACAAGGGTTACCTCATGTACTAGTACACACACATGAAAAAATGGGTTACCTCCATATACTGGCACATGACCAGGGTACATGAGAGGACCCTAGATGGAAGGGAACGACAACTATGTCTTTATTCACACCTTTTACTCTCTTTTTCGTGACATGAACTTTTGACATGGGTTCTTGTACACAGGAAGTACCCGGGGTCAAGGGAAACAATGTGTGACCCTACTACATGCCCTGTACTCTCTTCTACAAAGGATGATCCACTTTTCCACCGTATCTTTGATTGGTTTCATTATGGTTTTGTTCTTGCATCCTTCCCCCAAAGGTTTTTTTGTCCAATTTCTTGTTCATAAGAGTATGATACCTTCAGCAGGACATTCTGGATAGAGTTATTTGAATCCCTTATGAGGGGCCTAGAGCAGCAACTTGTATTCATTCTTCATTCCCTAAGCAGATTTCTTCGTTTCGATGTGACCAACACTATGTAGGCACCAATCCTCCACTTAGAAAGTTAATCCATATGGAGTTATTGGTATCACCTTGTGGCCCTAGAAGTGATCCTCCTCTATGTATCATATCTCTCTTCAGGTCTATCAATGTACCTCTCTCATGATTGTTCGTAATGAATAATACTTCTCAGATGGACATCATCGGTACTATAAGTCTCAAGAGTTTGTTCTCCTGAATGAGTGCTTCATGGAGTCTTACGACTGGTTCCCTAGTGTGGGTATGCGGTAGTAGTGACTTACCACTAGACGGTGTCTCTTTGTTTGAGTATATATTGTTGTTGATGTTATATGTGGTGTAGAAATATATTGTCTGGATGTAACTATACCTATATTTTTGGTGTATTTCATTATGGCTTTGGGGTTTCCTATTGAGTATACTATACTAACCCTTGTATAGGCAGTTTTTATACGTGTCATGTCTTATGAAGATGAGCGACCATTAGTTTGAGTCTAGGGCGGACCAAGACCTAACGATGCATTGTGAGTTCAGACTGGCTGAGGTGTTCCAATGTCTTTGAGCAGCAGTCCAAGTACCTATTTTATTACAGTTCAACTTTGTAGTTTATATACTATTTCATTATACAGGGAAACAATTTTGGACCAGTTTTCCTTACATCACATTACTATCCTATCTCACACTCTTGGTTGTGATAGTGGTATGCATGCATTTAGTTCTTAGTGGTTTTTACATTTCATCATTTTATGGGATTGGAGATGTGTGTGTCCATATAGGTACATATGAAATGCTTCCAATGTTAGTGATATGACTACTAGGTGCAAGTCACTAGCCCCTAGAATATTTGTGGTGGGATTGGGGAGTCGCAGCATGGGCCCCACTAGGATGAGTCATGAATGAGTGGTATCAGAGATGATCAGTTCTACTATTGGACTAGGAGATTTTGAGGATAGATTTAGGAGAAAATGTTATGTGTTTCGAATTATACATTCAGGATAGGGACACCTGTGTTGGTGTAGGTGGCCGACATATCCATCCACCAAGATACTGATAGCCTATTTTTTTACTCGGTATAAGAGAAAACTAATTTTAGGTAAACAATAATGATACACTCATCATATAAGAGTGGATCATGGTCTCCATTTGCTTCATAATTCCTCTATCTAGATATACTCATTAATAGTGGTGCATCTTTTATTCTTACATGATGCCTCTAGGATATATAATAGATAGAATTCAATAGATTGTTCATGAGGATGATACCCTTTGTGTTGAGGCTTTGATACATGTGAATGTTCCACATATGATTCCTATAGAGGGTGTACTATCTATAACACAACCAGTGGAGCAACATGTTGTAACTATAGTACCTGAAGAAAAGGATCAATGGATGAGTGCACACTTTGAGTTTCAGATATAGGGACCCCTTTAGAATCAAGGTGTGCCCAATCTAGAGGTAGATGTGGACTAGATTAAGGTGGATACTAGTGTTTTCTATCTTGTTAGGACAAAAGTGATCCAAATGGTGGCCCTAACAGCGATCCGAGTTTAAGGTTTAGTAGGGTGATGGTGGAGTTTTTCCATGAAAAATCATGAACTGTTGACTCGTTCAAGGATGTATTTTGAGAATCTCTTTTGAGTGGAATTTCACCCCTTACACGAAAAGTAGTGTGTATAAAAGAGCTTCCTCGGCTCTAGTAGGTTACCATGATGATGGATGATTATTCATCGAAGCTCACCAAATTTTCCACAAACTCAATGGATATGGACAATGATTAGTACTCTAGGCCTGAGATAATTTAGAGATGTATTTGTAGAGAAATTTGATACAAAATTATACCGTTATGTATTATGAATAATGTTGGAGTGCTCGAGAGTGCTTTGATGGTCGAACACATTTTGGAAGAGAAGATGTTGCTAGTGAAAATCAGTAGTAGGAAGGCAGGTGTAGAATACTTCGAAGAAGGGAGCCAATGATAGAATTATAGATCCAGACATGGGAGTTATTTTAGTAGGTCCTAGGATAGGGTATCTGTGGTTTAGGTCTCTCAGACTAAATCCATTCAGCTTAGATAGAGGCAGTGCTACACATGTGATGACATGGTATATATCACTCGATATTTTCCAACCAATCAAGATGCTGACAGGAAGGGGTTTGACGAACCAATAAGATATAGTCAATGATAGATGAAGGAAGATATGCCAAGAGGTTGACAAGGAAAAGGAATAGGGGGAGATGCATGAGGTTGCAGTCATTTTTACATATTACTACCACCACCCCCAGGTGGTCCATGGCAGGTTCAGGGGCCAAGATGATTGGGGAAAGGACAACATCATACAGTCAATCCGTATGACCCATGGGTTCTAGGGATAATTCATGGTATGATCTGTGTCTTTTCTACCTTAGCTTCAGTACTAATAGATAGAGGTTCCAATGATTCCATTCTAGCTATATGCCTTGTATGATACATTGAGGTTTTGAACCATTGAATTGACCCTTATGTACAGAGAAAACTATGGGATGAGACTCAATGATCACACATATATGCTGATAGTGTTACTTGACCCATGGAGGTGAGATTTTGGGTTAGAACCACTTTTTGTTAGTGTTGAGGCCTTATGACGTCATTCATGTTATGGATTGGTTATATTGGATCCATGCCCAAATTAACTATTTCATGTGAAGGGCGTGGTGTGACCATAGTTTTGAAATGTGTTTATCCTTGGTTGGAAAATGTGAAACCCATGAAACATAGGATGGACTCATGCATAGAAGGGTGTAACTGATTACTCATGATTTGGATTGGCCGACCCTCAGGGTAGAAGACGATATGAGTTTTCCATTCCATGAACTTGTGGCATAGTACAAAAGAAATATTTATAAGAGATGTTCCAAGTTTACCTCCCCACTGGGAAATAGAATTCTACATCAACTTACTCCCTAGGATGACATTAATTTCGGCACCTGCATATCAGATGTCTCCCACTGAGCTTCACGAGCTAAGGGTGTAGTTAGAGAACATCTAGAGTAATGGATTCATTATAACAAACATTTCACCCTAGGAATCTGAAGTGTTATTATACAAAAAGGAATATGGGATCTTGAGGTTGTGTGTGGATTACATATACTTGAACCAATTGATCATGACGAATAAGTATCAACTACTGAGGATCAATGACCTCTTCGATCATTTGTTATGGAATGATGGTTCACACAGGTTGACCTTCGATTAGGATTTAACCTGTTATGATTATAAGATTAGGATATACCAAAAATGGATTTCAAATTTTTCAATGGTCACTATGTGTACTTGGTGATTCCCATTGGTGTGAATAACACCCCCAAAGTGTTCTTGGGACTCATGAACCTGATCTTTCAGCTATACATATACTGGTTCATGGTTGTCTTCATTAACTATATCCTTATGTACTATCCATCTAAAGAGTATCACGTGAGACACCTATGAATGGTTCTAGACGTAGTTGAAGAGAACCTGATTTAGGGTAAATATTTTAACTACCTATTCTTGATTCCAGTGGTCCAATTTCTGGGACATGTTTTCATAGCAGATGGAGTGGTTGTGGACCTAGCCAAGGTGATGGTAGTGTTATCATGGGAGACACATAGGAGTGAGGTGGAGGTGAGGATCTTCCATAGGTTATAATTCTATTAATAATGATTCTTACTTGATTTATCTATGATATCAATAACTATGAAATCATGGACTCAAAAGGGGAAGCCTTTTATGTGAAAAAAAATGATATTAGGAATTTCATATGTTATGATAGAGTTTGATGGGAGATCCAATCATCAGATTGTCGAAGGAGAGTGTCAAGTACATAGTTTTTTGTGTTTCATAGGTGACCAGACTAAGTTGTTTTCTACTATATAGGAATGTAGTGATTGCTTATGGTTCACACTAGTTGAGGCCACATGAGTTGAACTTCATGACCCATGATTTTTAGTTTGCAGCAGTAGTCCTTGCATTGAAAATGTGGCAACACTGCCTAATGAGTGAGAGATTTATCTTCTTCTTCGATAAAAAGAGTCTCAAATATATATTCTCTAAAAAGGATCTGAACACATGGAGAAGGTTACCGAAATATTTCCTACAGGACAATGACTTTGAGATTATCAATACTCTTATGAAGGGGAACATGTTAGAAGATTCTCTTAGTAGGTGATCTAGTTAGAAGTTTTTGAATGAGCTGTAGATCAGTTGGTCCCTTTAGAGTTATCATTTGTGGATGGAGATAGAGTATCATACCTCCAGGTGATGATTTTCTCCCAACCAATATTATAATGAGTTTTGGAGGCATAGAATGGGGATACCAACTGTGAGACCCTATGTTCTCAAATGTTTGAAGGACCTTCTCTTGATTAATATTCAAAAGCATGGGAGCACATCATCCTTTTTAGAGGATTCAGAATTGTACAAGTTTCATTATGGGAGGATGTTATGTGGGAGTTTCATCTGTCCCCTTTGGTGGTACATCGTAGATTGGGGAATTTGTAACAGGACATCTGATATCATTTTTTTGGACATGGATGATGAAGGCAGTGGTAGAGTTCTTTTCTTGACGCCTTACATGACATTAGGTAAAGCATGATCTCTATGTTCAAGTGGGTTTATCACAACCCATTGAGGTGATAGAATAGAAGTGGGATGGGATATCAATGGAATTCGATATGGGGTTACCAAATACATCCATGGGTCATGATTCCATTTGGGAGATTGTTGAATACATCACCATGTTGACCCACTACCTAGATATCTTTGAGTAGAGTTCAGTAGAGATAATATGATGCCCCTATATGTTCGAGATAATTTGACTCCATGTAGTCCAATAAATGATAGTTTTTTATTATTATGCTTGTTTTACATAACAATTTTGCAATGGATTGCTGGAAGAATTTTTTTACTTAGTTATGATTGAGAATGGAATTTCAACCGTAGACAGATGACCAGAAGAAGTAGACCATTTAGGTCCTGGAGGACATGATTCATGATTATATATTGGACATCAGTCTTAGTTGGGAGGCTCAACTACCTCTAGTGGAGTTCAAAAACAATAATAGATACCATTCCACTTTTTTATAGCCCCATTAATGGAATTATACATGTGACCCTTCTGGTCTGTACTTTATTGGACTGACCCAAGAGAGTCAATAGTGATGGGCTCGGAGATGGTGTGAGCTACTATCGAGAAGGTGAATATAATCTTTGACTATATGGAGACTGCATAGAGCCATCATTAATATTATACTGATAGGTGGTGGAAGCCTTTAGAGTTAGTTAATAGAGACCATGTGTTCCTTCACATTTCACCTCGATATGGATTTTGAAGATTTGGTCAAGGTGATATGTTGTATATGAGTTTTTTTTGTCCTTTTCTGATACTGCATAGATTTAGTGTAGTGGGAAACAACTTGACTCCACCCCCATAGTTTTATTAGGTTCATGATATCTTCCTTATGTCACAGTTGAGGTGGTACGTGCATGATCCATTGGAAAACATCAATTGGGGAGTAATGGACATCGTGGATGGGGATAATTTTTCGTAGCACCTAGTGCAGATTGAGGATTGAAAGGAGTTGAACCTTCATGAGAGAGAGATTACCTTAGTGCATGTCCAGAAGCAGCACAAGAATCTCCACGAGAGAACATGGGAGATGGATTCTTAGATTCATGAACAATAACCACATCTTTTTGTATAGAGTTTTTTGGTTTTTTAGGGACATAAATCCCCAAGGTGGGGAAAATATAATGTACTTTATTTTTTAACATATTATTTTTAAATGTTATATGAAATTAATTCAAGACCAAGAGGAGATACAACATGTCATTCCCTAACCCATTGTGCACAGAACAATTACATTAAAATTATTAAAATGATAAATAGAATGCGTGTATAGTTTTAGGAAAAGATGGAATAACATCTAAACATATTCTCAGATCAAAAATATAAGTGTGACATTCTATTTAGAGAAACATCTCTACTCTTGGTGGGGCCTAACATTGTCCATTACAGGTCGACTACAAAAAATATTTTTTATAGATTTTATAGAATAAAAAAATTTAACATTTATATTATTTTGACGTTTCTTAGTGACGAAGTAATGTATTTTATCCTATTAAGTAATACTCTAGGAAGGGACCCACAGTTAGACTCATAACCCTAGAAAATTACCTAGAGGTTCTAGAGAGGAACATTGGAAAAATCACTCAGTGAGAGATGATGAAGCATGAAGAAAGGATCGTTCCTGATAGGATTTGACCATGGAAATTGGTCTTCAATGGAAAAAAATCATTTCCTAGGTAGATAATTTTTATTTAAATGTCCTCTTTCCCATTGTTAGATTCAATGATGAACATAGTTCAATAATCTAATAGGTTTACCACATGTCAATCATTATTACGGGATTGATTTTCATTGTGGTAATTTGTTGGGTTGATTATTAATAATTGATTTAGCCTATTGATCACTCATTCAAGATTGTATCATGTCCGGAATAATCAATGGTTGAGGTTCATTCCTTATGTTTCTTCGATGTGATTTTCCCCTGTATTCCGCACACATTCTCTGTTCTTCGTTGCTTATGAACAGATGATCATTGCTCCCTCATTTCATAGAACAATGAACCAAAATTGAAGATTCTACATTTAGATGACCTAATGAAGACACGGCAAAGACAAATATAGATGAATCAAATTGAATCGAAAGTTAAAAATTCATGGATGGTTTTCATCGGTCAATTTTAAAGTTGTTTTTGTAGCCAATTGAAGTCCCAAAACACCTATATTTTATGTTAAGGGTAGAGGTGATCTAAAATCTGAAGTTTCAGGCAGAAAAAACCATGGAATAGAAGCCCATGGGATTTACCAAGGTTCTTATAGGAAGAACATGAGGTTCTTGAAATTATAGAACACACAGAATGTAGTATGGACTATATGTTGTGTGTTCATATATAAACCACTTGATGTGTAATCCAACAGTACATGGGCAGGGGTGGAGTACATAGGTTTCCTAGACTGTGTGTACTCGAACACATGACCAAAGTCAAACTAGATACATAGGTTATCCCATGTTCTGGTACATAGGTAGGAAGACAAGGGTTGATGCCATGTACTCACACACAACCATGGTACTTGAGATGACCCTGAATGGAAGGGCATGATGTATAAGGATTTCTACATGATGTGTACTCTCCTTTAACATGACATGAAATTTTGACATTAGAAGTTGTACAAGGTCACTACATGTGGTCGAGGGACCCGGCGTGTGACCGTACTATATGCAGTGTACTCTCTTTCACATGGAATGAGAAACTTCTCCACCGTATCATGGATATGTTTCGTTAAGGGTTCCTTCCCATAGCCTTCCCCTAATGGTTAGTTGGTGTAGTTTCCAACTCATAGGAGTATGATCACATCAGTAGGACATTATGGAAAGAGTTGTTGGAATCACCTCTGAAAGGCCCAAGGCTGGATCCTCTATTCATTCTTCATGACCTACATAGAGTTGTTGGTATCATTGTGGACTACTCTACATGGTCACTAATCCTCTACATAATTTTTTAATCCAAATAGACTTGTTAGTATCACCTGATGTCCCTCGAAGTGATTCTCTTCTTTGTGTAACATCCCTCATCAGATATATCATAGTATATATCTCATCTGATATATCATAAAATATCTATCATGATGGATCCTAATGAATATTACTTCTTGGATATAAATCATCTGTGGGATCAAAATCAGGCATGTTTTCTACTAGATGAGTGTTTTGTTGAATATTCCAATGGAGTCCCTGGTGTGGGTATGCAGTAGTTGTGACATAGCTTTAGATTTCATGTCTTGGTTTGAGTTTATTTGGATATCCATGTTATACATGTTATAGACATATATTGTGAAGAGCTGACTATACCTCTCTTTTTCTACATTTAATTATGGTTTTGGGATATCATAATGAGTATTTTTATACTCACCCCTACACAGGATTTCCCCAAATGTTTCATGTCTAGTGTAGAAAAGAAACCTTTTTACAGAGTATAGGGTGGAAAAGGACCAAATAGAGCATTGTGTGTTTAGATAGGCCATGGTGTTCCTATGACTATGAGGAGTAGTCCTAGTACCTATTTTTTATAGGTTGGACTTTGTAGTTTACAGTCTCTTTATTTTTTGTGGTCTTATATTCTGGCCATGTTTACTTTACTACAATTTACCTTTATATTGTACTATGTTGGTTGGGATAGTTTTATACAAGAATTTTGTTCTCAGTGGGTTTTTCATTTCCGCATTTTTGGGCTTGGAGATGTGTTCATGCGTACAGGTACATAGGCAATGCCTCTCATGTTAGTGATATGTCGAATCTATGATACTAACCGCACCTTTTTATATGAGAGGTATGCTTTGGGGGTCATGGCACGGGCCTCACTGGGACGTGTTGTACACATATTAACAATATGTACTTAAAAATCAATAAATATGACACTAAATTATTATATTATTGACTAGAAATATTAATTATATAAGGTATTTAATCTCTCCATTTACGAGTAAATGAAAATTTATTATGTATGGTATACCAAATCTTACATATTTTTTGAAAACCATGCATATATCAGTGGAGTTCAACTTTTAATCACTAATGGAAAGGGAAAATTACTCATGTATAAAGGACTACATCATATAAATGACATAGAAAATATGATGTATGATATGGAATATCTTAAGAATCACCCTATAAATGATAGTATATATAGTAAATTTACAATTCTATTTGATTTATCATAAATGAAAAAGGGAAAAATCATATTTATTATGTTAAAAATAATACATTTTCATTACGAATTACTTCATTACAAGGAAATTATCTTATATGATCAATGAATTCTCTTTATATTTCTAGGTGAATTATGTAAAAGCTTGAAGACAAGACCATAAAATTACACGAATTAAAGTAAAAATTTCACTAAAATACATTCACATAATCTTTTAGATATATAGTATTATAGATTTTAGATAAATTATTAAATAATAAAACCCATGTATTTTTTAACCAATAATCATTTTTCTCACTAAAAAAGAAACTGATTTATCTAAAATATATATTCCAAATCTCAAAAAAATCTTTATACAAGATACTATTCTAGATTCATAATATCTATTATTATTTTTATATCCTTGGGAAATGGAAATATTGAAAAGGGTGAGCTTAGATGATCAATAAGGGTAAAAATAATCAAAATATTTCAATTATCTTAAGTTAACATAAGATGAGAATATGTGTATAATCAAGACAACTAATAATTATATACCCTATAAATATCTGATTATAAACCATGTGTCATGTAATATTACATGACATAACCTAATAAAAGAACCAAGATAGAATAGGAAAATTCAAAAATAAAAATGACAATGAGAGCACAAAAATCATAATAATTTGAATGAGAGTGTGGAAAATTCATACACATGAAAAAATAAATGATTTAGAATATATCAAAATAAAAAATATGTTCACATTCAGACATTTGAGCGTATCGTTTCCACAATTATACCCACACATAACATTGTGATAATAGGAAAAAAATAATACCAACAAAAATACTTTTGAACATTTATAAACCAATATTATACCCACACATGACCTTGGGAGGGCATAAAAACTATAAATTTACTTTCTCTCAACTATTTGAACATATAAAAATATTAATTATACTCCCAAAAAACCATGTGAAAATTTTTAAACTATATTTTTATCAACACAATACGATATTTTCAAGTGAGATATAAAACCCTAAATATTGTATGTGAGGGTGATATAGGAAACAACTAATAATATTCCTTAAATATGTGATGAAAAAGTTATAAATCATACAATTTTTAAAAGAAATGAAAAAATGGGTTTCATAATATATCCTAATAGTTTAACATAAAACAAATTCAAGAACTGGATCAGTTGATACCAAAATTAAATCAAACAAATTACTTATTTCATAATGTCATTTATAGGTTCATTCATCTACTAAAAAAGATATTTTTATTTTAAATAGAATAACAGAAAATATGAATAAAAATATTTTTTTAAAGATATATTTTATCCTTTTTGAGGAGATGTTTTATAGGGCCATTTTGAAATGGAATTTTTAATAATTAGAAGTGAAATTTTTTGGGGAATTTTACATTAAATATTCACCAAAAATAGATCCTTGAATAATACATAATGCTAGCCAAGAAAATTTTTTTTGGGGGAAAAAAAATTGACAATAAAAGGAAAAGTCCTTATGATATTTTGAATGTTCCTTTTTAGAAAATCCACATCCTAGAAAATGTACTAGAGTTTCCTTTTGAAAAGTGTTAAAAAATGTTTATAATCATTAAAACAATTGATATTGTCTCTCAAAAAAATAGAGGAGAACATTGTAAGGATGTAAATTATGTACGTGATACAAATATCAAATTAAGATACAATGGATTATTCTGGTAATGATATAGTTTTAGTTTAGAGAATAATAATGTAGGAACATTTGAATTAAAAAAAACTCTCACAAGAATGATAAATGATTTTATCTTTTAAAATGGGGAATTAGTTAATAAATACAATAATTATTATCATGGTTTAAATGTCACCATATAACTCAACATAAGAGATTTTAGTTACCAAAGTCCCTTACAAACAATATAGATAATGAAATAAGTATATTTTGAAAATGGTTTTTTTGTGGTATATATATATGTCATGAAAAAATTCCTTAAAATAAAATAATAGGTCATTATTTCCTCAACATATATAAAATTCTTCTTCAAGAGCAATTAAAACTCAATGAATGATATTTAAGTTAATAAAAACCCTTAAATCTAGATGAGAATTTAAATTTTGGCCTATTAAAATGGGTGGATTTCAAATGAAATTAAATAAGCACTTTTAAAACTTATTTCATGATATTATAACCTAATTAATAATAAAATTACCATATAAAAAAATTATTTGAAAAACACATCTCATAAAGCGGAACATGGGGAAATAACCCTTATCTATGTTCTAATCCATTCCAAATGCACACCAACCAACCAGAATAATCCAATTAAGTTCATTAAATATAACCACATGAAAACTATTTTTAAATATAACTAGTTATACTCTTAATTTATATTCATTATATATATATAAATATATATATTAGTTTTTAATTATTTTCGACTATGTCTGTTAATTATCATTATTGTTTTGAAATAGTTTAACAAAAGAGGCATCAATATATATTATTTTTCCAAAGTAAAAAAATTCAAAGATAATATAAAATACCAAAATAAAATTTTAATGATATTTCAAAAGCTATAATTTAATTTCATGGTTGTTTTATCTATTATCCATGTGGTTGAAATGGTTTTACAGCTTGTTTTGTTAATTTTTACTGAATAAAGGGTAATTTCATAATTAATGATTTAAATATTCATATAAAAAAATATAAAGAATATATTATTTATATATATATATATCAAATTATTCCAATAATTATGTTCTCATAGTCAAGCATGATATAAATTCATATCATTGTTCACGTATGTGACTGAACTGACCCAAACAAGAATATAATTGGATTAATAGATTATTATGAGGTGTTTTAGTTGAAATATCATTACATAAGAAGAATAACTATATTATTTAGTGTATATTAGTGTAATATATCACAATTTAATTAATGTAATATATGATGTATTGGATATTTATGTATTATAGAACATGAATAAAAATATTTTCCTCTATGTACAAATGTTTCAAATGATTGAATTAACGATGGTCATTTATTGATCATATCATTAATAGGTTATAATTTTATTCCGTAAATAAAATTTAATTATATCATAAGAATAATATTTCTCTATTTCAAAAATTCACTTGACCATCGATGTAAAACAATGTTTAATAGAAAAATGTAATCAATTTTCCCTTGAAGGTGCTTGTCCACACATGTGTGTTGATGATGATTTAATTTTCCATTAAATCCAAAAAAGGAGTATTATGTAGAATCATTTAACAATGAAAAATATTTCATAAAAATAAAAAATATTTTTATTAAAATCAATTTTATAACTACCCATATATATTGGTGGAGGAAAAAGATACATTAATATTTATAGATCATGTAACTTTAACACATACATGAATACCATGTTTTCTTTTCGTATGAGAAAACGGGATGGGTGGTTAATGAATGTACCATAATAATAGTAACATTTTAATATAATATTGATAATGATTTTACCATTTTAATATTTTTATCATAATTTGAGGAAAAATAAGTGCACATAGTGTATTAGAAAAGAGAAATAGAGGTTAGGAAGATACACTTCACCTCTTGAATTATCTACTTTGAAAAGGGGTAAAATCTATAAGGGATAGTATTATGATAAGATAAAAAACCCCTTATGTTATAATATATAGTGGAGGGTAGATTTTTTATAATTTTTAAATTAACTAAGTGGCTTGTGGTGTGGGGGGAAATGAAGTTAGGAGATCCCCTTTTATAAGTGGAAAGAGAAGACATTTTTTTTGTAAATACAGAAATCATTTCCTTAATGGGGAGTCATTCTTAAGAAATTTGTATCCAAAATCTAGAAATAATGGATTGTGTTAAAGATATGGCCACAGAAAACCTCAAACAATCAATTATATATGTTTTAAAAACATGTTAGTCCCTTTACCTCTTGCATTATTAATTTTTACAATTTTGGTTTTTAGCATGGTATTTAGTTCTTATATATATAACTTATCATTTATGCCCAAATATTTAAATATCCTTATTATATAATTTGGATTTAATTATTAAATAATTGAAATCCTTTTTTTGATTCCATTTTTTAAAATTGAAAATAATATTTTTAAAATACGAAATCTATAAGGTATTATTTTTAATAAAAAATATAACTAAAATTATAAAATTTAAAATATGGATTTTTAGATTAAAATTTTTAAGAAAAATAAATAGTAACTTATAAAATACATATTTGTTTCTGGGGAATGGATTCATGGTTTTTAAATCAATAATTATATACAAATAATTTCCTAAAATTCATGTTATTTATAAAAATGATATTTTCCAGCAATCATCAAAAATAAAATAACATCATAAAAATACTATAAAATTTTATTTAGATAATATTCTTATTATAAATCCGAAAATTATATTCAATTGTTAAAATTAAAATTATTGAAATTATTAATTCATTTTTTGAATAAAATTATATAAAATATTTCAAAATTGTGTATAATAGAAGATTGTTTTCTAGAATTTAAAAAATTCTAAATCATATTTCATATCATTTAATAATTAAATTTCCATTAACTTGTTATAAATATAAAATATATATCATTAATCTATACATTTATGAAATAAATATTCACATCACATAAAAATTAAATATTTATGAAAGAAATTTTCTAATCCTAAAATGATCATATAGTTTCTTAAGCTGTTTCAATATAATTTCCGTCTTATTGAATTTATTATTTATTTTATTTAATTAACTAATTATTAAAGTGATTTAACTTATTCATTCATGCTCTATAAATGGTTGGGTTTTAACAATTATACATTATATTTATATTATTAGTTAAATATATCATGGTTGTATTTCTGTTTGGTTTCATGTGTGGAGAAAAATATAAAATACATTGACCAATTTAAATAAATTTTTATATAAAAATATCGTGGTGTTACATTCCATCCTCTTAAAAAAATTCTATACTCTCAATTTTAAAAATTACACACTGATGAAATTAGGCATGTTTATTCTTATAAAATTCATCATTCATGATATAAACTCTAATATTCTATATTTATGTTATATCAGGTTATGTATCCTTCATTAAAATCATTAATGTTTCATAAAATCATAAACACGGGAATTTATATATCTTAAATTATATTCTTCAAAACATACTTTTCAAAAACAATATGAATCTCCATGACATTAAAACTGAGTGGAACCATATATTCTTCCAAAAAGTAACTTGGTATTTAACCCTAAAATGGTATGAACCACTCATTAAAAAAGTCACAAACTAATCAATATATATAATAACATAAAAAATGAGATAAACTAAACCAAAAATATAATTGATATATTTTTCCTTATAACAATAATCAATGATAAGGCAATAAATACTATCTAACTCACTTTCCAAAAATCAATCAACATGTTTTTATTATCTAAAAATAAATATATTTAAAATAGGGAATTATCCATACCATAACCATGTGTTATTCAATACTTATCCCCCAAAATATCAAATTATCGTAAAATAAATTTCTAATGTTATTTATATTATTAAATATATGGGTCAAGAACATAAATGGAAAAATGAAAACTAACTATCCATAGTCAGTTAATATAATCTTCAAAAATTTCAGAAAATACTAAAGTATTCTTTATATATTTCACTCACTAATTAAAATAGATATGAGTATCAAGATTTAATTTCAATTATTATATCAACCTCACAATAATAGGTATTACTAGAAAACTCCAATTTTCCATCATTGTAGGTATAAAATATGATTTTAAACAATTTAATCATACTGTATTATTTAGATTAAATACATAGCGGTTTCTAGATATATACCTTTCTCGGTTAGATTTTCCTGATCATGTTCTAACCAAATACTAAAATAATAAATGTTTATCATTAAAATAAGAGTACATAGTCATATTAATATCAATAATAAATCCAAGGATGTGTTTTATATTGAAAACATAATTCAATCCATTGAAACTTTTACTTCAATCAATATTGAAATATGTAATGTTGTCTTATATGTCTTATCCTTATCCCAAAAATGATCCAAAATTAGTGTAACATTTCTTAAAATATCATAAAATAATTAATGTAATATATTATGTTTGAGATTTTATAAACCTTCAAACATAAAATAACATGATAATTAATACGTAACATTACTTATGAATCACAATTTATTAATATAAGATATCCATAGTCATTCCAAGTTATGTTATCTAACCAAAATAATTCAAAAAACATGATAATGGTTTGTAATGAGAATATAAATTAATTAAATCATAACTTAGGGGAGTTTTAGTCATTATGTTTATTTCTAGGACTACTGATATTGAATTAGAATAAATATTTATTAAATGATCAAATAGAATTTTTCACGGTGATTATCTTGAGGTCCATATATTCACAAAACATATACACATTACAGTATCTGGACATAGATGCAATTATAAGAATAAAACTATAATATCTACCTAACCAATGAAATAAGATGTTATAAAATACATATAATTATCCCTTATACTTATCCCTATGGTTTTCACTAAGAGTATCTTTTCATAATCCCTAAAATAATCAATATTACCTCAATTAACCTCAAGGATAATCTATACCTTTGAAATTATGATAAACATTAACCTATCAAAATGTGACAACATTTCTAACTCATAAATTAACCTCAATGGATAAAATACAAAAATATAATGTTATCTAAACCATGATCTAATAATAACTATAATAACCCACAAACACGTCCATATAATTACATTAATTAATTAAAACATTTCATAATAATAAATTCCAATTCTATTATGGGTTTATAGTTTTATAGTGTTATGAAAAAACACTAACTAAAACCACTTGTATATTTCATGCAACAAATATTTTATCCAATATATAAGCAGTTGAATAAAATATAAATTTTTTTCAACATATATAAGATATTATCCATAAAAGACAATAATTTAGTATCATTATACATTTTATGTTTCATTATATAATGGGAAAATAGTAAAATTGGAAATGTGTGAGATTAGATGATCAATATGGGCAAGAAAATGTGATAATTCAAGGATAATATAAGTGATCATAAGATTATGGTAAGGGTACAATTATCATATATAATAAATATATACCCCAAAATATTAGATCATAAAACATGATTCCAGTCATAGTTTATGGAATACCATTAGAAATGAGTCAAGAGAGTACATAAAAATTTTTCAATAAAATTAATTCATGCGGTGATATGAAGATAAATAATTTTCATGTATTATTACTATTAATTAATTATATTTTACAGAGTTATAATAATATAAGGAAATTTCATTGTCAAAATAAAAAATAATTATTTCTAACAAAATTGAGTTTTCATGCATTATATAGTTTTATTGAATTTTTTATTTTCAAACCGTATAAATTTAATTTGAAAAAAATATCTTAATGTATTAATACCTAACGTTAAAATTTAATTATGATTATTGTTTAAGAATTTTCTACAATGATTTATTTTTTAACAAATAGATAAAAATATTGTTTTTATTGAAAACTCTTTTGGATTTCAAGTATTCAAAAGTGAAATTATATTTTTGTTTGTTTTAAAATTTTAGTTTTTCTTTTATATTAAAAAAATATGATAAATTTTATTGGAGTAAATATTATACTTCAGTTTGGTATAAAAACATTTTTATACTTAAATGATAATTTTCTATAAAATAGTTTTCATCGCATTTTAATGGTTAAATTTTAACTCAAATTAATACTATTATATAAAATCAATTTATTAAATTTAATTAAATATTGTGAGTCGTCATAATTAACATCTGGTCATAAGCTAATCATAATTTTTAGTTATAATGAATAAAAAAAATACTAAAATTTTGTTACTATGGTTAAGGTTAAAAACGATTTACCAAGGGTTAAACTAAAGAGATAAGAGTTAAAATGACATTAAAAAATATCTAAATGATATTTTATAGACATATGTAAAACCTATATAATATTATAAATTTAAATTTTCCATTAAAGAAACGTTTTACTTGATTAAGACATTAATATATAGTAAACTGGTAAAAAATTCAGAGTTTATACTCTCCCCCACATATAAAAAGACAAAACATCTCCTCTTTTATCCACAATTAAAGAACACTTTTTCCAGAAATACACACCCATATACATTCCATATATCCCACCCCAAGTCCTAAGATCCCTATTTTTATTATAAAAAAATCTTTGGAAGTATTTATCTATAAACCTAAAAAGGTCATCTTTTGTAGGGGAATAGTTCTTAACTAATCAATTTCATTTTTATCTTTTTTATAACTCTTTAAAATCTTATTAATACATGATAAAATAATAAATTCACCCTCTTCTATATAATGAGATATTATTATGTTAATATTATAACACATATCCATCTCCTCTTCTATCAAATGGGAAATGCAACCACTGTTCATATGTCTAGCGGACTACAGTCATGTGAACCGATGTATTTCTTTTTCTCTAAACACATCACTTATATGGATATAAATATTGGGTTAATATTAATATATATATATATATATTATATTCATGAAATATTAATCATTAATAAGAGTTAATAAATGATTTTTTTATTTAGCTTTCCATTCCTTGAAAATTGTAAACATAATTTGTGTGTACGTGTGGATTACCACCTCCATGAAGTGATGTGATTTATTTTTCATGACCGCATCACATGGATGATATAAATAAGTTTAATTAACGAAATAAGATAATATTTATGATATAATAATAATTATATAAAGATAAAATTATACTAAGTATCTCCCCATTGTTCCATTTGAAAAATGAAAATGTATCTTATGTGTACATACAACATACCGTCTCCATGATGGAAAGACAATACATTTTTCATAACGATATTACACGGTTGATTAAAAAAAGAGAAATTAATGTACGAAAACGAAAATTATTTTATTATTATAATTTTTAGATGGTGTAATAATGACCAATTCGTCCATTATCAACATACAAATGTCATTTTGTACATATTAGCCGAATATCATGAAAACATCCATTGAGAACATGGTTGATTAAGTAACTGTATATCCAATAGTAATAAATAAAATGGAAGTAATAATAAAATATTAAAAGGTTCTATGGTATGTAAATAATTAACATAATTTTATTTTTTTTTCCAAAAGATAATTTACAAACATGATGATTCAAACTCTAGGTAAGGGACACATTACCTTAAAACCCATATTTTAATTGTTTTAATGGTTTATTTTTTAAATAATTTCCATCAATGAACATATTGTTTAAAATATTTTATGAATGTATTTATATGGACTTAAATTAATTATAAAATAAAATTTCATTCATTTTTTAATATCCTTTAAATATTTTTAAGAGGAAAAGTTGTAATTATGTTATACATAATGTTCTGAAAAAAAAATGAATGCGGAATGTTCTATTTTATAATATATGATTTCAATGGTTTTTATTTATATAAAAATATTTATTATTTATTTCTTTTTTTAAAATATTTTATTTTTTTATAAAATAAATACCCCTTACCTTTATTCATAGTATTTTCCAAAATGATTTTAAATGGAATGGGTATTTTGATATCTAGAATATTTTTCTTCTAGTTGAATGGAATAATTTTACATGTATGGTTATGGAAATGAAATATTTCATGTGTTATAATTTTGTTTGGGTTCAAGAGAAATTTTTGATGTTCAAGCATTATCTGGATATAGATCATGGTGATGGGAGATTCTAATATGTCTTTGGATTATAGATAATCTCAATATTTATATCTAATTCATTAGGTATAGAGACAATTTTAACCATTTAGGTTACTCATAAAATATTATTGGAATATAAAATATAGTTTATTCCATTTGTAAGAGGTATTATAAGAGTGATATGAAAATGATATCCCATGTTACCTTCAATATTTACCTATTTTTTCTATGTGTTTTTATTGAAATATTATGTTTACACAATCTAAGGTAATGAGATTAATTTTGAATGGTAGATTATACTACATATTAAGGGTTAATTATATAACATTGGGAAAACGTTTCTATGAGTTCTTTTAGATTGAAAAATCTATATTATGATTTTTTTTCTTCACACATATCTTATGAAATATTTCATGAAAATATTTTGGCATAGAAGTGGATTTCCAGGGTATAAAATTTTGTATTTTGAGTAGATTGATTATTTTTAAAAAGAGAAATATTTATTAGTATTCATCAACTAATAAGTGTATTTAGTTATTTTTATATTTACATTAATGATATTTTTTTCCCATCCCATGTTTTAAATGTTTTTACTAGGTTATAAAGATGAGTGGTCATAATTAAGTGGTTTAGATTAAAATTGTGATGTTATTTCGAGGCAAAAAATTTAAAAATTCTAAAAATTATATATTTTTGAAAAAATAGATACATAGTTGAAGTGTCCACTTTGTGATGAAAAAATTATTTTTATAATTTTTTGACTTAATTATCTAATACTGAAATCCTAAAATATATCTAGGAATATAATAAAATTAATTCTTGTATAAATAATAATTTTTTTATATTTTTTTATGGTTTGGTCCTTATAGTTCGTATAATAGGAATAGTTTATGTAATTTTGGAGTTTAGGCTAATTTAACTAAACAACCTTATGTGATTTTATTGTTATATTATTATTATATACATTTTAAATATTACCATGATGTTTTATATTAACTATGTATATTCATTATGATTTTCAATATAAGAATAAAGTAAGATGATGTTATAAGTCAAACAAAGAACAATATCATTACAAATCAGTAAATAGGAATGGTTGGAATTGAATTAAGTAGTTTTTATCTATTATAGATCCGTTGAGTTAACCAATAAATGATGGTAATATTGATTATAGAGATCATACAGATCAACAAATGAAAGAAATTTATATAGTATAGGCTTTTATGAAAAAAACCCCTATAATTTAGTCGATATTCATACTCTATGGTTTCAATGGGTTGAATCAAATCTAGATAAATGATATTCATTATCATGGGATTTATGGATCATAAAAAGGATACTCATTCTGATTAACATTTTCAAGGTCAGGTCGATAAATTGTAGTTAATAGTTAAGAATAAAAGTGAATGATAAGATATTATATCCTTGGAATGATATACATTTAAGAATCATCTACCTAGGAACTATTTTCCTAATAGTTTTTAGTATAAGATGTAAGAGTCAATATTCAAATTGAAGTAGGAGGAATATTCAATTGTTCTATATAAAAAAATCAACATTATTATTATGGATTTTGAAAAATTGAATCTAGTTTATTGATTGTAAAATTAATCAGTTTTACTCATGATTAAATCCATGATATAAAACAAAAAATGCCTCAAATGGGTTTAACTTTTATTAATAAATTGTTTTCTAGGAGGCGGTATTTGAAATGGATTTGGTATATTGACATATATTGTAATAAAATAAGAATAAAACGTTTTCTATGTGAATGAAAAATTTGAATAATATATAAGTTAAAAAAATTTTATAGTATGTGATATGTGTGGTAAAAAACACCCTGGGGAATGCCTTATAGAATATGGGATGTTAATTAATTATGGTATGTTTGGAAATATTGATCATCATTACAAATAATGATATCATTTTTGTGGTAAATAAAATTTTGATACATTGGTAATAATGTGTTTTAAATGTAATGATATGGGTCATTATAAAAACGAATGTTTGACGAAAAACATAAATGATGGGAACCAGAATGACAAGAAGTAGAAGGTTATATTGAAATAAATTGTAACTAAATTATACATTATGGGATATCGAATGATTTTTTAACATATATATTAATTTTTTTGTAATATTATTATAATATATTGGTTGAACTGGGGTCTTCAAATTATTACATTTCTAGTAAATTTTTTTATAAATTGAAAATTTTAGCTTCGGAAATGATGTCAATAATTTTGGTAAAAATACTAGTGTAGTATTAAGAAAGAAGTAGTTTGCATATATGTTTCTATTATCATCTATATAAGGGTATTCCATTCAAATTGTATAATCTTTTACACTGTAGAATTTAATGTTATAAAAGTTTCAAATTAGCCTTTAGTTAATCATGCTAAGAAAGATTGCAGATCCAATGATGTTTTTTATGAAATGTGTTTTAATTTTTATTGAGAATCAATTAAAACCTTTGATAACATATCTAGAATATATGAAACATTTAGGAGATGGAAATGAAAGTTACCACCATCATATTGTTAAAAAATAAGAAATTATTCAGATTAATGATGTGTTCGTAGTAAAATAACATCTGGTTGATTTGTTGGTGAGTTTACCATTATTATTCATATTTCAGAAGTTAGGTTTACTATTGACATAGTTCTTAATTCAAAGATATTTAATTGCACATATTGATTTATAAAAGTAGTTACAAGAGTTCCTTGATAAATGTTTTAGTCAGCCTCACACATTACAATGTAGTGCTTCTATTTTATTTGATAAAACCAAATTTGGTTACTTGATTCTTCTCATAGATTAAATAAAATTCAATACTATCATTGGTAATAATAACTATATATTTCCAATTATCAATTAATTGTTCGATCAGATATAGAGAGATCAATATTTCCATTCGTAGAAAATGTTAAGAGGACTATGAAAACTACCTAAGGATTATTCTAAAAACCATTAAATAAAATAATTTATATGGAAATTTTAGTATAAGTTATTTTTGTTTACATCAGATTTCTTTATGTAGACATATCATAGACAAATATAGAATAACTATTGATCCTTATAAATATAAAGGAGTTGATTCATGGAAAAAATACAAATTTTACTAAGAACAATAGTTTTCATAAAATAATATGATATACCAATTTTTTTTAAAAAATAATTCTATATTATTTTCCCAATAAATACGTTAACATGAAAATGAGTTTGGTTCATATGCACCATATACATTAAGGAATGTATCTAGGAATTAAATTGAAGAGCAGTGAATGCTCTAGTTTCAGATCTTCCATCTAATTTATGTTTCTTTATTATCTATATTGATGCTTCATGGAAGAGACTTAGTTTTGTTTTAATGATTATTGATTGGGTAATTTCTTAAAATTCACACCATCTCAAACAGATGAGTTAAATTTCCATATGCATGATAATGAACTGATGGTTCTAGGATATGATAAAAAGTTGGATACATCATTTATATGTAGTAATGTGTGAATTATTTACCAATAATAAAATCTTAATGTTTTTATTAAATAATAATTATTTGGACATGTGGCATAAGAAATGGATGGAATTGTTATATGATTATGAAAACACATTTCATTAACATACATGAATGGAAATAGAGTTAATTATTATTTTAGCCGAAATTATAATATATTATTAACTATGAAATATATATAACAAGATTCTTTGGTTAATGATTTGATGAATATTTTTTTAGAAATTTTTACATTTAGGAAATCACTATTATTTCATGTTCTAGTATATTAATCATTATTACATATATTTATGAAAAGTCAGAAGGAATATTTTGAGCTATATGGAATGTTATAATTGATTGAGAAATGTATATTTATAGAATTTAATTTTGAACAACAATATTTTTTCAGTTTCAAGAAAAGTCTATGTGTTTCATCTGACCACCTGTTGAAGAAGGAACTGTGGAGTGAGAATCAACATTTTCTATTTTCTATTCATCCTCGTACCAAAAAAAAATTAAAGATACATTTGGTAGCATTTCTATTGGGGTGAAATAAAGAAATAAATTGTTGATTTTAATGTCAAATTTTTAACATGAAACATGGAAAATGCGAATGAATATTACTGAAGTGGATGATTCTACCTTTTGTAATGCTAGAAAGGAAATGTGAGAATATAACCCTATATTTCATACTGTGACTACTAATGAAATCTCAATTTAGTTATTTTATTTGGGAATTTTTTTTTGATTAACTAAATCACATCATTTTCTTCCCATTCAAGATAACATGAATTGGGATCCACATTCTCTATTTTATGTTATATAAAAATATGAATTACCCTGATCCCCTCATTCTATTTTATATGATAATGATCCCAAATTGAACTCTAATGTCTGGAATGGATTTTATAAGTCATTGGGCAACTAATAAAATTTTAGTACATCCTTAATCTAATAAAAAATTAGAGATAATGATTCATATTTGGATGATATTTGTAATGACCTGAAATTTTGAATAAATTTATTTTCTTAACTTTGTGTGTTATTTAATTTATACTCAAAAAAACTATTTCATTAAATAAAATGAGTATAATTAAAATAATATAATTGAGTTTTGAATGTTATATTACCATTTTTCAATGTGGAAGTTGGACACTAAATGTTGCGATTACTGTCTATAAATACAAGTGATATTGATTAATTAATATAGAAAGAATATTTGATGGCCCCATCCAGTAGTCTCGGGCCAATCGAAGACCATCTGATGGAACTCAGGAAGGAGGTAGCCCCTTTGGGATTTTCTCTAGACCAAACCCAAGCCAAACATCATCATGTAAAGCTGGAATGGAATCGCCTTCGTGAGAAGTTTAAGGTGATAGAAATCACTACTCGGGCAATGTTGGTCGAGCCACCCCAAGATTCTATCACCCTAGCACACCTTACTCTTAGGTCCTATGCTGGTGTTATAAGGGGCTATATAACGAGACTGTAATTACCTTGTGTAATCCTTTGATTTAAATTAAAATTTTCATTTCTTCTTATTGTGAAGTTTGTGAATTTTCAAATGTCCGGATAAATATAGTATGCATATTATTGATGAATTTGAGAAAATTGATATTTTAAAATATTTATGTAAACCTTAAATAATTAATAATGTGTAATTATTTTCAAAAAATGGTCTTCTACAGTTGTGTTCAGTAAGAAATTTAGAGTCTAATAAGATCAACACAATTTTTTAGGAATAGTAAATTATTAATAGTTAATTTACGCTTATGATTAGTAATGTGACCAAATGAATTATGTAACTTCACTTAAGAAAGTATTAATATAATTTAGGCACCTTAATTAAGTAATTTGTTTCATTAAAATAGGTAAACAAATTTTTTAGAAATTATTGGTTAAATATTAGTTTTTTCTAGTGAATAGTGTTTTTTATTTAAAAATTAAATTAAAAATATTTTGAAAATTATTTTCAAAAAAAGAGTTCATTTTTGAAATCAGAGCATCGATATTTGGTTACGGTCAATTTTTGGGATTTTTATGAAACAATTGAATTTTCAGTGAATAGTTTTTTATTTAAAAATTAAATTAAAATTATTTAGAAAATTATTGTCATAAAATGGAGTTCATTTTTGAAATAAGAGCATTTATATTTGGTTAAGGTGAATTTTTGGGATTTTTCTGAGAAAGTTCAATTTCCAGTTAATAGTGAAAATACAGTTTTAGAGTTTCGGATGTTTAATGACATCGTTAAGGATGTAATAATTATGCAATAATTCTGGTAGACTTATGAATTGTATGATAAGGTATGAGGTGTCCCAATTGGATAATACCAAGGTCAAATACCATGGGCAAGACCATGGTTTTGTGAATACCACCGATGAGGTGTCCCTTTGAAATTAATGACTTGTCCCATCACTTCTCCTATATATACCAAGCCATTCCCTCATTAATTTCATACCCAAATCATCCCCAACGATGTTTTGGACACTTTACCTCCCAAAGAGTCCTCCCATGATTCCCTCAAGCCTCCTAAGGTCCCCAACTTCAAGCTTTCGAAGTTACTCTTCAAGGTAAGGGATCCTTTCACCCTCCTCTTTTAAGTCACTAATTCTTTTATGTTGTGTCTTCTAAATATCCAAATATTTATGTTGAGGGTATGTTCTTATATGTTCTCATTTATTTCCGTTTCATGTCTAATTTTTGAGAGACCCTTTCGGCTCTCATCAATTTATTTTCTGAATTTTTATGTGACACCGTTAGGCTGCCGAATTTTTCGTAAGAGAAATCACATATTCTCTTTTCTTTCATGTTACCTTTTAATGTGGTATGTCATTAAAATATCCATACCATGATCTTATAAAGTACCCATACTATATTTTGAGTTATTTATGAGTGGGATACCCTTTTCCCCTCTATTTTCAATGTTTTCTAAAACAATGTTATATAGCCGTTATGATGCAAAAATTTCGTCTCAAAATTTCTATCTCTTTCTCCCAAGATATCCTATTGTTTATTTATTTGAATACCCAGACTTATTTCGTTTCCATGGGTGTTCATAAATATATAAAGAATTTATATTTTATTCTGTAACTGACATACATATAACCCACACTCCCTTTCCATGGGTTATAAATTACATAATGATCTTATTTTTAAGCTCTTTTTAAATGTCACGATTTTGACATTAAACCCCTTTATTTGATTCCATTTGGGTTATTTATGAAATGTTTTATTATGATCAATTTGGATCACATGTAAGTAAATACATATTAAGGGTGCACCCTGATATTGCTCTAATGCATTGGGTAAAGAATTAATCTCAATATATTACAAGTTTTACGATACCTGGGTGAATAACCTTGGTAATTTTAATGACACCTTGGGGATGAACCTTTGTGATGTGTTCATGAATGTCTAAATGAAATGTTGTAGCCACAAATTCAATATTATGTTCCATGTTCTTTTTATTATGATATGCATATTCTTCCATTCCTCATGTCTTTAGGTTTTTATTCAAGTTATTATTGATATCACAACTACATTGATTCCATTACTTAACCTTACTGAGCCATCTGCTCACCCTTTCATTTGAATGTATGTCTCCAGGTTATGAGATGCAGTATTTCTACTAAGGGTGAACATATGATGAAGCCTTACAATTGGTTTGGAAGAATTTTTTATGATTTTTTTCATGTATTATGTTCCTTATTTCCAAGACTAGACTTTAAAGATCATCTGTATGTAAAATGAAATAAAAAGTTATGTATTAAAAAGGCGGGATGCCATAGTTGGTATCAAAGTATAGTTTAGTTATTTATGGAAATTATGCTGTCAAAACATTAGGAAGAACCCTATATAAAAGTTTAAATATAAGAAATCTTCCTGTTATTTTGGTGAGTATTGAGTAAGTGGTTTGTCAACCAAATACATCCCTGTCTGGATATGAGCAGGTAGAGGTGGCTCTTGCACATATGTACATACGGGTAAAACCAGAAAACACTACTTTAAGCTAGACTCAAATAAGAACTGGTACACGACAACAGGCCTTACTGCACTATTGGTTACGACACTCCCAAGGGATATGGTTGGTTAATTTCAATATTTTTTTGAATCATTATGAAGGAATTATTGAAAAATGTAATTGTCTAAGCATGATGTTTTAAGACATAAAATCCGTTTTAGTTAAAAGATTCATAAAGGAAATAAGTTTCTCATTAAGGATTTATTCTTTTAAAAAATATCACCATCATATAGGAATATGTTGACTTATTTTTTGAGAAGTTACCCAGACCTCCCCCTAGAAAGAGAGGTAGACTTATCCTTTGAACTCGTACATGGATCTCATCCGACGTCAAAGACCCCCTATATGATGGAAAATGTGAAGCTAGAGGAATTAAAGAAACAACTACAAGATCTTTTGGAGAGTGTGTCTCCTTGGGGAGCACCAGTTCTCTTTGTAAATAAGAAAGTTGGATCGATGCAGCTATGCATTGATTATAGAGAATTGAATGGGATCACAGTGATAAAAAAAATACACTCTTCCAATAATTGATGACTTATTTGACCAACTTCATGGGGTTAAATTCTTCTATAAGGTAGATCTTTGTTCTGGTAATCATAAATTGAGGTTGAAGAATGATTATATTTCAAAAAATGCCTTCCAATCATGATATGGGCATTATGAGTTTGTTGTTATGCCCTTTGGAATGACAAATGCACATGCTATTTTTATAGATCAGTAATTAGTTGATTTTGGAAACATATGTTTTATCAAATGGATATCCTTTGTATAGGAAAATTATTTGGAGATTGAATGATAAAGGTTATTTTGGATGATGTTTTCTCTTTTTGAGTACTGTATGCCTAAGGGAAATAAAATAATATAGGATTTAAATTGAGGAGGAATGGTTGAAGTTTTTTTAAGAATTTATATATTTATTGTTGACATATGGTGATTTGGGTTATTTCTGGAAAAAGATGAACCTATCATAAGGAATATGTGAATAGGTTAATTACACTTTAGTATGAGACTTTAATAGTAGTCGAGGTTATTTGGATATAAATGTTAATATTTATTGGGGAAGACTATGTGATTAAATCCTTCTGAGTTTTGGGTTCCAATATTTGTTTGGATTATTCTGAATAATTTTAAAGATGATTGTGTATTGAATGGTCTTTATGGAATATTGAGTTCTCTTTATTGAATTTTGGAGATTAATAGTCATATTACTTTTTATAAAGGATTACTTTTTTGGGGGATTATATGATCTCCTTCTAACCTTTTAGTTTTAGTTGATGATTAAAGACAAGGGAAAAATATAGTTATTCTTTTGTGGATTATTTGATTCTCTAGAAGGTGATTCTTCTGCTTTGGATGAGACCAAGTCTTTTTGAATTCTCATTGTTTGTAGAAAAGAATAGTCTTGGTGGAAACTTATTAAAGGATGAAAATCTACTTGAAGGTAAGTATAATTACTTATGTTTTTATTCTATGTAGTAAATAAATTCCTCAAAATTATAAAAAGGAACATAAAACAAAAACGTTGTTGGTTTACATTTCCTACTATTTAATCCAATATCATTTAACACATCTTAAGCTTGTGATCTTCTTGTGGTTAATTTTCTCATAATCATATTTTTTATCACTGACCATCAGAACTTGACCCTTTGTTTTCTCTTCCATATCCTTGTTTTCCTACATGGAATCCTAGTATGGGTTAACTTCGGTGACCTTTGTACTTCCCTTTATTTGATTTAAAGTAATAATTTTACTGACTCTTTTTACGATGTAGGACTTTCAATGAAATTTCCAAGACAAATTTGAAAATTGTGAGGAAGCAATTTCTTTATGGGGGAAGAATGTAATGACTCAAAAATTTGAATAAATTTTGGTTCCTTACTTTGTGTGTTATTATATTTTATACTAAACAAAAATATTTCATTTAATAAAATGAGTATAATTAAAATAATATCATTGGGTTTCGATTGTTATATGACAGTTGGTCAATATAACCATTGGACAATAAATGTTGCGATTATTGTCTATAAATACAGGTGATCTTGATTAATTAATATAGAATGATGATTCGATGGCCCCATCCAGTAGTCTCGGGCTGATCAAAGCCCATCTTATGGAACTCAGGAAAGAGGTAACACCTTTGGGCATGGTTCTTGGCCAAACCCAAGACGAACATCATTGTGTGAAGATGGAATTAAATCGCCTTCACGAGAAGTTCAAGCTAATAGAAATCACTACTCAGGAAATGTTGGCCGAGCCGCCCCAATAATCTATCACCTAGCACACCTTACTCTTAGGTCCTATGCTGGTGTTATAAGGGGCTATGTAGTGAGACCATACCTGCCTTATGTAATCCTTTGATTTAAATAAAAATTGTGATTTATTCTTATGGTAATGATTGTGAATTTTCAAATGTCCAGATAAATATAGTTTGCATATTATTGACGAATTTTAGAAAAAGGATATTTTAAAATATTTATGTAACCCTTAAATAATTAATATTGTTTCATGATTTTCAAAAATTGGTCTTCTAAAGTTATGTTCAGTAAGAAATTTTGAGTCTAATAAGATCAACTTAATTTTTGATGAATAGTAACTTAAGAATAGTGATTTTATGCTTATTATTAGTAATGTGACCAAATAGATTAAGTAACTTCACTTAAAAAATTATTAATATAATTTAGGCACCTTGATTATGTAATGTGATTCATTGAAATAGGTAAATAACTTTTTTAGTAATTATTGGTTATGTATTAGTTTTTTCAGGTGAATAGTTTGTTTTATTTAGAAAATAAATTAAAAATATTTAGAAAATTATTTTCATAAAATGGAGTTCATTTTTGAAATAAGAGCATCGATATTTGGTTAAGGTGAAGATTTGGGATTTTTCTGAAGCAGTTGAATTTTCGGTGAACTGTGTTTTTATTTAAAAATTAAATTAAACATATTTCAAAAATTATTTCCATAAAATTGAGTTCATTTTTGAAATCAGTGCATTGATATTTGGTTAAGGTGAATTTTTGTGATTTTTCTGAGAAAGTTGAATTTTCATTGAATAATGAAGATACCGTTTTTGAGTTTCAGATGTTTAATGACGTCATTAAGGATGTAATAATTATTCCATAATTCTGCTAGACTTATTAATAGTAAAATAAGTTATTAGGTGTCCCAAGTGGCCTATACCATGGGTAAATACCTTGGGCAATCCCATGGTTTTTCCAAACGACCAATGAGGTGTCCCTTGGCAATTAATGACTTGTCCTCTCACTTCTCCTTTAAATACCAAGCCATTACCTCAATAATTTCATTTCAAAATCATCCCCAACGAAGTTTTGGACACTTTACCTCAAGAGGAGTCCACCCAAGGTTCCCTCAAGCCTCCCAAGGTCCCGAACTTCAAGCTTTTGAAGTTACTCTTCAAGGTTAGGGATCCTTTCACCCTCCTCTTTTAAGTCATGACTTCTTTTATGTTGTGTCCTCTAAATTTCCATATATTTATGTTGATGTTATGTTCTTATATTTTCTCATTTCATTGTTTTTCATGTCTAATTGTTGAGAGACCCTTTCCAATCTCATCAATTTATTTTCTGAATTTTTAAGTGACGTCGTTATGCTGCCAAATGTTTTGTAAGAGAAATCACATCTTCTCTTTTCTTTCATGTTTTCTTTTCATGTGGTATGTCATTAAAATATCCATACCATGATCTTATTCAGTACACATACTATATTATGAGTAATTAATGAGTGTGTGGCCCTTTTCCCCTCTATTTTCAATGTTTTTTAAAACTTTGTTATATACCCGTTTTGGTGAAAAAATTTCATCTCAAAATTTCCATAAATTTCTCTCAAGAAATCCTATTGTTTATTTATATGAATACCCAGACTTATTTCGTTTCCATGGGTGTTCATACATATATAAATATGATATATTTGATTCTGGAATTGACATACATATAACCATCAATCCATTTCCATGTGTTATAAATGACATAATGATCTTATTTTTAATCTGTTTTTAAACATTACGATTTTGACATGAAACACATTTCTTTGATTCCATTTGGGTTTTTTATAAAATTTTTATTTGTGATATATGTGGCTCACATGTATGTAAATATATATTATGGGTGTGACCTGATAGTGATCCAATGCATTGGGTAATGAATTAATCTCTAGAGATGACATGTTTTACGATACCTTGGTGAATAACCTTGGTAATTTTAATGACACCTTGGGGATGGACCTTGGTGATATGTTCATTAATGACTAAATGAAATGTTGTAGCCTCATATTCAATATTATTTTCCATGTTCTTTTCATTATGATATCCCTATTCTTCCATTTCTCATGTCTTTATGTTTTTATTCAAGTTATTATTGATATCACAAGTACATTGATTCCCTTACTTACCCTTACTGGGATTTCAGCTCACCCATTCCTTTGAATGTATGTATTTAGGTTATGATATGTAGTAATTTTACTTAGGGAGAACTTAAGATGAAGCCTTAAAAGTGTTTTAGAAGAATGTTTTATGTTGTTTTCATATATTATGTTACTGATTTCCAAGACACTAGACTTTAAATATCCTCTGTATGTAAAATAAAATTAAAAGTTATGTATTAAAAAGGTGGGATGACATAATATTACAAAAGATTATTAGAAGTATTTTTAATGAATTTGGGATAAGAATATGGATTTTGTTTAGTTTTTATTTAATAAAATTTTTCATTCAAGTATTCAGATGAAAATTGTTTTAGGAATTATATGGAAGGTGGTCCTAAACTCTAGCTTATTAGGTTGAAGCAATTGAATATAATTTATTCCGAATTAAACTAGTTAATTAAATATTTTATAAGGAATTGATGATTTAGTAACACATGAGAGCTTCTTAAAGAATGAAATATGTTATGAAGATAATCATAGTAAATATATTTCATTTGATTTAGTCGATCATGTTTTCAATAAATTATCTCCATGGTAAAGTTTTATTATTTCAAAGAAATATGGAAAACTACGTCCAAAATTCATTGGATCTTTTAAAATATTAGATAAATTTGGACATGTTTCCTATCATGTAGCTCGGCCTCCATGTCTATCTTAGGTATATGATGTATTTAACATTTAATTGTTACAAAAATGTATGTTAGACACATATAATGTTTTGAGTCTTGAAGTAGTTATGATAAAAGAAAAACATTATTTTGAAGAAAAAAAATAAATTCCTGAAAAAATACTGAAATTAATTTAGAATGATGTGATTTAGTATGATAATATTTTGTGGAAAATCCAAACACATTAAGAGGAAAAAATATAATCTAAAAACTCAATGAAGGAACAATATCCCCACTTGTTCTAGTAATGAATTAAATTATTACGCTGAAATTTTAGAACTGATTAATAATATAACAACCATTTAATGTTAGGATAAATAAATTTCTTGACGAATTAATATTAATAACTTATATTTTATAGACCTATAATAATTAGATATAATTTTGTAGTAAAAAGGAAAATATTTATTTATAAACCAAATGACTGTTCTTGACTTATAATTCTATATTTAATTTATTTATTTATAAATTAAAATATTTTAATTTGATAAAATAAACTTAAATTTCGAAATAATTTTTCCAAAATTATGTTAATATTATTTTTTAGGGAACTTTCTAAAATATTTTATTTTTCAATGAATAATGAAATACATTTTTATTGAAAACCATTTTTTATTTTCATGTTTTTAAAATTAACATCCTATTTTTGATTAATATTAATATATTTTTTGTTAATATATAACTAAAATTTTTTATAATTATTTTTGGAATCAAAATTATATTCTAAATTGGTATAAAATCATTTTAGTACTTAAAAATAGATTTTTTCCCTCAAACCCCATTTTTCTATTTGTTTATGGGTTTAATTTCAAATTAAATTATTCCACTTATATGAATTGAATTTTATATAATGAATTCCATATTAATAATGGTTACATTTAATATTGGGTAATATTTTTAACATAATGGTTTTATCATAATGAATATAAAAAATAGAAATAATCAGTTTCCTCGGTTAATTTTAAAACTTGTATAACATTGGAGTTTAAGTAAATATTTAAGGGTTAAAATGATAAAAAATGTCTCAATCCACTTTCATGGAATTATTATAACCCTGTATCATATTATAATCACAAATCGCCCACTTTATTAATATATTTTTTGAGTAAGACCTTAATACATTTTAAACGTGTTTAAAATTCCAACTATGTCTACTCCCCCACTTAAAAGAGGGTACACACTATCCTATTTTTTCAACTCCTAAAGAGATATTTAAATCATAAAATTCCTTGAAAATTTAATTCCTAAAATACCTCCCCATTTAATAGAGTCCATATATTGATTATAAAACCATCCATGGAAGGTTTTAGGTATAAACCTCAAGAGGTTTCCTGAAGAAGATGTCTAGTTCTTAAATGAGTGTTTTCTATTTTTTTATTTCTAAATACATTAAAATATTTTTAATCCATGATTAAATAATAAAATATGTATATTAAATTAATTTATAAATTATTATGTAAATCTTATAAATTATATCCATATCATCTTCCATGAAATGGGAAATGAAACCATCATTTTTGTGTACGACATACTACCACATCACGAACTGAGGTAATTCATTTTACATACCCTCCTCCCATGAATTGTTATAATGATAGAATTAATATATATAATATTAATGAAATAAATATCATTATATAAATAAACTAAATCAAATATTTTCTTACTTTTCTATCTATTGAAAAATGATAACATCATTTGTGTGTGTTAGTGGATTACCATTTCCATGAATTGGTGTGATTCAAATTTCATGAGCACATCAAAAAAATTATATCTTTAAGTATATTTAATAAAATAATTTAATATTTAGGATATAATAATAATTATTTAAAGGTTAAAATATACTAACCATATTTCTATTAATCTCTTTCAAAAATTTAAATTTAACTCATGCATGAACACGACCGACTGTACCAATGATTATAATATTTTCAAATTTTTTAACAAAATTTCTTGGTTTATTTAAGTGTTTTAATTTTTTCAAAATTAAAAAAATTTTGCGAATGTTTTTCTATATAAGTTTTAATAATGATACCTTGGCCTATAGTCATCTTACTAAATTCATTTTGGACATATGTGTTGAATACCATCAAAACATCTGATAGGGACATAATTTATTAAGTAATTGAATATAACATGGTAATAAAAAAATAAAATGAATTATAAAAATGAAAAAGGTATTGAAGAAAGTATATAATTAATATAATTTGATTATTCATTAATATAAATAACATACGTGTTATGTTTATATCATGGTATGGGACACAATACCTTAAAACCTCTTTTAAAATGACTTTTTTATATTTATTTTCAAAATCAATATCTTCTAATTCCATATAAATGATATTTTAAAATATATGTATACATATCGTCATAATAAAAATAAATATTAAATTTTGATTCACTTTTTAAATTATTTTAAATTTTTTCAAATGGACTTTCTAGATACATTATATAGAACATTTTGAGAAAAAGGAAAAAAGGACTGTTCTATATTAACATAAAATATATCAATTGTTTTTCCCACCTCCATAACTATTATTTGATGTTTTCATTCATATAAAATAATTATTTTTTCATCAAAATTAAACCCTCATTATATTTTTTTGGTATTTTTTGAAAGGTTTTTATATTGAAGGGACATTTTGATATTCTAAAATTCTTTTTTATGGGTGAAAGAAGTATTGTTAAAAGTACAATGATGTTAGTGAATTAGTTAATGTATTATGACTATGTTATGGTTCTTAGGAATTTTTAGTAATTATAGTTGATAATTATAAATATCACAGTGAAGGTTAATATTGATATGGCTATCTAATTAATTAGATAAAGGGGAATATGTGACTAGTTTTGTTTCTCCTCATAGATTACAGGAATTTACCAAGTAGGTTATTTCATTTAAAATAATAATTATAAGAGTGGTATGAAAATGATTCCCCGAGTTACATATATTATATATCTGTTCTTTCTATGGGGTTTTTATGGAAATATTATGACTTCACAAGATAATATAATGAGCCTAAGATTTAGGGGAAGTTTAATTTACTTTTTAATAGTGGAATGTATAACATTATGAGATTTTTCATGAGTTTTTTCATTATAAAGAAAAATTTATAAGCATCAATTTAACTCTAATACTTCTTATGAAATGTTTCATGAGAACTGTTGGGTATAAAAGTTGATTTATATGGAAGGAATTTTTTTTAGGTAGAAATATTTGTTGATAAAGGAATTTTTTTATGAGTATTCATGGAATGATGAGTTTATTTCCATCTTTTTATATTTCCACTTCTATGATTTTTCCGCACATCTCATTTTTTTCAAATGTATTTCACACATTTTTTTAGATAAGTATGTATTAGGGTGAATTAAAGATAAAAATTGTGATGATATGTCCTAGAAAGAAAACTTTTTATATTTTAAATGTAATTTATTGTGGTATTAAAAGATTAATGAGTGGAAGTTAGAATATTGTGATGTAATATTTATTTTTTTACATTTTTTAGATAATTATCTAAAACTATAAACCTAAAAGATCTATAGGAATTTAAAGAAATTATTTTGTTTCTAACGAATTAATTTTAGGGATTTCTTCAGGTTGGGTCGTTATAATAGAATAGTTATAAGAATATGAAAGATTATGGAATAATAATAGGAATAGAAAAATATTTAATTGTAAACATGTATTAACAAAAATTATGTCCACAAATAATTTTTTTGAGAATATATTATCAATAATTATACTCAGGTAAAACTTTTTTAGAATATCTTACCTAAATTTATACCTAGGTAAAACCTTATGAGCATAGATAAACCACATGTATACCCCAAATGAAACTTTTGAGGGTAGATAAACTAAATTACATCAACATATAACCTTATTAGAATAATTAATAGATTTTTATACTCATAAAAAATATTTTTTTGAATAGTTAAAACAAAATTATATCTAGATAAAACATTTTGAGAATAGATATATGCCAATAATACCCATGAAAAACATCATTATATCATGATATATAAAACAATAAAAAATTTATTTTATTGTTATATAGTACCCCACATATAATAATAATTAATATTTTACACATTAGATATATATCATTAATTATATCGACTGAATTCCAGAAAAGATAATCTATTTCATAAAATCTCCAAGCAGTATCACATAAAATAACTATAATAATTAGATTAGCTGATATAAAAACTCAATCGCCCAAAAGAATTGTATCATAATTTTATTTAGAGTGAATTCCCTAAAACTGAACAATATTGAATTATTATATTTGTATTATTAATAGGGAAAAGAAAAAAACCCAAAAAGTGTATTTTATAAAATATTTTTTAACCTTTCAAAAAGAGATGAAGAAGAATATTATTTTCTAAAGAAATTTTAAAATGGGAGAGGGAAAATATTTGGCAAGTTTACATTAAAAATATTTTACAAAAATGGAGCCTTGAGAAATAATGAAAATGTATATAAGGAAATTTGAGTTGTAAGACAAAATCATTTGAACTTCGAAAATAATTTTTCTATATTTCAAAATTAACATTGTTGAAAACAAACATAAAAAAATGTAATATATTTTATTATCGAAAATGGTTAAAAATAATAATTAAAATAATTTAAAATATTTGACATTATATTTAATAAAAATACAGTATAACATTGGAGAAATGTAAAATATAGACTTGAAACAAAGTGTCAAATTATATATGGAGGATTTTTCATGATAACATAATACTTTTAGTTAAGAGAACAATCATGTAGAATGATTTGAATAAAAATAGTTATTCTAAATAGAATGATAAAATAAAAATATTATAAAAGTTGAAGTTATTTATTAAATATAATATTGATGTTTTACATTGAAAATGAATCATTTATGTATATGAAATATAATTGAGTGAATAAAGTCAATTATGAAAAAATTAGTTTATGAAGAATGAAACATTTAAAAGGGGGTTTATGTGGAAGAATTTTAAATCTCAATAATTCAAGTTAAAATTCCACAAAATGAAATTATAAAATAAAATTTACCCGTATTATATGAAATATGTTTATGAAGATCATTTAAAACTCATTGAATGAGTGTTGATTTAAGAAAACCCTTACAACATGAAAAGAATTCTACGATTTTACAATTGAATGATGGAGATTTAAATTGAACATATGTTCCAATTTAAAATGATAAATGATAATATAATAACTCAATTAGGTATAATATAAAACTTATAATGAAACTGGGGAAAAACATGCCCAAAAGGGAGAAATCTGGTTTGAAAACCCTTACCATTGTATAGGTTGATTATACAGTTTATCTAAAAATAATGTATAATAAAATCATCATAATTAAATATTTATCCAAGAAAAAAACTTCATATCTAAAACCATATATAATATTAATTTATAATATATATATATTAGTTTGTTTTTACTGATTGTATACTTCCTGTGTAATTATTATTTATCACTTTAAACTGGTTTAATAAAATAAATGATGGTATCTATCATTTCAAGAAATTACATAACTATTATATAAAATATTTTACAAGAATAAATGTTCAAATATAATTTATATATCTATATTTTCATTTCATGTCAGTTTTGGTTATGATCCATGAAGTTGAATTACACGATGAACATTTTTTGTTGATTCTTTATGAACAAATGGTAAATGATTAATTAATGTACTAAATATTCACATGACCATACCAAATAAATATTGTTATTATAAAAATACTTATACCATATTATTCAATTAATTATGTTCTCATATTAATCAATTATATAAATTGAAAACATTTTTATATAGGAGGATAAAGAGACCCAAACCTGATCATTCAATGTTTAATGGGTGACAATTAGGTGGTCTAGTTGAAATATTTTTATATAAGATAAATAATAATATTATAAAAATTATATTAACATTATACATAATAATTTAAAACATTTATTAGTATATATAATGGTTATTCAAATAGTATATAACATGAATAAAAGAATTTTTATTTTGTGCATTTTATTTAAATGATTGAATTATTGATGATTGTTTTTTGTTAATATCATAAATAAATTATCCAATTTTTGACAAACAAATATTAATGATATCATAAATATAATATTTACCTATTAAACCCATTATCATCACCATTATTGTAAAATGATGATGAAAATAAAAATAGAAATAAATTGTCTCATGGAGGTGGTAGTCGACACGTATGCATGGATGAAGATTTTGATTTCCATAGAATGTGGAAAATGAGTAATATGGTTTATAATTTTACATTATAAATTATCATATAGATATCAAATGTGTATATTAAATTCTCTATTATGAATATCACTATAACATGGTGACGGAAAATGAAACATGATGATTTGTGTAGGTGGTGCTCTATAGACACACATGATTGTCGTTTTCTATTTTATTAAGGGAAAAATGAATGTTTATTTAAGGTTATAACATAATAATAAAAATGAAATATAATTATTATAGTGATACTAGTTTTAAATATTGAATATGCTGTATTGAAATTCTAGGAATAAGAATTTCACATAATGAAATAGAAACGTGAAAGAGAGCTTCGAAACTTATATTTCACATCAACAAATATCTCCATTATAAAGAGGTTGAGCCCTTAAGGGATGATATTTTGAGGAGATAAGAAACTCATTAAAGAATATATGAGGGTTGATGACAGTTTTGGGGGGTTTTTGGGACAAACCCTATGGGTTTTGATGTATCGTAATATAAGCAGAGGAGATTCCCAGTTATAAGTGAAAAAGGAGGGATTTTTTTTAAAATACTAGAAACCTTTCCCCAATGAGAATTCAATATCTAGTAATGTGGCTCCAAAATTTATAATTCATGGATTATAGAGGGTATAAGGTTTATTAAAACCTCAAAAAATAGACTTAATTTTTTTTTAATTTTAGGACCTCTACCTCTTATGTTACTCCTTTTTACCATTTTGATTTTCAACAGGGATAATATTATTTTCTTAGTTAATTTATTCATTATTCCAAAAAATAAAAAGTATATTGTTGTATAATTTGGAACTAATTATGAAAAATTTTAAATCCATGTTTTTATATAAAAATTTTAAATTGCAAGGAAATTAATTTTAAAAATAGTAAATGTCTAATGTATTGAAAACACATTTATTTTAAAAAGTATAGATCTAGTTCCACAATATAAAATATGGGTTTTTAAATTAAAATAGAAAATACTAAAAATTATATATTAACTTATTAAATAAATATTTATTCTTATAAAATATTTCATGGATTTAATTTTTATACTTATATAATAAATAATGTAATAAATTTTAGGTTATTTATGAAAACTATATATTCCACTATTCACCTAAAACTAATTAATTTAGAAAAAAATACTAATTTAAAGATAATAATATTATTATAAATCCAAAAATATATATTTGAAAAATATTAAATCCCAAATTTATATATTCATTTTTTACGTAAAAAACATTTTGAGAAACTATTTTATGGGAAAATAATTTTTTAATAATATTAACCATTCTCATTTATATTTTATATCATTTACTAATTAAATTATAATTAAATAATTTTTTATATATAAATTATGTGATCATTATTAATCAAAATTTTATTGAAATTAAAATGCACATCACATAATATGAAATATTTTGAATAAAACAGTAACAATATATTTATTAAATTATCAATGGAGAACACAGTCCAACAATCTAGAACTAGGAAAAAGGTTCAAATAATTATGGGGGAATGATATAATTACACCTTATAGAATCACTGATTAAAATGTTAACTCCCTCTATGTAAAGGACCCCAAGTTAGAGGCAAAATAGAAGTGACTATTAATGGGGGCCCTAGAAGCTAAATAGTCAACCACTTTTTCCCCTCTCTCCATGTATGGGTGATATCTATACCGTGATGGATAATAAATTTTCACTTCATTATATGGTCTGAAATTGACTATGGGTGGGGTCATGTCCTTAAAATGATTTCAAAATCGCCAATGAGTTCATATCCAATGTTGTGAGCTTGATGTGTTATCTATTGAACAAATCAAGACCCACAACCACTGTGCTTGATTCATCATAGAGAGAGTCTTTATTACCAATGAATGATGTAAAAGTGATAACCAATAATCCTTTGTTGTATCATATTAGAATGACACCCTTCATTGCACCCAAGTTACCTGAACTATCAGTATTCAGCTTCCTCTATGTTCTGTGATGGGTCTAATAGATACAACATTCAATATAAGAGTTATTGGACACCCTGTTAAGAGATCATGTGGCCATCAGTGAACTACTTGAAAGAGAATATTCCTAGTTATTAATATATCAAACCAAATTAATCTGAAGTCTCATAATTGTTAAAATCATTCCCATTCTCAAACTAATAATTCCATTAAACATAATTTTATTTATCCACTTCCACAAACACAAGAATCCAGTGGTAAGAATAGTATAATGCACCTTAATTTATATGTTGTTTTATCGTCCCCTTGAAAAAAAAGATTGAGGATGATAAAACCAATATGGATGTTTGAAGATAGACATTGGACACTACTCATGCCTCACCATATCCATCTCTCCTAATACCCCACAAAAAAGTGACTATGTATGTTTTCAATTCAGGGCTCACTACAATAAAAACATTTAGAAACAAGAGGAATACTAGTACAATAGATATTCTAATTAGTTTATAGAGAATTATTTTAGACTCACCACTCTATAAAACTAATTTTAGTTATCTTATTCCTACACCATAGTTTCTAACACTAGCCATCTCGCTCATTAATCATATGAACCATCCAATATTAACATTAAACTGAGAATCCTCAAAAAGACGGACTGGGGAACACACATCAATAAAGAACTGATGATATCAATACTAATTCATTCACCCTCTTTTACTCATTATCTAACATGAAATTAATGGATTAGGGACATTTATTGTCTTATATAGAGGATATATATCATGTATGGGAACCTAGAAAAAATGTTTCATAATAATCTAGGTATGATATTAGAAATTGATATATCCCTTACAAAAAAATAAAACATTATTTATTCTCCAACTCCAACATGTGAGGATGAATAGAATTCAAAAACATCAACTATATCCACTTCATCTGTTCCAGGGTTGTTCTATACTTCTTCATAGAAAATTAACAAGTAGGATATTCCCCTCGATAGATTCCCAAGCTAGATTCGAATGCATCCTATTAATAGTATCATAGATTCTTCCATTGTTTATACCCCTTCACTCACCAGTTTATACATTCATCCCAAATATATCAATTTATGTTTACCCTTAGAGAAGTAATCACAAATGAACACTCCCAATATTTTCATTCACCATAAAATAAATGATTTAGGAACTCTAATAGTCGATTACATGTTCATGGGTGTTGAAGAAAAAATAATTTTCATTAATGTAATCCTCCCACAAAAGATTAAAAAATGACACTTCTAGTTAAGTATGTGACATAAGATTCGTTCCACCACATTATTGAAGTGATGATCCCAAAAATGCCCTAGAGAAATAGTGACCCCAAGATACTCCATTGGAATAATTATCTATTTAAAATTATCATTTTTTTCTATAAATGTTTCATAAAGAGGGTTCTATTAATTGTTCACTTTAATTCAATAGTTTTGTTTTAAGGGATCCTTCGTAATATTTATATTTTGAATAAATATATCATGATTTTATTAATGTTTAATGTTGGGTGAAAAAATTGTTATTAAACTCATTGAATTATTCATAGTAACTCATCTATAAGAATATATGAGTGACAAAAATTTAGTATAAAATCTCAGAAAGAATTCTGAGAATATTATACATGGATTTATTTTTATTCCTATTGTCTTATAGTTTAACCAAATTCTAATTTTTCTTTAGAAAAACTAATGAAATGATTATTTATCACTATTCATTTATTTCATTTTAGAGATTATGTTTTTTCTGTTGAGGGGATTATAATTAAAATACAACACTGACATAATGACACTATAGTATTTAGAGCCTCATCCCTCTCAATGAGGAATGGTAGGAACATAGTAAGACCATTAGAATTAGATGGATTGAATTCCAGGTGTATTGAAATCTAATTAAAAGATCAAATATGTTTTTTCCAAAAATTCAATTTTCATTCATAGTCATACCTATCACAACAATAGTACGTAAGAAGAGTAGCAACTATTTCTATTATAATAAAGTGTTTGAAAAGTATTTATATAATACCTATTATATTACCTATTTAATTCACCCATATTATTCCATAAGAATTTGAACATTCATCACCTATAGAATTATCAGGTGACTTTTTCACTATAAAAATTCCCAAAAATAAAAAATTTAATTTCTATATCATAAGTCAAACATGAAACACCTCATTTTTTGGTGATTAATAATATCAATCAAATTCAAAATCTCATCCATTTTAGTAGAATTTACAAAATTCTATGAAATAATCATTTAATTCTAAAGCTATATAAAAATAAATTATTAATTAAATTTGGGATAATAAAATTTACTGAATAATAAAAAATAAAAATAAATTAATTACCTTTATGAAGTATCAGGTTCACATATGTTATGATTTTCTATAAAATTATTGTTTTTTACATTATAAATGTTATTATATAGTAAATATATTTATAATTTTTTTGTTTTTTAATAATTATTGATCATAAATTCGATTTACGTGGTTATATAATTGTCACGTCAAATTAGAATCATTTTAATTGTAATGTTTTAATTTTGATAGGTAATCAAGGATTGATAAATTTTTTTTGTTAAATGTTTTAAAAATGTTGATGAAACATTATATTCATAAATATGTTTGATATTCACAAAAGAATAAAATGGTTTAATAAAAATATCTAGATATGGTATTTGGTTGAGTGCCAAAAATATATTTAAAAAACATTAGGAATATTTTATATGTTAAATTGGTTTTTAGGAAAAAAATTAATCCTATATATATATATATGGAAGCTTTGAAACATTTATATTTTTTTAATATTGAGAGAAATTTAAATATAAAATGTATATATTAATTGAAAATATATTTCTAAATTAATAAATTGACCCCCATGGGAACATGAGTCAAATGGGACATGACTGTTGGTGTGTGAAATACATTCCAAAAAAAGGGAAAACCAGAATATGAAAAATTCCTTCTACATGGCTCCAACACGGATCCTGTGTCACATTAAAAATTACTAATAATAATAGTTTTTTCATTATATATAAATTTGATGAATTTTTTTCTCAATAATATTACCTTGAAATAATGAAATGGAAAAAAAATTTAAATTTGTTTCGTATTATTATATCCCGGGATAATTAATTTAAAATCCATATTAAAAATGAATAATTGGTGTTTGAATTTGTAATTAGTCATTTTAAAATTATTTAATTTTAATCTATTTCTGAAAAAAAATTATTTGAACAAAAAAAGTATCATGTTTATTCATTTTAATAAATATTTTAATAAATATTTCAATAGCTCTTATATAGGGTGATTCAGTAGATAAACAATTTTTAACATCCTCTCTTTGACCGTATTGTTAATTTTTTACTCTTTATAAGATAATATTAAATATCATATAATAAATTTATCAAATATTATCAAGTTATTATTGGATTCATTAATATAAATAAATCATGAAAAATTTTACTTGAATGAAACTGTTTATAGGATGTATAACTATATTCATAAGATTAATATTTTGTTTTGATATATTCACATGGGATCCTTAGAATAATTCATTCTATACCAAAATATTAAGGTTCTTCATGATATGTATACATTAAAAAGATTAAGCATCATTTTTAGGAAACCCTCAATATTAATATATCTTGTAACAATTTTAATTTTCACACATTTTAACTCATTTATTGATCAATCATGTTGGGTTATGATGTAATTGAGAACATATGGTCAATCTTTTTAGACGTGGGAAGCAAGTTAAATATCTCACATGGGCATATGGGTCTCTATTGATTGAGCTCCTAATGGTTATTTGGGATTGGAAGATGCTTTTTGGGAATCTTTTGGGGATTAATTCCCAATTCCAAAGATTCCCTACCATATCAGTCATGACTAAAATGAATTTATATTGAAAAAATATTATTTTTGATAAAATAATTATAGATAGGGAGAAACTACATAACTAAAAAAATAATAGGGATACCATAAATAATTAATTACTTCATATATATTGAAATACATATTTAAAACATAAAAAACGTTTTTGTAATGAATCCCTTGAAAAGAAAAGATAAATAGAATAAATTTTATTTTCTGATCTACAAACATGAGTATAATCATCAAGTATGAAATTAAATTACATACTATAAAGATAGAAATACATAAATAATTACTAACACTAAAAAGAAAAGTGAAATGATTAAAATATGTATAAGTATTATTTCATTTATGTAATTTATCCCATATTTATATCTATGAATTATGAGTAGTAAGATCCACATGAATATAAAAACACAATTGATATGACTAAAGACATAAGAGAATATTTAGAAAAAACATAATGGGAGAATATATAAGGGAAATAACTTCTTCTATTATAGAAATAAATCCCATTAGAAAAGATAAATATGTGATTTTTTTGTGTTATATAGATATTGATATTAATTTTTAGTAGGTGGGGTGGCAATCCTCAATTACACATAAAGGGGGGGTGGATTCAGTATTTTTACATTGAGAAAATGATAAAGGATCTTCATGAAAAAAAAATTATTGGATTTATTTTTTAATTAATATTTGTATTTAGAGTGTAAGGAATGTATTCCTCTCATATCTAGTCTATTGTATTGAAAAATAATCCTTATGATTTTGTAAATTTTCAACAGACCGTTGGATCTGGTAACATTCTTAATTTTAGAAGGATAAATGGGCTGGGGATTGATTGTTAATTTGTTGTTGTTTGATTAAATATGTTAAATTAAATAATTTTTAGGTATATATTCCCCAATTTGATTAAAATTTTATATAAACATTTTTCTTGGTATATATTATTTATCACTAAGTGATAAAATGAATCATTTAGATTATCATCATAGCACTTCAAGATCATTTACACTGGAATATTTTGTGAATTGTAATTTGGGACTGAGGGATTTCATCATGTAGTAAAATATTTCATGAAATTATGTTTATTTAATGAAAGATATATAATTTATTTTAAAAATATAAAATTTAATGACTATTCCATATATAAATATCAAACATCAAGAAATTTCCATAAGTTCAAATATTCATTTTTCCTACTGGTTTACAGGTGAAGCTACTGTTCATTTTTTTATAGTTATATTGGACAATAATAATTTTGGATAGATTTATTTATATTATGGATATTCAGGATTTCTTTTTTTCAATTAATTCTTTTATATACACATGGGATACATTCTTTTAAATTTATAATAGTTTAGGATAAATTCATCTGATTGAACTTAATCTTTATTTATAGACTATTTGAAAAGTGGGAAATGAGGTGGTGTTGGGTTTTTACTACCCCTCTATGCATTTCGTGACTCATTTGACCACAATGTGCATGAGAAATCTTATAGAATGGATTAATTACATTCTTCCATTTGTTTCACTAAATTTATGTGAAGGTAATATAATCATATCCATTCATATACTCTTTTTAATGAGAGGATATAAATTTTTGTTGTTTCCTCCATGCAGATAGTGGGTTGGTGGTGGGGTTGAAACCAAATGCTGATAGATAATGTTTTATAAAATAAAGGATGCGGTATATTCATGATAAAAAAGATAATTTTTCTGTAAAATGTTTCCCCCTTTTGTGTATATATATTAACTAAAATCAGGGGTTAAGGATCATTTATATAGACTGAAGCTCATTCATGATAGATAATTTCTGCTTACAGCTATTGAAATTGATGTTTTTTATTTGTGGGGTTCATTTGGGATAATAGTAACTAAAATTGTTGCATTCAACAACTTATTCATATAAGAATTTTTGTGATTAAAAACAACAAGTTCATATATCATATTTTGAGGGAAACAAATTCAGTTTCCAATTACCAAGATATATTAGAAAATTTTATCTTATGTGTCTTTGTTTTTTTCAATTATGTATCTCTTCATGATTTATGTAAATTGTTTTCTTGTACAAGATTATTATGTATTCATTTATATAGTACATCTTCGTCATTTTGTGTATCTAAAATTTTAGAATAATAAAAAGTGGAATTTGATACATAAATTAATAAATATAGATAGAATACATAAATGAAAAAGATCTTGAAAATATAATATATTTATTTTAGAAAATTTTTTTTATGAAATTACATCACAAGTATTTTATATCAATTTTGTTAATCACAATTTAGATTTTTTTAATAGTATTAGGTAAAAGGGAAATTTTTAATGGATAATAAGGACTCTATTTTGGGTCAATGGGGATCTATTTGATAATTTGTTTTATCTATAACTTAAATGAAAAATAGGTGAAGTAAATGGATTTTAAGCCTTCAGTCCTATGTTGTTATTTCATATGTTATATTAATTAGAATCATATTTAAATAAACAATATATGCTTTCTGTTAGATTCGTTTTATTGATAATTATGAAATATATTCAAATATTAATTCAAGGGAAATTTTATAAAAGATTTATATTCAAAGAAAATTAAAGAGAATAAAATAACATGCTGAAACTATCAAATTTCAAAATATGTGTCATTTTAACAATCATGACTCAAGGTGGTCCTCAACACATCATTGACTTTTAAAATTATTATAGTAGGTCTTAGTATGTATTTCATATAATATATTGTTACGAATCCATTGATAAATTTATGTTTTTATAAAATTATGTATAAATAAAATTTAAAAAAGTTTCAAATCTCTGCATGTTAAATCCATGTGGTGAATACTATATCCAAATGATTCATAACATTCTCAAGGATCTTTGTTTTACATCACAACTCACTTATTTTAGAACAATATAATGGAATTGTGTATCTATAATAATTAATCAAACCTTTTATAATATGGTTTAATTAATGATTAGTCATACTATCATAAGTACTTACTTGCAGGATTGGGTTCTAGAAATAATTCTCTTTTAGCTAAATTTTATTTCATCTATGGTGGTGAAATATATATTTCATGGGGTATGGAATAATTTTAGTACCAATATATACCTTTTAAAGATGTGTATTGTAAAATATAAATTATGATTCTTAATTCTTCTATATTATTACTAAAAAATAATTTTCCCCCTTTTAGTTTTTTTAATGGAACATGGGGATATTGCATTTATTTACAGTCAATGTACAATATTCTTGAGTTTTTGATATTCTAAATTTTATGATACTAAGGTCCTTTCTAAAAAAATATACAGTGAAAATTAGAAAATTTTAATTTATAGAGAAATAATTAGACTTATATTATAAGATAGATGATTTGGCTTCCCAAGAGACAGTATATAAAGAACCATCTTATTATATATTGGAAAAAAATGAAATTATAGAAAGTTTTACCATGTGATTAAGAGATACGATCCTTCTCATGAAAAATGTTGTTGATGGTTTCATTATTAATGATGATCATGCAAACTTTTAGGTACTTATTATAATTACTATTTGAAATATATCAGTTGTTTTGAATTTAATTTAATAACATGATTATTCAAGACCAATATGGTGAAAATGTGTTTTTTTGAAGGGAGACTAATATGGTTGGTAGAGTATCTACAGTCATATTTTTATTACCGAAAGAGGATTCAATTTTTTTTTCTAAAAATAATTAAAATATTGTCATATATATATTTTCATAAATCTATAAAGATCAATATAACAATTATAAATGTTTATTATTATGAAATTTATATCAAAACTGTGTTTCTTAATGGGAGCTTTATCTTGGAAAAATATATAACACACCATGAAAGTTTTGGAGACCCAGAAAATTCTACAAATGCATATCTAATGAATATATTAATTAATGGACTTAACTAAACATCTTAGTGAAATTATAATCATTTTACTAATGAATATATAAATATTGTATTCATCATGAATGATGAAAATCGATGTATAAATAAATGATTTTCAGTAGTTTATTAAAAATATTGATATGGGAAAATTAATGGATTAGCATCGTAAAATATTCCTAATAAAAGAAAAAATAGAATTACAATAACTCTAAGGTATATAAATCTATAGGGATAAATCCTTTAGGCTTCTCAAAATGACTGAAAAATAATTTTTTATTAGAAAAAAACCTTTTAACGAGGTAGGGGAACCCATAATGACATCAAATAAATAAAGACAAAAATTGTTCCCCACTAGTCAAAGATCCATCAACAACCAGATCAAGAAGACATTGATAATCTCCTTCGCAACATAAAAAATTGTTAAGTCCAGTTTCCACCTTCTCATTCTCACTTGACTAGTTGTCCTATGAGGATCTTCACATGCATAATATGGGTAACATATGTAATTAAAACCATGAGTTGATTCCAGACGATTTATTTGAAGAGAATAAAATATACTGATTATAAAAATCAAGATCCTTTATATGGTCTAAACATTATATTTTTAGGTTGAAAGGGAATGTATGAATATAATACCATATGTTTTAATTATTATTATATTATTAATCCTGATAATATTATTTTGATATGTGTGACTCTTTATGAAATCATGATTAACATGTTTTTTATTTCATTTGATGATAATATATCTTATGTTTTATTTTGAATGTTTGAATACAGGATTGACATAAAATATGATATTAAAGAACCTTTTTTTATTGTATTCTATTTTGTTAAATTGTTTTATAAAATGTATACTATATATAAAAAAACATATATCATTTTAATTTATTCCTATCCCCAAGTGTGATATGAATTTATTGAAAGCCCTGATAAAATATTATTAATTTCCATATGATATAATGTAACATACCATCCATGGTACAAAGACACTATACCCATACTGAAAATCCATGGAAATAAATTCAAATTCCTAATAAAAATTAACTAAAAACTAGATCCAAGAGTATGTCTTACATTATGGTAATTATTTACATTTTAAAAAATAATAAAGAATAATCATAACATTAATTAGGTAATCTAACCAAATAAATAATCTCACAAGTATATAAATATAAAATCACAATTTAAGAAAACTATAAAATACCATGAAATAATACTAAAAAATAAAACACATCAAAATCCTCAGGTCACATGATCTACCACACATGCCACCACCTCCACAACTCTTTCCATAATATTACAAACTATATTGGGTTATCCCTGTTCTAGAAACCTAGTATAGCCTATGATAAGGTGAGAAGGGAATTATTAATCCCCATAGGTTGGTGAAATGGACCTAGGAATCAAAGAATAATTATTAATAATGATTTGATATATGAATACTAAAAATACGATGTTTAATAATGAATAAAAAACAACACGCATGATATATCATAAATAAGATAATATTTGGAAAAATTAGGATACATAAAATGATTGATCTTGATAAATAAATAAGGTAAATGAAAGGTGTGCCACTAAGGCAATACAAGGATTCTAAGAAAAATGATGAAAATAATATGAAATAAATAAGGAAAACCAACACTACCTAGTCTCTAACCGAAGGTGTGGTAGATTCAAACACACCAATATCAGACTCAAACCTAGAGTTGAAATATAATCCACTAAATATAATTACCCTGTAAAATGTGTAACGAATCAGTAATGAAATAAACAACACATTAGGGGATCACCCACTTACCCGATGCATAATCATTGGAAAAAAACCCCAATAACATTCTAGTTAGAGAGTATCGATATAAAATATATTTTAAAATGTTTTTTAATTTAAAAAAAGTTTAAAATTATTAACATTTAATAACACCCTACATTCAGAGACGTGATATTTTTTTGAAGAAAAAAAATGAAAATATAGTTTCCGTTAAAATATGATTTAAAAATTGCAATTACTGTAGTTTTAAGGAAAAAAATGAATGAAACCAAAAATACAATTTCAAAAAATTAAAGGATTGAAGCATTTGAAATTTTTTCATCATTATGGAATGCTATTTGATTAAGGGGAATAATATAATATAGTGATGATAGGGTCATTGATAAAGTAAATTTTGTGTACCGAATAACAATCAAAAACATAATCAGACTGTATGAACACCTAGTCACACCATTAAAAACCTAAATAAGGGGAAACATTCCATACGCTAAAAATTAACCACACGTAGGGCCACTACAAAAATAATTACTAAAAAATAGTTCACATGTATACACATACACACCCCCTTGATGACCAGGTCTTCTTATAATATATATAAAATGGGGAGAAAATTTCAATCAAATAACAAATACCATGTAAACATAGGAGACAAAACCTATTGGGAGCATGTTACTATAACAGTACTGTAGCGTACTGTAGTAGAGGAGGCACTGTAGAAATGGTGGGAACTGTACTAGTGGCAATTCACTATAACGGAAATAGAGTACTGTAGCAGTGGCAGGTATTGTGCAGTACTGTAGCAGTGCAGGCAATGTAGAAGTACTATTCACAGAATGGTCTTTGAGACTAAAAAATGGGCCTATGGTCCATATAATGGGATTAATGTCCATTGTGTCTTTAGGATATGTAATGGGTCTCCCTCTACCCATTTAAAGAGTTCTTTGCTTTGCTTTAATAATAAATGAGGCTTCGGCCCCAATAAAATAAATAAACATATGAGAACATAATAATTTTTCTAACTATCACCAACGAACCCCACATAAGAAAATATCTTTTACCCAATCATAAAAAATAAATAATACTTTCTATGATAGTGATATTTATTATAATCATTAAAACACCTATAATTTCCATCACATATAAAGGCACATGTTCAATGAGTTCTCATTTATAAATAAACCATTAAAATTTAAAACTATGATATGGTCCCATTCCTTATGAATAAAAGAAGTGAAAATAAATTTATGAAACCAAATTCATAATCCATTAATTGATTACATTAATAGAATATATTTTTTTAAATAATTTATAAAAAAGGGACAAACAGAGCTTTGCATTATAAAAAAGTATCCTTAATTTTGGATATAAAAAACATATGACATTTATATGTGAAACCATCAAGATACAAGCATAAATAACAATTTCCAAAATAATATTAAATGCTTTAAAATAGATATAAATTTAAATTCACATGAAAAACCCATTATTATAATTTTTTAAGACTCGTCAAATTAATAATCATTAATATAACTACTAGAATATAAATTAAAACATTAAAATCCATCCTGAATTTCTATGTAACCATATTTTTTCATTAAATAGAGTTTCGAGGGAAACCTATGTCAAATCTCATTACATTCATTATTATTGGAGGTAATAGAATATAAAATTTCTTAAAAAAATCATAAGACCATGTGGGATGGAAATTAACTCTAAAATGACCAAACCACCAATTTAGAACATCCTTCGATACAAGATTCATCACCATTGATTTATATTGTTTGGGAGGATTAAATCATATGTGGAAACAAAAGATAAGATCGTACGTTGAAGAACCAACCATGTTACTTTAATCAACTCAAAACATATAATATATAGAAGGTGTGGAACAAACGAGACACTATTTGGACTCATATATTTGAAACGATAGAGAAAAAGACCCTAAAAAGAGTTACACTTGAGTATTAAAAATCTGTTAAAAACTAAATATTAAAAATTTGGTAACCACATTCATGGATGGAATTATTATTTGTGTTGTGGATTGAATTTTCCACTGAACATTCACAACATCAAATGCCTTTCCATAAAATGAACTAATTTACATAATAATAGTTAATAAATCTTGATGAGATTGATGAGAGGTATGTAATATTTTTTATGATATTATTCAATATTTTATAGTGTGTAGAATTGTTGTATATAGTTTCATTCATTGTAGCCTCACCATTTCTCTAAAAAACAACTAAAAACCCAAGTGAAAAAAGTAACCAGGGTAAAAACATAAAAATAAAGCAAAAATAAAGAAATGAAATTTTGGGATTTGAAAACACTCCACACCATGGAACTTTATATCCCTAGAAATTATTAAGGGTAAAAATGATCATGGGAAAGAAGAAACTCCTTGTTCAAGAGAAAAGGTAACTATAACCAATCTTCGGAACTCAAAACCAAAACATAATCCTATGAAACTTTAAAAAAAAATTGAACCATAAATATTAAATATTAAAAAATATCAAAATACCATTAAAAAATTTAAAACTTTTCATGAACTCTTGATATGATCACTAATCAATGGATTATACTACCCAAACATTATCAATATAAATCTTTAGTGTTCAAATTTTTTTTTGAATTTAATTTCCAAAAAAGTAACAAAAATAAAGTGTTTTTAATACTATGTTTTATTATTTGAATTTAAAAATATAATTTTAACTTTCAATTGAGATCATATATACTTTGATGTTTCAAAATTTCATTTTAAATTCAGCTTAAAAAATAAAAATTCCCCCGTCAACCCAGTTAGAAATTTACTTATACCCATATCATTTAAAAATTTTATTATAAATCTACATTATTAATTTAAAATTCAACATAAAATATATTTAAATTTTTATAAATTCATCATTTATAACCATTATCTATTCCAATTCCATTTATTCCCTTTAAATTAAAATTTAGATACTCATTTATCAAGTTTCAATAAGAAATGATGTTTTGAATAGAAAAACATAATTTTTAGATTTATAAATTTTATTTTTATGTATTGCTAAAATTAATTTCAAATAAAATTCCTTATCAAAATCCCCTTTATAAATGTTAAAAACCATGTCTTTTTTATTTTTACAAAAAAAACATGTCATCTTGGAGGCCCAAACATGAGATCTTCTAGACACTCCACACAGGCTCAAATACATGGAAACACCTTGAACCATGTTAAAAGTAATATAAGAAATAACCCCTACCAACCATCGAGTATTAGCTAGATACTAATGAAAAACTTCTCGATCATTGAAGATAAGCATATGATAAAACTAAGTGATTTAATCATTCAAGAATATCATTATAATATTGAAACAAATTAGGAATACCTATGCTTAAAGGAAACCGTGACTCAATTCAGAGTCCACTGTGTAACACATAAAAAAACTCAAGAATGGGAGTGCGAAAATTCTTTCAAATGAGAAATTATCTAATGGTGGTCTCCCCCACTATATTATAATTCCACTAAACCACTTACTTTACACAAACCACTTGGGTCATCCAAAGAACCAATATTAGGGAAAAAATTAAAAAAGGTGGAAAATATAAAAATATGGTTCATTAAATGATATTCTTTTATAAAGCAATTGAAAATTAATTAGTCATATCCTTTGAACGCAACCCTCAACAAACAGATAATCTAAAAACCTCACGCTATAATAAGAGATATAAAAATATTACAACCTCAAGAATAGAAAATTAGACATATCACAAAAGATAACAACATTTAACAATTATAAATGCCTCATAAAGAATCATGCCTCATGAAGAACCACATAGTCGGTAAAGTGAGGTTTGTAACACCATAAATCCAGAATCCCAGAGATTGTGTTCAAATTATTTCATTGTTACAAGATAAAAATATTGTAATACACATGATAAATTAGTTTAATACTATTGGAAAAGTAGATACATAAATGGTTCTAATATTACATCATAAATATATAAATACAAATTAAGAAACATTATTAAATACATGAAATCAAAATAATACACATCCTTATATATTTGGAAAATAAAAATGAGTGAACGGTTATCTTAGATTTCTCGTAACAGTTTTGTAAATAATAAGGTATTATGAGTTTATAAGACATAATTACTATGGTATAGTAGATAAAAAACATAGAAATCAATCAATAACTCTATTTTAATTAACATTCATGACCAATATCTATATGTAAATCACATTTATAATGGAAATAAATTATCAATTAAGAAAATGTATAAATTTATACATTTATAAAATTTCCATCAGGAAACCATCCATGTTATCATGAATTTTACCAAAAATGCCTTAGCTAGTAAATTATTCTTAATAAATGTGTAGGGTTAAACCAGAGACCCATATAATATGATATGCATTCTTTTTTGTCTCATGAGACAATTCGATGGATTGAGGGTCTCTGTATAACCGGTCCCAACCTATCACTCAAATGTCCTCAACATTCCCTTTATATTGATTGATCAATAAATTTAATTGTCAATATTCCTTATAAATAAAACATTATCCACATTGAATGAAAACTATAGTACATTACACTAGGTGGTTTCCTAATATTTCCAAATTAACATCCTTCAACCGATATTTTATATAGAAGTGGTCTATGGTTTTTACATTATCAATGTGTTATAAAATATTATGTTTAAATGAATGATACTTAATATATGATCATATAATATAAAATAATTTATAACAAAATGATGTATCCTGATATTTAATTTTTCCATGAGAATGTTAATTATCACAAAACCATGAATTAATAAAGGATTAAGGGAGAAAACCAATTCATCTAAAATGATTTATTTCTTGTTAAAACCATTACTTTTAAGAATAGAAATTATGGTGAAATAAATTCACTAAAAATAAAAAAATTAATTTTTTGTAAAAAAAAAATCAATAGTAATTAAATTTTCCAATCCCATACGAAAATAAAAACCTTAATGTTTAGTATCATAAGAAACTAACAACTCAGAGAATGATGAGAAAATTATTTTATTTCAAATTAACATTGGAAAATTGTAAATGAATCCTGGGAAAAAATAATAACTATGATCGTGGGAAATTTATTTCAACCAATATAAATAAAGAAAGAATTATTTTTGTTCTTTCATAAAAAGTTGAAAATAACCCATATAGAAAACATTGAAAATGTTATTTTTTAATATTATTAATGAATTTCCAAAATAGTTGAAAAATAAATTTATCAAAATTTTAATCTTAAATACTAAAATTCATGAAAAAATTTGAAGAATCTCTACTTGGAATAAAAATAGTTTGAAATAAAACAATAAAAAAAGATTTTTGAAATAAATTCCCTTACAAGTAACTCAATTATTATTTCTTATTCCAAAAAAAGAATAAATGGAATATAAATATGAACTAAAAAAATTTAACATAAAAAAATAAAATAAATATGATTTATGAAGTTAATATCATATATATTTTTTAAATGAAATATAAACATAAACAATATCAAAATATAATGATATTGTAATAAAAATAGCTCATGATGGTTCCCTACATAGTCATAAATATTGAATCATAATTTAAATAAATTAAAATATATAAAATATATTATTAAAAAATATTTTCATAAATATTATATTTCATAGAAATTTTTTAATCATTTAAGGTCCATTTATTGAATAGTTTTATCTTATATTAACCATATATGATTGTTTGGATAATTTCCCCAAAATTAATTTAGAATATTTTTTTATGGGTAATGGTTTAACAATTATTTCATTATATCATGAATTTTTATAATTTCATTAATTAAATTTTTATTCCTTATTTATAACTTTATTATCATCCTTGCATGCTGCTAATATAAGAATGAATGACATCGCTACATTGAGGAGGTAGTCCACATATATACATTTTTTTGTGCTGTTAATTTATAATAAATGAAAGGGTAATAAGGTAGATGATATTTTATATTTAATTAATAATAAATATATCATATGTATCATATATATCCATTAATTATTACTTCATAACCATTCATGTAAAGTAGTGATGTAAAACTAATTACACTAATACAATTAGACAATATGATATATTTATGCATGACTGATGTTTTCATTTTCTATTGGATGAAAAGGGGGATAGAAAGTGGTGGTAAAAATCATAATAATCATTCCATATATTGGTGATACTAGATTAAATAGGTTAGTATGTACACAACCAATTTAGATGATTTATAAAAAGAAATAAAAATTGAAAATGTTGAGCAATAAGATTTCATCTTCCCTGATGTAACTAATTTTCTTAAATTTTAAGCCTTAATAGGATGGTCTAATTTTAAGAATAGAAGATAAATAAAATGGGAAGGAATCTAGGAATTTTTAAAGGTTGTAATTGGATAATTTAGGGAGCTCACTTTATTTGAACAATGGATGACAAGAGGTTTCCTTTTATTAGATAGGAGAGGGACACACAAGGAATGAGTTAAAATATTTAAATAATATAAATTCATTTACATGTGAAAGTGGAAAAAAATTGTCATATGGTAGATCATAATAATGTAAAGGTTTAAATAGAACCATCTAATAAACATTAATTTGGTTTTTTTTGTGTTATATTGAATACTTATCACATTATTATTAATAATTTTGACTTATTTTATCCCTAATAGAGGTTATAAATTTTATCCTTGGTAAATATTAATTATCATAAAAATTTATGTTTACCTTAAAACCATATATTAATTCATATAATTCAAAATATAAAATCCATATTAAATGATACAAATCTTATAAGTAGAACAAATCATTTTAATATGTTCTTACAAAAAATAAAGAAAAATATTTTTTGAAAAATTATTATTTTATGTCTAAAAATTATTGTAAATAACAATAAAGAAGTATAATGATTCCAATTTGATTAAATGGAGTATAGTAAATAAAATGATACTTATTTTTCATTAAAAATAAAAAAAACTAATTATAATAGCATAAGTAATTGATTAATATATAAGTATGAAGACCAAATTTTATTTGAACCAAAACATTATGTTGATTTCCAAAATGTTATGAATTTATTTCAAATATCAACATTATATATTGTTTTTTATTTCATTATTTATTATTTTTTATGAAACAGTTTTAATAAAAATTACTGTCACTATATTATTATAATTATTTAAAAGTGAGTGTCATGAAATATCAATATTTTTGACGAATCACGAAAAAAATAAACAATTTATTAAAAATTTAAAAAATTCAACCAAATTTAATTTTGAAATTAATATTTATTAAATTAAATTAATATAATCAAATTAGATTTTTAAAATTTAGGAATTTACCATTTAATTAAATTCTTGAATAAATCTTTATGCATTATGTTATTGTTTCATTATCATGAAAATCTTGCATAATATAATTAAAGCTCAAGTGTTACAAGGGTAACTGAAGACCGTGATTGTAAAACACTGAATCCTATATCATGAAACAAAATATAATATTATAATCAAAAACATAATCTAGTCACTTTTTCACATACCAATTTATTCTTGTGTTAAATCCTCCTAAAGAAATTGATCAGCACAAGGTCCACAACAAAGTAAGAGTATAGAATAACTATAAACCATAGAGAAAAAAATACAAATGGAACTAATATTAAACATGGGTAGCAAAGAGATTAGAATTTAAATGAAACATACTAATGGATCATATTTCCTAATTTATAAATCTCTTTTTCATTACTCATGCATTAACCCTGAGATATTCAATCGTTTAAAACTTATTTAAATAGTGGTAAAATTGTAAAAAAATGTAGAAACTTAGGTGTGAATCTATATAAATTGGATATTTACATAACCAATATAGAAACCATCAATGACAGTAATAAATTTCATAATTTTACCATAGGAATTAAATATAACCGAAATACATCTCTGAGAATCAAGAATATCAATAAATAAAACAAATTACATAAAAAGAATAATGAGTCAACCTTTAGACCAACACAAAAAAGATATTTTTAATAATTCGCACCTTATAAAAATTCATGGAATTGTATTACTATAGATTTGACCAAATAATAAAATTTTATTGCTTCTAACTGGGATCTCATAGTATGATGGTTGAAAATATAACCATATGTGATTCATGATTCTGATGAAAAACAAAAATAACCTCAACCCATAGTAGCCATATAGTTAAGTCCTAAAGATATCATTTGTCTAATAAATTATATGTATTCATGTTTCAGAACTCAATAATAAAATCCTTACATAGGGGAAGGAGTATAAGAACACCAAGATTTGAGGCTCGGCCAAATCGAACAACCATCTTAAAAAATACTGGTCAATCGAAGAGTCTATTAAATTCTAATGGGTGTGTAATCTAAAATAAAAAAAACCATCACATCAAATCAAAATCCAGAACACAAACCCAAAAATTCAAAACACAAGTCATTAATAAATCTTAGAAACAACATTTATATAATCCTTATATCCAAAAGATTTTTAATACATAAATAATCTATTAATAGAAATTGAAAAGAAATTTTCACACCATGTGATTTAAATAATAGGAAAAACATATTTGATAGTATATATGACACACTATAACAATGTTAGAAAATAGTGTAACGACCCTGCCCATAATGATATATTATATCTTATATAAATTCTATATTCCCATTAGATTGCAGAACATTCAACACTAAGTCTAAATGAACTGTAAAATAATATACCATTATAAACTTGAAGATAAATTATAAGGTATGTAATGTGATAAATATCATATTAAAATTATTGTTATATAATTATTATTAATGACATAAAAACAATTTAAATGAAAAATAAATATTTTATGAAAAAAATCATTTTTAAAAAGAAGGTTTAGTCAAAATTTACACACATAATTAATAATTAATTTTTACCATGTTTAGACATTTTTGTTTTAATAATTACCACCTTTATTCAAATAATCATACAAAATATCCTTGGGTGAATTTTAGATTATTCATAAATATTTCATTTCATGATGAATAGTGGAAAAATATTGATAATTTTTTATACCTATATTTTCATTTACATAATTTGAAATTAAAAATTATATTACAATTTTTTTAATTTAAAATTAATTCAATTATATTTCATTTTAACTAATTTATATCATTGGAATAACTTTCATATTTGATTTTCTAATTAAAACAATTATATTTTTTTGTGAATTTTCTCTTTGCAAACCTGCTTTCATGTCATGTCTACAGTAATTTTAAATTGTATTATACAGATTAATTGGATTATATTTATAAAAATTCATTCCATATTTATAATTTTTATAATTTAAATTATATAATATTATTAATATATATTTTTTTTGTTATGATTCGTAATACTAGAAAAAACTTAATTAACATAGATAATGTAAAACCCGATTTACTGGGCGTCAATAGAAAAATATAAGGGTCAAAATGACCATCCAAATTCTTCAAAACTCATTTCAGGGACATATATACACCATATAAAATATAAAATTTGATAAATAACATTTATATTGGGGTTTTCATGATTAAAAATTTTGTTAACATTGATTCTTTTAAAAACTTCTATGTGTCCCCCCAATTATAAAAGGTCACTCACTATCCTCCCCTATTCAAACATAAAATGATATTTGGTAAGAAAAATACAAGACTAAATAACTTATTTACACCCTCACAACATCTTATTGTTCTTGGTTTGGCCAAAAATAACAAATAGGATGGCTTTCTGTGCAAACCTAAGGGAGTTGTTTGAAGAAGTTGCATTCTTAAAAAAGTGTTTTAAAATATATTCTTATTTTAACTCATCAAAATTGCAATAAAACATGAATATATAACAACACAATAAACTAATATATAATGATATTTCATTATGATATTTTCATAAACTATATCTATATCCTCTTCTATTAAAATGAGAAACCAAATTATTGATGTTGTGTATGATGGACTACCACCACACAAACCGATATTATTTGTTTTCCATAACTACCTTTTAATAAAGGTATATAATTACACATTTAATAAATTTATATTATATTAATGATATTTTTATAAATATGTATTTTTAATATCATATATACCTTTTTAATAACCATTTTGTTTAAAATATGATAACTTTTCTCGTGTGTACGGTGGACTACAGCCTTGCAAATCAATATGATTCATTATTGATTTAAGATTTACATGGAAAGTAAAAAAAGGATAATTAAAGTGTATATAAGTTATATATATGAAATTATATTTATTCTATAATATTAATACATCTCATTGATCCATACTATTTAATCCATTAAGGAAATAATAACATCTCTTGTGCATACATACAACATACCATCTCCACAAAGTGATGTGATCCATTATCCATGTTCAAATTTAAGTAATGATATTAAAAATGTATACAATGAAAAATTTATATTTATAACATAAATATAATCCATTATATGATAAAACCATATAAAATTCCTATAAACACGAACTTTCATGACAAATAATTCATGAGAAAATAATACAATTAACACCTATAAATTTTAAAAAATGTAATTTTTTTAATGAATAGGTGAAAAGATGTTATAAAAGGATATTATAAGAAATTATAAATTTTAATATGATTCTATAATAAAACTAATAGAATTATAGAGAACATTATAAAAGAGGTTAAATAACTTTAATCCAATCATTTTGTATGGTACTACATCTTAATTTCCCCTCATTGAATCACATTGTATTTTTCGGAACCTATTTTATTTTATATGTTGTATGTAATTAGACATTCGAATGTGAAATAATTATTTATTAATTATAAATGAAATTATTTTTTTCAATTTTAATTATTTCATCCAATGGATTTCACTTGAAATTGACAAGTGGTAATTTATTTCTTTACTCAAATTGTTTTTAATAGATTATATTACATATTCATTGTGTTTGGAATATTTGATTACGTGTGTAAATAAATTTGACTATCTTATGATGTATTTTCACTTTTTTATTTGAATTTGAATTTTATACACATAATAGAATCATTTTTTCCAACATTAAAAATATCATCACTATACTGGATTTTTCCTTAATTTCAATTTCTATAAGCCATATATTTTCATATGTACATATTAGTTTTTTGTGGTGTATATATTACCTCTTAGATGTATTTATCATTAACAACAATTTATTTATTTTGATTTATGTTAAAATTAAAATTTATTTATATTGATTAAAACATGGATATGAATATTTCTTATACCATATAGAATTATTACATTCGTTGGTTATATAGGATGTTATTTGATCAAATGAGAAATATATATAAATTTGTCTTCTTTACTCAGTGCTAATATTTGATGATACTGAACAAATTTCGTGAATAAATATTCTTTTTTTATATATGGGGAAAATTTTGGACATTCATTGATGGTTAGGGATGAAAATTATATATACCCTCGATGCACCAGTTGTATCATTAGAAAAATCAGTAATTGAGAATTAAATGGGGGTTTACTCATAGTTTTAAACAATCATATCAATGTTCTTTACAATAGATGTATCAGAATTCCTGAGATCACTATTTCAAATAATTAATAATTTCCTTCACTAATAATATATTTATTATTATCCTTGATATTTTCCCAATGATATTATATCTAGATATATTTAATTTTCAGTTAATGATTAAATGACATGTTTTTTAGTTATTTACTTTTCTATATTTATTATGCCTTATCTATTCAAGATAATAGTTTTATTTAAATTGAATGAGAATTTAGTTCTTTAACTTTCCACATTGATTATTCCTTATATATTCATGAGAGTTGAGTTATTTTAACGGAATGTGAGTTTAATTATTTACCATTACATATTAATTATTCTGTATATATTCATTATAGTCATGTTATTTAAATGACATGTGTTTTATGTTATTTAGCATGAAATAAAGATTATTACTTATCTAATCTTGATAGTTAGGTTTTTGACAAAATAAAATGTGTCTTAAAATCTTGACATTTATATATTGATTATACCATATTAATTACTCTTTATTTACTCATGATAGATCCTGATTTACCTAAGTCTTACAGATCATTTGAGCTAACACTTATTTTGTTTTAGTTCTCAAGAATTTATTAACTATAATATAAATAATATACAAATATATTATAGGTCTAATAATAATATTCTTGTTTTCACGACCCCCTCCAACCAAATATGCCCCTCCTGAGCTGGCAATGGTGAAAGGGAGATAATGACCCGCCGAGTCCCACCTCCAGTAGGCCCCGGGGTGACGACTAGCACCAAAGGTATAAGTTTTCACAAATATGGGAGGCATTACCCTTTTATTATTTAAGATCAGGAAATAGGACAAGTCAACCACAAAAAAGGAAAAGAACAAGTGTATAGAAATAAACCCAAACCAATCCCACATGCTTGTCCAAATAGTTCTGAAACAAGGTAAAAGTACAAGAAATCTCCAAAAGTACAATACCATAAGAAACAAGAGTACATAAAATGCAACAAATCCAACTGTCCCCACTAATTGGGTCCCGCGCGGCCCTGGTAGTCCTCCTGGAAACCTGAAAGTAAATGTTGGGTGAGCAAACAAGTGTACTCGGTAGGGAAACCTAAAGCTCTCGTGCATAGGTGGGGAGACATCCTAATGTCCTGTGAGAAAAACAGAAGAAACCTAGCAAGGAAATCTATCCACCCAACCTCACCAGCCACACTCACCAAAAACACAATCACATTAGGTAGTAGTATATAATAACAAGAGTATTGGGTACCCCACACCATTTCCCAATAGTTAGATACTATTCCTAACGGAGAACATCCTGACGCTACCACACTCTTCCAGCCTGCACACACCTGGGCCTCACAAACCACACTTCCTGCCCGCACACACCTGGGCCAGACAACCACATATCCCACCTGCACACACCTGGGCCTCACAACCACGTATCTTGTCCACACACACCTGGGCCTCATCCTAATGATTCGTGGGAAATAGTAAAACCTTCACGAAGAGTCTTGAGCTAAAACAAACCCAATCAAAACCTACCAGAAGGGTCTTAGATGTAAGTTCGCCTCAAGCCATCACAACCTAGGGAAGAAGAAGCAGGAAAGAGCTAGTTACTAAGGATAAAAATCCCTCTCCCATGAAATGGGAGTGTTCATCACTAAGTGCTCACCATGGGTGGGGTGGGATAAAACAAAAAAGATACATATAAATATATGTCTACAAAACACACAACCCAACCTATGGCTTCTAAACATAGAAACTGAGCATGTGCCTCAACACTGTTACTATGAAGCATGTATACAACAAACAACCTCGACCCCATTTAGGTTTTCACATTTCAGCATAATTATTTTATTAGTTCATTAACTACTAGGAAACTATCCACAACCAACCACATCAATCATTCGTAAATCATATCCCTACCATCCAAAAATCAAGTTAGGAAAACACAAGCAGCACAACAAGTACCTTCTTATTAACCAACCAACCCATTGATTATTATTCCCATTTCATTTCCATTCCCCACCATTCATTAACTATTCCACTTTTTATTTATTATTTACAACCCATAGTTCATTCACATTCAATCCCATCCCTACAGCCTCACTGCCAACCACTATAACCACAATCACACCGAAACTCACACATCATTATCCCTTTAATACCATTTATCACAGCCCCACTGTCCATCTCCAAATTAGTATTCACACCAACCCACTGCCAAGCCAACCACAACCCCGCTGCTCACCCGATCCACAAAAACCCACAAAACACCCTGTTCACATCCCACATATCCAATACAACACCCACATGTTAATTATTTAATTTTGTTCAACCGGGGTGATCACACAAGGGTTGCAGATTTTAAATCAACCAACTTTACGTGATTAACCAAATTTCCACATTCAATGAAGTTTCCATCCACAAAATGGCCTAGAGAGATAGGGAAACATTTAATTGTGCAAGAAAATGCCCCCAACGACCGTTATTTTTAGTAGCCATATGCCTATTCAATTAACAACATAATATCACAGGTTATAAAGATAAATATAACAACTTCCCCATCCTCGTTCCTTAACCTGTAATTATATTCGTTTATTGGTTCAATCGTTTCTCATGAATAGAAGAGGAAACCCACCCCACATAATGCACAATTTAGAGAGACGAAGGTAAGATCCCTACCTCAAGAGGTTCTGATCACAATGCTCCCCTAGATCAACATTAGAAGACATCCATCGGCATCCGTCACTTCTGTCAAGTCCCAAAAAAACATCCTCAAGTAGAAGTTGGTAAGGAAAGACAATAGATCCAATCTCAAAAGTTCTGCCTCATTGTTACGATCCCGTGGCCGCTGACGGATAACAAATCAGAGCTCGGATGAAGAAGTTATGGAAGAAAAGGATCCTTTGAGTCTCTTGGTAGAGCTCTGCTCAGAGGAATGGGGAAGAGAGGGGTGAGTTGAAAAAAAGGAGGGGACCCCTCCTTTTATAGGAGAGAAAAAAAGTACACAGCATGTACTTTATGGTACATGGCATGTACTCGGCCATTTCACATAGTCACCACGCGGCTTCCAACATGGCCTTCAATGCGGAACGCGACCGTTGACTGGTCAACACATGGTTTGAAGGTAACGCATATGCAGGGAGGGACTACACGGCATGTAGTATTGTCTACATGGAGTGTACTCATTTATTTCACACGGCAAAGACACAGCTCCAACACACCATACGGTCGTTGACTGGTCAACACACGTTCTGAGGGTAACACATACGTGGGGAGGGACTACACGACATGAAGTTTGGGGTACGTGGCATGTACCCATTAATTTCACACAGAAAGGACACGGACTTGAACACGGGGTATACCCGGCGAGGGGGTACACGACGTGTACTCACACTACACGGCGTGTAGTTTCAAAATTCTGAAAAGTGTGGGAAAAGTCCATTTTACCCTCCAGAACACTTCATGACCCTCTTTTTGACAAAGGAATGGTCCGGAGAGGTCCAGGAAATTACATCAGATACCTTTTAAAACATTTTCATCCCAGAGAATTCAAAATCCAAACCAGAGTAACCCAACAAGATACCTCTTAGGGCCCTCGTTATAATAGGAACCCAACTAACAACCCTAATCATATGTGTTAGGAATTCCTTATCCTATGTCGAGATATTATCTGCTTTAGGTGGCACTGACTTGCTTGCACGGATTTAATCACATCCTCATTAATACGTCTTGATTAATAATTGGGTCTTCCCACTTTCATACATTAAGATTTTTCAACTTGAACTTCCCTTAACACCACACAACCAACACACTTCCAGAACATGTGGTTTGGGGGAATTCCTTCTCCTATGTCGAGATATTATCCGATTTAGGCAGCACTGACTCGCCTTCATGGGTTCAATCGCATCTGCATTAATGCATCTCAATTAAGGATCAGGTTTTTCACTTTACCTACACATCTGGACATGTTACAAATTTCCAGCAAACAGGGAAACGAAAGGTCTCGTAGCTGACAAGAAAATAATTCCATATATCAAAGGTACAGATTATAACATCAACAAAAAGCTCAAAAGAACAAGGGAAAACACAATTAAAAACTACTTCGGGTACTGATCGTGCATCTGAGTCTCCTGCTCCCAAGTTCTCTCCTCAAGGCTGCCATGCCTCTACAACACACGAACCAAGGGAATGGTTCATCCACAAAGCACCTTCTCTTTACGATCCTCCATTCGGAATGGTCATTCCTCAAAGTTCCTGTCATCTCCCATATCTAAATCTCCCCAGTCAATAATGTGAGAGTTTTTGTGTGAGTATCGATGTAGCTGGGAGACGTGGAAGATGTCATGAACCTTCTCCAACTGAGGTGGTAGGGCTGGCCGATATTCCCCCTCACCGACTCTCCTCAGCACCTCGAAAGGTCCGATGGACCTAGGTGAGAGCTTACTCCCCTTCCCGAACCTCCAATGCCCCCATCGAGGGGAAACCTTCAAGAACACATGATCTCCCACCTCGAACTCCAAGTGCCTCCTCAGATGATCAGCATAAGAATTTTTTCAGTCTTGAGCCGCTTTCATCCTCTCACATACAAGATAGACTCTCCCTATGGTGCTCTACAGTACCTCTGGCCCAAAATAACCTGTCTCACCAACCACTACCTAGAAAATGGGTGAATGACATGGTCTTCCATACAAAGCCTCACACAGTGCCATGATAATAGTAGAGTGGAAGTTGTTGTTGTAGGAAAACTCTACTAAAGGAAAGTGTTGTACCCATGATCCTCTGAAATCTAGAACGCATGCTCGCAGCATGTCCTCCAATGTCTGGATAGTCCGCTATGTCTGTCCATCGGTATGGGGGTGGAACGTAGTGATAAGGCGTCACTGGGTGCCAAAAGCATGTTGTAACCCCATTCAGACTCGTGAGGTAAACCGAGTATCTCAATCTGAGACGATAGTCTTTGGAACTCCATGAAAACGCACCACCTCATCTACGTACCTCTGTGCTAAGGTACTCACCGGGACAGACTCCTTAATTGCTAAGAAGTGAGCTGATTTCGTCATTCGATCCACCACTACCCAGATAGCATCACAACCAACTTGAGCTTTGGGTAGTCCTGTGACAAAGTCCATTAAGATGTCATCCCACTTCCACTCGGGGACATCTAAAGGATGCAACAACCCACTGGGAACACGGTGTTCAACCTTCACTTGCTGAAACACTAGGCATTTAGCCACAAACTCCACTACTTCCCGTTTCACCTCGGGCCACCAAAACTGTTCCCTCAGGCTTCGGTACATTTTTGAAACTCCTAGATGTACTGCCAAGGATGAGCTATAGAACTCACAGAGAACTCCCTCATCCATCTCCTCCAGAACAAACAGCCTTCAATGAAAAATCATCTGATGTCGGCTGTCCTCTGACCATCCTTCTGGAGCGTTTCCCTAATAGACACGATCTTGCATTACTTCCTCCCTGGAGTCCCCCCACTGAGACTCTTCCACCTGCTGCAACAAGGAGCACTACAACGTCATCTGAAACAAATAGACTCTAACACCGTCTACCCTTGCATCCAAGTTCAAGGCGACCAACTCTCCCATTGCTTTCCATGAATCAGTGGATTCCCGAACCACTTCCTTATACGACTTCCTGCTCAGGCCATCAGCCACAACGTTTCCCTTACCTTCAGTGTAAGAGATCTCGAAGTCATAGTCTTGGAGGAACTCGACCCATATCTGCTGTTGTAAGTTCAGGTCACACTGAGAGAAGATATAACGAAGGCTCTTGTGATCTGAGAAGACCACAAAGCGCCACCCAAAGAGGTAATGTCGCCACAACTTCAATGCGAACACTAATGTTGCAAGATCTAGGTCATGGGTGGCATAGTTACGCTCATGAGGGCGTAACTGCATAGACCCATAATAGATCACTCCCTTATTTTGCATCAGCACGAACCCTAGACCAAGGCCAGAAGCATCACAAAACACCTCATACAAAAACCCTTCCTCTGGAAACCTGAGTATGGGAGCACTGACCAACTTCTCCTTCAGGTAGTCAAAAGCATTCTGGCACTACTCGCTCCATAGGAACACCTGGTTCTTCCTAGTCAAAGCTGTCAATGGAGTAGCAACTCGAGAGAAGTCCGAAACGAACCTCCGATAGTAACCTTCTAACCCCAGCAAACTACAAACTTCTGCCATGATCTTGGGTTCTTTCCAAGATACAACTTCCTTCACCTTCAACGGGTCCACTGACACTCCATGCTGAGACACCACATGCCCAAGGAAGTGTACTTGTTGCGTTAAGAACTTACAGTTCGACAATTTCCTGCAAAGATGGTAGTGTCGAAGGACATCTAAGACTACCCTGAGATGCTCAACGTGCTTCTCCTCTGATCGTGAGTAGATCCAGATGTCATCGATAAACATGATGATGAACCTGTCTAGAAACTCTTGGAAGACAAAGTTCATAAGTCCCATGAACAGAGCTGGTGAATTCGTAACTCCAAACAACATTACTACAAACTCGAAGTGCCCATACCAGCCCCTAAAAGCCATTTTCGAGATGTCACTGTCCTTTACCCTCAGCTGATGATATACAAGTCGTAGATCAATCATAGAAAACCACCCTTCTTCCATCAGTTGGTCAAAGAGATCATCTATCCTTGGAAGGGGGTAAAAGTTCTTGACCGTTACCTAGTTCCACCTTCGGTAGTCTATGCATAGCCTGAGACCACAATCTGACTTCTTCATGAACAAAACTAGAGCACCCCATGGTGATACACTAGGTTGAACAAAACCCTTCTCCATCAGATCGTCAATCTGAATCCGCAACTCCCGCAACTACGAAGGTGTCATCCGATAAAGGGCCATCGAAATCGAACGGGCACCAGGCTGTAAGTCCATATCAAACTCAATGTCACGTTGGGGGGGTAGAGTCACAACCTCCTCAGGAAAAGCATCAAGGAACTCCCCAACAACCTTCGGTACATCCATCATCTCTATATCAGCTGCAACCACTGATAACCCGCCTAACAATGAAAAAGGAGGCTCCACACGCTGAATTCCCACCTAACATCTCCTCTCACCAAAAAAAGTTACATGTTTCCCATCCACGTCAGAGAACACGATCCTTCTTCAGAAGAAGCCGATAACGACACTAACGGAAAACAACCAATCGATGCCTAGGATGAAATCGTATGGCTACATATGTAATAGAAGAAGGTCCCCACTAGATCGATGTGATCCCAACGTCAGCCCACATCCCCATAAAACACAAGATACGCTGGTCTGTCCTCTAACTGGTGTAATCAGGTCCAGTGGTATGGAAATTATCTCTACGTCTAGTCCCAAAGCATGGGCTAGACCAGGTAAAAAAATGGAGTGCGAAGCTCCTGAATTGAACAAGGCAGAAAAGAAAGTTCTGAACATCAAATCGTACCTTGCACCACCTTTGTTCCTACCGAAGTTGTCAACTCTACTTAGTTCAATTGTCCACGCCCAGCTCCTCTGCCTCTCTGATGTCATCCACCCCCCCGACCACGCCTTGGTCAAGGTTCCTAAGGAGCACCCTGAGGTCATACTCTTCCCGCAAAGTCTACCCTCAGAGGAGCATGGTCCTGCTACTACTGGAAGGGTCTCACCGGCAACTGGTGCTACTGAGGTGGGTGCTGAACCTTCCCACCTCCACCGTACTGAGCTCGGGTCGGGCATTGACTCTGAACGTGCTCGAAACCTCCACAAGAAAAAAACTTCAGTCCTGGGATCGTGCAATAAAGATGAGGACCTGAATATCTGAACTAGAAATTTTGGGGCCTGCTCCCCACTAACCTGAACCTGGAAGGTCCCGTCGTAGGAGACCTGCTGCTGAGTGCCTTCCCCTTCGAAGAACCAGGCTGGATCCCCTCTCGTGGTGCACCTCCCAGCGATTTCATCCTCTCTACAACCTATTCCTTCTTCTGTACTGCCATGTACATCGGAAGGGTGAAGGGGGTGACAACATACTGGAGTGAAGGACGAAGCGCCTCCTCCAAACATCTCGACTGAGACTCCTCCTCTGAAAAGAGATATAGAGAAAAGCGTAAGAGATCTTTGAACTTGATCCCCAACTCTCATACTTACATACTTCCCTGCTTGAGGGAGAGTAACTCCTACCACTTATCCGACTTGATCATGGAAGAAAGGAATTCCTCTCAGAATTCCTTCTCAAAGTCAGCCCATGGAACCTCCGCCTCTATCCTCTCTCCGAGGTAGAGCGTCCACCACTGTCACGGTGCATCTCTCAGCTGGCTGACTGCTAGGGGAACCCAGTACTCCCTCGGAGCATGAATCAAAGTAAAAGAAATCCCTAGCTCCTCAATCCACCCCTCTATATCCATATCTGAAGTACTACCCTCGTACATCTTGAGGGTCTATTGTTGGAAAGAACGGAGAGTCCTCTTCCACTGGACATCTTCCTCCGCTCGATCAATCCTCAACTAATCGACCGCCTGAATCTACTGGGCCTCGGCCGTCTGAGCCACCCGGGGTCAATGTCCAGGTGCCATAGCTGTACGGTAAACATAGATCACCTGATCCCAAGTAGTAAGCGAATTTTCTCATGGTTTCATTTTTTCATTTTATTTCAATTTCTTTCCCAAAACACCCAAATCAAGTAAAACAAAATCATGATAATGCATGTACCTTCCCTAGGGTCTCTACCTTGTAATCAATGTAGTCTCACTTGGTCGTTCGGTAGGCTCAGATTCCTTGCATCGGATCACAGGGGGCCCTAAAATCCTGTGTACTAGCCGGACTTCTCTAGCCTATGTCACGCACCAAGATTAACCAACACTGTTTCCCTACCATCCCATGAAATCCTCACTATGCCTAACTCTAGAATCCATCCTATCTCTCAACCATCACCTCTAATACCATTCTGTCACGACCCCCTCCCACCAAAGATGCCCCTCCTGAGCTGGCAATGGTGAAAGGAGATTATGACCCCCGAGTCCCGCCTCCAGTAGGCCCCGGGGTGGCGACTAGCACAAAGGGTATGAGCTTTCACAAATATGGGAGGCATTACCCTTTTTAATATTTAAGATCGAGAAATAGGACAAGTCAACCACCAAAAAGGAAAAGAACAAGTGTATAGAAATAAACCCAAACCAATCCCACATGCATGTCCAAGTAGTTCTGAAACAAGGCACAAGTACAAGAATGATCAAAAAGTACAATACCAAAAGAAATAAGAGTACAACAACTGCAAAAACTCCAACTGTCCTGACTAGTAGGGTCCCGCACGGCCCTACTAGTCCTCCTGGAAACCTGAAAGTAAACGTAGGGTTAGCATACAAGTATACTCAGTAGGGAAACATAAATCTCTTGTGCACAGGCGGGGAGACATCCTAATGTCCCGTGAGAACAACAGAAGAAACCTAGCAAGGAAATATATCCACCCAACCTGACCAGCCACACTCACCAATAACACAATCGCATCAGGTAGTAGTATATAAGAACAAGAGTATTGGGTACCCCGCATCATTTCCCATTAGTTAGTTTCTCTTCCTAATGGAGAACGTCCTGACGCTACCACACTCTTCCTACCCGCACATACCTGGGCCTTACAAACCACACATCCCTCCAGCACACACCTGGGCCTCACAACCACGTATCTCACGTGCACACACCTGGGAATCACAACCACGTATCCCGCCCGCACACACCTGGGCCTCACAACCACGTATCTCACGTGCACACACCTGGGAATCACAACCACGTATCCCGCCCGCACACACCTAGTCCTCAAAACCACGTATCCCGTCCGCACACACCTGGGCCTCACAACCACGTATCCCGCCTACACACACATGGGCCTCATCCCGAAGATTCTTGGGAAACAGTAAAATCTGCCTGAAGAGTCTTGGGCTAAAACCACCCCAATCGAAACCTACATGAAGGGTCTTAGGTGTAAGGTCGCCTCAAGCCATCATAGCCTAGGGAAGAAGGAGCATGAAAGAGCTAATAACTAAGGGGAAAACACCCTCTCCCATGAAATGGGAGTGTTCGGCACTAAGTACTCAACATGGTTGGGGTGCGATAAAACACAAAAGATACAGATACATATATGTATACAAAACACACAACCCAACCTATGGATTCTAAACAGAGAAATTGAGCACGTTCCTCGGAACTGCTACTATGAAGCATGCATACAACAAACAACACCAACCCCATTTCGGTTTTCACGTTTCAGTAGAATTAGTTTATTAGTTCCTTAACTACTAGGAAAATATCCACAACCTATCACATCAATCATTCGTAAAGAATATCCCTACCATCCACAAATCATGTTAGGAAAAAACAAGCAACACAAAAAGTTACTTCTTATTAACTGACCAACCCATTGATTATTATTCCGGTTTCATTTCCATGCCCCACCATTCATTAACTCTTCCACTTTTTATTTATTATTGAAAACCCATAGTTCTTTCACATTCAAGCCCATCCCGGTATCCCCCCTGCCAACCACCATAACCACAATCACACCAAAAATCGTACATCATTATCCCATTAACACCATTTATCGTAGCCCCACTACCTGTATCCAACTTAGTATTCACACCAACCCATAACAAAGCCAACTATAGCCTCGCTTCTCACCCGATCCACAACAACCAACAAAACACCCCCTTCACATGCCACGTATCCAAGCCAACACCCACATGTTCATTATTCCATTTTGTTCAACTGGGGTGATCACACAAGGGTTCTAGATTTTATATTATCCAACATTACATGATTAACAAAATTTTTACATTCAACGAAGTTTCCATCCACAAAAACAGTCTAGAGAAATAGGGAAATATTTAATTGTGCAAGAAAAGGCCCCCAACGACCATGATTTTCAGTAGGCATAAACCTATTCAATTCACAACATAATATTACATGATATAAAGATAAACATAACAACTTCCCCATCCTCGTTCTTTAACCAGTTATTATCTTCATTTATTGTTTCAACCATTTCTCATGAAAACAAGAGGATACCCACCCCACATGATGCACAATTTAGAGAGATGAAGGTAAGATCCCTACCTCAACAGGTTCTGATCACAAATCTCCCCCGGATCAACTTTAGAAGACGTCCGTCGACGTTCGTCACTTCTGTCGAGTCCCGAAAAAACATCTTCAGGTGGAATTTGGAAAGTAAAGGCTGAAGGAAAGACAACGAATCCAAGCTCAGAAGTTCCACGTCATCGTTATGATCCCGTGGCCACAGACGGATCGTAAATCAGAGCTCGGACGAAGATGTTATGGAAGAAAAGGAGCTTTCGAGTCTCTTGGGAGAACTTTGCTCAGAGGAATGGGGAGGAGAGGGGTGAGTTGAAAAGGAGGAGGGGACCCCACCTATTATAGGTGATAAAAACAAAAGTACACGGCCTGTACTTTATGGTGCACAGTGTGTACTCAGCCATTTCACACGGTCACCACGCAGCTTCCAACACGGACTTCAACGCGGAACATGGACATTCACTGGTCAACACATGGTTTGAAGGTAACAAATATGCGGGGACGGACTATACGTTGTGTAGTATTGGCTACATGGTATGTACTCATTTATTTAACACGGCAAGGACACGACTCCAACACAGCACATGTCCGTTGACTGGTCAACACACGGTTCGAGGGTAACGCATACGCGGGGAGGGACTACACGGCATGTAGTTTGGGGTACATGGCGTGTACCCATTTATTTCACATGGCAAGGACGCGGCCTTAAACACAGGGTATACCCGGCGATGGGGTACACGACGTGCAGTTTCAAAATTCCAAAAATTGTGGGAGAAGTCTATTTTACCCTCCAGAACACTTCCTGGCCCTTTTTTGACAAAGGAATGGGCTAAAGTGGTCTGGGCCATTACACTTGTGAAAATCATGTTTTAATTTTTATATTCTAATGTAATATGGGAATCATATGTAGTATTACATTATTACTAGACTATTCTATCATTCAGGATGTGATTCCATGTATCTTTTCGCAATTTAATAAAGTCGAAACTGGATATGAGTTACTGGATTTCGGGTTTCTATAGTTTGTATCATATGATGTTAAGTATAAAAATTGGGAACTAGATTAAAAGATAAATATATTAGGGAACATAATCGTATGATTTACATTAATGATAAATATAAAATAACATCCAAATTATTTGTTAAGGAATAGATTATGTGTTATTTCCAAAAATACACCCCTTTCAAATTTCCATATGTTGATGTGGTTCAAGAATATTTGTATCTAGGGGTAATAAATAAAACAATGGTGCATTTTTTGAGACTCGATTGTCACCATGTGCATGAAAATGGGCCTTACAACACACCTAGTTTGACACTCTTTAGTGATATAATTTAAATAATTCCAAAATTTTATTGGGAACCATTATAAAAGATTTTAATAGATGATAAAATTAATGACCTAGATTAAACATGGGGTTTTGTATATTAAAATACAAGTGTTATGTTTTTGAAAACTGATAAATGATTTTATGGTTTTCCCAATATGACTATTGTTGCTTACACTATGATTTTTGGTTATAGTTAACAATTAGAGCTAAAGGAACTGTGTTAATATTGAATATAAATGAAAATGTAGAGACTATTTGAAAAAAATGGGGTGATCACTGAAGTGAAAGATATTATTAATATTACAATAAATTATACTAAAATATGATTAGCATCATATACCCAAACCACCTCTTAGAATCAAAAAATATAATAAAGTTTGAGTTCACTAAGAGCCCATGTGGTGGAGATCATAGAGGAAACAAGGAATGGTTACTAATATATTTGAAAAGTGAAATGATAAACCATGGAAATTATCTCAATGTGAGGGTAAAATGTATTATGTTTGGAATAAAATGTCATATGTCATTGAATTTTTGGGGAAAATTAAGAGTACAATGTAAGAACAAAAATTAATCTTATAGATGCATTGATACGTTTTGGTGTTAAATATGGGGAACCGAGGAATTATCCATGTGAGGGCCCTCTTCCAATGGATTTCTATTAGAAGAAGTAATTACCTATGGAAATATAAAATGGTTTGTGTATATATTGGGATTCTAGAATTATATTTTAGAGTTATTTTTACCAATGTTACATTGGTTATAATCATCACAAAACATATAAAGATTATGTTAATTTGGGAAGAATATAATTATTCATTAAAATTATATTTATAGATACCATCATGAGTTTATGAGTTTAAGATTAATAATATGTTCAAACTATTGAAACCCCCATTTTTAGTTATATGTGATGTGAGTCTACAAAAATTAATGATATTTAGGGTGACATTTATGGCTCTACAACCCATTGTTTTTTAATATTTATTTTGTAAAATGTTATTTAATGAAGAATACCTTTACTATTTTTGGAATAACATTAAGGGTATTGGTAACCATTATGGTTTACCATATTTTTTTATGTTGAAGTAATTATGTGTTATTATTAATTGTTAATGCTATTGGTATTATTATTATATTATTTTAGGAAAAGGACAACCCACAAACTAGGTGACAACCTATCGCATTCGGAAAGGTCATTGGACTGGAACCCACTACCAATGGGTGACAAATGATCTATGACTACCACATGACTATGTGATATTATGGTTAATATTTAATTTTCATCAATTAATTTATTTGATGAATACATATTTAGGATGAACCATTGGCGCCACTTTCATAGTTTAGAGATTAATGTATTATATTGGATAACTAGTGCTAGCCATATTAGTTTGGGAAAATAGTGAAAGAATGATATAAATACTTATCTCAATTTTTTGGATTGTATGATCCATTAAATGTGACCTGTAGTTGTTCCAGAAAAAATAAATTTTTATACTCTTTTATAACAGTAAGATATAAACTAAAAATTTATCAAGGAATAATTAAAAAAATAAATTGTTCTTATGAAAAATAAAGATATCAAGTATATATTTTTACTTATTTACATAGAATGTAAAATAAACAAAAATTGAAACATATCTTGAATTAATAATGTTATCCAATTAATATCATATATGATGAATCAAATGGTATTTTAAATCATCACTTATTTATGTTTTTTAAGTACTTATCATTCTATTGTTCATTCACTTTATTTTGATCAATGACTTATATCACTCTCTATAATTATTTACACATTTCTTCAATGTTTATATCTTCAATTTCCACCAATATTATCCAACAATGAATCCAAGTTATGTGTTATTCTATATAAAATTCATATTCCTATTTCAATACTTTCAATATGAGGTTCTATTAACCCTTTTACGATGCTGATTTTGAAGAATAAATTTTCCAAATTTCAAACCAATTATTACCATAATCATGTTTAAATTGAGAGGAAACAATTTATTAAATGTTGGAATAATTTTAAACTATATGATTTTAAAAGAGTAAAATATTATTCTATAGTGTATATGACATTATTCAATTAGAATTTATGAGAATGTAACACTTCGAGACTATGATATATTTTGTTTTAAATAAATTTGATCTTTATGATAGCTTGAAGAACATATATCCCAGAGTCTAAATAAATCACTATATAGTATAAAATTATATTATAGTTGTTAAACTATTATTTTTTAATATTAACAACTAAATTATGAAAAATATGGATATCTATTTATTAATAATAAAATTATAACAGATTAAAATGAAAAAAAAATCGAACAAAATGTATTTCTCTAAAAGGTGGTATAGTCGTATATTGCACAGACAATTTAAATTTATGTTTTACAAAATATATAAATTTAAATTAATAAAAAAATTATTTTTAAATTATCATATAAAAATTATCTCATGGTGAATTATTGGGATTATTCTGAAATATTTCATTTTTTCAATAAATAGTGAAAATACTTAATTTTATTAAAAAATGATTTTTAAAAATAATTTAGAAGTTATAATTGTATAATAAATTGTTTTTAAACTAAAATAAATAAATTATATTAACATTTAAATAATTTAGTTCATTCAAATAAATTTATTTATAAATTTTGATATTAAAACATTATATACATAGAAGAATATTCGCTTTGGAAACTCAATTCTCATCACGTATATAGTTATAATTTTAAATTGGATTCTTCCAATTATGTGAATTATATTTTGAAAATGGAATCCATATTTGGATTCATCATAGTTTATATTATATAAAAAGTTTAACTTATGATTTTACCATTATGAACAATAAATGATGTAAAAATTAATTATAACAGAAAAAGGTAAATAATGATTTATAGAGGAGTTTATCTAAACAGATAAGGGTTAAAATGACCTTCCAATGTGATTAACACCAATTTAATGGATCTATTTATACCCTATATCCTATAAGAGTATATAATTATCAATTTTTAGGTTTTTTCACGACAAAATTGTGGTTTTAATTGATTAATATCAAAAATTCAATGTGTATCCTCTCCACCAATAATAAATGGCCACCCATATGCACCACTCTTCCCACATCCAAAATAAATTTATTTTATAAAATACCTAACAAAAAAAATCATTAATTTCCTCCAAAAAACCTAAAATCATTGGTTTTGTATTTAATCTAACCTAAGATTGATTTTTTTGTGTAATCTTAATGAAATTTTTTAATGAAGAGTAAATTTTTTTAAACAAGTGTTCATTTATTTTTTATCCCACCCATTACAATATAATTAAAGAGTGAATATATAATATAATAATTATATAAATTATATATAAATTTTATTATGTTATTTTAATAACATATATCCATATCATCTTCTGTCAAATGTTAATTGATGTCGTCGATCTTGTGTATGATGGTCTACCACCTCGAGAACCGATGTAATTCATTTTCCATCACCACCATTCAAATAGGGATGTAATTTTGGATTGAACACATGTAAATTATATTTATGTTAAAATTATACTTATTTAATTTTAATCTAACATATATCATATTACATTAAATAACGTTAAAATATTATAATGTCGCTTGTGTGTACAGAGGACTACCGCCTCAAGAAGTGATGTGATTCATTTTTCACATTTGATTGAAATGAAAATTAATGATGATAAATTTAATGAATATATGTTATATATATTTATATGATATTATGTATATTATTTTAATTATTATATCTCAAAATGACTTACCCTTTCACCCGTTAAGGAAATGATAATGTTGATCATGAGTATGTATGACCTACCATCTCCACGGTTCAATGTAATCCATTTTCCATGTTCCAATTTAAATAATGAATATATATTTATATATATATTAAAAAATTATATTTATAACATTAATATCATTTTTATATGATTAAACTATCTATTATGTGAATGAAATGGTACTTCTATGATAATACACACATGAAATAATGAGGCAATTAACACCAAAAACAATGAAAATAAATTAATAATATCAATGGATGGGTGATATGATGTTATAATCAGATCATATATGACTTTATAAATATGAATATGGTTCTAGTATAAATAAATAAAATTAATAGAAACATTATACATGATGTTAATTCACGTCCAACCAAAAAGAATCATGATCTCATGCATTTTGACTCAATTTCCATTCATTAAGGAATATTGTAAGGTTATACACCTAATTTGATTCATATGTTGTACTTGTTGGCCCTTTGAAAAGTAATATAATTATTGATTATCAATTAGTTTTATTTTATGTTTTAATTGGAATTATTTTATCCAACGGTAATTTAGTTGAAAATTCCCAAGTGGTAAACAATTTCATAACCTAGTTTCATTTCATTAGGTAATATAAAATATTCATTTTCTTTGAAATTATAAGATAATCTGTGTAATGAAATTTGACTATATTTTGTTTTCTTTTCACTTGTATTAATTTTTATTAATATTTGATATAGATAATTGATTAACTGATTCTCAGTTTAATTTTATGATCATTGTAATAGATTTTGTCGTTATTTCTATTTCGTTAGGATAAATTGGTTAATATGGACCTATTAAATTTTTGGTGGTGTATATACTACTCATTTGATTTATTGTACATGAATACCTATGTATCCATTATGTTTTATCTTTAAATTCATATTTATAAATACTCAATGCATTATGGAAATGAATATTTCCAAAACTGTATACCATTATTAAATTCGTTTTTTACTTTAGAAGTTATTTGATTAATTGGGAATTATTGATAAATTCATGTTCCTTAAAAAATGAAAATATTTAATGATATAGAACATTTTCAATGAATAAATTGATTATTTTATATATGAGTAATTTTTTGGGACATATTGTGATGGGTGAGTCTCAGAATTATATAACCCCTTAATGCATCAAAAGTATCATAAGTCGAATTAGTAAACTATATGTAAATTGGGGGTTTTTCATAGTTTGAAATGGTATTGTGAAATGTATTCAGATTAGTGGTATCATTATTCTCGATATTATTATGTGTAATAATTAAGCATTTCCTTCATTAATAATTCAGTTATTATTGTCCATGATAGTTTCCCAATGATACTCTATGTAGATGTATTTTTTACTAGTTATTGATTAAATAGCTAGTGTTTTTAGTTATTTACCTTACTATATATGCTATTCCATTTCTATTCAAGGTTTCCAAGTTATTTAAATGTAATAAGCATATAGTTATTTTACTTTGTAAATGATAATTCCTTTTCAATGCATGGAAGTGAAGTTATTTAAAATGTATTTGTGTTAAATTATCTACCATTCTATATTGTTTATTCTATATCTATCCCCAACTGTCAAGTTATTTATATGAGATGTGTTTTCTATTATTTATAATTCAATATGGATCATTCCATATCAAACCATGATAGTAAATTTATTGTTAAATGGAATGAATGATTAGATATTTACCATTCCTTATTGATTATTCCAAAATGATTATTCTTTATTTAATCACGATTTACATAAGTCTTATGAAGGATTTGAGATCATAGAAATTTTTATTTCTATCATAGGAATTCAAGAATTGTAATATGAATAATATATAATGATATCCTGGAGGTAAAAATTATATTCATGAAAAGATAATTCTGTACTTTTGTATAATCAAATTTTGTATGAGAGTCATATCTTGTTTAACAATATTACTAAACTGTTCTATCATCAGAGATGTGGTTCCTTATATATTATTCCAATTTATAAATGTTGACACCAGCGCTGGGTTATTGGGTTTGGGGTTTCACATGTTTTTATCATAGTAATTTATATAGAAACCATGAGAACTATATTTAGAAAAATATAGTATAGGGAATATAACATTATGATTATCTTTCAGGACATGTATATAATAACATTATAATGTTTTATTAAGTAATATATTATATGGTTTTCCCTGAACTACACACATTTCATGTTACTAGTAGTGAAATTGGTTGTCACATAAATGTATCTAAGGGTAATAAATCCAAAAGGGTGCATTGATAATGACCTAGTCGCCACATAGTGCATGAAAATGGGCCATACTTCACACCTAGTTTGAAACTCGCAAGTGATACTATTTAGATAATTCACATGTTCACTACAAACCATCATGATGGACATTAAATGGTATTTAAAATGAATATGTGACGAAACAATTGAGGTTTATTTTATTGAAAATAATGATTTATGATTCATAAAATCTATAAATGATTATATGGATTTCCCATTATGATTATTATTTCCCACAATCTATTTTTTGGTTTTAGTCAATGGATAGACGCGCAAGAACTTTTTTAACATTGAATATGAATGATAACATGGTTACTATGTGAATAAATTGTATGATGAATAAAGGAAAAAATATCATGATTATACCTAATAATTTATCATGAAATATGATTAACAACATATACCTTAACCCACTCTCAGACTCAACATAGAAGAGAGTGTTGGAGTTTTCTTAGAGCTTGGGTGGTGGATACCATGGAGGATGAAATTATTCCTTTCTGACATGTTAGAAATATATAATTAGATACCCAAGAAAGTGTCTTAATAGAATAGTAAAATGTTTTATGTTTTTAAAACAATGTCACAATGTAATGAATTATAGATAAAAAATGAATAGTGTGATGGAAGGAATCAAATTTCATCGTAGTGGTCTATCCATAGTTTATGGTCTTATATTTTGGGATCCTATTAATTATCAATTCTGATACCCTATTGTAGTGGTTAAATCCTATAAAAATGTAAGTAAATATATAAAATTGATAAAATTTATGTATTTTTTATAATTCCAGAATTGTACCCAAAAGATCTAGTATCAAATAAAAAAACAAAAAAAAACAACAGTTACTAGGGATTTTTACAAAGATGAGTTTGCATTAAACCACACATGTAAGTATCCAAAATGGGATTATAATAATCAGGTTCTATAAAGGACCACATCATGTTCGCCTCTGTGTCCTCTAGCTTTGATAGGGTGTCGGCCAGTAAATTTTCTTCTCAATATCCATGGGAGATAACCAAATTGAGCTATGTAACCTTACCAAGGATGTCAATCCAACAAGGTATAATTTTATAAGGAACAATCCTTGTTATTTTTTTCAAAGCATAGATAGAAACTAAAGAGTAATAATTAATTAATAAGGATTTCCACATATATTTGATGGCATAAAAGACTGCATATGTAATAACCTATAATTATGATTCATAGCCCACTAAAATTCTAGTGTAAAGATATAATAATACCTTCAAAATAATCGTAATATTTTTTGGAACAGACCTATATAAAATGATGATCGAAGAATTCCAGAAGTTTCAGAAACTATGTTTACATTTATCCATTAGTTGGTTGGTTGAACATATCATATGTATTTCAGGACATTGGGTTCTCTCTGCCCACTTGTGACTTCTCTAAGCATAAGAGTGTTTAGAATGTTAAAGCTATTAAAATTCCTCAGGTTGGAACCACCGATTCGGTGTCAGACTCTATGTGATTTACATGAATTCCCATATTAGCGGAGGGTTTCTGATCCTCATACCACAAGGAATTTTATGCATTTTAGACTGTTGAAAAAATATCTGAAACTACTTCTAGCAAGTTGTTTTAAACCATCACAGTAATTGTGATCTAACCCCTGGGATCATGTTCTTATATATGTGTGTAAAAATCCATTCCAAACATATAACCATTACATTCCTAGAATATTTGGTAAAAACCACATTTCAAGAATAAGTGTTGGATATCCTCTTCAGCCATTATGCATAGGTGGCAGGACGAGAAAATATGTTGTCCAATCCTTCTAATTTTATCATGTGAAGGAAGCTTATTTCTCCATAACCTATAAATAATAAAAAATATTGATATTTAGATAAATGGTGACTTCAATTTCAATATAAATTATAGTGGCCTATTGGGGCCCCTACATTCCATTTTTTAATACTCCTTGATAGTAAATTTCTCAGTCCTGTTATGCATCCATATGAGAGAATCCCCATCCTTAATGAAATAATTTTGAATATTCAAACAAGTTTTATTTTAAAGTAATTATGGGTTATTTCTCTTTTTGAATGTTATATGAATTTGTTAATATGGTTTTACAAATAATACAACCTGCATACCAGGTGAAAACCTATTTCATTAAGCAAGGACGTAGTGCTTAAGACCACAACTAAAGGGAAAAAAGGATTATATTCCTACCAAAATCCATTGTGATGTTCTTATTAATATTAAACTTCTCATACTTAAATTATTTTTCAAATAAATTGTAATTATGAACCATTGGTGAAACTGTGATGGATTAGAGATTAATTTACTATATTGGGTAACTTTTTCTGACCATATAGGCTTGAGAAAATAGATAATGAAATACAGAAACACTTTTTTATCTTTTATGAGTATTATGATACTTTAAATGTGAATTTTATTTCATCATGAATAAAAAATTAATATATAGATACTCAATTCCTAGAGTAAGTGATGAATGTAAAATTTATTGATGAATAGCCCAGTTATTGTGCTTATGAAATAGAAAATATCAAGTAACTATATTTACTTATGATCTTAGATAGTAAAATGATTCCCTATATTTTGGAAAATGATCTCAAAACCAAAATGTTATCTTATTAACACCATATATGATTAATTAAATGGACTTTTAAATCATCAATGATTTATGGTTTTGATGTCCTTAATATTCCATTGATAATTAACATTCTTGTGATCAATGCCCTCTATCACTCTATAAATTTATATTGTCCTTTCTTCCATGTTCATATCATCTATTTTGGCCAATTCCCTCTTACTAGGAACCTAGATATGTTTTATTCAAGGAGACCTTCATAATTTTATTTATATCTTATCAAGAGGATGATTTATTAACCCTTTATGATGTTGGTTTTTCGATAATGGAATTTCTAAATATCAAACCGGTGATTACCAGACAAGGTATAAATTGTGAGGATGAAATTTTTTTAATGTGGGATGAATGTCACATTAGGAAATTATAAACGGGGAATATCATGTTCAATTGTTTATATGATGTGAAACACAAAAATTTTACAAGAATGTAACACTATAAGTCTTAATGATAAATTTATTTTTAAATAAATTCAAACTTTTTTATTTCTTTTGGAAAACAAAAGCATGAGTCTAAATGAACCATAATATCATATACCTTTTTAAAAAAATATATTAAATTGATGGATATGAATATTAATGTCTAATATGAAAAAATTATGGTCATCTATTGATTAGAAATAAAATTTTAATCGACAAAAAAGTAAATGTTTTCTGGATAAAATAATTTTCTAAAATGCGATTTAGTTGCGATTTGCATAAATAATTTAAAAATTATTTATATCATTATTTATGATGAAAACATAATGGAACCCGGTATGATTGATAGTGGGGGATTTGAATATTTTACCATAATCCATGTTAGGTTCACCATTTTGTTTCGTGTTTATTTGTGATGGGTCTATTTCCAACGGTGTTTGTTCATGGAACAAGAAACACCAAAGGGATATTAAATATGCGATGACTCATAGACCATTATTTCTAGAGGAAGTCTCTCATAGTATAAATTGGAAAAAATAAATTAATAAATCACATTGGTTGATAGGACATGAGGATGGGATCATCACACCATTTTTTTGGGAATTATTTCCATTTCTAACAATATCTTCTATATTTGATTTAAAACATTTTCATGATTCCTCTATTCATTACCATGTATGAATAACTTCACCCTTGAATTAAATATCAATGGTTATCAAGACTTTATTCAAAATAATCTATATGTATATGAGGTTCTCAATCAATGGAGGGGTCTTTATGTATCTGAGGTTTCCCATCCATTGTACTTTTTGATATGTAGAGCAGAGTTGCTTGTGTCATTTATTATTACTATTTCTAGTTATAAGATACATAATGAGGTAATTTGGAATTTACTATCAATTTGTAAGTTAGTAAATGGTCTGATGGTGAGATGAGAACCATAATAAGGGCATCATATATATCCTTAAAAAAAATTGAACCCACTTACCTCGATTCTACATAACAGGACATGATAATCATTTTAAGGTCATGTCACAAGGACGAAAATATGAATTTTAACATCATCTTACAAGGGTAGATGGAAGGTTCATTGCCATATATCATGTGGGACTATACCGAAGCAGCCTAATGGTCATGGAAAAGAGGTGGCCTATTTTGGGATGATACCTTGTGAGGATGCCTGTTTTCGGCATAAAGGTTGGAAGAGTATTAGGACATTTAGTAGAGGGGATATGGTGGGACCAAACACTAATTTAGAGTAATGAAATGATATTAAGAAATAGTAGTACCCAAAGATACCCCATTCTATATAGAGTTCTACTATACAAAATTGGGTTCTCTCGACATAGCGATTTTTTTGTGGGTGTGAGTTCATGACGCATAATGCCTCAATACATGGGCTTGGATGACTCCCTTGTAGAACTTTTCTATATGGGGAGGTGATCCCTATACATACACTTTTGTTATGTTGTGTGATGGATAACAAATACGCCATCTAATTATTCATTATAGAATGGTGTATGCAATGGATTTTTAGGTATGTGTATGGTCAAATGAATTTCCTTTCTTCTTTAGTGTTATGAATTAAATATACCAACATGAAATTGATGGATCTCAAACCATTCCCCAGTTTTTCATTCATGGTCACCCTAGCTCCCTCATGGGAACTTTAAGGTGGAATGGAGGTAATTAACTAGAGGGATAGATGGTCTCCCATGACAGGGAACATGTTTTCAAGGGAAGGAAAGAACCATCCATGCCCATACATGACTATTCATTTGAGTGGGATGGAAATCACTATCCACAACCATAGATAATATTTTGATTATAGGGGAGAGAAACCACAATCGATACCCAAAATCCAAGCCACGTCCCTCAAATAATCATTGTTCTTATAACTCCATGAGAAGCAGTTGTCTTCATAGTGAGGTCACTATATAGAACAGAGCTATCCATTACAACTTCACTATCTTTAACATTTTTTTCCAACTCTACTTTAGGATCATTTTACCTTTAAAAAATTCCTGAAAATATTTTCACAATCCATGTTGTGTTTTTAGGACCCAAAAAATTCCCCCCATAAGAATATTTCTTCTATGAGGATGAAAAGGAGGTGATTACGTTGATAAAGGTAGTCCTATTTGAACTGATTTATAGAACAATAGTCAACCTATAATAGGGACCATGCATATAAAAGGGCCTAAGGCTCCTAATTGTTTACTGAGACTATTTCTGAACTGATACTTTACAAACCACATCAAACTTTATAATACAACATAACATTTCTCTTTTAGGGAATTTTGTTTTGAAAACTCAAATGTAATCACCAATGAACTGTATATACACTCTCCAAAATTGTGATGTGGTCATCCACATGGATGATTGATTCTTCACGGACCAACCAAAATCCTCACATTAAGAGGCTTTGCTGCCTGATACTTCATAGAATAATTATTCATAGTCCAATTATTTGAGGGAAGTGTATCAAAATATGTGAATATGGATACATTTATTTTATATGATGATTAAAAATTTTCTTCATGTTTCTTGGTTAAGAAAACATAATGGATGGACCTTTCTCAATATCATTATTCTATTGATACTCTTTCAACTTCAATTGCGAGGAGGAACACCCTGATAAATTCTATTAATTGGAATTCCAAAACCAATGTCAACCCACTCTTTCGATCTATGGTAGGACTTATAAGTATAGGACAATGGGGATATCTGATTTCAATTATGATCCCTCTATATGGATTAGGGCTTCCGCAAGATGATTCAACCCCCAAAATACACCGTGTAAATCAAGAGAACACCTAGATATTCAAGAATTATAACATTATATGAGAAAACATCTCTTTAATAGGGTCATTCATTCATAAACTCTTTTCAAACATGTTTATTTTTTATTATAGTCCTTTTTGGTTGGAGGAACCCATGTGAGTACCAGAACCATATGAAAATTCATGTCAAAGAATCCATATAAGGGATATAAGAAATGAAAAATTAAGGTTTTCGTCCAAATGTGACCTTCTCTTTTGCTCTCATTAAGTCTCTAATGGGGGTAGTTTTTTCGGTTAGACCATATCTATGATGATTTATAGAATGAATTGAATGATTATGGGCTATATGGCCATTCTAGGTTTTGTAGACCTATTCTCATTGCAAACAATCCATTATCCTACATCATATTAGTGGAGGGATTTTAGATACAGATACCAACCATTTAGATCATGGAGAGGTATTAATTAGTCTATGGTATGTACACATGAATTCGGGAGTGTCGGACATGGGTGAAAAGTATGATGATTTATAGCCTCCATCATCGACATGGGATGACACGGAGAGAAACCCATCACTATAAAAGAATCTTATTGACCCTGAAAATGAACATCTAATGAAAAACCATCATCAGAATCAGGATATTCCATTTTATTACTGGATTAAGGTTTTCACCAAGTAGAGCCATCATGAAGCCCAAGCAATAAGGCTATGTAATTTCCTCACCCTTGATACATGAAGGTGTGTTGATTATTATTGGACAAAATTTGATGAGAGTCAGATAACTGAGTGAGGATTGAAGATCGTCTTTGTTATTGACCAATAGTTTCTCTTAGTATCCATTATTATAATCTTTCATTGTGGATGGTTGTTTCTAATGCGTGAATTCGGCACATAGGTCAGAGTAGATATATTTTTCATGGAAACTTTGTTTACCACAAAAGGAATATTAATGTTACCGTCCTAGTGTAGGAATGGAGATACCATATACTAGGACTCATTATATAGGGGATTTCACCATACCAGCTGGGGGTCCCCATTCATGTTATCTGGAGTTAGGCATCATGACACATGGGAAGATACAAATTTATCAACAACTAATAGATCCCAAATACTAGATTCCATCATTATCTGAAATGTATAAGTTGTTTAAGTAGATTATATTAATAGGATGGTGACATGATGGATCTACTCAACTATCATGAATAGTTCACTTATACTTCTTATTCCACCCCTACTGGTACTCTGGTAAATGATGCATCTAGGGACCATACCAGGAAAGTGTATCACATCTCTTTGAGATAGTGCATCACAGTTTCCAGAATTGATGGAATTATTATAAGTGAGGTGTATTAAAACTTTATATTTTCATCTCCATTATATCGTGACAATATTATATGTCCACATTTAATAAATATTGCATTAAAGGGGATACATTTTATGGTGTCTTGACAACTATGGCTAATGGTCCCTCGAGAGGACAAACAATGCTATATTCGTATCCCTCCATCTATAGGTCATCATATGAAACTCACCAGGGATTATGCATATTATATAATTCGACCATATCTAGGAGACCACCTTGAAAATTTTAATATAGTTTTTAATAATTCAACTGATGATCAAGGATAAGGGGGATTAGTGGAAAACAATTGGATATTATATGCATGGGAATCAAACAAGAAGTTCTCTTGTTTCTGAACCACAAGGAGAAATATATAGAGTCTATGGTTCAAAATCACATGCTATTAGTGCTTCTCCTCATGTACAAATACATATCCATCCATCAGGTTCTTATCCATTATCTTGGAGATAATTTCATGATCAAAAGAGTTACATGACCATTAGTTATCTTTGGTTCCTTCTCCATGATTATGCAGTTTCATTTCATGGACATGGTATCAATTCTTCACATGATATTGTCTATCATGTTGATGACCTAAAATGGTGGAATCTACTATTATGAATCTTAACACCTCTATCCATTCACAAAATAACATACATTGATTTAATATATGACTTATTGACATGCTCAAGATTGAATTTAGCGAATGTGACGAGGATATAATTCGTGATTTTGAGGGGGATGATGAGGATGGACCAACTACCAAAACTAGGGTGTTTGAACGCATTTAGGTTGTTATTTCCATACCTTCTAGTGTGTTTCTGACCCTTCACCTCACATTACTCCACTTAGTTGAAAATCTCTCTAGAAGACTATGAAACATCAGTAGTAACGAAAGGCGGTGATAAGTATTTAGTCTTGGATAATAGGAGCTTGTTTCATAACTTTACTAATTCATTATGTATTTTACATCCATTTGAAAATTAATGATCTCAAACATGAATTGGTGCATGTTTAGTGAGTCATCATGAATCAACCACCCAATTTCCTATAACCCATATTTCTTCATAAAAAGATGAAATATCTGCAGTTGTTCCTGATATGGATGGGGAACCCAGACTAACTGAGGACATCATTGTGGGTATGATCCCCAATGGTTAAACCCATAATGATCAAATAACCTATGCCCATTTTGGATGGAATCCGTCATGGTTAAATTTTTGTTGTGAGTGTATTAATCTTGTTATTATAGAGAGTACCGATGTGGACGAGGCAGTGACTTGGGATCAAGGAGAGTTGGACTCAGCCATCTCTACAAGTTCTGTGATTGTAATTCCTATAAGATTAATATCAATGAGGGACCTTCTAGAGTCCATTAATTTGGATAATAATTAATAAATTCTATGGGCATTCCAATAATAATGTGAAGACAAGTTAAAAACTGAGGATGATCCATATGGTTTTCCAATCGTGGAGATCATTGTGGTTTGGGAAGAATACATTTTCAAAAGAGAAGGTATGTTCCCCATCCTTATAGTTATTCAATTATAATTCATATTTTAGTATTAAATTGTTCAATAATATGACTTCATAATTAATGCCACAAGACACTACAGTTGCAAACATTTTTCTAACATCTTAACCCAATGATGCAATAAGGGAGCCAGTGGCTACTGGGCCATCCAATGGTAAATGTGTTAAGTTAGGACCCTCTCTGGTGGAACTATTTCCAAAATACATTTCAGCTTAAGATAGGGATTTTTATAAAGATTAAAAGACTCTATTAAAATCTACGTGTCACTCATCAAGCTTCCTGGAAAGACATCTAGAATATAATTTATATGACCGCTTGAAAAATTTTCCTATGAAACTATTGAAATTATGTCACATGTTTTCATTTCTTAGGTAGGGGTTATTTGATGATCGTGAAACACATGACATGGTAATATGGTGATTCCCTCTTAGGAGAGGATCAATGTTGACTAATATTGTCTCTTGGCCACAAAGTCCATATATCGTATTTCTACCACCACGGGAATCCTTTTACATAAATCCTTTAAGTATTTTAGATTGGATACGATGCAACAAGTTCATGTTATAGAGAAGAGAACCGTTGTGGAGTGTATTTGCGAGGATTTAGAGATACTCGAGATATAATTGGATCACACTATAGTGATAGTTTACAAGTTGAAATTACTAGTGGAAGAGGCTGAGAAGAAAATATTGGATCTTATTGAGAGGGATAATGCATTTTGGGATAAGAGTAACACTAAGACTAGAACATTGTCATATATATGCCACACTCTAGAGGATTCTGATCATTCAATGATTCAATTTTACAAATACCCGTAGCAGGTTTTTTTGACTATAATATTATTCTCATATAGAGAGACTCCAAGATATGGTATTTCACCCTAATATTTTCCAATGATTGTAATTTTTATGGTTTTCAATCATCGTATATTCATTATTCTACCCTTGAAATTTTTCTGGTAGTAATAATGGAGTTTACTTGTTTGATTATTATGATTTCAATGAATTATTAAATATATATTAAATAATAGGTATATGAGAATGATTTAAATTTGGATGTTTAGGGAAATGTAGAACTAGTGGAATGTGTTTTAGGTCGAACACCATTGACTGTAACCTATGGAAGGAATACCTAAATAGTAATGCCTAGACCAGAATTTAAAAAACACATCAAACATATAAATGGGAATTTAAGAACTAATATTTTGGTCAATAAATATTGAGAATGATGTGGGACAATAATGTAAGGAGTGACCACATAAAATTCTTGATAATCAGTTTCCAGTGTGATGTTTTCTTATTTTACAGGGATAGAATAGGTCTCTCTTGAGAACATGTTTTTATTTTTTTGGAATGAATTTTGATGGAGTCTTAAACTGATCCAAAAAATGGAGAATATTATTTAATGTCATTAAAAAATTTTCCACAATAAAAAATATATACTACTTATGGCTAAGGAAATATAATAGATATTAATATTTCTCCAAACCATGATTTGTTGTTTATAGAATGAATGAATTTTAGAATGGAGGAAGAATCTATATTGGAACTAGACATGAATGGGAAAATGATCCAACGCAAATTTGGATTATGTCAAGAAGATTTTAAACATAGTATAGTATATGTTCATGGAACTATAACCTGAAACATGCAGTTTAACATCTTATAGTAATGAAATTCAAGGATAAAATTTATGTTCATTTAGTTGTCACCAATTAGTCAGTGATTCACCATTTCATGGAAATTTGTATAATAATATCCCATCATATTCAAGTGAGAATGGGAAAGGTTATAATATTTAATCAGAGGGATTCAAAATCCATGGAGTGACATGGGACATAAATTTCATTGAGAATTATAGAGGTAAGAGATGTCTCTCAAGAGAAAGAATTTTCCTTTGGTTTATAGAGATTTTAGGGGAGATTTTTGAAACTCCAACAAGGGGGGATCAATTCGTTTTCAAATAAATAAGTCCATAGGATTCTAAAATTATATTATTGAATTTTAATGAAATATTATAGAGATTCAGACTTCTCCAGTCAATGTTTTTTGTTTTTGTAAGGATTGTTCTAAAATATGGAATGTGGTCTTCCAAAAATGGGTATAATTATTTTCCTCACACATGTTTGAGCCATATACAGGAAAGTGGGAATTATATTATGGTTGATCCAAAGACGCAGTGTCTGACCATTGATTTGTATCTAATCAATGCAATAGTCAATCCATTCATAGTAAGAGGGAAATTTCCCACACTGATTGTATTCATTTGTGGGTGGGTGGAATTCATCCTTGATTATAGTCTTTATTGTAGGGTGAGAATTCATAATTGAACATACCATGAAGATCTATCATGTATATATGAGATTATTGTATGTATCTTAGAATTATGGTTAGACCATAATATAAGATCCATGTGTCACCATGTATCACATCAAATTGATAATCAATCAATATAAATTTCTAATGTGAATGTCCCTTACACAAACATGAAATATTGAAACATAAACATTGATTTTGGGGATTATTGGATTAGGAAATATGATATGGGACAAAAAAGTAATAGCCACACATTATGTTCAAAACTAGTTTCTATCTTGATTTTTTTGTCTCTTGTAAGGATATAATATGTCTCTCTAGAGAAAAAATTTTCCTTTGGTTGACTGGCCCATTTTTTGAGTGACTTATAAAAAAAGAGGGAATGGTTTGGGATATATAACATTTTCTAGAACAACGGTTATAATAGGTGGAAGGAATATACTCGTTTATGCAAGAAAAAATCAGACTAAAATTGGAAATGAAGAATGGAGTTTCCTACACTGATCTCAAACATATGTTTAGAAGGAGTTTTTTGTAAACTAATGCTGGACATTGAAAAAGGGTTCGAGCATCACTACATATCCTTTGTGGAAAAGGAATCAAGTCATATATAGTTCACAACCCTAGAATGGTTAATGACCGATGTAAGGGGTTGTGTCCTCTCTAATGAGATTCTTCAAACCTCACATTTATAACATTAGGATCCCATGGTATTACATAGTTCATTGATACAATTTAATATTATATTCCAAGGTTGTTTACCAAGAAATCTAATATCATTATGTATGGAATTTTGACTTGTAGTTTAATGTCATACCATCATGATGATATGGTTCTGGCTAGTTTAATGTCTCTCTGCTAGGACAAAACCTATTCAGTTTAACATCTTGGAGATAGGAAGATAATGTTATGCTATTTAATGTCATATAGTGAGGAAATTGGTTTCACATATTTTATCTTCTACTAACCATGATAAGGGTTGTGTGATTATACTAAATATTTCTTCTGAAACATTGCATTAGTGGGGGTATTGGTAAGTTTTCCAGCTATGTAGATTCGAGAATAAGATCCATTTGAGATGAATTTTTGAATGGAACAAGGTCCCTCTCACTTTGGTTCTATTATTTGAGGATTCTTCCCTAGTATCATCAAATAATTAATGACCAACAACATCGCACCCTCACGGAATGACTAGAGGAAACCTTTTTTGTAAAAGAACATATAATATAATTTTTGTAGGCTTTTTAATGATTAATGGTATGAAATTTATTAAAATCCAGATGCTTCAATTCATCTAACTACTTTTGGGAATACTCATATATGGAAAAATGGTTACAAATGATTATGTGAAGCAAGGGAAATTGAATATTGATGGGCAGGCCACCATCTGTTTCATATATCAATGTGTATGCAGACACCCTTGTTGCGGTGTGGATTATATTTCAGTAATACCACAAGGCATTTAGGTGCCTATCAGACCATGAATTGTTATCATTATTGACCATCTATTGTATACTATTTGATAAAGTAATTTTGAAGGCCTATATCTATCCATTCTATGAGTGATGATAGAGGGATGAATGGTTGGATTTGATAATGTACTCCTGATAGAGAATTTTGAACCTAGACTAATACAAATTGGAGAAATTTTACATCATTATTTTATGAGAGACATCAAATCTAGTAATTATTTTCGCTTTAATAAAGATAAAAATGTTTTTCCTAACTTATTTTAGGGGTATAACTTCGGTCCACTCAGAGAAGAAGCCGGTAGCAGTGAGAATTTATTTTAATGACATGACTATGGTGGGAGGATATGGTCCTATGATTTCTACTCCCCATATGGAAAATGGCTAGGATTATTTGGAAATATGTTGAAATGCTGGGGGTTTGTGAATGAAGTAGGAATGTACTTGGAAAGAAAGGAACTTTTCGGTGAACATTTTATAATCCTCCGCTATATTGAGATAGTATTATCCAATTCTCTAGATTTGATGAGAAGGATTGAACCCCAACTGGTGGGATTCAAAATCTCTAGTCTGCAGTTCATTCATCACAAAAGATGTCTTCTATCAATTAATACACTTGAAAATAACCCCATAATTTCCCATTTTAGGATGTTCCTTTTGATTATTTATCCCATCATATAGAACAAATTTCATTTCTCCACATTGGATTTTCTCTTTCCAAACTCTTTCTGGAATGATTAATCAATTTTGAATGTAGTCCATAATTTATAACATCCACCCATCTGTAGGACAATTTTTTGGGGATGGGACTAACTTCATTGATCTCATCCATGTTGAATCAAAGAAAATGTTAGACCATTCATAAGTCCAATATTGATGACCTTTTTATCCTGTTCTAGATCTATTAGAGACTTGGATTCATTCTATAACGCATCAACATATGAATATTGTGACTGTGGGATTCTAACTATTTTTAGATCGAAGGATAATTTATCTATAAACCCTATGTCATAATCAAGATATGGTATTATATTTACTTTAATGATAGCATAATCACTATATATCTATTGGATGAAAAATTCTAAATCTCCTTTTTTCATTAAGTGATCTACTAAAATCTGAAGTGAAAGCTCCAGCCTTATATTGAAGGCTTCTTATTCCAATAAATTTTTCATGCACCCAACTAACTATAGGAATGAGTAGGGTATGACTATCGTAACCGATGAAATAATAATCACTCTTAACAAAACTTTTTTGATTAAGGGGTTTTCCATACTCTTCCCCATTGGACTTCTGGATGCACCATAAAATTAAATATCCAATGTCTGAGGACCCTCTTGAATAGAAAATATCTCTTCATTAAGAATTTTTGAATCCCATGATTTCATTTTTTCCAAGGGATTTTCTATAATGATATCATAAAATACCAAGCCTTTTATTGATTTTTGTGGAATGAACTGAATTTTCACATAACTACAGGATCACCTCCCACAGTGAAAGAAGCCCAGTCAACAACAAACAAGTTAGAGTGTATTTGAATGTGTTTCTATGAGAGACCAAAAAATCATTATGTTTATGAAGGCAATTCCTCAGTTTTTGGACAACAAATATTAGTGACAAACATCATTTCTTTATATCTTAGTAATGATGCTCAACATAGAGCATGGCTTGACTGAAGTTAATAATTATATTTTCCCACAAAATTATTATTATTTTTATGCAAGGAAGGCACACAAAGTCTAACCACATGCTGTCAAATATAAAATAAGTGGTATTCCTTTGAAACAAGGTATAAACACTAGAAATCTAAAATGATATTATTTGATACAATAAAATTACTATTTACTGTCAAAATTCGAGTAATATATATAACACTTTTTTATTAACCTAGAGTAGGTAAGAAACTTAATTACAATGTGGGATATAAATCACCCAATATAGGCTAAGGTTCAATATATTTCACTTATTATTTATGTTTGGAAGCAATTATATTATAATTATATCCTTTTTTTTCTCTTTGTGAACTTTGATTCTGTTGTGACATATATAAAAGCTGATAAATTTCACTAAGTTAATACCAAAAGCACATTTCAAGGGTTTAATTTCTAGGTTGTGCTGTCATTGGTTGATGAAAAAGGATTTAAGATCCTACAATTGTTAGAACACTATCACAATTTAACCACTATATATAAAACATATCATTCCAAAAATATATCCATGAAGGGTTTAAATATGTGATGAAAGACATGTTAGTATGTAGTGCTGAAATTCATCAATCCAAAAGGAATTTTCCGATAGAATAATACGTCCTAAGTGGACGTAATGGAAGTGAATTTTTCATCTTTTTGGTCCATTTTGATTTTATTATACTCTAAATATCCATCTATTAAGGGAATGGATTGACTTCTAGTTGTTTACTCAACTAGTAGCTCTTTTATGGGGAATGGGGCATCACCATTAGGATAGTTCATGTTAGAATCACTAAAATATATAAATACCCTATCCTTAACATTATTTTTCATAGTGAAGACTATATGAGCTAACTATAATTGATATTGGTCCTCTATAAAGATGATTTTCCTAGTGAGCTAGTCAACTTCAGCCTCAATTTTCGAAGAGTGAGTTGGGTGTGTCCTTTATCCACCTATTTGTTTCCCTAGTAGTTTTTTGTAATGACAAGGTGGTGAGTGGAAACCGTAGGATCAAGACTCTATTTTATGTTTCATTCTAGTTGAATACATCTTAATGTTGCTTCAAATAAGATGTATATAGCACTTGTTATTCAGATGATGTGTCACCACAAGTCAAAAATGAACATTGAAGACTCTTATATACCACGATTTATCCATATATGATTATAAATAGTGATATAAAATAACTCCATAAATACTGAAGGTGCATCCCTAAGGTCTTCCTAATACTCCTCTTCTTTATCACCATCAACTTTCTCTTCTACATCTACCATAGGTAATGTAGGTGATGAAATAAAATTATTTATTTTAAGAAGAGGGTTAAATATTTTCATAGCTGGAAGATGAAACAAATTTTCTAAACCAACCATCTTTGTGGGGGTATATTTTATGTTCTAAAGAAGATATGATGTATAAATAATGAGTACAATAATTTAATATTATTGACATGATTTCTTTGATCAACTAAGACGATGAATTTTAAATCATCTAGAAATTGGGGGATGGAATCAGAGAATATTCATATGCTCTTTTACAACTATTTGGAGAGTCAGTGGCCTTTTCATTACTCCTGGGCTTAATTTTTATGACTGATATCATGTTGATTTCCAAAAATGATTATGAATTTGGACTCATATGGTCAACCTGATTGATGGGTAATACATACTCTTCATTGTGATATTTTGTGGGGTTGACCAGATTCATTTCTAGAAAATTTGGTGAAACAACCCACACAACACCATCATCCATGGGAGGTTTCTCCTCCCTCTAATAGAATTATGAATTTTTATAGTGCAAATCACATGATTCTATTGGGGTACTATCAGTGTGAAACAAAAATATTGTTCTATTAAAATAGTATTTTAGTCATTGATAGAATGATGATTGGATTTATGGATGTCGAAGAAACCAGGGCCTTCCTAATTTTATTTGAAGCTTGTATCCTATTAAACAAACAAAAACACTATATTGTATATGAGGCCTCCAAACTGATCCCTGATATTGATTTGGTCTAGTGAATTTTTTTATAGACCTTTAGCATTAAATATGAAGGAACTAGGTTAGTCTCACTGTATCAAAGCTATAAAAGTGTACAATCAAGAATAAGATTAAATCAAGATCCATTTTCAATGAAAGATAATCAGACATCAATACCATTTATACCGGCATACACGTATATGGGATTGATGTTTCCATATATAATGACATATTTATATAGATTTGTAAGGGATATAACCATATTAAATTCATCTACATCAGTTTCTGACTCGATAGATGACAACATTAGGAACTTATGCTTCAAACTCTACAGGTCTTAGTAAATTCTTCAGGTGTGCCTCTCAAAAATCTTTGTATAAAATCATGGAATCCATGACTGGAAATGTGGTCAGCATTAAAGATAGTTTTTTTATGATGTAATTTTTTTTTGGATTAAGGACTAAACATCCTAGAATATGGATTCTTTTTAATAGTTCCTTAGGATATGGAGTGTAAGACGTTGAGGGATCAACGCTTCAAGAAAGAGTTGATTTTACTCTTATCCACAGTTGGTTATGCCATATAGGTAATCAAGTCTGCCAAGGGGGATCCCACACATTTACTATCCCTGATTGATATTATAGAATGATCATATCATGGAGAATTTTGGAATATGCAAGGAGATTTTAATACTTTTTTTTACTTTAAGAAGAGATCCCCTATGAGTTTCTACAACATTTAATGTCTGAGTACTAACATGGCTAGAATTTTTGTTTCATCCAAAATTGTATATTCCACTGTGCCCTTGGCATATGAAACCTATTCCTTTGGTACCCCAATTATGTGTAGGTAAATTAGGTTCATATCCACACATATCATTAAAGTAGGGATACATTAAATGAAAATTGTTAATGGAATTGATGATTAGTTCCTCCTATGATGAGGATTTGTCTGGATGACTATTTATGGTGCTACCATTTGGTGGGGAAGTTCTTATTGTTTCAAGACCAGAGGAATAATTTATGATTGAGTAAAATTCAACATTGGACTTGATATGTGTTCTTCTTCCTATTTTTTATCTCATCCATTTTTTCTATATCATTTATTGATAGACTGGCTTCTGGGGGATTGTGGTTCTCATGGCATCATTTGTGTTATAGTGAATGTAGTCAGGGTTTTAGTTGTTTGTCTCATGTATTCTTAGAGAAATTAATTAGTTAAATTTATTTTCATTCAATTTATAAAGTTACCAAACTTTTTCATTCATTTGATAATGAATTCTTTTAAATCATAACCTTCCTCAAGAGCAGTGGAAGAAACATAATCTATTTGAACTAGTAGTGTAACGACAAAATATTTTTAATGGAAATTACCTTCTCTTAAATATGTCATAAAATCACATATTAATTAACTACTAAGTGATAAGTGACTTTTAATCATAAGTTTGTCACTTCTGTGTTTGGAATTTCGAAAATCCAGCATTTACGGTTGTGTTCAAAATGTTTTTTGGAGTCTAATAAAAAAATTAATTTTTAGTGAAAGGTAACCTACCCTAATGAATATTAACATACCATTATAAATATTGATATACCTAAATTAATATTAACCTCACCTATGGTGGTATAAAAATAATATTTAAGTTGGAAGTATGATATACCTATATTTTAGAATAAGTTAATGAATGTTTTAAAACTGGTTTTGATAATAAATTATTATATTAATTAAATATTAAAATAATCTTATTTATAAAATTATATTTTAAAAATGGAATTCATTTTTTGATTCTACACATTGAAAAATGGTTGGGGTGAATTTTTGGGATTTGTCTGAAATTCTTGAATTTTTGATGAATAGTAGAATCCGATAATTCACAATAAATGCTAAATGATGGATTAATTGAGTCATCAATGATGTTATGATGATGTAATACCACTTGGTTCTGGATAACATGATAAAAACACTATTCTTGGTCATGTAATACTTACTATTCCTTGTATTGGTAAGAAATAATAAATTAATGAGTATAATATCATGAAATCCCTCCTCTCCTCCACTATAAAACCCCCCTCCACTCCCTCTTCTCTCCACTCCTCTCATGCTCCATGACTTCTCTAAATTCTGCCCAAAACTCTCCCCAAGGTCCTCTACCATGACCAACAGCTCTCAGCCTCCTAAAAATACAAAAACCTCTCCCCTTAAGAGGTTCTCAAAGGAGGAAGTCTCAAGAGGTAAATTCCCCTTCCCAAATTTCTTCTTTTCTTTTAGGTTCTTTTATTTTCTCTTTTGTTTCCTCACCTCCCTTCACCATAATAGTATGATAAATCCAGTAACATACATGTACTGGAATTTATTCATGCTAGTGGTATATTTCATTTTCTTCTCTCCCTTCCCCACCCTTTTATTTCAAATAAATGAAAGCACAGTTTGAGATGTGCTAATTTAGCACATTCAAGGACATCCGTTTATCAATTTCTATTATTATCTTTAATACTGGTCATCAAAACATTTTTGTTATGGTTGAACCAGATTATTATATATATAATATAAACTATTTTTGGTTCTGTAATCTTTTGGTACAAATGGAATTAAGTTACAATGAAAAACACATTCTTTGTAATCAATCCCACCGAATAACAAAAACGGCTATCACTATGGTTATTTAAGTAATAATTCAACATCACTATAAGTAACCTAACTAAAATTAAAACATTTTAATCTACTATATATGAACTAAATAATGAAACTTTAATTCTGGATAACCAATTTCATCTTGCATATAATAAAAACTTGAATATATGTGAACCGATCTTTTAAAGCCACGTAAACAAACAAGCCCGAACAATGAAAATGAACCTTATAAATAATCAAAAAAGATTTGAATGAACTAAAAAGGTTTCTAATAAATCAATTAAATATAGAATAGGTTATGTACTTATTAATTAATAATCCTAATTTGTTTATTCAGGTCGTTAATAACAAGTGGAGAACACCAACAGATGTAAGGTAAGGGATCCTCCACCTTTCACTCTTAATCAAGATTGTTCTCTATGATATGACTTTTTTGTGTAATACCATGTGATGTGGTATGTATATAAACCTTCCCCACACTAACCTAATGTTTTATAAGTTATGATAAGCCCATTTTCTCTCTCATCAAGCCCTCTTGGGTACTCCCAAGACCATGCTGGTAAAATCGTAATGAATTCTACCCAAACCTTCTTTGTTCTTTCGGGATTCCTTATCTTCTTTCAAAATGGTGTTATCATATATATTAATATGAATACTATGAATTATTTATACTTGTAAAATATTCCAATATCAATACCCTATCAGAAATTTCTTTCAGGGATATACATGTTTTTGAAAGATTCCCTCCTTAGAACATTCCGATAAGCAAACCTGTTTTAAGGGGACTTCCAAAATTTTTACCAAAATTTCAAGTAAACTCTATCCTATGTTTTAAAACACCATTTTATTTATAAAATAAGTATTTTTATTATGAATAAAATTCTTGGTTCAATTATGGTTTTATATAAAATAATGTACTCTTTTCTATTTGAAAAGCTCTAGAGTTTTTTCCTTAAAACCGTAGAAAAATGTTTTAATGCTAATGTTTCTAAAATACATTTTTTATATGTTGTCACTTATATTTGACACCAATTACCATGTTATATAACTATTTCAAACTATTAATGTCAATTTATGTTCTAATCCCTTCCTTTCATGGACAATTTCGTGATACGCCCATTGGATATGTTTTATGTCATGAGTTTGGTACCCAATTCTTTCCATGGGGTAACCTTATGTTTATATATGGTTGATTATGTATGATTATTTATGTGGAAAGATTATTTATGTGGCAAGAATATTCATGAAAATGTTGATACGGGTGTTCCCAAATACCACTCCAATGCATTGGGTAAGGTTAAGTCTCATGAGATGCGATGTGAAACGGGATTGGCGATTAGCCTTAAACCATACTAAATTGGGAAATGGGATTGGCAGTTAGCCTTGAACCATACTAAAGATATGATTTATGATTTTTACACATTTATATGATTCCATGTTTATATGATCCCATGATTATATTAAATGATTTTATAAGTTTCATGCTTTGGATATCATTATTTTATGCCTCCTAACTCATGTGCTTGAGATGTATCATAATGTTCATTCCTTTACTGGGATTTTTAGGTCATCCCTTTGTTCATGTGTTCCCCAGGGTACCATATGAAGATGTAAGATCTCATTGGAAGTTATAAGATCTTTATGGAGATTAAATAAAGATGTTTTATTAGTCCAATGTTTTATGTTATATGTACCTAGTCTTCCAAGACACTATACTTACCAATCCATGGATTGTACTCTGATGATTAATTATGCTTAAAATCATGAAATGTATTATGTAAAAGGCTTGGTTTGCTATAGTTGGTATCAGAGGATGGTCTAGTCATTTTTGGAGGTTAGGAATATAGCACCATAGTGAGAAACTTATGTATGAGACTAAGTATAAGAAAACAGTCCCAAATTTTGGTTAGTATAGAGTAAGTGGTTTATCAAGAAAATATATCCCTGTCTAGATACGAGTAGGTGGAGGCGGTTCTGGCACAGAAGTATCTAGGGATGAAACCCGAAAACACCACTTTGAGCTAGACTCGAACAGGAACTGGTGCACAATAATGGGCCTTGCTCCACTCTTGGTTACGACACTCCCGGGGTATATTCTTCGGTAGATTCATGAGCTTAGTAAAAACCATTATTAATAGACAAAATAAGCCAATTAGAATATAAGATAAGAAGTAGATTGAGGATAACATAGAAATAAACCTAAGGAATCAAATGTTAGGATGTACTTCTTCTTTATAAGTTTATCCTTTAATGTTCAGAGTTTCTTTTTATGCTCAATAGCTAAGTATTCAAGACCTCTAATTATACGTTTCTTTTCATTGTTAATGGCGGGAAATAGAAGAACACGTTCCAACAACCAATGTGATAGGCAATGTAATGATTGCCCTAATGACATGCCTAATGTGATGGAAGTGGCTGCTCAAAACTTCATGGAAGTAATTACTCACCTGGCTCGAGTTATGAATAATAACTTGAATGAGGTGGAACATCCCCCTCCTCCAAGGAAAAAGAATGTTTCTGTAGAATCGTTCATGCGGCAAAGGCCTCCCATGTTTAGTGGGTCTTCTGATCCCCTCCTCACATAACAATGGATTAACTCCATTGAAAATATTTTCTCTGTCCTCCAGTGCTCGGAAGAAGAGACAGTTGTACTGGTTGTCTATCGTTTTAATGGGGAATTTGATCAGTGGTGGACACTGATCATGAATACAAAGTCCCAAGAGGGAATTGATTCCATAGATTGGGAGGAATTCAAGAGGATTTTTTTCAACAAATATTTTCCTCAAACCCTTCATCTCAAGATGGAATGAGAGTTCCTTGGACTCAAGAAGAAGGAAGATGAGTCCATCAGGGCGTATGAAGCAAACTTTACAAGGCTTTAATGGTGTGTCTCTGTCTTTTTCATGAACATGGAAAGAAAATTGTAACACTTCTTTAGAACAGTAAAGCCAAGTCTGTGAAAAGTGTTGGCAATTTGAGACTTCGACAACTGTAAAGAGATTGTCCGTTGTGCCCTCAACATTTAAATGGATATTGGAGACTCTGAGTGGCCTCATGGGCCTAGTGACAAGAAGCAGAAAATGGAGAACAACATGGTTGGTTCATCAAAAAAATCTCATGTTGGAAAGAATACTTACTTTCCCCTATGCAAGAATTTTGGGAAGAATCATCTTGGTCAATGTCTCAAGGGAACCATGAATTGCTTCAAATGTGGTATGTTTGGTCATCTAGCCAAGAACTGCCGAAGGGATATAAAAATCCTGAAAATGATGAAGAAGAACAGAAGGTTCAGATCAAGACTCAACCTGCAGTGCAGTGTTTTAACTGCAAGGAGATTGGGTATTATGCAAAAAAATTCTCTAAGAAGAGGATTGTCGAAGGCAATCAACGACAACTTCCAAGGCAACAAGGAAGGGCTTATGCTATCACTAATGCTGAAGTGGAGCCGGAAAAAGATGTGGTGACAAGTATTCTTGTTATTTATTCAATAATAGAGAAAAAACTATTCGATTCTACTTCTACGCATTCTTTCATATCTTGCAAGTTTAGTAGAACTATTCAAACACCACCTCAAAATTTGGAGGAAAATTTTTCTGTGAGAATAGAGAATGGGTAAATTATTGCATCCATGGTTTATAACACCTCCCTGGTCAATTTTTGTGGACTGAACCACCCAGAAAATCTTTTCTTACTTCTATTAGTGGAGTTTGATGCTATCATGGGCATGGATTGGATATGTTTGTACAAGGCCAACATCAATTGTTGGGAAAGGGAGATTACTCATAAAATCCTGAAGCATCTTCCGATTCTATATAAGTGAAAGGAGGAAGATGCGTCTCCTTTAGAAGCATCATCTCACATGTGGATATTGCTTCCTTATTCGCATGCATACTTATCTAAAATGATTGAGACAAAGGGGATAATTTTGCCTGAAGACATGACCATCATGAGGGATTACACTGATGTATTCCCCGAAGAGTTGTCTGGTCTTCCTCATGACCAATAGGTTGAGTTCTCAATTGATCTTATCCCTTGATATATGCCAATATCAAAGACTCCTTACAGAATGGACACCATAGAGCTGGAAGAGCAGAAGAAGAATATATAGGAGAATATGGAGAAGGGTTTTATACGCCCGAGTGCTTCACCGTGGGGTGCTCCAGTCCTCTTCATCAAAAATAAGGATGAATTAATGCGCCTCTAAATTGATTATCGTGAGGTCAATAAAATCACTATAAAGGAAAAGTATCCCCTTCCATGGATAGATGACTTTTTCGATCAGCTTTGTGGGGCCAGTTATTTCCTTAAGGTGGACCTTTTGTCAGGATATCACCAACTAAAGGTGAAGAAGGAAGATATTCCCAAGACTGCCTTTTGAACGAGGTATGGACACTATGAGTTCGTAGTGATGACCATTGGAATCACTAATGCTCCAGTAATTTTCATTTATTTAATGAATAGAGTCTTTAGAGATTACCTCGACAAATTTTTGGTGGTCTTTATTGATGATATTCTGATATACTCCAAGAGCAAGGAGGAACGTGAGGAGCATTTGAAAACTGTGTTAAAGACATTGAGAAGGGAGAATTTGTATGCAAAGTACAGTAAATGTGAGTTCTGGATATAGGAAGTATCATTCTTGTGGCATGTTATCACCAGGAAAGGTATATCTATGGACCCTTCCAAGACGAAGGAAATTGAATAGTGGTCGAGGACAACTTCTATAATGGAGATCCGTAACTTTTTAGGTCTAGATGGGTATTATCGATGATTCATGAAGAAATTTTCATGATTTTCAAACCCAATGACCATGCTAACTCATAAGGGAGTAATGTTTTTCTGGACACAGGAATTTGAATATTGTTTCAAGGAGTTGAAAAGGAGGTTTATCACTGCACCGGTACTCACACTCCTTTCAGGTGGAGAACTTTTTGTGGTGTATATTGATGCTTCTAAGAAAGGTTTAGGCTGTGTTCTAATGTAAAATAATAAATTTATAGCCTATTCCATAAGGAAGCTTAAAATCCATGAGCAAAACTATCCCACGCATGATCTGGAGTTGGCGGTTGTGATCATTGTGTTGAAAATCTGGCAACATTATCTCTATGGGAAAAAATGTGAGATATATACTGACCACAAGAGTCTCAAATATATATTCACATAGAAAGAGATTAATATGTTCCAGTAAATATGGATTGATCTCATCAAGGATTATGACTTCTCAATCCACTACAATCCCGGTAAGGAAAACAATGTGGCGGATGCTCTACGTAGAAAGGATCATGCATCTTTATCAATGATGAGAATTGAAAGGGATCCGATATTCTTAGATTTAAAATTGATGGACATGGGAATCATTAAAGGAGGAACATCATCAATCCTTTCTCAAGTGATTACTCTACCATCCCTCATGGAGAAAAAAAAATCGCAAAGAAAGGATGTGGAAATTCAGAAAAGGGTGGAAGCTGTTAAAAATGGGAAATCCTCCGATTTCAAAATTGATGAGGAAGGAGTTCTAATATTTGGGACACAATTATGTGTACCATATGATCCCGAGATAAGGAAGGATATATTGAATGATGCAAATAGATCTACCTTCTCTATCCATCCTGGGAGTACCAAAATGTACCGTGATCTCCGGGAACACTTCTGGTGGGATAACATGAAGAAGGAGATTGTGGAATATATATAAAGGTGCTTGGTATGTCAACAAGTTAACGCTGAGTGAAAAAGTCCAAAGGTATGATGCATCAATTTCCTATACCCATGTAGAAATGGGAAAATGTTACTATGGACTTTTTCATGGGTCTCCCGAAGACGTCGAAGGGAATTAATGTGATATGGGTTGTGGTTGACCGACTCACCAAGACATCCCATTTCATTGCAATTCGGGAAGATCTCTCACTTGAACAACATGCAAAGTTATATGTGAAGGAAGTGGTGAGACTGTACAATGTTCCACTCTCAATTGTCTCTAACCATGATCCAAGGTTCACATTTAAATTATGGAGGTGCCTTCAACATTATTTGAGTACTGAATTAAATTTTAGCGTGTCTTATCACCCCCAAACTGATAGCCAATATAAAAGGACTATTCATACCCTTGAAGATATGCTCAGAGCCTTCTCTCTAGATTTTAAAGGCGGTTGGGATCAGCATATCCCATTGGTTTAGTTCTCATACAACAATAGCTTCCACTCGAGTATTCAGATGGCGCTATATGAAGCTCTGTATGGAAAGCGATGTAGCACTCCAACCTTTTTGGAAGATGTTGGAGAAAGAAAGATACTTGGACCCAATACTATTCAAGAGATGATAGAGAGGGTTCAAGTCATCCATAAACCCATCAAAGCTACTCAAAGTTGGAAAAAGAGCTATGTTGACAACTGTCGAATGGGCTTGGAGTTCGACATTGGAGATAAAGTCTTCCTTTGAATATATCCATGGAAGAGAGTCATGTGATTCGAGAAGAAATGGAAGCTAAACCCAAGTTATGTTGGCCCCTTTGAGATCCTAGACCACATTGTATTCGTGGCCTATTGTCTTTCACTTCCAGCAAATATGAATTGAGTTCATGATGTTTTCCTCGTATCACTCTTGAGGAAGTACATACCTGATCCCTCACATGTACTAAACTCAGAGGTGGTGCGGCTAGAATATTATCTCTCCTATGAGGAGTAGCCAGTAAAGATATTGGATTGAAGAGATAAGGTTCTATACATCAAGACAACCCATCTTGTCAATGTGTTGTGGAGGAACCATAAGTTTGATGAAGAAACATGGGAGCTGGAAGAATCAATGAATGAAAAGTACCCACATATATTTTTCACCTAGAATGTAAAATGAAATTTAGAGGGAAAAATTTCATAAGGGGGGATTAATGTAATGACCCAATGTTTTTAATGGAAATTCCTATCTTATAAATATTCCATATAATCAAATATTAATGAACTACTATGTGATAACTGACTTTTCAACATAAGTTTTTCACTTCTGTGTTTGGAATGTCCAAAATTCGGCATACACGGTTGTGTTCAAGATGTTTTTTGGAGTCAAATAAAACAAAAATAATATTTGGTGAATAATAACCTACACTAATGAATAGAAAAATACCCTTATGAATATTTATAGACCCTAATGAATAGTAACCTCACCAATGGTGGTATAAAAATAATATTTATGTTGGAAGTATGATATACCTATATTTTAGAATAAGTTAATGAATGTTTTAAAACTGGTTTTGATAATAAATTATTATTCTAATTAAATATTAAAATAATCACATTTATAAAATTATATTTTAAAAATAGACTTCATTTTTGGATTCTACATGTAAAAAAATGGTTAGGGTGAATTTTTGGGATTTTTCTGAAATACTTGAATTTTTGATGAATAGTAGAATCTGATAATTCGCAATATATGCTAAATAATGGATTAATTGAATCATCGACGATGGTCTGCTAATGTAAGACCACATGGTTCTAGATAACATGATAAAATCACTATTATTGGTCATGGAATAATTACTATTTCTTTTTTTGGGAAGAAATAATAAATTAATGATTATAATATCATGAAATCCCTCCTCTCCTCCATTATAAAACCCATGTTCACTCCCTCTTCTCTCGACTCCTCTCAAACTCCAATCCTTATCTAAATTATGCCCAAAACTCTCTCCAAGTCCCTCACCCACGACCAAAAGCTCTCATCCTTCTCAAAATACCATAACCTCTCCCCTTAAGTGGTTCTCAAAGGAGGAAGTCTGAAGAGGTAAATTCCTCTTCCCAAATTTCTTCTTTTCCTTTAAGTTCTTTTCTTTTTTATTTTCATTCCTCACCTCCCTTCACCATAATATAATGATAAATCCAGTATCATACATGTAATGGAATGTCTTCATGCTAGTGGTATATTTCATTATCTTCTCTCCCTTCCCCACCCTTTTATTTTAATGAAATGAAAGCACCGTTTGAGATGTGCTAATTTAGCACATTCAAGGACAACAATTTATCGATTTCTATTATTATATTTAATTCTGGTCATGAAACCATTTGTGTTATGGTTGAACCATATTATTATATATGTAATATATCCTATTTTTTTCTTTTTTCTTTTGGTACAAATGGAATTAAGTTATAATGAAAAACACATTCTTTGTAATCAAGCCCCCCGAATAACAAAAACGGTTATCACTAAGGTTATTTATGTAATAATTCAAAATCACTCTAAGTAACCTAATTAAAATTAAAACCTTTTAATCTACTAGATAGGAACTGAATAATGTAACTTCATTTCGGGACAACTACTTTCATCTTTCTTATAATCCAAACATGAATATAAATGAACCGATCTTTTAAAGCCAAGTAAACAAACGAGGCCGAACAATGAAAATGACCCTTATAACTAATCAAAACGGATTTCAATGAACTAAAAATGGTTATAATAAATCAATTTCATATATAAGAGGTTATTTAATTATTAATCAATAGGCTGAATTTTTTTATTCAGTTCGTTAATAACAAGTGGAGAACACCAACAAAGTTAAGGTAAGGGATCCTCCCCCTTTCACTCTTAATCAAGATTGTTCTCTACGGTATGCTTTTTTTGAGTAATACCAAGTTATGGGGTATGTTTATACACCTTCCCAATACTTCCCTAATGTTTTATAAGTGATTATAAGCCCCTTATCTCTCTCATCAAGCCCTCTTGGGTACACCCGACACCATGCCGGTAAAATCATAATGAATTCTACCCACACCTTCTCCATTCTTTCTGGTTGCTTTATCTTTATTTAAAAATGGGGTTATCATATCTATTTATGTGAATCATATGAATTATGGATAGTTGTAAAATATTCAAATATCAAGACCCTATCATCACTTTCTTTTTGGGATATTGATGTTTTTGAAAGATTCCCTCCATAGAACTTTCCGATAAGCAAACATGTTTTAAGGGGACTTCCCAAATTTTTACCAAAATTTCAAGTGCACTCTATATTATGTTTTAAAAAACCATTGTATTTATAAAATAAGTATTTTTATTATGAAAACCTTCTTGGTTAAATTCTGTTTTTATACAAAATAATGTCCTCTTTTATATTTGAAAATCTCTAGAGTGTTTTCCTTAAAACCGCACAAAAATGTTTTAATGATAATGCTTCTAAAATACATTTTTTATATGTTGTCACTTATATTTGACACCACCTACAATGTTATATGACTATTTTACCCTATTAATGTCCATGAATGTTCTAATCCCTTCCTTTCATGGACACTTTCATGATACTCCCATTGGATATGTTTTATGTCATGATTGTGGTACCCAATTCCTTCCAAGGGTAACCATATGTTTATGTATGGTTGATGATGTATGATAATTTTTTTGGAAAGATTATTCATGAATATGTTGAGATTGTGCGCCCATATATCACTCCAATGCATTGGGTAAGGTTAAGTCTCATGAGATGTGATGTGAAAAGGGATTGGTGGTTAGCCTTGACCCATACTAAAATGGGAAATGAGATTGGTGGTTAGCCTTGACCCATACTAAAGTTAAGATTTATGATTATATAACATTTATTTTATTCCATGTTTATATAATCCCATTCATATATTAAATGATTTTATAGGTTTCATGCTTTGGATATCATTATGTCATTCTTCCTAACTCATGTGCTTGAGATGTATCCTTATGTTCATTCCATTACTGGGATTTTTAGCTCATCCCTTTGTTCATGTGTTCCCCAGGGTACCCTATGCCGATGAAAGAGTACATGGAAGTTAGAAGCTCTTTATGGAGAATAAATAAAGATGTTTTTTTAGTACCATGTTTTATGTTATATGTTCATAGCCTTCCAAGACACTAGGCTTAATGATCCTTGTCTTGTACTCTGATGATTAATTATGCTTAAAATCATGAAATGTTTTATGCAAAAGGCTTGCATCGCTATAAGAAGTTTACCCAACTTCTATAAACCAGATTACAACTTTTTTTTAAGATGTATTTGAAATTTTTGTATTCCTGAATTGTGTGCCCCAACATTTTTTTAAAGGGGAAATAATGGGACTAGTCATAGATCCCCACATTGCAAGGGTTTTGGGCTATGGAAAGATGAATAGATTATTTTCCATTTTAGCTATAAATCAGTTTTAGAATTTATCAACCTAGAATAAGTAAAATTTATTCTTTTTAACCTCTAATTGATTTTTTCCCTGTCCCCTATACACATCATGATTAGGTTATGGTTGTTTTTGGTAACTAGAGGTGGAGAATGATATAGTGTGGGTTTTGGAGATAGAGACGACATCTGGATTATGTGTGATGGATTCATCCACTACCTATCACATTATCTTCTATAGAGCTGATAAAATCATTTAGGACCTGAGCTTATTTCACTTTCTGGACTCTTACATTACATGAGAAATTGTTTTATGATCTTAAAACCCAAATTTATATCTAACTAAAATGAGTGATGTTGAAAACTCACTATACAATATCCCTATATAAAGAGACCTAATATAATCATGTAGAAGCTATGGGCTCTGTGAGTAAGTCACCCCTTCAATCTTGAAATGAAATCTGAGACACTATTTTTCTATCATTGTTTTCAATTTGATAGGTCATATATCTTTTTTCAGAGTCATTGAGACGAATTAGAAGATAAGATACCATAATAGATATTACTATCATATGATTTACCAAGATATAAATGTAGTGTATGACTCGAAGGCCACCCCATATAGGGTTTTCATAGGTAATCAAAATCTCACTTCTGCTTAGTGCATGGAGTTTCCCATCATTTTGTCACAATAGAACAGAAAATGTGATCGACGTGGTTCTGGGACTCCTGATATATTGAATATTGTAAATTTAGGGTTCCCAAAATTTAGTGGGGGATGAATCAAGGTCACCAATTAGGGGTAAAACTTATATTATTGTTATACTAATGTTCTCCATTCCTCTAAATCTTATAAGAATTCTAAAATTTATTTGATGGTTTCAATAAGCCCTTGATGAATGTTTTTTTTCATATGAGATTGAATGGGAGAAGTAATGGTAATGACATAATCCACTGGTTCCACATATATCAATGGCTAACATCGATAATGCAAAATCATTTTTGGGTTCTCTCGAATCAATTTTGTTTATTTCCATAATGGGGGGAATTCATGGTATCTTTCCATGAACATGTCCAGGAAAACAGATTGCTTGGTAAAAGAGTTGAGAAGATGCCTTTAATTTTATTCATTTGATGGGGTTAACCCTCATTACTGTGGTATACTGGTTGGGAGTGTGAGTTGAGGCTGTTCTCATTGGATATATTCAATAATAAATTTTCATCAGTTCTATTTAGCATTGAGTCTTGTCAACACTTTAATATATTCCTCATATCGAGTGAATCGTTCATGGACTGTGAGGGGTTCAACCACTTTAAGAGGTGGGTCATATGCAACCTTGAATATACCCTTCTCATTGGTTGAGTCTAACCAAGGATTAAATAATGTATTGGTAAAGGGAATGAATTTATTAAAATAAATTATTTAATTTAGAGTATGTAAACCTCTATAAAATACATTAGTGTTGACCATGTTCTGAGTGGAACCATCCACTCCTTGATATTATGAGGTGGAATCATATTTAGAGACGCCTGTGTAGTTGACACCAATGATGTTCACCAACACATAATTCATTGTTTCTGTCATATTGAACATTTAATGATATGAGGGTTATTGTTGCACTTTATTGGAACTCTTCCTTCATTTCTGGGATCCTATTAGAGGTTCTTGGTGATGAGTTCCTAGAATGGAATCACCGAACAACCTTTTCATTCATTTTTTGTCTATTAGATGTGGGTCTCATCACAAGATGTATTAAAATCCCTCATTTCTTTATGTTTCTCCCAATTGGGAAAAGAACAATTTCAATTGAAGAGGATGTTAAGGTAAAATTTCCCCTAGTCCAATGGGATGAGGGTTCCTTCATTTCATTATATTTCATGACCGAAGATGAATTTATATTCTTTAAAGGGGGGAATATGTAAATAATTCCCCAAGACATGTGGGTTGGGGTTGATCCCATAATATGGAGGTTTCTTCTACTGCAACTTCCCTCATGATTTTGGGCATCCTTATTTGGGCACAATATGGGTAAAATGCAAGATCTACACATGAATCGCATACTACCAAGGGCATCAACAGATCATGATGATTGGATTACCTTTAATTGGAAGCCTGTGAAATTTTCTCAATTTCCTAGTTCATGAGCATTTTGATAGCATTACCTTGTCGGGCCTGATGCTTTTGATATTCATTCAATGTTGATTCTGAATGATTGCACCAACATTACTGAGCGAGGGTATTTTTTTCTAACCTCCATAGAGAACTGACAGTTCAGGATGTCTCCTCTGGTGGATTTTTCTAACCAGGGAATGAGGTGAAATGGAAATCTCAATTTTCACCCATTTATTGGACATGAACACACATATGGGAATTGATAATTTGATGACATAATTTATGAAATAAATAAATGAATACGAATTTAATATTTTTCAACTACTTCTCAGATGGATTTAACCATGTTACTGGAATGTATTTATAAGGCCCCAGCCTGAAAAATTACTTAATATTGAGATATTTCAAGAATACACCTTGAGGATCTTTTCAGGTTTATAGTTTTAGAGAATTAGATCATAGAACATACATTAAATCCCACATTTAAAAAAAGTGGTGACAATAAAAGATAGTATTCATTTTTCCCATAAACGGAAACATATTTAAAATAAAACATGGATTCTCTGTTGACACTTCCTTAACACTATCATCATATCATGTACCATTACCGTGACCTGTGAAAAACTTTTCAAAAAATTTCGATGAGCTTAAAAAAATCAGTAAGTGTTATAAAAAATATGTAAAGGAAACATGAGTACATATATACATAAGAATGAAATCATACTTTTCCCATAAAACATAAGCACTTTAACATACCTCATCAAATCATGAATAAATCATAGAAATCATAAGACATAAAGGTAACTTGAGGCATTCATAACATTCTTACGTAGGGAGTAACCCTCTTGGTTACGTTTGTAATACCCATCACAGTATATTCCCTAAATATCTTCAGAGAAATCTTATCATTTAACTCCTTCGTGTTTCCCAATGCATTGGAGATCTATATCGATCTCACCCAGCCTTAGTTTATCACGGAACCACCCATCTTGATAACAATACCCAAGAACCATAACATAATCGTATCACATAAAACATGCATATAGGAATCATAACATTTCCACTTTTCAATCACGAGATATCAATACAACACATTGATATAAAAACATTATGAAAAACATTTTCGACACCAAAATAAAATAAAAGTAAAACATGGTATTTATATTATATTCAAAAAAAGTTATGGCTTGTAGAGGATGCCAAAACTCAAATAATGGTCACGGCAGCAGAGAAGTCGTTGTTGCCGCATATGTACGACAAAAAAAACATTCCCTTTTGTCATTTATTAAACGCTTCGTATAAAAAAGATTCCTTTTGAATAAACATAAATGTCAAAGGGGTTTATACACTGTATAAAATAAAGTTGTGTATAAAATATAATATGCCTCAATGAAAGGAGATTGAGACGAAGTCCCTTACCTCATGTCCGACTTGACTAGATCATTCTTTAACCTCCTGAGTAATAAACTTGAGTTAATTTATACTTTCTTAAGAACCTTTTTCAAGTTCATTATTCCTTTTTATATCACTTATTACCATGTCATGAACACTATGTAATTATTTATGTTAATAACGGTCATTTTAACGATAATTGGTACTTGAGTCAAAAATAAACTTTTTATAATTACAAGTTATTCATGTATCCATTATATCCAGAGTTATATTAATTATGTAGATATCATATATATCATATATATCCAGTATATACATTCATTTATAATATTACATAACATTTAGAGGTAAGAAATTAAATGCACCGTTCATGGAGACGGTAAGCCGTACGTACGCATGAATGCTACTTTCATTTCTATTTTGTATTTTATGGAATGGAATCATAATGAAATAATGTTATATTATAATTCCAGTATAATGTTATATATAATATCATTAAATCCATCCTTTATACATCCCACATATGGCATTAACTAATCAAAACACTTTGAGGGGGCGGTAGTCCGCACTTCCTAAAATGAAATTATCGTGTTTACCTACAATGGAAACCATAAAGGTATGCCAAAAATGAAAAATATAGAAGCATAAGTAATAAATAAACATAATATATATCATATATAAATATAGTTTCATCTTAATGGCCACCTTTGAATTGTTTTAAGAATATTGAACAATCATCATTTCATGAGGCAGAAATTCGCCATCCATGGAAACAGTATGCTCTTTAACCATTAAATTAAGTTGTCTGTAAGTTTAGCTCTAATACTTCTCATAACAACATACTAGTATATTTAGGATACTGGCGTTGTCACAAAATAAAGTAATAAAATTAGTTTATGGGGTTGGAGAAGCAAAATAAAACAAAAGAACACAAGAGAAGACACTACCTTTAAAACGTGTAACTCTTTTTAATTTGAGTTCAAAGGCTTCTTTAGAAATACTTATGCCCAAAGTGAGGCTTATAGGAGTAATATAGGGATGTGGAGAGGCAAAATGGGTAGGGGTTGGCCGAGCCAAAGGCTTGAGAGGTGTGGGTAAAGAGGTAGAGGCGGGGGCCTTTTATAAGAGGAGAGGAGGGGCACTCTTGGAATAGTATAAAATGTTACTTTATTTTCAAATGAGTTTCGTATTTTAAAGGTCCCAAATTGATGTATTTTTAGGATAAGGTGATAAGGGTTTGATATATACTCATACAATAGGTTCTTTACATGTGTAGGTCTTATATTGTACATTATCGTTTCATTTTATTTAAATCGTTAAATAATGAGGTAATCACTGCATCATCATGATGTCATAAATAATTTAATTTATATAATGTCTAAAAATTATAAAAAAAATACTATGATGTAAGAAATATTCTTATCCTTCCAATTACTATTTATAGTAAAAAATCTGACTTGTATAACCCCATGTAAAAAATGTTTTAGTAAAACAATACATGTTTGTGTCATTTTTACTTTGACTTTAAATAAAAGGCATTAATGTCATTATCTTATCCAACTGGCACCATGGGGTCCAAAAAATCTACCCATGGGTTGTCTTGGTCGGTAATGACACATCCAATAAGGGTAGGACATGTGTGAAGGTCATTTCATATTATTAAAACATTATTTTTACCTTAAATTACACTGATTACCTCTAATCGCGATTAAAAACATAAAAGTTACTATTCACCCAAAAATTATTTTAATCCCATTGAACCACATTGTAATTTATAATGACAACCATGTATGTCTGATTTTTTAAATTCAAAACACAGAGGTGGTAAATTTTCTTTTAAATGAAATATCAGTTTTTTAAGTACCACTTAGTTGTTTCACTATTCATCAAAAAATGACGTTTTTTAGAAAAATGCCAAAACTTCACCCTAAGCTATATTTAATATTCTAAATTCAAAAATTATTTCTATTTTACAAAATTCAAAACATATAAGTTACAATAATTAATTTAATAATTAATTCCCGCTCTCAGAACAAATAGCGTGTTTTTATGAAACAATATATATCAAAAGATTGACACTAGTTTAAGACCAATTTCAAAGTGATATTAATTACAACGCCCACTATTGGATTAAATAGTAAAAATATATTCTAATTTCACTTTAAAACCAACTCAAAATATAATCTAATCATATAAAAAAATTATATTAAAAAGAGGTTTTGAATTAAAATACAACATTTTTCACTATTCATTAAAAAAAGTACTTTATCGGAAAAATACAAAAAATTTACACAAAGTAAATTTTGATGTCCCTATTATAAAGAGGGATTTTATTTGGTCCAATATAATGTATAAGAGTGACCAAAACTATATTTAAAGAGGGTTCTCCATCAAAAGGGGATAGTTCAACCTTTTAGTGAAAATTAGAGTATATATGCATAAAATTAATTTTTTTCATATTTTAAGCCTTTATCCTTTATTGGATAAATGTAAAAACATTTAACAAACATATATAATCATATTTTAGTTATTTCTATTCATTCACGCCAATACAACGACTACGTGTTAACTACAATTTAAAATAATATTATTTTATTACTAGTGTGCAGCGTAAGATTTCAAAGAAACTCTTTGTTCCGTATCGTGTACGCTATCGAACATAGTAACCACTTTAAAGTAATATTAATATTTAATTAGTAAATATTAATAAATATGAGAATGTATTATTCTTTATTTACCTGGGATGTTACATCCTTCCCCCCTTTTGGGAATTGCATCCTCAGAATTTTATTCACTTATCAAAATAAGTTGGGGTATTTATCCCTCATAGAATATTCAGATTCTCACATTGCCTCTTCAACCATATGGTTTTTTCCACAAAACATTTACCTGGTGAATTACCTTATTTTGCAACACTTGCTCTCTTCAGTCGAGAATCTGAACTGGTTGTTCTTCATAAGAGAGATTCTCTTCCAGCTGAACTACCTCTAGGCTTAAAACATGAGATGGATCTGGCATATACTTTCTCAACATCGAAACATGAAAAACATTGTGTACATGAGATAAACTTGGTGGTAAAGCTACTCGGTAAGCAACTGGTCCAACTTTCTCCAGAATTTTATATGTTCTAATGAACCTTGGACTCAACTTTCCTTTCTTACCAAACCGCATCACAATTTTCCACGGTGAAACTTTGAGAAAAACATGATCACCTACCTCGAAAGATAGATCCTTCCTCATATTGTCTGCATAACTTTTCTGTCTTCTCTGAGCTGTTATCATGTGTTTCTGAATCAACAGAACTTTTTCCGCCATCTCTTCTACCAATTATGGTCCAATCAGCTTCCTTTCACCCACTTCATCCCAAAAAGCTGGAGTTTGAAACCACATCCCATATAATGCCTCAAACGATGCCATCTGTATAGTGGAATGAAAACTGTTATTATATGAAAATTCAACCAAATAAAGATGTTTGTCCCAACTTCCCTGATAATCCATCGAACAAGCACGTAGCATATCCTCCAATGTCTGAATTGTTCCTTCGGATTGCACATCTAATTGAGGATGAAAAGCTGTACTAAAATTTAATTCAATACCCAATGACTTCTGAAGGCCTTTCAAAAAGTTAGAAGTAAACCTGGGATCTTGATCGGATACAATGGATATGGGAACTCCATGTAACCTGACTATCTCTTTAAGATACAAACGAGAAAGTTGATCTAGGGAAAAAGTATCTCGTATAGCAAGGAAATGAGCAGATTTAGTCAAGCGATCAACAATAACCCAGATTGCATTATTACCTCGAGATGTCTTCGGTAATCCCACAACAAAGTCCATGGATATGTTTTCCCATTTCCACTCTGGCACTGGTAAAGGCCAAAGCATCCCTTTCAGTAATTTTCGCTCTGCTTTAACCTACTGAAATCTCAAACACTTCACAGTAAAATCAGCAATATCTCTTTTCATTCCATCCCACCAGTAATACTGCTGTAGATCTCTATACATCTTAGTACTACTAGGATGAACTGAAAACAGGGAACTATGAGTTTCACATAACAAATCATTCTTCAACTGTGAATCAAAAGTCACACACAATCTCTTCCCAAATCTAAAAACACAATCACTATCAATGTTGAATTTAGGCAACATACCCTTCTAAACCAGCTCTACCTTTTTCTGCAACTCACTGTCTTGCTTCTATGCTTTCTTGATTCTGTCTGATAGAGATGATCTCACTGATACCTATAAAAAAACAGAAGAACTTCCTGCACCAACAAATTGTATTCCAAAGTTCATCAAATCAAAATCCAAAGGATCTTGTTCCGAACGTAGCATGGTTAATGATGCATTACTTTTTCGATACAAGGAATCAGCCACTTTATTTGCTTTTCCTGGATGGTAATGAATTGTACAATCATAATCTTTGATTAATTCGAGCCATCTCCTCTGTCTCATGTTCAATTATTTCTGAGTGAATATATACTTTAAACTTTTGTGATCGGTTTATATTTCACACTTTACTCCATACAAATGATGCCTCCAAATTTTTAAAGTGAAAATAACAACAACTAATTCCAAATCTTGTGTAGGATAATTTACCTCATGAGTTTTCAACTGTTGTGATACATAATCAATTACCTGATCATTCTGCATTAGGAGGCAACCAAGTCCATTCAATGAAGCATCACTGTAGATAACAAACTCACCATTCCTGGAAGGTAGTGCCAAAACTAGAGCATTCACCAATCTTCTTTTCAGTTCCTAAAAACAATCATCACATTCTTTTGTCCAGATAAACTTAACACCCTTCCGAGTTAGCTTAGTCATTGGACTAGATGACCATGAAAAATTTCTACCAAAAAATTGGTAATAGCCTGCCAAACCAAGGAATCTACGAATCTCAGTTACATTTGTGGGTCTTGGCCATTATTCAAAAACCTTTGTTTTTGCAGGATCAACAGTTATCCCATCTTTAGGAACAATATGAACAAGGTGGGAAATTTATTGCAACCAAATTTCACACTTGCTGAATTTCCAATTAAATTTATTTTCTTTTAAGGTTTTCAAAATAACCCTTAAATGTCTCTCATGCTCCTCTTTACTTTTAGAAAACCCCAAAATATCATCAATAAAAACAACCAACATTTTTCACCTGAGTCAACTGAGCCATCACTGCAACAAATTATTTAGTTCTGATTCTGACTATCTCAGGATGCTTATTCGGAAGGTTATTTCCTTCGGTATGCCTTCCTAGCACTGCTTCCCTATTTCCTCTATGGAAAACCATTCTGAACAAACATGTCTTAGATGAAGAAACATGGTAATCTTCAAATTCTATATCATTTCAATTTTACCAAAAAAAATATTTTTTGATAATCATTTAATAGAATTATAACTACTATGGTTATCTAAACCGACCTATGATACCAAATATAAGGCCCCAACATTAAACATTACTTAATCTTGAGATATTTGAAGAATACACCTTGAGGATATTTTTAGGTTTAGAGTTTTAGAGAATTAGATCATAAAACATGAATTACATCCCACATTTAAACAAAGTGGTTACAATAAAAGATAGTATTCATTTTTCCCATCAACGGAAACATATTTGAAATAAAACATGGATTCTTTCTTGAAACTTCCTTGACACTATCATCATATTATGTACCATTCCCTTGACCTTTGAACAACATTTCAAAAACATGGTATGAGCATAAAAATCTCAGAAAGGGTTATAAAAAAATATGGAAAGGAAACATGAGTACATATATACATAAGAATGAAATCATACTTTTCCCATTAAACAAAAGAACTTTAACATACCTCATCAAATCATGAATAAATCATAGAAATCATAAGACATAAAGGTAACTTGAGGCATTCATAACATTCCTACGTAGGGAGTAACCCTCTTGGTTATGTTTGGTATACCCATCACAGTATATTCCCTAAATCTCATCGGAGAAACCTTAAAGTTTAACTCCTTCGCATTACCCAATTAATTGGAGAGATATATCGGGCTCAACCGCCCATAGTTTATCACGGAACCACCCATCTTCATAAAAATTCCCAAGAACCATAACATAATCGTATCACATAAAATATGCATAAAGGAAACATAACATTTCCACTTTTCAATCACGAGATATCAATACAACACATTGATATAAAAAAATTATGAAAACCAACTTCAACACCAAAATAAAAAAAAAGTAAAACATGGTATTTATCTTTCATTCAAAAAAAGTTATGGCTTATAGAGGAAGCCGAAACTCAAATAATTGTCAGGGCGGTGGAGAAGTCGTTGTCGCCACATACGTACGACAAAAAAAATTCCCTTTTGTCGTTTAGTAAATGATTTGTATAAAAAATATTCCTTTTGAATAAATGTAAAGGTCAAAGGGTTTCAAACACCATATAAAAGAAAGTTGTTTATAAAATATAATATTCCTCAATGAAAGGAGATTGAGACGAAGTCCCTTACCTCGTGTCTAACTTGACTCGAACATTCTTTAACCTCATGAATACTAAAGTTGAGTTAATTTATACTTTCTTAATAACCTTTTTCATGTTCATTATTCCTTTTTATATCACTTATTACCATGTCATGACCACTATGTAATTATTTAAGTTAATAACGGTAGTTTTAATGATCATTGGTACTTGAGTCAAAAATAAACTCTTTATAATTACAAGTTGTTCATGTATCCATTATATCCAGAGTTATATTCATTATTTAGATATAATATATATCATATATATCTACAATATACATGAATTTATAATATTACATAACATTTAGAGGTAAGAAATGAAATGCACCATTCATGGAGACGGTAAGCTGTACGTACGCATGAACGCTACATTCATTTATATTTCATATTTTATGGAATGGAATCATAATGAAATAATGGTATATTATAATTCCAGTATAATTTTAAATATAATATCACTAACTCCATCCTTTATACGTCCCACATATGGCATTAATGAATCAAATCACTTTGAGGGGGCGGTAGTCTGCACTTCCTAAAATGAAATTATCGTGTTTACCCGCAATGGAAACCATAAAGGTATGCCAAAAATGAAAAATACAGAAGAATAAGGAAAAAATAAACATAATATATATCATATATAAATATAGTGTCATATTAATGGCCTCCTTTGAAGGTGTTAGAAGAATATTGAACAATCATCGTTAAGTGAGGCAGAACTTCCCCATCCACAGAAACAATATACTCTTTAACCATTAGATGAAGGTGTGTGTATGTGTAGATCTAATAATTCTTATAACAACATCCTAGTATATTTTAGATACTATTTTTGTCACAGAATAATGTAATAAAAATATTTTAGTGGGTTGGAGAAGCAAAATAAAACATAAGAACACAAGATAAGACACTACCTTTAAAACAGGTAACTCTTTTTGATTTGAGATCAAAGGCTTCCTTGGAAAGAATTCTGCCCAAATTGTGGCTTCTAGGAGTAAGAGAGGGATTTTTAGAGACAAAATGGGCAGGTTTTGGCCGATCCAAAGGCTTGAGAGGTGTGGGTAAGGAGGTAGATAAGGGTTCGAGATATACCAATTCCATAGGTTTTTGACATGTGTAGGTCTTAGAGTTTACATTATATTTTCATTTTATTTAAATCGTTAAATAATGAGGTAATCGCTGCATCATCATGATGTCATAAATAATTTAAATTATTTAATGTCTAAAATTTTTAAAACATATACTATGATGTAGGAAATATTTTTATCTTTCGAATGACTATTTATAGTAAAAATATGAATTGTATAACCCCATTTAAAAAATTATTCGTAAAACAATACATGTTTGTGTCATTTTTACTTTTACTTTAAATAAAAGGCATTAATGTCATTATCTTACCCAAGTGGCTCAATGGGGTCCCAAAAATCGACCTATTGGTTGTCTTGGTCGTCCATAATACATCCAATATGTGTAGGACATGTTTCAAGGTAATTTCATATTATTAAAACTTTATTTTTACCTTAAATTACACTAATTACCTCTAAACGCGATTAAAAATTTAAAAGTTTTTATTCACAAAAAATTTATATTAATCCCATTGAACCACATTTTACTTCCTAATGACAACCATGTATGTTGGATTTTTGAAATTCAAAACACAGAGGTGTTAAAATGTCTTTTAAATGAAAAATCAGTTTTTTAAGTACCACTTAGTGGTTTCACTATTCATCAAAAATTGAAGTTTTTCAGAAAAATACCAAAACTTCACCTTAAGATATATTTGATATTATGAATTCAAAAATGATGTATATTTTAAAAAATTCAAAACATATAAGTTACAATAATTAATTTAATAATTAATTCCAGCTGTCAGAACAAATAGCTTGTTTTTATGAAATATTATATATCAAAAGATTGACACTAGTTTAAGTTCAATTTCAAAGTGATATTAATTCCAAAGACCACTATTGGATTAAATGGTAAAAATATATTCTAATTTCACTTTAAAACCAACTCAAAATAAAATCTATTCATATAAACAAATTATATTAAAAATTGGTTTTGAATTAAAATACAACACTTTTCACTATTCATTAAAAAAAGAACTTTATCGGAAAAATACCAAAAATTTACACAAAGTAAATTTTGATGTCCTGATTCTAGATAGGAATTTTATTTGGTCCAATAGAATGTATAAGAGTGACAAAAACTATATTTAAAGAGGGTTCACCATCAAAATGGGATAGTTCGACCTTTTAGTGAAAATTAGAGTATATATGCATAAAATTGAATTCTTTTCGTATTTTAAGCCTTTATCCTTTATTGGATAAATGTAAAAAAAATTAAAAAATATATATAATCATATTTTAATTATTTATATTAATTTCCGCCAATAAAACGGCTACGTGTTAACTACAATTTAAAATAATATTATTTTATTATTGGTGTGCAACGTAAAATTTCAATGAAAATCTTTGTTGTGTATCGGGTACGCTATCGAACATAGCAACCCCTTTAAAGTAAAATTAATTTTTAAGTCATAAATATTAATAAATATGAGAATGTATTATTATTTATTTACCTGGGATGTTACAGTATTCCATGTTTATTTAATGATGGATCACTCCTAATAAATTTACATGTTTGTTATATCCATCATAAGGAATGTACATTACCTTCAGGTGGGTAAGAGTTGTCTAGAGATTCAAATAGATGTTGTGTATGAACTCTTCTGACAATACTTGTGTATTTCGAAATGATATGTGGATGAGATATAAAAAAATTATGGGTTTATTATTCATATCAAGTTTCATTCTCATAAGTAACATATTATTCTCCTCTTCCATAGATTACCCTACTTGATTATCCAATTATGGGTGATTTTTTACTGTTTTCTCCTAGGAACAATTGAATATAGTGGTCTAATTGGTAAAAAAATCATGTGGTGCTTCTACGGATGACCATTTCCTAAAAATACATTTTGATTAGGAAATAATGTCACATAACATTGAAATGATTTCAATCAGTACTGATCCCTCCATTTGATTTTCATTATAATATAAGGGATTTATTATATTTAATTTGGTAAGGGGAGGATCATATTGTATTTTATTATTCTATCCTTGATGAAGGATGTCATGGAGCTCATTAGAAGATGATCTCTCATGATTGATTAGATGGTTCCCACAAGGAAATAATTCATGGTAATCATTATTGGGATGACCACTAGAGAAGCTAGTTTTCATATTGTGTGAAGGGCCTTCACAACTACTACATCCACTTATATAACTTGTAAATGGATGAGACAGATCAGGATACAACACTTATAGAAGTTTGATAGCCTGATGAAATCTAGAAATTAATAGAGGTAGTTCAGAATTCTTCTCTAGAATATTAATCTATCTTGGGTGGATCTTTTTTTGGATTCTCTTCCATGGGAAAATGAAACCATGTATTTCTAATGGTAGTTCCCATATATAGGAGTGGGTTGAAGATCATTCCATATTGAAATATTAGTATACTTATATTGTTTTGGGAATTTTATGTGGGAGATATACTTTCCATGGAAAATCCACTAAAATTGATAGAAATTATCTAGTTGGAATGAAAATGTGTGCCCTATAGAGTTGTCTAATTATCTAGGAATATCACTGAAGACCCTCCTAAAATAGATAATGGATTCATGTTATCTTGTGAGAAACAATTCAATTATATGGGTTAGTCACCATACTCTATGAGGCAAGGCCGTAGTCTTGAATCCTAACTATTGATATTTATGTGAATACATTTTTTCTATTTTGTAGGATGTGGCAATTAATTGATGTATGACTTTCAATTATTTAGATTAAATGATTAGATAAACACTTAGAAATAACAGTTAGGTAATACAAATTTGATGATGGCAATGTAATACAAGTTTTTTCCTAGTTTAGAACCATGAAATTAATTCTTGGACCTCTAATTTCTACCTTATTTCACTAGTGAGATTGATATTCCTAAGAATATATTTATATATTCTCATATTATTCCTCTGTATTTGACTAGAGGGATTGAAATGCATGAGATTCTAATTTCATATGCTCATAGTTTTCTACTATATTTGATTTGAGGGATTAATAGTACTAAGAGTGGATTTTAATCTTCTTGTAGTTTTCTTTTATATTATTCTGGAGTGATTGATATGTCTGATCAGAGATTTGAATCTACTAATAGTTTTTTTTATTTTACTAGAAGGATTTACATTCATATGTAGTGATTTTGATATTCTTGTTATTTTCCACTATATTTTTTTGGAGGTCTTGATATTTCTAAGCAAGGATTTCCATGTTTTGGTAGTTTTCAACTGTATTTGACTGGTAGGATGATATGTCTGAGAATGGATTTTCATATGCTCATAATTTTTCATCATATTTGATTTGAGGGATTATAATTCTTGATAATTTATTTGAATCATCTCATTATTTTTCACCATATTTGACTTGCATGCTCTTCATTAAGAAAAAAAAATTTGTATACATGGTTGTTCAATTGACACCCTTTGTGGGATACCCTTGATTATTGAGCCCAAATGACTTACGAGGGATCATGTTAAGTAGAGTACTCTTCATGTATAGGATTATTGGCTATGTAAAATTGGTGGGGGTGAGTATCAAAAGGACCTCAGGGGAGGATACCATATATTTATAGTGTAAGAACCCGATTATTATTTTTTAGGTGTAGTCATATTTTTGGGTTATACTTAAGGAAAATGGAATAAAATAGGTTAAATACTAGATATACATCTTACACTGTTATCCATGGTGGTTACATTCTATTTATTCTCATGTGGACACCGGGTAATCAAGTAAGCAAGTCGGTGCATGATGTAGAAGGGACGTCGACCGTGGAATGAAGAGTAAAATAACTTAAAAATTGTGATGTTCCTCTTACACACTGTGTATTTTCTAATTTTTTTTTTCTAAAATAGGTAGTTGCCTAATTTTCTATCATTTTGGACATAGGAGGTAACTAGTTCACAAGACAATAGCTTTGAAAGGGGACTTGGCTCCCGTTTATCCATCTAAACAATAATTCTTTTGTCGTCAGATGCATTGGAACCCAATTGATAATATTTTGATTCCAGTTAAGGCACTATTCATGATTTTTCTATTGAAAAATATATTGGACCATGAAATTTTTACATCGTTTTGTATATCTACTTTGTTCTAACTTAAATTTGAAGCTGACGTAGGATATCTGGAGCCATACAACTACAAGGTAGGTGGTCTTGTTCCTTTCAATCAATGTTGAGTTCCTTATATGTTCTTTATCACCTTTCACCCATGTTTTGGGTGTATAATAGAATCAAAATTAACCTTTTTCCCTTAATGGTTGTTAATTGATGAATTAAATTAATTTAATCATTTTTTAGCTTGTTTGGTTTGATTAAGGGCAACCTAATGGGTGTGTTTCCCTCGTATGACTATTGTTTAGTCGTTTGGTCAAGGATGTCTATGGGAATGCCATTTTTTCTTCTTTTATGGTTGATTAAAATAATATTGGCTAATTGAACGTTTCCCACATGTGTGGATAATTGATTAACCCTTATAATAGTTTAATTCACATGTTTTCTTATTATATATAATGTTCCCAAGTGTGTATAATTTTTTGTGCATTGTAATTATAAGATTAAACGATAGTATTGTGAGACGGATTGGCCATGTGATATAATAATTCTTAAGCCTAGTGATGTTTATATAAATTGATAGGCTTGTGACATTATTTTTTACCATGTGATTTGATAATTTGTTAACCATGTAATAGTGTAATTTACATGCATTGTTTTTGTTTTTGTTGAAATGCATATATACTGGGATAATCCCTAATTGAAACATGATGGAATTCATATATACTGAGTATTACCTTGAAACATGTTGAAATAATGATATAATGTGCTCATCCCTATTTGAAGTGTGATGAAATTCTTATACATTGGGCTTGGCCTTGTGACATATTCTAATGGAAGGACTTATGACAGGTTTTCCAAGCTATTTCACAAGATTTGATTCAGTCTTCACTTATTTCTGTTTAGATATCAAGTTGAGGCATCTCATGTGCTTATATTATACTAGGGATTGATAGGATTAGGCAAGATCTCAAGACTTATATGAATCAATGTAATTGAATTAATTAAATAACATGATATTAATGTAAAAGAATTACTGTTATTATAGGATTGTTTACATATGAGTAATTACTAGTTATTTATTTAACTATTGTACACTGATTCTGAAAATATTCACTGAGATAATGGCATAGATCTTGGGTGGTTGCCTACTGTGATTTATTTCTCACACCCTATTTGGATCACTATTTTGGGACCAAAGATGTAATCCTATTGTAACTGTTGATAATGGAAATTTCCCTTTACATGTAATTTATTACTATTAGGAGAGGGGGAGTATGGGACAAAGACGAGGCTTGCAATGCTCTTGAGTATAATTTTATATTTCTCTAACTTGGTATTATATCTTGTATATAAGTTTATTGTATCCTCTTTTAGCAGTTTTTTAGAACATGTGACATGCTGCAACATCATTTGTATGGAATGATGCCTGGTTATTTATCTTATCAGTCTTCTTTATTTATTTCAGTTTGTATGATTCTTACTATTTCCGCTATTGTATTATTATCGATGATTTCATGTTACACACTTCTAATGAGGTCATAGATTCCTCACTATCACACCCAAAGCCCTTACTTCTAGTATTCATCAGCTGACATTTAGGGAAATGCGCTTGTGGTCATATGGCCAATCCGGTATGAGGCACTGGATGAGTGGAATCCGAATCCAGGACGTTTCATCTGGGATGATGTCATTGGAGACCACTTGATCAACCCTACACCTATGGTATGGTAGGAACCCGTTATCTCATTCCAGGGATAGGCATTCTAAATGGTTCTAGAGGGATTCTGGTTCCATCAGCTTATGGACCACCACATCTTCAAGAAGATGTATGGTGGGGCTTTATGACCAATAGGGAATATTTTACATCATTTAGAGTAGGCAGGGTACCATGGGGGTGGTACTACCAAATAAGTGAATTCGACACATGAAATTGATGGTATGGATCAATTAAAACATCCTTTGATTGGATAAAGATATAGATTATGTGATGGTCAAGGCATACTTCTACTTGAACTGATGTGACACCATTTGGATTGATGATATTTCTGAAGAATGTACCATTTTCATATGAAAAACATGAAAAAGGAAAACCACATCAAAGTATCAACTCATATAATGATCATATGTGTAGTTTATTTTTTGGAATCAATGTTTTCTCAGATTTCATTTTGTGAGAAAGTGAAAGGGGATTGAAATGTTAGAGACACATTCATCTTAGTTAAGGATTCATATTGGGTTCACCATTTTGTTTCAAAGAAAAAACAATGGCGCCAAATATGATTTATTATGTGGTGATTGAATATTTCAAATTCATTTATAGAGGTTCACCATTTAGTTTTATATCCATTTGTGACCCACCAGTTTCCAATAGGGTTTGTTCATGGATCCTAAAACAACTAATGTCGCTTAAATTTTATGATTACTCATGGAAAGACTATCCAAAGACAGGCGCACATTGGGGAACTTGTACAACAAAACCTATAAACTAGATGATCCAACCCTTGGGGGACAATTATTTACTATTTAAGGAATATATTATAGATTTTATTTATGATATATTCCCAAATACATTATACAGTCCCAAGTATGACATGGGTCACCAACGAATTACGAATCAATTATTTACCAGTTTGGATTAAAAATCAACTGTATGTATCTTAGGTTCTCCATCATTGGACATATATATATATATATATATGTGTGTGTGTGTGTGTGTGTGTGTATTGGATTCTCCATAAAAAGTGGAATATATATATATGGGGTTATCCTTCAATGTTCCCTTTTTATATATGGAAAAATATAATTTTGTTGATTGTTATTACAGTTCTTGTTTTTAGGCCACATGATGAGGAAATCTGTAATTAATTGTATTCATGGAAGATGAGAATTAATTTGAATTCAAGAGTAGACATCTAATATAGGGTTACTAATAATCACTGTAAATGGAATTATAACCCACATAGTTTGGTGAAAATAAATGAGAAACAAATTACCTTTTAACATCATGCGATAAGGTAAAACTGTGTAGTTTATCATCCTATAAATGGGACGTCAATACAAAGGGTTTATAGACAAGGATGTTGTGTGAAATATACCGAAGCTTACTAAAGGGAATGGAAAATAGGTGATCTCCCATTTATGGAATGATCTTATAGAGAATAAGGACTCATAAGGATGGTGATGATAGGGGCTCAGATGAAATATGGCTCGTTGAGATAAATTTGTCCCTACTAGGGTTATGACCAATAGATCATTATGGTGAATTTTTGGTGTTGGGTTTGGAACATATGGAGAATTACTACATATCCTAGTTGGTTTGGAATGAATTACCACTTTGATTTTTGGGGATGAGGATTATAGAAAATGGGAGGCACAAATGTCGGTATTATTGGGGATTATAGCGAAGGGGAGGCCCATGTATTTTAACCCATGAATAGAGTCCCAAATTAGGGAAATTTGTAGGTTTTGTTAGGGATTACACATAAGATGATTCCTATAAAATTGGGATAATATATATTCGATGAACCCTACCCACCTCTATGAGCACATGATTCATGTCTATAGTAAGAAAATAGAGGAAGATTTAGATTTTGAAATAACACAACCTCTCTTACCTGCTAGTGGACAAGGTTGGGGAACAATGGGAGATGGAAAGAGATACAGTCTTGGTTCCTATCTCATATCTTATATTCATATCCTAGGAACAGAGGGAGAGATAGAAAATGTTATTTTTCCATTTCTTCTTCTATTTTGGTAACTAGGATACTCACATCTGACTACCTATCTATAAATCACCCGATAGATTAAGAGGATGAGGAGTGTGAAATCTTAAGGAAAGGATGTGAGATTACTCTAGGGGTAATTAAATATCAAAATTTCCCCTCCTCCACATTTGATCGGTCGAAGTGGGGTGGGGGAGGGGCTATAGATAATGAATTTCACAACCCACCCTAGTGAGCCATTTGGAACCCCACCTAAGGTTGGGACCATCATTTCTATTAAAATGTATGATTAAGAACATTATAAGGACCCCCTCATTATGTCTGTCACCAATGAGACCCCATTTATGATGGGTGTGTATGCTAAAGAGGAAACACTAATGTTTCTATACATATCTAGTTTCTTTCAGGGATTCCATGCCATGATACCTCATGAGATGCCACATTTAAGGCTTAAAGGTTAGAGAAGAAGGATATTAAGACAATTAGTAGTGGGAAAGGGGGGAGGAACACTACATTAGAGGAATGTAATGGGATCGGGAAATCATGGAACCATAATATTCCCCATAGAATATATAATTTTTCTATCTGGGATACAGTTCTCTTCACATAGATATTTTCTATGAGGGTGTGGGTTATTTCTGTGTAGTGCTTCTCTATGTGGGTCCGGATGAGACCCTTGTCACACATTTCTAAACAATGTTGGGATCTTTCTATGAAGAATTTTTCAATGCGGTGTGATGGATAAAAAATAGTACATATAATTATATAATGTGGAATAAAGTCCAAAATGGGGATTTTGGGATAGATATGGTTAGGTGGATTCCATTACATCCTTATCGTTATGCGGTAAATTTACCTATAGGAGATCGATGATTCTCACACCTTTCTTATATTTTTAATCCATGATCTCTTATGACCCCTCTTAGTGATTTTATAGAGGAATAAAGGTAACTAAATACCATGATGAAGAGTATCCATTTGTGGGAACCACATTTTGGGGGGATGGAATGCAAAATTAGGTCCAGCAAACAAAAAATCATTAATGGGGGACGTAATACAACATTTCCACCTACAAAAAACATATCTTTTTTAGGAAGAAAGAAACCACCATACACACCTATGAACTAAATCATGTATTGTATAAAATTATCATTTGTGGGATTCTATGTGAAGTGATAGTCCACATATGGAGATATCTATATAGAAATGATCTATCCTTTGTGGATTCATTATTTTTAACATTGTTTTCATGCTTTTTGTTCAGGTCAATTTTACCCACACAAAATTCATGAATGTTTTCTAAACAACCATACAACATATTAAGAAACACAATACCATTTTGACTATTTATCTGTTATGTAGAATTTATTTTAATAATCACCCCCTAAATCTTTTCCCATGGTGAATTATTGTGTTTTTTAAAAAATATTTCATTTTTTTGAATTGTTAAAATAATTATTTTTATTTAAAAAAGTATTTTTATTTCAGTTATTTAGAAGAAAAACATACATGATAAATTTATTTTAAATCACTAAATAGTTCTATTAAATAAATATATAAATAATTAATGTCATTTGAACCAATTTAATAATGATTTTGGATATTAAAAACATATATACTTGTGAGAATTTTCTCTTTAGAAAACCAATTTCTCGTCAAATTTGTTGTTAAATTATTAAATTATATTTTTACAATTATGAGAATTTAATTTGTAAAATTGGATAAATATTTAGATTAAACAAAATTTATGTTGCATGATAATTTAAAGTTATGTGTTTATGATTTTCAATAGTAAATTAAGTAAAAAATAATTACCATAGTTTAGATAAAAACTGATTTATACGGGGTTAAACTAAAATGATAAGGGATAAAATGACCTAATAAATTTTTCTACAAAACGTTTTGGTCAATATTTCCACCTTATCAACTCTATGGTTCTATAATGACCCATTTTGGAGTCTTCTTTCATGATAAAATCATTTGTGCTACTGACTCATATCCAAATTTCCTTGTGTGTCCTCTCCCATAGTTATAAAAGTCCACTTAAATCCTTAAAAAATTACACATCCAAAGACATTTAGTTTGGAAGAGACCAGACCAGATCACTTCACTACTCCACTCCAAGAATCATGGTTCCATTGTATTGATCATAATTCAAACCCAATAATGCATTTTGTGCAAACCCAAATAATTTTTCATAAGAAGAGGTAAATTTATTAAATGAGTGATTTAATTTTATTCAATATTACACCTCGTGCAAATATTATTAAACCGTGAATATATAATATCCTAAGTACACTCAATATATATATATATATATATATATATTATAATGTTAATTTAATAACCTATATATATCAACTCTTTAATCAAATGGGAAACAAAATCACTGATCATGTGTACGGAGGGCTACACCTTTGGAAATGATATAATTTATTTTCCATATACACTATTCATGGATGGATAAAATGATGGATTTAACACATTTATATTATAATTATGATATTTTATACTTATATAATTTTAATATCACATATATATTCTTACGTTAAATTGCATTCAAAATACGATAATGACACTCATTTGTAGGGAGGACTACCACCACATGAAGCGATGTGATTCATTTTTCATATTCGACTTATGTGAATCGTAATAAGGATAAATTTAAGGTTTTTTTATTATATATCCGAAATTATATTGATTATTGAATATTAATATATCACCCAATTCATTACCCTTTCACCTATTAAGGAAATGATAACATTTCTCATGCATACGTATGGCATTCCCTCTCCATGAAACCATGTGATCCATTATCCATCTTCAAAGTTAAAAAATGATTTAAGAAATATATATAACAAAAAAATAATATTTATTACATTAATACAATTCTTTAGATTATGAAGATATATAATTTGAACAAGAAAATGATCTTATATGAAAAAAAATAATGATAAAATAGGAAAATTAACACACAACCAAATGAAGACAATTAAATTTTATTAACCAATGGGTGATATTATTTTATAATAGGATAAGACTTGATATTATAAATATAATTATTGTTTTGGAATAAATTAAAAAAATTCATAAAACTATTATATAATATAATAAAGATCATTCAACCAAAAGGAAGAATGTGGTGATGGAATTCCACTAAATGTCTCTTCATTAAGGCATATTGTAATTATATAAAATTAATTTCTTCTATATGGTGTGTTTATTGACCGTTTTTCATGTAATATAATTATTAATTCACTATTCAGGTTATATTAAGTTCCAACATAAATTATTTCATCCATGGTTATTTGAAATAAAAAATTTCATGTGGTAATGAATTTCATAACACAATTTATTTTCATTAAGTTATATTTTATTTTCATAATCTCTGAAATACTAAGATAATGAGAATAAATTATATTGAATAAATTATTTTTTATTTCCACTTGTTTTAATTGGATTTAAATTTGATAATAGTAATCTATTCATTCATTCTCCTTTTTACGTTATGATCATTGTTAGGTATTTTGTCTCAATTTCTATTTCCTTGAGACATATTTTCTAATATACACCTATTCATATTTATGTGGGGTACATACTACCAAATTTATGTATTTAATAGGAATACCTATTGATTGACGATTTAGTATTTTTAAAATAATGGTAATGTATATTATTCTTATAAATAATATTAATATTGCTTAAAAACTACACCATTATTTTATAAGGTGGTTACATTATATTTTATTTGATTAATAGGGAAAATATTTATAAATATTTACTATTTACTAAATATTGATATTTGACTATAAGTATTTTTTTCCAGGATTTTAATAAATTATTCTATATATGATTAATGTTTTGGACATGTAGTTTTGGGTGGGGATCAGAATTATATATCTTTTTGTAGCATTATTAGACTCATGAGGTGAATAATTAATCTAAAATTAAACGAGGAATTACTCATAGTTTTAAACATTCTTATGAAAGGCCTTGAATGTAGATGTATCATTATTCCTAATATAATGAAATAGAATAATTATTACTTTCCTTCAGGAAGAATTAAATTATTATTATACATGAGATTTTCAAAAAGATAATATCTCTTGATATATTTCAGTCTTAGTTATTTATTAAATTAAAAGGTTTTTTGATTATATAGTTTTTTATATTGATTATTTGTTATCTATTAATGATATTCATTTAATATAAATTGAATTTATATTCAATTACTTACATTTCCATATTGATTATTACTAATTTATTCACGATGGTAATGTTATTTAAATGTAATGCGTGTTCCATTATTTACCTCGATATATTGATTATTCCTTATCAATTTATATTAGTCATTGTATTTATTAAATGGATTTTTTCTCACATTTAACTTTCCATAATGATAAGGAAATATTTATTGTTCTCCATTTTCTCATGATAGCTAGAGATTTTTGTAATGATTTCTGACAATTTGATCCCACACTTATATTTTTTCCTTTCTCTGGAATCTAGGATATCTACCATGATTTAAATAAAATGATTTTGTAGAGATAATAATTGTATTTTCAAAAAAGATATGATGTAATTTTTAAATATAAATTTAATATAGGATTCATGAATCTATATAGTATACAATAATTAATAAACTATTTGGTCATTGAGAATGTGATTACACGTATCTTATTATAATTTAAAAAATTATACACCAAAACTAGGTTTCTGGAGTTGGGTTCATTACATAACATCACTTCTTTGACCCAAGATAGTTTAATCATGACAAAATTTAAAAAAGAAACATTCATTAGTAAAAATAACCATTTTAAACGTTTCTTTAGTATTTGGTAAACTTCTTAAGGAATCAAAATATCGCAAAATAATTTTTTTAAAACATTTACAACATAAAACCTTTTTATAAATCTATGTAATTTTTTATAAAATCACCTGATAATCGTGAAAATAATTAACACTATATCTTTTACCAAAATGTATTAATGATATTTACAAAATAATGTGATAATTTTAAATCCAAAATATTTTATACACAATTCCCAAACCAAATATCATTTTTAGTTCAAAATTATTTTAATGTATTTCAAATTTTATGAAATTTTTACCTTTTTTGGGAATAAAAATTACTTTTCCAACATCACAATTTTTAATTATTATTTAAATTAAATCCCATATAACATAAACGTTCATAAAACAAAAAATTTCATCAAAATATAATCTTCAAAAAATTTAAATATATTAAAATCAATAAAGAAAGAAAACAATTGATCATGGGAACTCATGATTATTTTAGGATTAACCCCATGATCTATCCAACTATACGCTAACCATACGAAGTCCAATGAATGCAACATAGGTCACTTGATTGTTTTTAATTTTTTCATAACCCTACACATGTACTATATTCCCAAGAGTTCCCTCTTATACCCATTAAAACATATAGTCCCTAAAAATAAAAGACCAAAATTCCAAAAAAAATCCAAAACCAAGTTGGATAATATGAAAAAATTAACCCAAAAAACCCTACCATCTCAGTTATCATCATGAGTATAGTGAATCAAGAAAGTAATTACCTTTTTTAACATCATCTATAAGATTTAACATAATAAAATTTAAATTTAATAATATACTAAGGATAGATAGGCTCTGATTCATTGGAGACTAGCTATAATAGTTATCTTATTTTAGAATACTTGAGTAAATTCTTCATTATAGGAACTATACAAGACAATAATATATAAATATCATTAGTAAGACTCACCCTTATATTAATTATTCGTTTATATGAATAAAAAATATGATCACAAGAGAAATATAAGATAATTATGTGTGTTAACCTTAAAACATAAGTTATATTCATTATACACTGGATATGAACCTAAATAAACAAATGAGAAATAATTAAAAATATAAAATTGATTAGAATAAAATAAAATAATCCATGAACCATGAAGACCAAATATGATAATGAATTACATATTATAAATTTGGAATAAATATTAGTATTGGGAATAATTTTTTTAATGACTAAAACCATTAGTGGAAAATATTATAAACAATTAAAATGAGAATATAAATACATATATAATGAGATATAAACACTTAACTATTTAATAGCATGGAGATAAAATACTCCACCATTTTTTCATACATAGATACATGTTCCATATAAAAATCATTCACTATTTACATTATAAAGAAACAATACATATAAAATGGGTTTCAAAAAATATCCAAAGATAAATCATTAAATTTTAGTAATTAACCCATTAAAATAAAATGAATTTCCTAAAAAATCCAAATGAAGTTAATTCACATTTCATTTAGTAGCTATATAAAGAAAATGGGTTTCAAAATTGTATAAAATATCATCCTATATTAAATAATTTAATTCCTAAAACCTTATAACCTAATATAATGACATAGTTTAACAATATAACATTTGATACGTGAAAAAATATTACATTTAAGATATATATTTTTATGATAATGAAAACCAAATCACGGAATGATATATTTTGAAATTATTTTGAATTAATCATTTTTAATGTCAATGTTTCTTGTGTATTTAAAAAATTTGTCCTTTTTTTAAGAAAATTGAAAAGAAAACCTTCAAAAAATAGAGTTGGTTTAAATATATATTTTACACTAGATTAAAAGAGATAAAATAATCAAAAATTTAATTAAATGTAAACAAATGTTCTATAAAAAATTATGTCTCTCCAATAACGGAGTTTAAGTTACCAAGTCCCTTAACTTTACCATTGTTTTCCAAAGAAGTTATTTGACATCATATATCATAAAGATAAGAAAATTAATTAACTATTTAAGAACCATATTATTATAAATCTCCATTTATAATCTTCATTAATAACACATCTATACGTGTATTAGTTTTAGTAATCACTTTTCAACATCATGTATTAGTGATCTTGACCATTTTGAACTAGGCCTGTAAAAGTGATGTTGATATTATTTTTATCCAAAATATAATAATTTAAAAACATTTATTGTCAATGGAAATTACTTTTTATTAAAATTTAAAATGATATAATTCCATTATGAGGGAATTTTATTAGTTTTTCATCACGATGAAAATGGTGATGAATAGGTTTCAAGTTATTTAGTGATATCGATGGATTACATTATAGGGATCATTAAATTTTTTATTATCCTAAAATAACAATAATAATTATATATATTAATGATATATTAATATCATATATACTCCTCAAATTTAAACTAAGATCATCAGTGTTTTTAATTTAGGGAACATGACATGATTATTCACTGAGGTGGTAGTTCACACAACATGTGATTTACACTATTATTTTTCTTAATGGAAAAGGTCAAGCGGGTTAATTAATGTACAATAACTATAAAAACATATAAATATAATGATGATAAATATTTTATAATTTTAAGACGTTGAAATGATATTTGGTTAAGAATTAAATCATATAGAGAAATAGAAAAATGAAATTGAGGTTAGGAACTTATACCCCACTTCATGAGTTATCATCTTTGTGAAGGGAATTAAACATTTGAGGTGTGGTATATTGAGAAGATTATAACATCCTTACGTAGTATATGATTAAGGTGGAGTGGTTTGGGAATGGAATTGGATTAACATTGGGGGTTTTGGTGAGAGGGTAAGTGAGAAGAAGAGTGTCCCTTTTATAATTGAAAAGGGGTGACATTATTGTAAATACCCAACAACTATCTTTCATTAGAATTAAATATTCTAGAAATTGGATCTAATGCTGAGAAAAAACATATAGAGGATATGTGGTAATTTTAATCTACACATCAATAAATCGACTAAAATATCTTTTTAACATGTCATTCCCCTTACATATATGGTGCAACATTTTTCCTATTTTTATTTTCATCATATTTACTGGTTTTTAGATATGTAATTTATTATTTATGGTTCTAAATTAAAGGATAATTTTTATAAATATAGGATATAATGATTATATATTATAAATACATTATTTCAATATATTTGTAAAATTTATTATTCTTTTTAAGAAAATACAAAATGTATAATGTAATAGACTTAGAATTTTAAAATATTTAACAAAAACTCTAAAAAGTAAAATATTAGTCTATAAATTAATATAATCATTTTTAAATTTTTAATTTTAATTATACAATACATATTTCATGTCATATAATATTTTTATAAATTTAAAATCCATTCTTATAAACTAATAATGGCACAAAATAAGCAATATTTGTTAAAATGATATGATTCCCTATTCATCTAAAATTAAAATTTTATAGAGAAAAAAGAATTAATCTTAGACATGTTTTTTATGATTAATCCAAATTTTATATTATTTTTTAATTAAATATAAATACTTTTAGAATTTTAATATAAATTAAATTCTAAAATATAGCAAAAAAATGTTCATATAAGAAAAAAGATTTTTAAATGCTAACAATCATTTATTCTTATTTGAAATAATTTTCAAATTAAATAATTGTTAATATATAATTCATGACATCAATAAATTTCATTATTAATTAATTGTAAAATACATTGATCATCATATAAAACACCCCCTCTAGAAAGATATAATTTTACGAGTAAAATTATTTACTTTTTTTATTTAGTTTTAATAATTTCAATTAAAAATTATTAATTGTATTATTTATTTTCCTTATACACTTAATCATATATATTTTCTACTATTCATTCCATATAATACAATGACATGGTTTTGAATGTGATATTTAATATTTATGTTTTTCCTAAATATTTCAATTTTTTTAGTTTTTTTCATGTAGAGAAATCTATTGATAATAATTATTAGTTATGGAAGTAAAATTATCACTTTTAAATTATACCACCATTAAATATAATTTCATTCTATAACTTCTATTATATGGAAGAAACAATGTGAGTGTTCTTTTAATCATCACATAACCAGTTTTCAATGTAGCTTCTTCACACCTATGATATCTTAAATGAACTTTTATCATATGAGAGGTCTTGGTATGCAACACATTATCTCATAGATAATGAATTTACAAAAGTCATTCATCATATGATAGATTATGTTCTAGTTACACAAATTTTCAGTTTAGTCCATGTGAATGTTATTGAATGTACATCCACGAAAGTGATACATAAAATTCATCATGTACTTAGGAGAGGTAATCAAGTAGAGCTTAGTGATAATATACATACCCAAATTGATCAAACATATAGACAGAAATCATATAAATAGGGTTTATTTTCCCTTTCGTCCCAAATATCATTACACGCTTCAAAGTAGATATTCAAAGGAACCCCTTGTCACTGACATCCAAATCTACATCTCATAAAAATTATCTACATAACCCTTCAATCAAATTTGTGACACTTTTATATAAAGCTAAATGGTTTGGAACTTATCTATAATTTCATGGAAAACATTAGGACCTATCAACATTCATTATCAAACATTATCCACTAGTTTTGGGTTTCTATATCTCTTCCCATATAGATTCTCATATGGTTCCATATAAATTCGATAAAAAATAATTTTATTATATGGGAACTCTACCAAGGGTAGGTGTTGATCCTAATATCCTTGGAAATCGTTCGAACATAATCTCAGTATATCATCAAGTGTTTCAATTGTATTTTAAGACTAGACTTCTATCAGAAGATGATAAGAAGTTATGGAACTAATATCTATCAACAATGATTTATGAAGATATCTCTTGAATATTAAGGTAAAAATTTCATCTCGACTAGAAACAATGTATAGTAGTACTCAGTGTAGCATTACCCCATACTTTTTGTATGTCATGGTTATTTGGTCTAGAGGGAAATATTCATCAATGGATATAAAATAAAGTAAATAATTATGATGATCGATTATGTCCTATATAAAATTATGTAATTTAGATGTTTTTGGGAGTCCTACAATGAAATCAATTGTCTAGTTTTTCCATTTCCATACTAGTATGGTTTATGGCTTCAGTATACCATTAGACTCTACACATTCAAACATAATTTATTGGAATACCATGCATAAATGTATGAACAAATTTATTTACCTATTAATGTTATCCCACCAGATGTTTTTATAGAGACCTATATACATAATTTTTCTTTCAGGATGGATAAAAATGGATGAACTATGTGATTCATCAAAAATTTCCTTCTTTAACTTCATATTTGATGGTAAACATATCCATGTTCTAAACATTATGTCTTCATCATTGAGAGATATCAATCTAGAATATTTTCTACCATTTTATATTGCTCCACATTATGTTTCTAGGATTCATTTACATTTCCAAAAATGTATTATTTATCAGTCAGTTGGTAAATATATTACTTATCTCTTATAATTTTGATTTTAATATTCGCCGTCAATAAATCCATTAGTATTGGATCTTTTTCAATAATTTTCAACGCTTTAATAACATGCTATTTACTACTCATATAACTAGCCACATTATTTCCCTTCTTACCACATGTGGAAATGTATTAAGCAGTCAGAATATTTTCCAAATGATAACCATCTCTTTGGGTGTATATTCAATTAAATTAATGCAAATATATATTTCAATATTTTTTTATTACTATATATATATCATATTTTTCTCCATAGAAATAATTTCACAAAATCATTAATTCATAGAACACTTAATGAAAATTCAAATCATGTTTTGGGGAATGTTTCTCAAGAATATTAAATTTTTGTGGGGCATATTAAATTACCTTTTAATTTTTGATGAGGATGCATCCCCATACCTTACTTATGGAATCACAGAGTATTATAATCCATTTCCCAACATTGGAATATAAAATAATAGGACCAGTGAAAACTATTTCCTCAGTTCTATAAATATTTCATCATATTCTTTTATCCAGGTGATATTTAATAACTTTAGTGTTAAATTTGTTACTAGATTTTATATCAATGATAAATTTCTTACAATGTGTTCATAATATCCATATAATCCATGAAAACATTTAATAATGTTTACATTAGTCATTTGAAGACATTATTCATAAAATTTGGTACAAAGGATCTATATAAATGATGTTAGTTGTGATACATGTAACCAAATTTCACATTTTATATCCAAAATTGACATTTTATAATTTTGGAATATAACTTATCCTTTCATAAAGTCATCAATACAATCTATATATAATCTTCATTTTAATCTTCACTCTTTGAGTACATAACACTATCATTTATAATTAAACCCACAAAATGATCTTGGTAGAATATAAAGTCTCTATTCATTAGATCCATGAAGATGGAGGTAAATTTAGTCAATCCAATTGGAATCACTATAAAATACAATTTCCTATACCTCATACAGAAATATTTATTGGTAATATCCTCCCATTTGACCCATAACTTATGATACCAAGATCACATTTCAAAATTACATAAGTATTGAGATCCTATGAGTTAACTGAAAATTTCATTGATACATGGTAAATTATATGCTTTCTTAATTGTGATCATTATAAGCTCATGATAGTAAATTAAAATTCACATCATTCTATATTTCTTTTTAACAAAGGAGGATGGTCATCCCAATGGTGAAGAACCAAGGCTGATGAAACCATTTTCAAATTCTTCATTAGACACTTCTTTAACTCCACTAACTCAATGAGGTCAATTCAATATTGAATACATGATATTGGAATATATCCAGGTATTTGTTCAATAAATAACCCTAACTCATGATATGGGGGAATATCCAGAATTTAATTTTGAAATACATCAGTATATTCTAATATAAGAGTTTTTTCATCAATATTAACATCCTCCATGAAAATTTGTGTAATGAGTACCGCATTATGGTGCACCAAAACTCGTATTATATAATTATATCCAATAGGGATATCATACTAATGTTGATAATTGAAAATAGTTGATCTAGAATGTGAAAGGTGATATCCTTATCATTAAAATTAATATGGTATCTATTTTAGGATAAATAATCCGTAACTGAAATCATGTAAAATTAAACTAATGGTGGATGAATAATATCAACAAGATGTATCCTGAAAAAATATCAAATGGAGAAAATTTATATATATTTGGAAGAATCATTATTCCACAAATTGTTTTCGTATATTGTTCTAAATTCATCAATTCAGATCCTGATTCAACATTCTTATTAATATTTATTGATAGGAAATAGTATGATGTACTGTAATAAAATAATGTAATTAGAGATATAAAATAATATGTATGTGTACCTCACATAACTTCATTATTCTGAACTATCTCAGTGGTTGTGATCATTATTTACCATATTTATTCCTACGATTTGGGAGGTTTAGGGGGATTACATTGTTAATTGGCCCAATATTTGTGGCATTTAATTTCATAATTCCCAAAACCCTTTCACTCAATGAATTGTAATGTATATATATATCAATAGATGGAAACTTCTCATCCTCTACTTTGCTAATTGAAATATTTTTCTTACCTTAGATGTTGATATATTCTAGGATTACATTGTCACATATAATATACTTCCCTAATCCTTTAAGGCAACTGCCCAAGTTCTTCCACCAACACTTTTAAATTATATATGGTTTTAATTTTTTCCCTCATGTCACTTTCCACAAGTGATCCCATGGTATTCATATTTCATTTTCCCTATCCAGAGTACTGAGAAACTGTATATTCTATATTTTCCTTTAGTTCACATTGGTAAATATCTTCATAGTTTTAAATGTTTCATAGGAAGAATGAATTTTTAAGACTTGGTTTTATTCCACTGAAGAATAAATAAAATCTACTTTATGGATAATATAAAAAAACAAAGTACTATTTTGTAATAATCGTTATTTTTTATACATATATCCCAATGGATTCATATTTATTTTATTAAAATATTATAATTTACTCTCTTTATTTGTGTAAGGATTTTAAGGAAAATACATGGTAAAAGAACTTTTTTAAATTCCACAAATTTTATTGAGTTTTCTTCTTAATTATTTTTTGTAATCTTAAAAATGTTCCACAATTGGTTATACATTCCATCCAAAGGGTTAAAGACAAAAATAGATTCTCTTTTTTGGAGAGTTATACAATAGAAAATATTATTTTGATCAAATGGATCGAATACTAAGCGATAAGTGGATTAAAACAACAACATTAATAGTGTGAATGATGTTGTATGAAAGAATCAATAAAAAATGACCCCTACTCAGTACATTTAGGATCTCCAAGAGTTTTTCAATATTATTCATAGCATGAGAGATTTAGTGAGTAATTTATTAGATTCATGTACTCTAGCTCCCATTTAGTTATTCTATTCATTAGGGAACCCATAAATGTTTCCCCTCATACCCATTTTCACCAAGATTACATCTATTTCTACACATTACTAAAACAAAATTTGAGTTAACATGAGTTATAATCAATTAATATGATATGAGATTAATAATTTAAATTGAATTCAACTTTAAAACATATTATTTTTTGACACTATAATTTTATTCTCTAATTATTTTATTTTACGATATATAATTCATTACAAAACCATAGGTTGAGTTTTCTCAAAACTCTTAACCTAATACCACAATGTAAATAGGAAATCTGTTCTTAAAATTTTTAATAAGGTGTATGATATAAAAAATAAATAGTATTCTCATAGAGTTTCTATCCAGGTGCATAGTTGGACCTCATTATCATGTCCAATGCCACAATTGAGTTAATACCCAACACACCCACATTTGGTTTATTTATCCTAGTAAAAAAATGTGAGAGCCTAATTCTAAATTCCAATATATATATATATGATAATTTTATTTCTATATAATTTCCAAATAAAGTACTTACCAATATATTAGGATATCATCTTAAAAAGAGTGTCATCTATAGAGTTTTCCACATTGGTTCTCTAACTATAATTCTTAAAATAGTTTCTCAAAATCTCTAAAAGTAATATGTAGCCTGATACTAAATATATAGAATAAATATAAACATGATATTATATCACATCCTTTTAATGATTAAATTTTTTATTTGTATATAATAATATTTCAAGGATAAATTTGTTTAGGTTCATTGGAAAGTAGCTAAAATAAGAATCTTATTTTATAACACTTCGGTTAATTTCTCCATAAAGGAACCATACTGGACCATCTTCGTCACATAGTACAACCTCTTAAAATCCTTATAACCCATGGAATGAAGAATCTATAACGGTGTGAACTCAAATGACCGATATGGGGGGAATAAAATTTTCATTACGGATGATTTTATAAGAATACGTAAAAAATACAAGAATTAGAGAAATATAATATCAACGTGTGTATTAACAATAAAATTTATTAGAGTTCAAAATTCACCGGAGAAGATAATAAAGCCAAAAATATAAATATGGAGACATATAACATTAGTTAGAATCATTTAACATAACCCTGGAATCAAAAGAGTATAATATCATAATTAATAACATCCTTAAACTATGGCACAAACCTTAGAATAAAGAAACATTACATTATTAGCCAAACCACCAGTACCCATGCCCATGGATAACTAAAATGTACTCAATAATACATATCACTTGTGATATAAACTCAATACCAATTAAATATTGGGTGATATAGGACTCGATTTGTGATTCATCCATTCTTATCTATTCCACTTAAGAATCATTTAACTTTCATATCATAAATAACCCATGTTAATAAAATAGAATTCATAAAAAATACAATTGGAAACCATTTAGTTTTGATAATTAACCCAAGGAAATAATTTTTTCTTTTACAAATAGCCAATATTAAATCATTCCCTTTTTATAATGAACTCGTAGAAATAAATTGGGATTAATAATGGTATAAAATATAATAGTAAATTAAGGAATTTGTTTCTTAGAACATGATCACCCAAATTAGTGAAAAATTTTGTGAAAATATATGGAGAAACATGAAACATAACTCCCTTAGATCAAAATAATTTTAATAAAATAAAAAAAATAATTTGGTAATATTTTATGAAAACATTTTTTATTCATCATTACAAAAGTCATAGTTACATGTTTGTTTTCAAAAACATAGATTTATTTTTAATAAAAATGAAATGAAAACCATTCCTGAAAATGGATTTGAATTAGAAAATATTTTTTCATAAAAAATCGTGAGATTCATTAAAAATATAATATCTAGAAAAGTATATGTTCAATAATAAATTTTATAACTCATTCAAATAAGTTTGAGTTTCTAAGACACTTACATTCACCATTGATTTCCATGGATGTCCATTGACCTCGTATATCATAAATATAGACATGTTAATTTCCAATTTCAAGACCTTATTCATATAAATATAAGTTTATACCTTTCATTAATAATAATTCTCTTTAAATATTATATTGTTTTAAGATCTTTTCAACATCAAGTGTTAATAATTTTTACCATTTTAAAATTGGATAATAATAATGGTGTTGATATTTCCATTTCTCAAAAATGTCACCATTTAAACACTATTAAATTTAATGTATGTTTTTATTAATACCTATAATTATATAATTCTATTATAGGGGTGTTTTAGTCATGTTTTTTGAAGATGAAAATTTGATAAACTTGTTTTGGGTTTCTTATAGATATAGATAAATTTCCTTATAACATGGATCAAATTATTTGGTATCTAAAAAGAAACAAATTAATAATATATTTTTGAACCTATTAGAGTTATAAATGGGGTTTTCACAATATTTTTTGAATTTTTTTCCAAAATATGTGTGGAATGTATTTTTTTACAAAATATATTGAGTGGATTTATTTGGAGTAAAAATATTGTATTTTTGGGTCTTTTAGGATAATTTATGTAGATTCATTCAGTCCGTAATATTAAATGTAATGTACATAAATAGAGATTCCTTAAAGGTTTGATATATATATATTTGGTTTTTTGGCGATTCTTGGTGAATTCTTATGGATTCATTCATTATATAATACTCAGGTTGATGTAGATTATCAGATGCTCCATGATGGAAATAGGTTTTTTAGATTTAATCTCAAACAATTTGGACTGAATTATTAAATAATATATGTTGGGTGATCCCAATTTAAAGGAAACTAATACATGAATTATGTTATGTTTACACATGGAAAGGAAACCCAGTCTATGCATAAAGGTAACCAATAAAGGTATTCTAATCCCTACATAGTGGTAATAAACTGTATTTTGTAAGGGTACTAGATGCATTTCATAATGGTTATCATAAGAAATATTTAAATGTATTCAAAGGGAATTATAGGTTCATAAGGGTGCATGTATTTGTGTAATGGTATTCTTATACACAGTGTAAGGGTACACACATCTATTTTACATGTACTATATAAAGTAACATGAATTATGAAAGGGTAACCCTTAACAACATAAGGGTAACCTATAGTGGCATAAAAGAACACTATGAGGTTGTATAAGGGTAAAAATTGTTATATGAGGCCACATAAGGGTACATCACTTGACAAAGAAGAAAATGTGCAAGTGAATGCACAAAATTAGGGATCTTATGAACTAAACCCCAAAGAAAACATAGCTTTTAAAATTTCAAGAACTCTATATAATAGAAGATAATGATGCACCATAAGCATGAAATGATGAAAATACCTGAAACTAATTACACTACAAGGTAAACTTCAATACCATAATGAATAGTAAATCAACAATGTAATGACCCGGACCCAGGAATCCACCCGATCAGTGTTAAACCTGTTGGGTGTTACTACCTTAGGCGCACCTCCCTGAATGCCAAAGGCTGCTGACTATAAGCAAGGGACTTATAGGTATAGTGAGGAGGTTGTACCCTCTCATAGGATAATAATGGTACTGGAATGAGTATAATAAAGATGCAGTGGGAAGAGTGACTCATCAGAATCGGAGCAGAACCACATAGAGGAAGAACATTAAATAAAGATAATCAATAGAAATAATAAATATAACAACAGTAGCAGAAATCAACACAATAGATTGTTGGTCACTTGTAACTACTACTGAACAACAAACATTCATCCAAAGCAGGTCATACATATTCATATTTATAAAGGGCGCCAGTGGCTAACCAACTGTAGCTACAAAACAAGTAAGCATGCGGATACAAGATAGACATAAAGACAATGTAAAATCAAGCTAGTCCAGACCTCAAGGTCCATATCATTTCCATGCAATAGCTAATGTAGCCCCTCTCTTGAAGCTGACCTCTTTCATACACGTAAATTCATAAAGCATGCACATGTCCCAAAGGGCCCACGCATGGTGTGAGACAAATCACAGAAGGATACCACCCAATGGTTCATACCTAATATAAGTGTTTATGAAGGCATGATGTTATAAGGAAAATAGTAAACAGTATGGTGCATGAATAAACAAAAACTCCACTGGTGCTCAGTAGCCACCAGGAAGTAACCCATGCTTTGGCCGACGCTGGAATCTCTGTCATGTAACCTGTCACTATGTGCCCCCTAACACCGCATGTCTCAAGTACCGACATCCCAAAGTCACGCCCCAGAAACAGTAACCTGGAGGATCAATGATGCATGTCCTCAAATAAGTAACGGCATGGACAACCATGTCTGCCCTCAAATAAAGTAACTAGAGGGACTAGGATGTCTGCCCTAAAATAATGTAACCAGATGGAAAACGGTGTCTGCTCTCAAATAATGTAACCGGAGGGACAACGATGTCTACCATCAGTAAATGGTGAACCTCTTCCCCCAACCCGATAGCATAAATGTTATCCATTTAAGTCTCGTCTCCTTCCACTTGGCTTCATACGGAAAGCACCCCCAACCAATAATACCTAAACCACAACTAATAGTGGCATCTACCCACACAAGTAGTCATAAAAACCTCATCATAGAGTCTCACTGTGTGCACACTACTCAAAGTTTAGGGTGAGCGATAATCAACAAAATAGTACCCAAGCCACAATGTCTCTGACAACTCATGTCCCTACGACCATGCCACTCATGTCTGATGGTCTCACTATCCATATAACCCTGTCCATGCCCAACCTGACAGTAATATTGCCTCAAGCTGACTTCCATGATTCCCAACCCTGTTGTCAGAACCACCCAATGTAACCCAAGCCAAGCCCAACCTATGACCTGCATCATTCAAGAATATTTGGGCCATTCTCAACACAACGAAAAAGGTTCTAGAATATGAAATTCTGCAATTAAATATATACACATTTAAAAAAACACATAAACATGCAAAACAATCTAAATAGTTGAAATACACGAACCAAGTGATGTAAAATACTAGCACTGAGGTCCTTAACATCTCAAACAATTCATAGAAAGGTTTAATAAACTGAACTCAACAGTTTTATACAAAGAAATTCAGTTATAACCATTTTGGAAATCGCTGGCCAAAATTCCCCAATGAGAAACGACCACTCACCTGGTCCCGCTCAAGCAACATTGCTAACAGAGCATACCCAAAGGTATCCCTTAGGTCAATGAACAATTATACATGAGAAAACATGTAAATTAGGGTCTTTATCGAAATAAAAAAATGTGAGCTTTAAGTCACGCCTCCCAAAGATCTGAAAAAGAAAAAAAGAAGGTATGCACCACTTACCTTAGACTCTTAGACATAGACGCGTCCGTTATCGAGCTCCAATTCAAAGATGATCTTCATAGATCTACGTTTCCATCAAATCCCAGCAATTCCACTCATATGGAAACTGCACCGCGTGTGGCAAGTAATCATGAACGTAACAGGGTGTGTGGGTTTAGCCTCGCTATTATGATCCCGCAGCCACCGAAGGATTGAAGAAAGAATGTCAGATGAAGAAACTAGGGTAAGAGATGTCCTTTGGGTTTTCATAATGGAGAGGTCCCATAGTTGGGGAAGAAGAGGATGTTTTACCAAATAAGATGCTATACTCTATTATTAAAGTGAATAAAAAAATATGCAGCGTGTATTTATAAACTACACACCGTGTAGTGGCCTTTCCCATACTCCAACTTAAGAGGAGATAGGCACACAGCTTGGACACTCCACACGAGACGAAACACGGCTTCAACCCAACCAGTACATAGAAGAGAGGATACATGGCGTGTTGATTAACACTAAACGCCTTGTAGTAGGAAATTTCTACATGGTCATCACAAGAAATGTACGTGTAAATCACACGACCAGTACTCACCTAACTAGTACACAATGTGTAATTGAATGTACATGGTGTGTAGTCTGGAAATTCCCATAACTTCCTGCATTTTCCTATTTTTCTAAAGAACAAGTCAAAAATTCAAACAGGGTCAGGATTTTGATCCATTTTAAAAACACCAGTTCTTACAATATTCCCACCTTAATATAACTCATCCATGAGCTATCAAATGAAACCTGAAGAAGGAATAGAACATTCCACCCTGATCAAAGTAACCTGGACTCCCCTGGTCTCAAAAGTTATAGCTAAATTCTTCAAGGGGATCCCCACATTAGGAATTGCAAAACTCAGTCTCAACCCAACCAAACTCAAAACAAGCAAAGGTTTACTAACCTGTTCCCGAACTCATGGTCATATCATGATGCATCATCACTCATGTGCCTCATTGGTGCTCCCGTGCCATTTCATACACTCAAACATTTTTTTCACCGCATCGGTGTCTGCCCCCACACGGTCTTGCATCCCATGGATGCTCAAAATAAAACCTAATGTCACGCACCTCAAGTAACCCGCCTCCTAGATGCCCTGCTGCCCACGAAACCTCAAGTAACCCATATCCTCGATGCCCCGATTCCCACAACACCTCAAGTGACCCATATCCTTGATTCCCCTGATGCTACACATCTCATATATATATATATATATAACGCACACGATATGGCACCAATCCCACTAAAAATCATCTAGTCTTTCCACGAGAATCATGTGCAACTCATGCACTCAAAATGGACATGCCTCCGTAGGTCATGCCAAATGAAAAATGAAAATGGAATAGCCACAGTCACGGTGTACCTCTAACCATCGTTGGATCAACAAACTACTCAGACTCTGGCATCTCCAAGGTGTGCACATAGCCTAAAGTATTGTTGCCTGATGTCTGACCTCCCTATGGTGCTGCTCCTCTCACAAACCACTGACCCCTCATCTGGATTCTGCTGTCTTTGTCACGCCATCCGCCTGCAGCTGAACCTTGGTTACCATCACCTGGTACCAAACCTAAACTGACTACAAATGCCACAGTCTGTCCTGGTCCCTATCTACTGACTGTCTGAGAAGGCTTCCTGCAGAACCTCTCCAGATTCCCTATCGGTCCATATGCTCTGCACTCCTTTGGAGGCCTATCACACTGAGTCTTATCATGTCCTGGATGGCCACACTAAAAGAAAACCGCTGAAGAACTGTTACAATGTGGTCTATCTGAGTCCTTGGCCGGACTGCCCTGTTGGAATGCATCCCGTCCACACTGCATGTTTTCCAAACCAACACCTAAAACTATTCCCCAACCAACCTTGGGTTATCCCTCTGGTTTCCCTTTGCAATGAGTGCCTAATTCACCGCCTCTGAGAATGAACCCATCCTGAAGATCTTCACCTAGATTTGAATGGTGTGTTGCAAGACATCCTCGAAGCGCCTCACCCTTGTTGCGTCATCGCTTACCATACTAGGTGAAAGGAGGGAAAACTCAATGAAAGAAGCTACTTAGTCCATGACAGACATGTATCCCTATTAAAGACTCAATAACTTCTGTGACCTCTTATCTCTCGGTGTCTCTGAGAAGAATTGATCAAAGAAACTGTCCTCAAAGTTCTTACATGCTAGTCCCTCGTGCCTACATGTTTGAACCTGCATATCCCACCAATGCTTCACCGGTCTTCGCAGCATGTACGTCGCTTGCTTGACCCTCTTCCCTGGAGGAATCTCGAGCTACTCAAAGATCATTAGCATGATCACTATCTAGTTCTCATCTGCATGTAGACCCCCCTCACCCTGAAATAGCGGCGGGTGCTGTGACTAGAACTCCCATGTCAAATATTCCATAGATGGCTCTGTACCATGCACACCTCTGTCAATCACCAACAAGACACTTACTAAGTTATCCTGGAGCTACTCGTCAAGAATTTTCCCAAAAACATCCAAACCCAGCTCTTTTCCTGCCTGCACTGGATCCGGAACCAAATCCTATCCCTAAGCCTGTACCTACTGCTCTTGCTCTGCCTACACCGGATCCTGAACATGATCCTACTCCTGCGTCACTATATCATCTACCGTATGATGGTCCATCTGAGCTGACTAATGGAACCTGCTGAATACGATAAATGGTCAGACATCCCATATATATATTTAGCAATATATATTCAACACAGATAAATAATGCAGTAAAGAGGCTTCAAAAAACAACTACCCTTACTCTCCCCCACCGTAACCCATGCCCAAGGCATCCCGACTTCATGGAATTCTTACCTGCCCTTAAGAGAGCCAAGTATCAAAAGTACCTCGGGCCATGCCCCTCCCGAAAACTAACGTTGCCTCAAACTGATGACCTAGTCACCCAATCCGGGTGATAAAAATCACTTCAATCATAGTACATGCCTTCTCATACAAGATCCAGACTCTATTACCCTGTAATTCTATAAATATTCAAATCATGGAAAAACACAATGCAATAAACATGAAATTTTTATCATTAATTTCACCTATTCATATTTCAAAAGAATACAGGACATGGAAGTTGATAGTTTTTACCATGTATTATCACATAAAAATGCATACATGCAGTTATGAAATTAAAATACCCTCAAAATGTTCCAATCAACAGTCAAACAACCAAGCCTTATTATACTGTGCCAAGGTCTAATTCTCCCTTACTGCATTGAGTCATGGGTTACAAAACACAGTCAATTACATCACACACCAAGTGATCCACCGAGGTTGAAATCATATAAACTCTAATCCGAGATAAAGAAAATAGCAATTCCCTCCCCTGAAAACTTGATTCATCCCTCATACCTGGGGCTACAGGCACCCAAGAACAAGCTAGAAACCCAGTTCCAGTAACAACCTATCTCAAGTCTACCATATCCCAAATAGAAAAACTAGATGAATGAAAAGTGAAGTACCAATCTCATTAGAAGCCATAAAACACTACTACTAAATCATGGTCAAGAACTCCCTGAATACCACTTTGTAATGACCTGGACCCATGTAGGCACCCGATCAGTGCTAAACAGGTCGAGTATTACTACCTTAGGCGCACATACCCAAATATCAAAGGTTGTCGACTAGTAGCGAGGGTCTTACAGTTATATTAGAGAGGCTATACCCTCTCGGAGGATAACAACAGTATTGGTACGATTATAATAAAGATGTAGCATAAAGAGCGACTCTACAGACTCGAACCAGACCCGTAGAGCAGAAGCACATTAAATAATGATAAACAGTGCAAACAATAAATATAACTATAGAAACAGAAAGTAATACCACATCATGCTGATCACTTGTAACTACTACTGAACAATGAACATTTTTCTAAAGTTGTTCATACATATTCATATATATAAAGGGTGCCAATGGATATCCAACCGTAGCTACCAAACAAGTAAGCATGCTGATACTAGATAGAAAGAAAAACAAAGTAACTGCAACTAGGAAAGAACTCAAGGTCCATACATTCTCTATGGAATAGATTATGCATCCAAGCTCCTGAAACTGACCTCTTTCCTGCACACAAATCTATAAAGAGTTCACGCATCTTGACGGGACTGTGAAGGGTGTGAGACGGATCTTAGTAGGATTCCACCAAATGGTGCACACCTAATATAAGTGTTTATGCAGGCCTTCATTTATAAGGAAGATAGCAAATTGTTTGATTCACAAATAAACCTATACTCCATTGGTGCTCAGCAGCCACCATGAAGTACCAGCTGCTTCGGCCAATGCCAGAATATTTTTCATGTAACCCGACACCATGTGCCCCCTGACACCGCGTGTTTCATGTACCGACATATTGAAGGCACTCCCTAGAAATAGTAACATGGAGGATCAGTGATTCCATCCTCAAATAAGTAACTAGAGAGATAATGATGTATGCCCTCAAATAATGTAACAGGAGGGACAAACATTTCTGCCCTCAAATAATGTAACTGGATTGAAAATGGTGTCTTCCCTCAAATAATATAACCAGAGGGACAACGATGTCTGCCCTCAAATAATGGCTAGGCTCTGCCCCCAACCCAATAGCCTAAATTATATCCCCTTAAGGCTTCTCACCATCCATGTGGATTCCGATGGCAATCACCCCAACCAATAGTACCAAAAATTCAACTAATGAGGGCCTCTACCTGCACGAGTGGTCCAAAATTCCTCATCACGAAGTCTCTCTATGTGTACACTACTCAATGTTCTGGGTGAGAAGTAATCACCAAAATAGTACCCAAGGAACAATGTCTCTGACACCTTGTGTCCCTACGACCATGCCACTCATGTCTGACGGTCTCGCCATCCATGTAACCCAGGCCATGCCCATCCTAACAGTCATCCTGCCTCAAGACGACATCCATGATTCCCAATCCTGTGGTCAGAACCACCCAATGTAACCCGGTCCAAGCAAAACCTATGATCCGCATCACTCAAGAATATATGGGCCATGCCCAAGACAACCAAAAAGGTTCCAGCATATGCAATTCAGTAATTACATATATATACATTTAAAAAAACACATGAATAAGAAAAACAATCTAAATAGTTGAAATACATGAACCAAATGTTATCCCATACTATCACTAAGGTCCTTAATGTCTAATAAAATTCATATCAATGTTTTATAAAATAAACTCAACGGTTTTAAATAATGAAATTCAGTTATAACCATTTTGGTATCCCTATCCAAAATGTCCCGATGAGCAACGACAACTCACCCATCACCACTCAGGAAACACAGGTAACAGAGCATACCCAATGGTTTCCCATAGGTCAATGAACAATTATATAGGCAAAAACCTGTATATTAGGGTCTCACTCAAAAAAATAAAATACGCACTTTATGTCGTGCCACCCAATGGTCTGCAAAAGCACTAAATAAGGTATGAACCACTTACCTAAGACTCATAGATGTAGGCCCGCCCAATATCAAGCTCTAATTTGAATATGATCTTCGTAAATCATTGTTTCCATCAAATTTGGGCAATTCCACTAAGATGGAAACTGCGACGCGTGAGGCAAGGAATCAAGAACGGAACAAGGTGTGTGGGTTTAGCCTCGCTGTTGTGATCCCAAAGCCACTAACGTATTGAAGAATGAATGTTGGATGATGAATCCAGGGCAAGATATGTTCTTCAGGTTTTCAGAATGGGGAGGTCCTGGTGTTGGGGAAGAAGAAGATGTTTTACGATAAAATATGTGACGCTCTATCATTTAAGTGAATAAAAAAGTACATGGTGTGTATTTAGGAACTACACACTGTGTAGTGGCCATTTTATTACTCCAAATTAAGTAAAGATAACCACACAACATGGAATCTCCACAAGGGATGACAGAAAGCTTGAACCCCGCTTGTACGTAGAAGAGAGGATACATGGTGTATCGAGTAACACTACACGAAATGTAGTAGGAAATTTCAACACAGTTATCACATGACATGTACTTGGAGAGCCATAGGCAGGTACTCACCTAACTCATACACAGTGTGTACTTGAAAGTACATGGCATGTAGTCTGGAAATTTCTAAAACATCCCATAATTTCTTAGTTTTCTCATGAACAAGTCAAAAATTCAAACAGGTTCAGGATTTTGACATGTTCTAAAAAATCGGGTTCTTACAAACAATATATGTCAGAAATATTTTGGTCCTCATACTATAAGAGATATATTGTTTCATAATTAATATTTTGTAAGAATTGTCTACATAATTTTGTAGATGTCTACACCATGAGTTTAAATGAAACTGATAGTTTTCATTAGGTGTATACCTAGGAAGATTGATTATGTTGATAATTGATTAAGGAGATATATTAATTTTATTTTTTTTATAAATCAAATACGTGAATGAATAATATCATGGATTATGGATCATGATTCATAATTTATTTGTGAAAAATAATTATGGGATATTATATATAAAAAATATCAAGAATTATCTTGAAGTAAATTTGGTTTCATTATAACCAAATTAAAAGATTCTATAATCATGTTTTGGTTAAATGAATATATAAATTAAAAACCATGGTGGTATACATTTATGGGATTCCATATTTTGAGATATAAATTTCAAATAAATTGATGTTGAGATTCCCCCAAATAGTTACATCATTTAGTTATGGAAATATTCCACATAGGTACAACCTGAGACTCATTTAGGATTTCATATTCCTGTATGAATATTAAAATTTGAGATATACAACATGTGATAATGAATATATAAGAGTATAATATCTATATCTCATGAGAGTGTAACTCCATAGAAGACAAATAGTGGAGATAATCTACCCTGTCAGATATATGTATTGTGGAAGAAGATTGAGAGTATTCAATTTAAAAATATAAATTTCATGAAGGTGTGTATTTGTTTCACTGAAATAGTAAAGGAAAGAAATAATATTGATGTGACTAAACAAAATAATAATTTATTATTTAATTAGTATAGAAAATAAAATCCATAAAATCCTGTAAAAGATAGAAAAATGAATATGAGGGGGAATTACTACTCTCAAGTGAAGTAGATGATTCTAGAATTCTTATGGAAATGAAGAAATTACCTTATATAAACTCTCATGGAAATAATACTATCAAGGTGATATTGAAAATATACTTGTAGAGGATTTACTATAGATTTCAAAGGAACTTATATAATTATAACACACAAACATTCTAAAATAAGGAAATTCTGTTTGAAAGCGTGTGCGACACACAATACCAAGCACCTAAGTTAATATAATATCCAAATAATATATATTATATCCACTATTTTTAATAGATTCAATCTATTCTATATATTTAAATTACAAAAAATGATTTTATCCTGTTTTGTATGAAATGATTTTCTACGATGGCTTGTGTTACACAAAAGACCTAATTTTAATGAATACTATTAATATTATTATTTAAGATGATAATTCTATCAAATAAAAATAAATTATGGGTTTTTAATAAGATTAAATAACTCCTGAAATTATGTAGTTGAAATAATTGGTTACCAATTAATTATAAATGAATATATATACCAAATACATACAAACAAAATGTTTTTATAAAAAAAATTATTTTTAATCTCTAAAGGTAATTTACCTTAATAAATCAAAATAACTAATATTACTCATAATATCAATTATATTTATATAATATATATTAAAAAAACTATTTTTGAATATTTTCCAGTATATTTGAAAAGCATATGATAAGAACAAGTTTGATTTTATGAATAAGAAGCAATACTTTTCTAAAGCACCATTTCCTACTTTAAATGGGGAACCAATTTTGTTGTACAAATGTCAATAGATTTTTAAAAAAAAATTTTTAAAAAAAATTTTTTTTATAAAAAAATCAAAATTATATTAGGATAAATTTTTGTTATTTTCTGAAATATTTCATTTTTTGATTAGTAGTGAAAAATAATAATTTCTAATTGAAAACTGATTTTTCATATAATTTATTTATATGGTAAATTATATTTTTTTCATTTAAACATTAACTATATTAATTATATATCTATTTATACAATATAGTTCATTGAAATAAACTTTACCTTAATAAAAGATATAAAACCATTTGAAAATTTCAAGCATTTTTACTACAAAAACCTGAATTCTCTCCCAATTTGTGGGAATAGTTTAAAATTTCTTCGACCACTTATATGACTAGAATTTATAAAAATAGTTCAAATATTTTGAATCAAAATAATGAATAATTTCAAGTGTTTTCCACTTAGTTTTTACCCATAATATTAGGTAATGTAATTAAAATTAAGTACAATGATTAAGGTAAAACGAGTTTATTTAGTGGTAAAACATTAATCATAAGGAACCAAATTACCTAGAAACATGTGAAAAAACCCATTATATGGACATATTTAAACCATGTAATACATTTTATCAACATTTATTCATTATTGATTGCACATTTTGTAGGGAATACCTCCCAATAGTGTTTATCATTTTATATTAATAAGAATGTCACTCCGCCTCCACTTAAAAAAACTCCCACCCAAAACTATTTCAAACATTTAAATCCATTTTGGATAACCAAAAACACAAAAATATAGCTCTGAAACATCCCTAAAATCATCATAGAATCCCCATTTTAGGTATAAATCAAATCAAAGTCTTCTTTTCGAATAAATCAAAAATAGTTACCCAAAGAAGAGGTAACATTCTTCAACGGGCACTTTTGTTTTATTTCACTCAATAATTATTAAATTATTTAAATATTAGATTTAAATAATAACCTCAATATCCTAAATATACCGATATTTTGTTATTATAATGGTATGAGATAAACTCAAACATTTCTCTCAAATGGGATACACAGTCATCATTTGTGTGTACGACAGAAAACCACCTCGTGAAACAATATTGTTTTTTTCATTCATTACCAACAATAAAGATTTGGAATAATGATGGATTTATATTTTATATTTGATATATATGATATATATAATTTTTTTATTCTTATATAAATTTTATAACTCTATTATTTAAATTATTGGGAATATGATAACTTTGTTATTGGACGTGTGGTATACCGCCTCCTCAAAGTGATGTGATTCATTCACACATAAAAGGGAATATATTAAGAATGAATTTAAATTAAATCTGTGATATATATGAAATTTATATGATAATTTAGTTATAATAAACAAATATATAATAATATTTTAATTATTTTAATATGACAAGAAAATAGAAGCAGTATTCATGCGTTCGTAGGGTTTACCTTCCACATGAAAAGTGTATTTATTTTCCTATATCCATAAAATATGGAATAATATGATTAAACATATAATAAATATATATAATATTGAAATAATGTTATAAGTTATTTAGATGATATAATTAATAGTAATGAAAAATAACAAATCATTACATTCTGGAAAAAATTGAAATTAACACCCGAAAAGATGAAAATATTGAATTGTTATTAACAAATGGGTAATAGTATAATATAAAAGGTTCATATATTATGTCATAAATATTAATATGGATATATTTTATGTTTATAAAATGACTAAAACAATTATACATGAGTTTAATGTATTATCAATGATAAGGAATCCTAAGGTTGGGGTTATTGTCTCACATTTTTTCCACGTGGTATACTACATTTTCACCACGTATCTATTCTTTATGGTGTATATAAAACCCCAATTATAATTAATATTATTAATAAATTAATCCCCATGGAATTTAATTTTTTTTACTTATTTTTTTCTTGGGGATTATAGAATCAAAAAATACTAATTGGTTAGGTATTTTATCTCAATTTACGTTCCCTTGAGTCTTATTTCTTTTATGCGTCAATTCAATTAAATGTGGTGCACATACTACCCAATGGTAATTTAATATAATTATTAACTCATAAATAATGGTATTTAATGTTTATCTTTGAACTATCTCATATAAGGTGCTTTGAATTGAATACTACCAAGAGGTAAAAAGGTAACATTTCAGTATCACGTTCTTATGTGATTGTTATCATTCTATTGAAATAATCACTTCATTTTGAAAATTTTTATTATAAATTACATTAATCTTACATATATATTTTATTTTTTGGTGTGTATCATTATTTCCAAAACCACATACTATTTTTAAATAGGTTGTTCACTTTGATAGTTATTTGATTAATTGGGAAAATATTAATAAAACCATATCTTCTACAGAATACAAATATTTAAGGATAAAAATATATTTTATTAAATAAATATATTATTATATATTTGAGGTTCTCATTAGAAAAGTAAAAATTATGTTGGGGACCAGTTAATACAGCCCCCTTGATGCACTAGTAGTCTGATGGGATGAATCTGTTGGCAAGCCCGAGCTAAATGTTTTTTACCGAGGAAGTTTCAAATTTTTTTAGGATATATACTAATGGTAAAGGTATCATGCTCTTGGGAAACATGATTTCCAATAATTAATAATTTACTAAATTGAGTATTTAGTTATTACTAATATCTATGATATTTTTTCGTTGACATTTTTTGTGGATTCCTTTTCTTTTCAAAGCTTATTTATTTAAATAGAATGGGTTTTCAGTAATTATCATTATATATTGATTATTAATTATTAATTCAAGAATGATTACTCTATACATATCCATTACTGGGTGTTTGATATCACCCTTATTTTTTTCATTTCCCCATGTTATAAAGATGATGTATTGGAATAATATTTTAAGTATTCTATTCATAAAAGTTTATTATTTATCATTTTTTTATATTTCCCAATAGAAAATATGTATCATGTTTGAAACTTGGTTTTACAAAATATCTAAACTGATATGTCCTTCAGGAATTGAATCCATGTAATCATTCCAATGTAATAAATTCTGGAATCAGTTTTGGTCTTCTGGGGTCAGGTCATTATAGTATGTATCAATGGATGATTAGCTGAAACCACAAAAATTAGATTTTGGAAAAAAAATATTCAAGAACATTATCATATGATAGACTTTGATGATAAGTATAGATGAACATTCCAAATAAACCATGTTTATGGTTATGAGATTAGATACACAAAAATTTGTCAAATTATTTTTAGTATTTCACTAGTTTTGGTATTATAAATTATGTTGCATAATGATCAGATCTAATCCATCATATGTGGTTTTCCAAAATGGAACATTGAAGGAAGAATGGTATCAACAATTTTAGAAAATATGGAGGTTTCTCAACTAAGAAATAAAATCTATATGGAAATGTAATTGAAAAATTTGTTTATATATAATGGAATATTAATCAGTTTATAATAGATAGCCTTTATTACATGGAGAAACCTTTTCCATAATGCGAATATCCTTTATATATTCTCTTTATGTGGGAGGTTCCAACATCATTTGGTGGGACTACTAATATAATGGATGAATACAAATGGATTTAGTCATTATAAAAGAAATTTATGGATTGGGATGTAGTTAAAATGAAATTTAATCAGTTTTAGTTCTTTGTCTCAATGGATATGGTATTAAATAGTTGTCAATAATCCAGAACACTAGAGAGGATTTAAAAAAGATGTCTTGGAATGTGGAAATTTGAAGGCAACATTCTTCAATAAATATTTCCTTCAAGAACATGAAATTAAGATCAAGAGAATAAAATTTAGATTAAAATAAAAGTTGTAAGAATGTGATATAGATTATGAAGCTACCATTTCAGGATTATCTAGTTAAGAGAATGATTAGATACACAACATATTTTTCAATATTTCCCTCTAATTTGAAGATATGAATCCAAATATCCATAGGGCGATGGTTTCGTATACATTCGTATCATAAGAAGAAATAGTTTTATATTCAATTAAAACATTGAAGGAGGTATCTTGATCATACAAATTCATGAAAAACCAAGAGGATAAGAAGTCTTCTTTACACCATGAATATGAGGAACGTGATAGAAATGAAGAAGGGAATAATGAAATTATATTTTTTTGAGAACTGATGATGAATCCACCATAAGAAATTTTTGAAAGGATTTAGAGATTATTATAAGGTTATATAAAAGGGTCATCAATTTGTTGAATGAAAGGGGAATATGTAAAGACTAAAATTTAGTGTTTCTCCTATATCAAGATTGGTAACTATGAAAATGAAGGACCCACGTATGAGGGGAAAATACTAGATAAGAATCTAAGGGATCTTGGTGAAGTTTATGTTATTGATACAACAAAAGTAAAATTATTAATGTCTGTTTATTTTGATTCAATAATTTTTTTATTTGAGTATCTTATCAACAATGGATTGGATATGAGAATAATGATATATACATATAGATTTTACTAAAATTATTGTTCATTAAGGATATGAAATAATGTGTTAAATGGTGATAAAGAATAAGAAAATGATTAACTGACATGTTGAGATTTTTAGAAAACATATGATTTATAGTAGGATGGTCTTTAATATGTTTCGGAGGTTGAGATGATGATTTCCGGATAATGATATGACTAATATGGAAATTTTAAATTGGATATTATTGACTACCGTATAACTGATTAATTATTTTTTGAAAATGTGAATTATGGTATCATTAAAGATGTTTACATAATTTTTGGATTTAGGAAATAAATCCAATAAAAGTTTTATATTTAAGTTATAATGAAAGATTCATGTTTTTAATTTGTTTTTCGAGTAATTTATGTTATTCCCATATTTTTACAGAATATATATTAATGGTAATAACAAGTTTTGTAAGTGATTATTAATAGAAACATCATGTTGATTGAAGAATAATGAGTTCATCTTGAAATTTAGTGACCATCTTTCCAATGTGATTGATTTCAATGTTTTGGAAAAGATAACCATTTGTCAAATGGTTTATGTTTATATTTTCACATGATTATAGATATTAATGACTTAATTCCCCAAGTGGTTCATGCTTTTTGATGAAATGAATTAGAAATAGTTCAAGGAATACCAACAAGATAAGGCTGCGACTATAGAAATTTATATTTACTTATATTCTTCAATAATTAACAGATTAGTCAACTTGAGGAAAAGTGTCTTAAATCAATTTTGTTTCTTAATATCATCATTTATAATGAAATCAATGAATAATTTCAAACTATTTTTTTGAGAAACCGTGTGTAAAATTTCTCATTAAAATTTTCTCTATCAACCTCCAACATAACATGATCGTTATATTTTTCATCCATGTACATGTTTTCTCCAATGTTCTCATATTCAAAAGCCTTGTTTTGTGGTGGCCTTCACATTTCCATTTCCCTTTTATTAAGAATATGTGTTATTAACCGTGTTTATAATGAGGGGGTTAAAAATAATGTTTTTTAAAATATCAAACTATTTATTATAGATATCATGTTTAAATTTTGAGGAGTCATTTTTTTTAAGGCCAAGAGAACTTAACGCCTCAAAATTATAAAATAAAGACATTGTATTTGATAACATGCATGGAACAGAACAAAAAGTGTTTAAGGGAGTATAATATCATGTGAATTTACAGCATATATATACTATTTGAAATAGATTCAATAGACTCTATATATTCCAATTACCATAACATTTATTTTACCATGCATTTCACATAACAAATTTCGTTGATGGATTTTGTTACATGCAAGTCTGAATCTAACTGAGTACAATTAATATCATTCTTTAAAATGAAAATTCTCTCCAAGATGTTAAATCATAGGTTATTAATATAATTAAACAACTCATGAATATTTATATTTTAATTCATTGGTTATAATTTAATTATAAAATAAAATAGAAATGAAATAAATTTAAAGGAAATGTTTTAATAAAATACATTTTTTGGCTCCATATTTAATTTATGACAATAAATTAAATTAATTAATATTAGAATATGATATTAATTAAATTTATATATTATATAATAAATAAAATATTTTCGACATTTTTCAATATATTTGATATATATTTAAAGAACAAGTCCAATTTTAAACAATAAAGATATATATTTTTAATGTATTATTGATGCCTTTTAATGGGGAACCTATTTTAAAATACAAATTTTGATACCATTATAAAAATTATTTTTAAAAATTTAATTTTTTTGAAAAAATAAAATCATATTTTTCATATGGTGAATTCTTAAAATTTTCCTGAAATATATCATTTTTGGTGAATAGTGGAAAATATTGAATCGTAATTGAAAACTGCTTTTTCATTTAATTTATTTTAAGATATATAAATTATATATTTTTTGTTTTAAAGATTTATTAGATAAAATATAAATAAATGAATACAATTTATGATGTGGAAATCAATTTAAATCTAAATTTTGATATTAAAATATTTCAAACTGTTGATCATTTTTAATTTAGATCCCTCTTTGCATCCCCAATGTGGGATGAATTTTAAATTAATTTCTTCCACTTCAGTAATTGAAATATACAAAAATGGATTCCATATTTCTAGTCACAGGAATTTATAATTTCTAATAAAATCAACTATGTTTTCCCCAAAAAAAAATAAATTTAATTAATATTATTTATATTGACTAATGTTAAAAAGACATTATATAGTGGTTAATCAATAATCAGAAGTATTCAAATGACTTAAGAACATGTTTAAAACAAATTTCATCTTGTATTTATATAATATAATCCATTGGATTAATTTTTTTTCATTATTGTAGGCACATGATTTGGGATATACCTCCAAATAATTTTTACCTTTTTAGATTTACAAGAATACAAATCCTCCTCCACTATAAAAAAGAACACACCCCTCCAAAAAATCACAAATATCCGGTACCTTTGATATCTTAAAACATATCCAAATATCTCAACAAAATCAATAAACTCATCCTATAATTCTCTATTTAGTCATAATGAAATCCAAGTGTGTATTTTGCCATAAACCAAAAGGAGTTACCCAAAAAATAAGAAACCTTCATCAAAGATAATTTTTGTTTTATTCTATTCTACACCCCTTAAATTGTATATATATAATTATTATATAAAAAATAATTATCCTGAATATGAATACATTTTTTTCTAATGTTATGACCTATGATCACAGACCCATCAATCAAATTGGATATGCAGTCATCGTTATTGTGTACGATAGACTATCGCCTCATGAAATGATGTCCATCTTTATTTTGTTACCACCTCCATAGTCTGCTAATAATGATGGATTTATAGTTTTAATGTGATATATTTAATATTGATTATTTCTTAATTCTTTTTAAATTTTTATACCTTCATGAATTTCATTTTGTGGGAATATGATTACTTCATTTGTGGACTTGTGGATGACTATCTCCCCAAAGAAATTTAATTAATTTATGAATTTCTTGGAATGTATTAAGGATGGGTTTAATTAACATAAATTACAATCATGTAAATAATATGATAATTAAATTATCATATACATATAAATCATTTACTTTTAACCCTTTTAATATTATAAGAAAACGAATGTATTGTTCTAGTGTATGCAAGACCCAACGTTTCCATGAACGGTGCATTTCATTTGCTATATCCAAAAATTATAGAGTACTATAAATAAATATATAATAAAAATATATAATACTTAAATCATGTATTACGTTATTTATATTATTAAATCATTGTCTATGTAATAGGAAAGAAAAATAACAAATTGAGAAACACTTAAAAATCAAGGCTATTAACACCCAAAATGATGAAAATAATAAAAGATTATTAACAAATGGAAAATAGTATATCATAAGAGGATCATATATAAAGTCATAAATAATAATATGGGTAAATAAAAATTGAATAAATTTTTTAATACAATTAAACATGAGTTAAATGGATGTTCAATTAAAAGAAATTGTAAGGTAAGCGATTCATATATCACATTTAATTCTAAAATACATTACCAATTTTTACAAATTATTTATATTTTGGGGTTTATATACTACCCATTTAGTGTTTCCTATCATGAATAGATTTATAATAATAATATTTAATGATCAGTTTTATTTTATTTCATTCATGTCGAGGATAAATTCAAATGTTACCTAGTGGTAATGGATTTTGTGTCAATTTATATTCTATTGAGACTTTTTTATTATTATGCATCAATTCACATTAATATGGAGTATATAAAAATCCATTTCTATTTAATATCAAAATTAAATCACAATTAATTTTATTTTATATTTCAATTTTATCTATGACATCTATTATGATTTGATTCTAAAATTACAAAGTTGTAAAATTCATGTTTTCAATATCGCTTTCTTTTGTGATTGTTATCTTTCCCTTTAAAAAATCAATTCCCAATAATCATTTTTATTATATAATAAATTTATCATTAATATCCTTATTCTCATGTGATTGATATTATTAATTTCTAAACTATATAATTTTTTATATAAATGACAATCTTTTTGATAGTTATTTGATTAATTGGGGAAATATTGATAAATTTATATCTATTACTCAATACTGATATATGATGACATAACCTTTTTTTTGTTAATAAATTATTTTATTTGATATACATGGAATGATTTAGACATCCAATACATGTTTTAGGGTCTATTTATTAGAATCCACTCAATTCATTGGTATTCTGATGGGATGAATCATTTGGCTTGTCTCACTTGATGGGTTTTCACCATGTCTGTTTTAAACCAACTTGAGGATAGATCTTGATAGTAAAGGTATCATGTTCCTTGTAAACATTAAATCCAATTATTAAGAATTTACTTTATTGAAAATTCAAATTTTATTATTATATAATATAATATTTATTTTTCATTTATTATAGATGCATTTTATTTCTGAGTTTTTTGTTTAAAATTGATTGTGCATTCAGATATTAATATATCGTACAAAATATTCAATATTAATTCATGATAGTTTCTACAATAATTAATTCTTATTAATATTTTGACCTCACCCTAATATTGATTCTTATCCCTAGGATATTAAGAGGAAATATTTGAATAAGATTTAACGGACGTTCATTATCGTATTTTATTATTTATCATATAATATTTTCTATTTGCCAATGTAAAATGGGAATAATGTATGTTATTGTGTTTTCCAAAACATCTAAACTGATTGGTCTTTAGAATTTTTCCCTTGTTTTCATGCCAATGTAAGAAAGTAGGGCATTGGATTATATCTTCTGGGTTCAGGGTGTCATACGAAGAACCTGTGTAGCTATAATATTAATTTTAAATTGTTATTGTCCAATGAAACAATGTTTTTTTACTTTTGAATTTGTTAATAAAAAAGATAATTTTTAGGGGTGTGATCCTAGGGAGATAAAATCTACCCTATACTAATATATAATTTTCTTTGGAAAGAATGACCTAACCTAAATTAATGTAGTGAAATGAGACTTTGGAAGAGTGATTGTGGCGAAATCAATATGTATTTATCCTAGTGATTTTAGTGCAAACAAATAATACATGACTTGTTATCCTTATATTATACCTATATTTTGATCTAAGTAATAATCCATGTGTCATTGTAAATTTTTACATAACTTTTCATGCATCATCCTTTGAAAATATTCATAAATATAATAAAATAAAAATTTATAATTAAAGACTTGTCATGTAATATATAATCAGATCAAAATAATAAAATCATAATTACCATTATAATTAATATTTCATGATCCATTAGGGAATAATGGGATAATAAAAATTATTCATTCCATAATTCACCCCATCTTAGGTTACCTAATCCACTCTCCCACCTAAAAATTGGTATCTATGTGGTGGATTATTTATTGGATATGTTTTCTCATATTTTTTAATATTTTTATTGGAGTTGAAGTATCACTTTGATTCAACGTTTTTGTGTCACAAGGAAAAAAGGAAGAATAACAAATAATTATCCCAAATCCAGTAGAATTGAGGTGAAAACATATTATTTTTGGATGTGTGAGATTCTATTGTATGTGTCTAACAAAATCCAAAATAAATTCATGTATGATTCAAATTCTGCATCACTTTACAATAATGCTATATGAATGGATGATAAAAATAATATTCCAAGTGATAGAAGAACTACTAGTGATGAGTAGATAATTTGAGATCCAAAACATGATGTTGGGAAGTTTTTAGAGTATATGGATAAAAAATTATGAAAAGAACATATGAAGTCCAATGAGGAGAAAAAGTGTTACTATATTGGGATTCATGTGTTAGAAGAAAATATAGAAAAAAATGAGATGGATAAAGGGAAGGATTTTAAATGTCGTAACTTGAATGAGATACAAGAATGATTATCAACAAACGTATTTAAATATAATATACATAAATCTATAATAACTAGTGATGAAAAGAGTCTAAACACAAGAAATTTTTAGAATCACAAGGAAAAGTAGGATGAGATGATTGGTCCAATAACTAAATTGGTTAATGGGAATTGAAGGTTGCAATAAGAAATATTATATGGTAATGACACTATTTATAAAATTTAATCTAAAATAAATTATCATACTAACATGGTTGATAATACTAGAGAAGAATTTAAAGAGGATATATCTAGTCGGAAGGCTCTAAAGAAATAAATTAGTGATCAACTACAATCACGGTGAACAATCATCTATAGATTGGAGGAAAATTATTTTTAGCAAAGAATCGTTTAGATTACTAGGATAAATATAATCTCATGAATACATTAAATTTTTTATTTGATCACCCCTAGATTGGTGATAATGAAGAAAATAGGAATTATTTCCTCACAAAGTAGAACATTGAAACTTTTCTCATTTCACAATGATCATACATAATTTATAATTATGGTATTTTCCATGAAGAAATACCAGATAGGAAAGAAAAGATTATATATATGAATACTCATAATAAATATTTGAGTTAAAAAGGTTCCAAAAAAATGGACATAAAAGGGACCTCTTATAAGGTAAAATTAACCTGATGAGGTATCAACGAATACGTGGTAACAAGTGTTACATTTTTGGGATGCATAGACACACATTTATTTTTGTGTTGAGGAATGGGAATATATCAACTATAGTGAAGTAGGTGGATAACCTAAATGAATGAGTCACCATGATAAGAAGAGGAGGTATTAGTCTTATCCAAATAAATATTAACTTTTGCACTATTCTGAATGTGAAAGATTTATAATATTTTTTTGTGGTTAAGTAATATTTCTAGATACCTGTAATGGAAATAATATTTCCATGATAAATATATTTCAATTAATATATGAAGAATAATAATTTCTATACCTATGGTATATAAAATATGATCATTTATATCTAAAACTCAGAAATCTTAGAGAGATAAAATAAGTCTTTTATGAAATAAAAGAGAGAACTTAATGATGAAATTAAGATGGTCCAAGCCATAGGGACATCCAAAATAATTTAAAGAATTCTAAATATTTACAATGATTCAAGGGATATTAAATTTATAATGAAGGTATTGGGAATGAATATAATTCCTATTTTAGGGGAAAACTATAATTGGTAATCATCCCCAAGAAGGAATAAATTTTGTGAAATGTGAAAACCCAAAATATTATGAAATGTCGTTGGAATCCATAAAACTAGGTTTAGATATGAAGATGGAATATAATGTTAATGACAAATGATAAATTGATGTCCTTAGTGACATACAATCATACTAAACTTAAGGGAGTTCAAGGGGTATATGTGATCCATGTGGAGGTTCTGCATGAAAATCACATGTAAAGGGAGATTAATAAATATATATATAAGAGGAAATGTAATGGAAGATAGTTAATTTTGTAGAGTTTCAAAGCTCAATTGATAAATACATGTATCATCTAGTATCAAGTATGAAGATGCATGATTTGGTAGATTTTTTTTCTAAAAATACAAGGAATGAACTCCATTTTAGTTTATAATGTTTTTTATCTAGATGTATGTTTGATTCATTGTAAAAAAAGGAAGAATGTTTATTATAAAAAACCTCATCCAAAAAAATTGATGTATTCATATTTTTTTATTTGGATGTTTTTTTATTACCATTTTATTCATTCAATATATTAAAAATTTGTTGAATTGAAATATGTTTTCCAAAAATTTATACCCATTTGTTACTCCATTATGTGATATAAATAATTGTGTTAAGAGTCATGGACACATGGGGAGTTGTTCTTAACTTCATATTAAATTATGCCTCATCCAATTTTTTTGAAGTCTCTAGAATTTTGAATGTCATGGAGTTAAAGTGATATCATTTGTTCGATTTTAAATACCATTAAAAAAGGTGGATTAAATTTTTTATGATGAGGTTTTAATTAATTCATCACGTGGTGTGTTTTTAATATGTACCTTAATGATATATACTAATAGTTTCATGTGAATGAATTAAGATCATTGGTAGTGTATTAAAAGTGGAAAATAAAAATCATTATGTGTGTTTCCTCATAATCATTAGTTATATGGACAAACATGTTGTTATTTATAAGAATTCAAGTTTACAACATTGATTTGTGGAATATTAGGCCTAGAGGATTTATTAACTTCCCATGTTCCAATTTTTAAATTCACTTATTGAATTTTTATTTGAGAATATTCACAATGAATGAGATTAGATTGTGTACCATTGGGATTTAAAGGATTTGTTTAATCAACATGTGGTTTATACCAAAGAATGAATTTATCTTCAAACTAGTGGAGAGAATATCCAAAAGGGGGAGTTGAAAATTAATTGATACTTTTACTATATATTAGGGGAGATGATATGAAGATAATGTTCCATGCAATTATAAAGAGAAGAAAGAAATGTTAATCCCTACATTGTTAAATTTGGGTGAATTTTTTTTATATTGACACGGGGGGGTTGATTTTTTATGTAAATTAATATTTTCTTATTTAGATGTCTTGGGGAGAACAATAATATAGTCTAAACCCTTTTATTTTTTTATAATATAAGAGATAATCGAAAATGGATAATAGTTCACATGGTTTCGATTTTATATGGTCAAGGGGATATTTTTAAATAAATCTAAGGGGGATATTTTTATCCCTTACAAGTTTAGAATAAATTTGAAGAAAAAATGTTTGGAATGGGTTGTTTTGACAATGTGTCGAATATATTTTTTGAAATTATTTCTTATATGCATTATTTTATGTAAATTATTCGATTTTTTAGTGATATGTTGTGAATTTTCGTGGTATCATCTAATGCATAATAATCAAGTTGATGTGTTATATAATATATTCTCTAATGTCTAGGTACAATTTTGGGTTTGTTGGTGATTCCTTGAGAATTATTCCTAATGCATTATATCCATTATATTCATGTTAAATATGTTCTTGGGCTGTTCTTTGATGGATAGTGTTTTGAAAGATTAATTAGAAATAATTTGGGTGAAATTATTGAAATATATATACTGGGGGATCCTTCTATAAAGGTATTGAAATTATTGTCTAAGGATATATTTTTCATGCGTAATGGTTACCCGATCCATGCATAAAGGTTGCGACTAAATGTATAGAAATCACAATATAAGGGTAAATCACATACAGAATGTGTTGTGTAAGTGTAATATATGAATTGTTTGAGGGTAATCCAAATACATGAATAATGGTATGCTAGAGGACAAAGAGCTGTGTTTGGGAACATGTTGGAGGAAACAAAGTTGCAAAAGGGTAATATAAAACCTTGAGTAATGATCATGGAAGTACAATGCTGATCACATAAGAATACATGAACATGAGTAAATGTAATAGTATGTTCCATGTCATGGTATGAGAAGACAACATTATGGTACTACGTATTGGTTCCTAGAGTATGATAGGGAAACCCATAATGGAATAATGGTAAGACGTAATTATGTATATGTACTATATAAAGAATCCTAGAGTACTTAAGGGTAACCCATGAAAGCCAAAGAGTAACCATTCACAATATTAAGGTAAACAAGGGGTGGTGTATGGTTAACCCAATATGGAATACAGGTAGGTCGTGAGACTGAATAAGGGTATTTAAATATATGTGTGGACCTAAAATTTTATATTTCTAAATGTAACGGTAAATGTGAATTGGTAAGAAATGCTATAAGGATCCTATGAAATACACAACAATGAAATCTGATCTCAATATTTATCAAGACCTCTATAAAAATTAATAATATGATGCACTATAATAATGTATTGGACCAAAATCCACTAAAATATTTATATAGTAAGAAAACCATCCACACTAATATGAATAGTCCAGTAGAAATTTATTTCACTAGAAATAATGTGTTCCTCGTTCCATAAGATATATAATGTGACATAATGAATTGTTTTGAAGAATGATCTATGACACAATAAATAGTCTTGCACTGTGATCTTAACTACAACTAAATATATGCATGGGGAATATATATACTAATCTTCATTCATGTTATCTTTGATTTAGTAGGTATATTAATTATGAGTAATCACTCAATAAAATATTTCAATGATTAATTTAACAATGTATGACCCCAGAAATTATAATTTTATTACATTATCTTTGATAGAGTCTATAAAATGTGATACTAAGTGTGTAAGGGAATGTAATGACACATGAATTTGATATATAACTACTATTTTAAATAAATCTAATATATTGAATATATTTCATTACACACATGAGCAAGTATTAACAGAAAAATAATATATATTATAAATATATTAATATTTACTATAATATGACATAACCCAAACCTATATTATTGGTTATGAATATTATTAACTAACTAATGAAAATACATGGTTTAAAAAGAAATAAAATCAATTCAGTAGTTATAAATGATTAGAAATGAATATAAGTACCAAGTGAATATAATTGATTTTTTATTCATAAAAACATTTTTTAATGAACCTAAAGGTGTTTTACCATAATAAATTAAATTAATTACTATTAGTGGATAATTTTAATAAAATATATATGTTATATGTTGAATTAAATTTTTTTTATTCATACAATAGATTTTATAGTCATAAGATAGGAAAAAAAATTTATTCATAAAAACTAATACTTTTCTAAAAGCGGGGCTTCCACCTTTTAATGGAGAATCCATTTTAAATCCAATTTTGTCCCTTATATAAATTTTATATTTTAAAATAAACATAAAATTTGTAATAGAAACCTAAAAATTATCTTAGGTTGAATTTTTAATTTTATTTTTCTATGAACATCCACTTTTAATGAATAGTAAAACATACTAAAATTTAATTCATGTTTTTTAATATTATTTATTCAGAAGGATAAATTGTATTTTGAATTGGTTTTGAAGTTTAATTTGATAATATGTTTATCGATAAATCAAATCTAGTTCATTTGAATCCATTTCAATTTGAAATTGGATTTAAAAAATAACAAGTTTTTGGAGGGTTTAACATTAAAACCCCTTATTGTCTTCCTATATGTGGAATTAAAATGAATTTAATTTATGCCACTTTTTTATTGGAATGAAAAAACGGGATTCCAAATTTTGAATCATCATAATTTATAATTCCTAATAATTTCAACATTATTTTGGACCAAAAATATTAGTGAATGTAATTGAAAATAATTACCATGATTAAGGTAAAATTATGCTTAATAATAGAATAAACCTTAATCATAAAAACCCAAATGAACTAGAAACATGTCGAAGATCCTTTAGATTGAAATATTTCAACCGTACACTCCATTGGATAAATTGTTTCTAATTATGGTAACCACTTTATATGGTAAAAATGTTGGTGAAATTCCCTTTCCCAAAATGTTTCTGAGTTCCATATTCCTCCACTATAAAAAGGTTTCCTAACCTCACACTTACTCACAACTATCAAGACACTTTGGATTAAAACCTATATTCACCAATATATCCTTATAATCCCTTACCTTATTTTTTATGCCTCATAATTTTTAAGAAGCAATCCAAGAAATAATTTTTGTAAAATCGAAAGGAGTTACCAAAATAAGAGGTAACAAACTTTCTAAATATTTTTGTTTTATTTCTATTCTACACTCCATTTAAAATTTTTTATTCCATTATAATATAAAAAAAATCCTAATAAATAGAATTGGATTTTTATTCGATATTTTATACCTACTCTCACACACACATCCATCTAGTGGGAAACAAACATTATGTTTATGTGAACAATAAACAAGTTCCTCACAAGATGGTTATTGCTCATTTTTCCTTTATCGTATTTCATAGTAGAAAATATGATTTAAAATATTTTTATATATGTAATATATTATAATTATAATGTATTTATTATTATATAATTCTATTATAACAGAATCCCTTATACTTTCCATTATTTGTAAATATGATAACATCACTCATGGAAGTGTGGACTACCACCTCTTCAAAACGATGTGACTCATTCACTCTATACATAGAATATATAAAGGATTGTTTAAATGATAATATTTAAACAATAAAACATAGATATTATATTTGAATTATAGTATACATATGTATCATTTAATTTTTAGTCTTTTAAAAAAAATACAAGTAGCATTAATGAGTATGTACGACCTATCATCGCAATGAATAGTGAATTTCATTTCTTATCTCCAAACAATATAGAATATTATAATTACATTTGTAATGAATATATGTGATAATTTATTAATAGAATAAATTTTTTATATGATGAAATCATGATTTATTTAATATGAAAAAAATTATATGTAAAAACATAGTTCAAAAACTAGGCAATTAACACCCAAAATAGTTAAAATAATAAATGAGTGTTAAAAAATAGGTAATAAAATATTTTAAGATTATAATATATGATATTATAAACATGATTACGGTTTTGGTATAATTAATAATCATATTTTAAACCACTATACGTGTGTATAAATACCACAAAACAAGAGTAATGTTATGGTAATGGAATTTCGTCTTTGTTTACATTTCATTGAGAGTGATTTGTTATGATGAACTAATTGAAATTTATTAGGTCTATATACATCTTTTTAAATATCATATAATTAATCCAATTATTCTGATGATATTCTAGTCTTAATAAATTACCATACCAATATGGTGGTTGTGATTCAATGTTTTCAAAGTGGAATGGGAAACATTGAAGTGATTAAATATTACCATCCCAAAAAATATTCATAATGATTATATTTCCAATATCCCATCATTTTTCAATTGTTAACACTATCCTTAAATAAAGACTTTATTTTATTCGTTTTAATTTTAAATTTACTTGAATATCTATATTCTCAGACAATAGATATTAATATTTCCAAAACATTATATCATTTAACATAATGTGTTCAATTTGATCATTATTTGAATAATTATAGAATTGTGGATAAATATATATTCTTTATTCCATAAGGGTATTAGATAATTAATGTTATTTATTTTCATTAATTTATACAAGGAATTCTATGGATTTGTAATGATGGGTGGGTCACATACTTCTTATAGCCCCTCGATGTATCTATATGTTCTCAAGAGATGAATTAGTTGGATAAATTGAATAGGTTTCTATAATTTGTTTCAATACATATTTTCAATGGTTGTGATGGTATTGATTTTCATGTCCCTTAGATATGAAATATATTAATTTTTAATTTTATTCATGTTTATTTAGTAATTACTTATCCATGAGATTTTTAATCTACATATATTTTAATGCATTCTAAATATTAGTTCATTGATTAAGTAAAATGAGTATCTGTTTCTTACCATATTATATTGACTTTCCCTAATCTAGTTATTTTAATGGAATGTGTTATCAGTTATTTAACTTGACATGTTTATATGTTATTAGTTATTCCTTATTTATTGTTATTTACCAACCCCTACTAATAATTTGATTGAATCCTTATTATGTTTACTTCACCTAGGTTATGAAGAATGAATCATTGAATAAGATTTAATGGAAAATGTTTATTTCATTTCATTATGTATCTTGTCAATATTTCATATTTCCAAATGTATTATAGTTATCATGTAAGTAATTTTTTTTCCAATAATGATGAACTGATCTATTTTTCGGGATTTGATTCCTTGTAATCATTCCTGGGTAATAATATAATGTACAAGCACTGGGCTTCTAGGGACGGGGTGTTAAAATTGGTATCCAAGGAAGTATAGAAGAAATATTGGAAACTAGATTCAAAAAACAGAGATTGAGTAACATAACCCTAAGATAAAAATTGATGATAATTATATATTAATATAATATAGTTTTGGTAATGTAGATATTATGTGGGTATTTCTAGAAATAAATCACTTTCTAGACTCTTCATATTGATGTGGCTTTGTCACAGATGTATCTAGAAGAATAAAAATGAGAAGGTTTGTTGGGCTTGACTCAATGTACCCTGGTATATAATAACAAGAATTACTTTACATCTGTTTGGAAAATACTAGGGGATATGCTTCTAATGTTTCATGTTTTCTTTACAAACCACAATAAAGGATTTAAAAGTGATGACATCCCCAACGAAACCATGTTTATGATTATGAGATTTTATATGAATATAGTTTTCAATTTATGATAAGTGATTCACTATTTTTGGGGTTATACATTACATTATTATTTAATCTAGTATATGAAATTTTGTATAAATGGTTACTAATATAAGAAATGGGAACTCCACCAATGCACGTGATTGAAAGAGTAATATGGCTAATATCATTTATGGTCCTAAGACAACATTTCAAAGGCAAATATCCCCCCATGTATTCTTATCATATGAGTAAATAGTACTATGTGCTGACGAGATAGGTAAAGAATTTCCCATGACTTATGGATTTTAAGTGAAACAAAATAACAAGAGGATGAAAGACAAAAAGTTGGATGAAGGGAAGAGGGAAAAAACATACATTCCCACATGTGATAAATGTGGGGAGAAAAACCCTAGCACATGTATTAAAGGATATGTAGTATTCTACAAATGTTGAAAGAAAGTACACCATGATTTTGATTTCAATGGTATGAAAATTTTTTCCAAATTAAAATCATTCAAATGCAAAGTGATTTGTCAATATCCAAATTAATGACTCAAGAGTGAAAAATATATATCACCAAAGAAGATATTGGATAATGATCATGTTATTATATCACCATATATGAAGAAAAATGATTAATATTCCTATTAGATAATTATGTCAATTTCATCTTTTATCAATGATGCACTAGTTAAAATGAATATGGAATATATGAGTATTGTACAATAGTATATTTTTTGTTAAAAATTTGAGATTATATGTCGAATGGTACCAAAAAATGTTATTCTATCAAAATTAAAACATCTTGAAAAATAACATGGTTGAGGGATTGATATCCCTTAATATTCTCAAGATGTTGATATAATGATCAATAAATTATTGAGTTTGATAAGTGATGATTACCTTGGAAATGATTAATGCCTTTTCAAAAAATATGTCTATGTTATCATTTATGGAGTTTACATCATTTTTATATTTAAGAAATATATCCAATAATATGTTTCTCACTTAAGGAATAAGGAAGAATTCATTTTCTCAATAATGTATTATGAAAATTCATGTTATTAGAATATTTCAAAAGAATACATGATGAAGGTGTTCATAGATTTGGTGAGTGATTATTAAAGAGATTATTTATGTTGATTTAATGTTAAAGATAAGATCATTTTAGAAATTCAATGGAAATACTTAAAAAGTGTTGTATCATATTATTTTTGAAGTGATAACCATTTATAAAATAGTTGAAGTTTATCTTTGGTTGTGGATTAAGTGCTTTATGTTTTACTTCACCTTGTGATACAACTTGTTCTAAGAGATGAAGTATAAATACTTCAAGGAACAACAATAAGATAAGATTGTGTTCAATAAATACAATCATATATTTTCTTAAATAGAGTGAAGGAAATATTCAACTATAGGGAAAATGGAATTTTAGGATAACATTTACCCTTTATCATCATTTTTATGATATAAATGGATTTTATTTAAAACCCTGGTTTATAGTTTTTGTGGGAAACAACTTTCATATGAATGTATATTTTGGTATTATCAATTAGAACCTCATTTTTAGATTTTTTTTCCATATACGTGTTTCCATTTCCCACCTATGTTCTTCTACTCGGGAACCATTCCATGTGACCATTGTACTTCCATTTACATCTTATTTTTAATTATTATTGTAAACCCTATTTTAGATATTCATTTTTCAATAATATTTTATTTTCAAGTATTAGTCCTTTTTTACCAAATTAATTTTTAAATTGTAAGGAAACAATTTAATTAAGGTGGGGAGAATGTAAAACCCCAAAATTATAAAGTAAGAACATTTTATTTGATAACATATACAACACGTGACCCGATGAATTTAAGGTAATATAATATCCCAAGTATTATATATATATTTACCATTTTAAAAAAATTTCTTATATTCGATAGCTTGAATGACACACAAGTAAAAGTTTTAACCGAACAAAAATATATTATTAGAACATAATTATGTAATATAATATCACATAACCAATACATCAAATTATATGTTATGAATAGTATTAACTAACATATAAAATAATATGGTCAAAATTAATATAAAATGAATTCATCAGTTAATATTGATTATAAATCATACAATAAGCAATTGAATATATAGAAAATGTTTGAAATAAAAACTTATTTGTCTGCACCCAAATGTGTTCTGCCTTAATAAATTAAATAAATTAATATCAGTGTATGAATTTAATTAAATATATTTTATATATTCAATAAAATAATATTGATATTCATCCAGTAGAATTTACAGTCATAATATAAGATCAAACCTAATACTATGTATAAAAACTAATATTTTTGTAAAGGTATTTTTCCTTCCTTTTAATATAGAACCAATTTTACCTCTATTTTTAACCCTCTTATAAATTTAATATTCTAATATAAAAATCATATTTTTAATAAAATTCTTTTTTTTAATTTTTGGTTTTTTTCTGTGAAGTTTCATTTTTAAATGAATAATGAAAAATACTAAAATCCAATACAAGATTGATTTGTCATCAAATTTATTTATAAAGATAAATTTTATTTAATATTTTTTAAAAGTTAAATTGTATAGTATATTTATCATTTAATCCAATTTTTCTCATTTGAATTAATTTCAATTTGAAATTGACTATAAAAACATAGTTTTTTTTGGAAATTTTTACTTTAAAAACCCGTATTATGGTCCCATCTATAGGATTAATGCTAAATTAATTTCTAATAGTTATGTGATATTAATTTAGAAAAATGGATTAAGTATTTTAAATAAGATTAATTCTTAATTCCTAATACAGAAAAAATATTATTTGACGAAAAATATTAGTGTAATTAATTAAAATTAATTCCAACGATTAAGGTACATTTTAGCTTAATAACTGACTAAACCTTAATATTAAGGAATTATCACCATCATCATCAAGTTATTTTTTATTAAAAGTGGGAAAGAACAAAAGATAGGGGATAGATCCCAAGGAGAGAAACTAAGGGGGTCTAAAATAGTGAAGCCCGAGCGCGTCCCCTTTAATAAGATCCACCCCATTGGGATTGATGATGCTAGCCATGTGCAAGAACACCTCCGTCATTCTTGGGAAATCCTCTGAGGCTAGGTGGTCCTCTACATTATTCCCCTCCCTCCAAGTATGAAGCACTCTAACGTTGTTATTGAGCATACCTTTTCATTTTTCTTATAGTATAGAAGATTACCCAGGGAGAAGTAACACTACCTTTAAAGGCATCCTGAACTATTAAAGGGTCAATTTCGACCTCAGATATCTCCAGACCCTGTTGACTACAAACATTGATCCCTGTGAGAAGGGCCATGGCATCTGCTTGGAGGGGAGAGCCCTGGGCCAGCCTGACCGAATAGGCCAAGTACACTGAACCATTAGTATCCCGCAGCACACCTCCTCCACTCTTGATCCCTTGGACACAAGAGCCGTCTGTGTTGAGTTTCAACCCTCCCGATTGGGGACGCCATCTGACATAGTTGCCTAAACTATTGTTTGAAGAAGACCCCACCATGTCTCCTACCTGAAACTGGTGGAAAGAAGGAGCTTCATTAAAGGAACACACCACCCAGTTTAGGTTGAGAAGCATGTTTTTATCCTATAAGGTAATGACATGATCCATCACTAACCTGCCCTTGTGCTTTGACTTATTCCGCACTTGCCAGAGACTCCATCATCCTGCATGCAGGACCACCGCTCAGGACACCCTCTCCAGTCCTATCCCCTCAGTGCCATGAAACCATTTGTCAAGGAAGGAGGGGATATTGTCATCCAGAGATAGCCCCGTAGAGAACTCCCCGAGGACTTGCCGCTCCTCTCATGACCAATCGCTGCCGAATAATCGGTGATAAATGGTATCCTCCTTATGAAACCTACAACACACACATCTGGACACAATGGTGATACCTCATTGACATACATTATCATCAGTAGTTAAGGATATGTTTTGAAGCCTCATTTTGTGGAAGTAGTACTTGGTGGGGATATTTTTCACCCACACAATCTCATCCCAGCCCCCCGACTGCGCCTGATCATGAAACAGACTCCCAAAATCCTTTGGAGAGAAGAGACCCGAGGAGGCCACAGTGAAGATGTATTTTTCCTCATCTCAATTGATCTCAATGAGGTGGAATTATTCTAGTTGGTTCTTATCCAGAACGACATGGATGAACTCCGGGTATAGACTTGCGTCCTTGGACGAGATGTCTATGACCGGACAACCAGGAAACCCTTGCACACCTCCACCCCAATCCTGGTGCCAGAATAAGCAATCCCCTTTCCCAACCAAATAGCGGGATAAAGGCCTAGGAGCATCAATGATGGGGACAATCATCAACCAAAGGGAAGTGTGACACACATCCACAGAGCCACGAAGACATCGAGCAATCTCGTGCATGGTGTTTCCCCAGAGAGTACGACGTTCCAGCACTCCCTAAGAAATCCGTGCATGCATGTAGTGGAGTGTATCCTTCAGATTGCGCACATTGATACTTCCTTCCACCACTGGCCTAGCCATTTTGTTCCAAGCCACCCAGTGTTTCTTCCCATCCGAGGAAGGATCCCACATGAAGTTGGCTAGAATATAATCAATGGAGATGATAACACCCTTAGGGATATTGATAGAGGATAGGCCATGGATTGGGGAATCCAGAAGAACACTATTCACCAGGGTGACCCTCCTGCCAAATGAAAGGAAAATATTCTTCTAGTTCAACACTCTATCTGTAATCCTGGTGAGAAGAGCATCAAAGTCCTGATTCAGAAGTCTTCCTGGCGAGATGGGCGTGCCGAGGTACACCATAGGTAACTCCCCACTCTGGATTCCCAGAATCCTGCTGATAGATGCCACCCTGTCGACAGTACACCTGTTGGAAAAAACGAAGCCACTCTTACCATTGTAAACACGCTGGCCACTCCAACGACAGTACCGTTCCATAACTCTTTTCAGGCTGATTAGGGATCTACTCTTAGTATTCAAAAAAATAATGGTATCATTGGCGAACATAAGGTGAGATATTGTAGGATCCTTCAATCGATGATGATACGGGAGAATTCCCCCATTTCTAGTGCTCCTCTAGATAAGGCAACTAAAAACATCCAGAATTAGAAAAAACAGAGTCAGCGAAATGGGGCCCCCTTGCCTGAGGCCACAGGTAGACCTGAAGAAACCAAAGGATTTTCCCATGAAAGATACTGATAACCAAGAAGAACTGAAGCAACAGAAAATAATATCGATGTTCCCGGAGATGAAACCCATACCTGATAGAACTCTATTAATGAAGCTCCATTCCACTCGATCATAGGCTTTGTTCATATTGAGTTTGATAACCATGTTGGACCTCCGCATTTTGAAGTTGATGTCCGTGAGCATCTCCTGCGCCAGAGCGATGGCTTCCTGAATAGAACACCATTTGAGGAAATCGTGTTGTTCCAGGGATACCCATCAGGTCAAATGTGAAGCCAATCTGGAGTTAATGATGCTATCTAGGATCTTATATGGGACGTTGCACATACTCACTGGACGGTAGTGAGAGATCGAGGACAGGATCTTGATCTTCGGCAAGAGAACCAGGGTGGTGGCACTGGCAACATGGGGCAGGGTGCCTCCTCTAAAGAAGTCCTGAACAACGTCAATCACATCCCTCTTCACCATATCCATGTTTCAGTTATAAAAAAAGTCCGGAACCCATCTGGGCCCGCAGCGCTATCTGGGTTGAGTTGCATGAGTGTGTCCCTGATCTCAACCTCATCAGGCACCACTCCCAACCTGCTATTAAACTGATTAGACACAACACTACGAATCACGTCAAATAAGTCTGTATCCTCTGATGGATACCCATTAGGCAGTTTTTCATTGGGGCGAGCCAGGAGATCATTAAAAAAAGAGTAAGCCATTCCTCCCACAACATCTCTGTCATTGGTGAAGGAGCCATCCTCCAACAAAATATTCCGACTGATCAGTCGTCTCCTCTCCTTGATGCAATCATGAAATAAAGATGAGTTTATGTCGCCATCCTTAAGCCATTTGATCTGAGCTCCCTCCCTGGCCAAGCGTTCCTGTTTGAGGATCAAGTCTTCCATGATCCCCTTCTTTCCCAAAAGTTCATCATAAACCCTTATATCCCACACCTCCTCTAGACTAATCTCAAGCCGGTCGACATCCTTCATAACACCACTCAAAGCTTCCTCCAGGGGAACGAGATCAGAAGACCATGATAGCATATTATGTTTCAGCATCCTCAGCTTACCATGTAGGATGGACCATTTGTTACCTTGAGAAGACACATCCCACACTGATATAACTAGGTCTTGGTATCCCGTGCTGTCAACCCATAACTGAGAAAACCTGAACGACTCCTACGGCCCCTACGAATCACTCATGGAAACAAGAAGCAGGGAATGGTCTGAGATTCCCTCTGACCAGGTGGGTAAATTTCACACTGGAGAAGGTATAAATAGCTTGCATGTTCGCCAGAAAACGATCTAAATGACCCCATGATCGATGAGGCCCCCTGTAGTTGTTACACCATGTATATTGGTCTCCCACAAACCCCAAATCAGAGAGACCATTAACTGACATGATGCGAGTAAAATCCAAGATAGCCCTCTGGGGAAACGGGCCTCTACCCTTCCTTTCATCCAAATCCACCACCACATTAAATTCCCCCCCCCACGATCCACGGTTCTGATCCAAGGTCAAACTTGTCAAGATTCTCTCAAAGGGACTCCCGGATGTGCATATCGCAGCTCCCGTACACAAAAGAGGCAAAAAACGAATCCCGGCCCTGTGTTATCTTGACAGTGAGAAACTGTTCCTTCACTTGAATGAGATCCACATTGCACCTCTTATGCCAAAAAACCCAGATATGTCTATTAACTGAGTTAGCCTACATGATGCCATGCACCATCAGCTTTCTGGAAAACTCCCCAATTTTGGAGGATTGTTGCTTGTACTCAATAATGGACACCACTACCACCTTATGACTGGAGATGCTAGAAGAGAGGATGTCAGAATTAACCCGGGTGCCAATCCCCCAGGCATTCCAGATTAACTGAGGAATCATTTAAAAGGGGATGCCCTGGGACCGGCTCCAGAGCCCCTATCCATCACGAAGAGAGAAGATGACACCCCTTGAAGTAACTTGCCTTTGGATCTTGTACACACCCCTGACTCCTTAGCCAAATCCCCCACTGGAGACATTGGACTGCCTAACAAGACCTGGGATGGAATCCTTCTAGGACGAGCTGCAGTCCGAGGCCCCCTCTCTCTGGAACCCGAATGGCTGGGGGGAGATCCCTCGGGAGGAAGTTACAGGAGATTGGGTAAGGCCACTCGTGTAGGAGGTGAGAAACCTCAAGGAGCCTCCACTGAGGCTTGAGATACCACCAATAAGGCCCTCTGGTACACATCAGAACCTCTACTCAAAGAGGCAGCAACTAGAGGGGATGGGAATAGTGGCCCCAAGAGATCCGGAATTGAGAAGCCACATACTATAGATACCTTCAGGTGACTGGCCAATCCCACTGGATAGGAGGAGACCTGGTAGGCAAAACTCATGGGGATATAAGGCACCAGAGCCAAGGCATCATCCAGACTGACCCATATCTCGGACGCTGTAGAGACCACAAGGGCGTCCTCAGAGAGGGGAGGGTGCCCTGGAGGCACCAGATCCAAAGACGAGGCCTGCACAGACGAACACGCTGGGAGAGACCGATCAAACCCACTTTCCCTAGCCACCACCTCGGAAACCTTATGCCCCTTGCTTCTGCTACGACAACAGATTTGAAGGGAGTGACCTTGTAGGAGGCAATACGAGTAGAACCTGGGATACCCTGGGTAAACCAGATCTTGGACCTAGGAGAAGTAATCCTCAACATGAATGACAAGGTTCTCTGGTAGGGAACGCACAATTTCAAGTTCAACACAATTGCGGACCTTCGATATCAAGAGCCCTCTCCTAGTGGGATCATCATAGTATAGAAAGGTCCCAATAGAGTCGCCAATCGATTTCAAGAAAACATCATTCTGGAAAGGAAGCGGCAGGCCTGGGAGGCAGATCCAAACAGCCACCATCAAGCATTCCTTACCTCTATGAGAATCCAGGGACTATAGTGTCAGGCTAAAGCTCAAACAACCCGCAAGTCTCGGAACCTTGCACCAAACTTGAAGAATTTCTGCCTCTAAACCAAGGACAATATAGAAAGATCTTCTGTGAAGGGTGGATACCTACGTCGGCATCTGAAGGCCCCATGACGAGACCCAACGCCGGAAGATGCCCAGTGGCGGCTTAGCCGCGCCGATGCGAGCCACCAAGGGCAACTTGAGGAAGGACTTAGCCTCCTCAAAGGTGGAAGACGGACCGGTTAGTTTAACCCTGTTACCTTCATACGAAGAATAGAACGATGACACAGAGATCACCGGATAGCAGGGTGAATCCCTAGCCGAGCCACGAAGGACGTCCTTGAAAGAAGCCCATGTTCCGGCTGGACGAGGAGAGACAGGAGAGCCCGAAGCCAAGGCAACATGCGAACACAGAGCATGGGCCAAAGAGGTGTTGGAATTACAAACCAAAAACATGAGTCAAAGCTGCCTGCGGCGTCATTTATTACTTGCACATTTTTTTTTCTTCCACGGGTCAACCTCCATTTATTTTCATTGAATAAATTTAAATTCATTGCATTTAAAGATTTGGTATATCTTTGTACTGTCATAAATGCTCTGCAATTAGTATTTTGGTCTTTCCTTGTACCGTCACAGATTCTCTGTATTTTATGTTTTGGTCTTTATTTGTACCAACATAAATGCTAGGCATTTAATGTTGTGGGTCTATAAATTGATGTAATTGTAGCCTGAAATTTCAATTGTGAAAATTGTGAAAAATTGTGAAGTTGTGTGAAATTGTGAAAAGCTTGAAAGATTCTTTGTGATGTGTGCCAATATTCTACCTCTTTCATTCTTCCTCTCATACTTCTCGGCTTGTATAGCCAACAAACTGGTATCAGAGGCAAGTTACCAAGATTCTCCAATTTTTTTAAGATGGCCGCAATCCAGCCTCAAGTTCCGAAGTTGTCCAAGGACAACTATGAAAGATGGTGCATCCAGATGAAGGCGTTATTCAGGTCGAAAGAATTATGGGAGATCATTACCGAAGGGTATGTTGTACCCACTACGGCGGAAGAAGCTACCTTCACAAATGAAGAAAAGACAGCCCTCAAAAATCAAAGAAAGAAATACAGCAAAGCGTTGTTCCTCCTCTATCAAGGGTTGGACGAATCAACGTTCAAAAAGATTGCCGAAGAAACATCAAGCAAGCAAGCTTGGGATACCCTTTCCACCGTCTTCAAAGGTGTTGATCGAGTGAAGCGGGTACGTCTTCAAACATTAAGAGCAGAATTTGAAGCGGCGCACATGAAAGAAGGTGGGAGCATTTCTGATTATTTCTCAAGATTAATTGTTATTTTTAACAATTTGAAAAGGAATGGTGAAAAAATGGAGGACATTCGAGTTATCGAAAAAGCACTTCGATCTCTCACAATCAAGTATGAGAATGTGGTTGTGGCAATCGAAGAATCAAAGGATTTGGAGAAACTGTCCATTGAAGAAATGATGGGGTCGTTGCAAGTGCACGAGCAATGGATGCAAAAGAATATCGGTTCAACAATAGAGCATACCTTGGAGTCCAAGTTGACTCTACAAGAACAAAAGAATGGCCACACGCAACAAGGCGGTCATCATGGAAGAGGAAGAGGGCGTGGATATTATCCAAGCTATCAACAAAAGCAACAAAATCGTACCAGCTTTCGTGGGAGAGGGAATGGTGGAGGACGATTCAGGCGTGGTCGTGGAAACGCAAAGAACATTCAATGTCACAACTGTAAGAAATTTGGCCATTATGCATCTGATTGTTGGAGCAAAGTGGATCATGATGAACGATCCAACTATGCCGAAGCATCTCATCATGAAGAAGAAGGTACCACACTCCTCCTCGCACAAGAAAAGGCATGTGAACGCCCTGATGTGTGGTATCTCGACACGGGTGCAAGCAACCACATGAGTGGTAACAAACAACTGTTCGAGGAACTCACCGAAGAAGTTCGTGGCGACGTGAGTTTTGGCGACTCATCCAAGGTACCCGTGAGAGGCAAAGGTAAGATCAAAATCTATCTGAAGAATGGAGAGTCTAATTACATTTCTAATGTATATTACGTACCAAGTATGAAAAATAATATCATCAGTCTTGACCAACTTCTTGAGAAGAGGTATGTCATACACTTGGAAAATTCTCTTTTGTCTATAAGAGATGCTCACAGGAGACTTGTCGCTCAAGTCCAAATGGCGAAGAATCGCATGTTTCCGCTGCATATCAACACAAAGGCTGAGGAGTGTCTCTTGGGACTCATGAAGAATGACTCATGGAGATGGCATCTGCGATTTGGACATCTGCATTTTAGTGGGCTTAAACTTCTATCCTCATCAAACATGGTGCGCGGCTTGCCAATGATTGAATCTCAAAATCATGTGTGTGAGGCGTGTACACTCGGCAAGCAACAAAGGAACTCATTTCCAATTGGAGTGTCTAGAAGTGCAACGGAACCACTTCAGTTGGTTCACACTGATATCTGCGGACCACTTGAAACACTGTCACTTGGAGGTAATAGATATTTTATTACCCTTATTGATGATTTCAGCAGAAAGTTGTGGGTGTATTGCATCAAAGAAAAATCTTCCGCTTTCATTGTCTTTACAACTTTTAAAGCTCATGTTGAAACTAAAAGTAGCCACAAAATCAATGTTCTCAGATCTGACAGAGGTGGAGAATACACCTCAAATGCATTTCAGGATTTTTGTAGGGAACATGGCATCAAACAACAATACACTGCAGCCTACATGCCACAGTAGAATGGCATTGCAGAAAGGAAGAACCGCACCATCCTCGACATGATGAGGACCATGCTGAAGGAGAAAGGCTTTCCAAAGAACTTGTGGGCGGATGCAGTGGCATGTACTGCCTATCTGCTCAATCGGTGTCCAACCAAGAGCGTCAGAATCATGACACCACAAGAGGCATGGAGTGGCTACAAACCGAGCGTAGCACACCTAATAATCTTCGGGTGTGTTGCCTATGCTCAAGTTCTAGAAGCGAGAAGAAGGAAGCTTGATGATCGTGGTGAAAAGTGCATCTTCATCGGCTATAGTGAAGAGTCTAAAGCCTATAAGCTCTACAATACACTAACCAATAAATTAGTGGTGAGTAGAGATGTGGTCTTTATCGAGGAAGAAGCTTGGAAATGGAATGATGAAGAACCAAACAAAGAGATTCCAGTCGAAATAGAAGATCTTGAAGAAAGGCATGATCATCAGGAGAAAACGCCAGCAACACCTTCCCCGGGCACATCATCAGTACACAGGAGTCCAGGAGGACATTCAATCACTCCTGAAAGGACTCCATCAAGTCAAAATTTGGCGAGCTCATCCTCACCCATGGCGCCCATAAAGATGAAAAGCTTAAGCGACATTTATGAGAAAACCGAAGAGGTAAATCTTTTTTGCCTGTATGCAGATCATGAGCCTCTGACGTTTCAGGAAGCCGTAAGGGAAGAATGTTGGAGAATGGCTACGGGAGAAGAAAATTGCGCCATAGAGAAAAATGACACATGGGAGCTGACCACACTTCCTAATAGCCAGAAATCCATTGGTGTCAAATGGGTGTACAAGATCAAGCGAAATGCTAAGGGTGAAATCGATCGCTACAAGGCAAGGCTCGTAGAAAAGGGGTAAAAACATAAGTATGGGGTGGACTATGAAGAAGTCTTCACTCCGGTTGCTCGCCTTGACACTATATGAATGATTATCTCTCTTGCTGTTCATCACAGTTGGATGATCTACCAATTGTATGTGAAGTCTGCATTCCTGAATGGAATTCTAGAGGAAGAGGTCTATGTAGACCAGCCTGAAGGCTTTGTTATGCAAGGGGAGGAAGACAAAGTGTATCGACTGTAGAAAGCTCTTTATGGGTTGAAGCAGGATCCTCGTGCTTGGAATGCACGCATTGACAGCTATCTTCAAGAGAATGGCTTCAGCAAATGTCCATATGAGCATGCAGTTTACATCAAGAAGAATGATCGCGGTGATATAATCATTGCATGCTTTTATGTTGATGATTTGCTGTTTACAGGGAATAGTCGACAAATGTTCGATGATTTCAAGAAGTCTATGTTCAAGGAGTTCGAGATGACCGACGAAGGTCTCATGTCCTTCTTTCTAGGCATAGAAGTAAAGCAACAACATGGAGGTATCTATATTTCTCAGAAGAGGTATGCTAAGGAGTTGCTTAAAAAATTCAACATGGCTAATTGCAATGCTGTAAACACACCTGTGGCAATGAGCTTAAAACTGACAAAAGATGGAGAAGGAAGAAGTGTTGACTCGACTCTATTCAAGAGTCTAATTGGAAGCCTGAGGTATCTCACAATCACAAGGCCTGATATTGTCTATAGTGTTGGGCTTCTAAGCAGGTACATGGAAGCACCAAAAGATTCCCACTGGTTAGCGGCAAAACGTATCCTCAGGTACGTTAAAGGAACGGTGAATTTTGGTTTTTTTATCCATACAATGAAGAAGCAAATCTGCATGGATACTCAGACAGTGACTGGGGAGGCGACCAAGATGAAAGAAAAAGCAGCACTGGGTATATATTTTTTCTTGGATCGACTGCTTTCACGTGGAATTCAATGAAGCAAAGTGTGGTCGCCTTGTCTACATGTGAAGCAGAGTACGTGGCGGCATCATCCACTATTTGTGAAGGAATATGGTTGAGAAATCTGCTGAAGGAGTTGCAGCATCCGCAGGATGGATCCACAGTGATATATGTGGACAACAAGTCGGCAATTGAACTTGCCAAAAATCCAGTGCAGCATGGAAGAAGCAAACATATTGATACTCGATTCCATTTTTTGCGAGATCATGTAAAGCAGAAAACGATAAAATTGGAATATTGTCATACTATAGAGCAGGTGGCTGATATTTTCACAAAGGCATTACCGTCAGATGCATTCAAAAGACTCAGAACGATGATCGGAATGAAGCCGGTTTTGGTTTGAAGGGGAGTGTTGGAATTGCAAACCAAAAACATGAGTCAAAGCTGCATGCGGCGTCATTTATTACTTGCACATTTTTTTTTCTTCCATGGGTAAACCTCCATTTATTTTCTTTGAATAAATTTAAATTCTTTTCATTTAAATATTTGGTATATCTTTGTACTGTCATAAATGCTCTGCATTTAGTATTTTGGTCTTTCCTTGTATCGTCACAGATTCTCTGTATTTTATGTTTTGGTCTTTATTTTTACCAACATAAATGCTAGGCATTTAATGTTGTGGGTCTATAAATTGATGTAATTGTAGCCTGAAATTTCAATTGTGAAAATTGTGAAAAATTGTGAAGTTGTGTGAAATTGTGAAAAGCTTGAAAGCTTCTTTGTGCTGTGTGCCAATATTCTACCTCTTTCATTCTTCCTCTCATATTTCTCGGCTTGTATAGCCAACAAGAGGAACCACCTGTGGGAGCGGAGGATGAACCAGGATCGAACACAGCCAGATGGGGTGGCGGAGGCCAGACCGTTCTGGCTGCAACGGACGAAACATTTGGAAGCGGAGGAGGCGCGAGAGGCACGAGAGGAGCGGGCTTCATTTTTTTTAACTTCACTTAAGGAAACAAATGACCTAAAAACATGTACAAGATCCCTTTTATGGCCATATTTATACCATATAATCCCTTTAATCTAACTTTTATCATTATTAAAGTCACATTCCACGATGGAATTCTCATTCCCAAAATTTACAAGAGTGCCACTCCTCCTACCCAATAAAAAGGTTTGCTCTCCTCCACCTTTGTGGAACCTATAATGCCATATTAGTAAGTAAAAATTCAAATAAAAATATCCTAAACATTCAAAATTATTTATATTATCCTTAACTCTATATATAATTAATCCAACGAATCCTTTTATTACAAACCATAAGTAGTTACCTGAATAAGTTGTAACCAACTTCCTCAAGATTTTTAGTTTTATTTACTTTCTCCACTCCATAAAATATAATTATTACATGATTTTATAAAAAATATCCTAAATATATTTTTATAATTTTATTCTATGGTTTATACTTATACTCACACACAATTCCATCTAATGGGTAATGACCATACTGTTTATGTGAATGACGAACTACCGCCTCATAAAACTATGATTGTTCGTTCTTCCTTTACAGCCTCACATTGTGTAAAATGGGATATACAATCAGTTTATATATGTTATATAATATATTTTTTTATGTATTTATGGTTATTTAATTATTTTATAACACAAAACCTTTTACTTTCCATTTTTTGTAAATATGATAACATTGTTTGTCGAAGTATGGACTACTGTCTCCTCAAAGCAAAGTGAATCATTCACTCTATAAATGGAATATATAATGTATGATTTTAATAAAAATATGTTAAATATATAATATATATATATAATAATTGAATTATTATACACATATTTATCATTTAATTTTTGATGATTTAATATGAAAAAGAAATGGAAGTAGCATTCATAAATACGCACGACCTACCGTCTCCATGAACAGTGCAATTTATTTCTAATTTCCTACCATTTTAGATTATTCTAAATACATATGTACTAAATAATTATGATAATTAATCCTTGTTTTAAATTATTATTATTATAATTAAATCATTATATAAATAAAAATAACATCAAATCACATTTTAAAACATAAATGAGAAAACAAGTCAATTAACACAAATAATGGTTAATAAAATGAATGAGTGTTAACAAACAAGTAATAAAATAATTTAAGAAGTAAATATATGATAATATAAACATGATAATGTATCTATTAAAATTTATAAAAAAAATTTAAATAACATTAAAATAAGATAAATACCACACTAAAATGGAAGGTTAAGTTAAATGAATTTCATCTTTATTTACATTCTATTGATTCTTATTTGTTATTATGTCGCAATTCAATTTAATTGGGTCTTTGTTCTGATTTTTTTAATTAATATCATGAATCAAATAATTATCATGATATTATATATTCTTTCATGACCCCTCCCTACAATGTGTACCCCTCCTGGGCCGAAAATGTGAGAAGGGAGATAATGATCCTTGAGTCCTGCCTCCAGTAGGCCCCAAGTTGGCGAATAGCAACGAGGGTATAGTAAACACACAAATGGGAGGCATTAACCTCTAAGAGAATACATGCAGAAGAGAGAGATAAGATAGACACCAATCAACTCCAAATCAGAACTGGAATATAAAAGAAACAGAAGTACACATATGAAATTTCATGCAAAAGTACTAAAATTAGAAGGGAAAAACTACAAGTAACCAAAAGTAAGTAAAAGAGCAGCAACCACAATCCGAAACAGCTTCTGCAACCCCAAGCTACTAGAAACCAGCTTGATCTCCAACCTACTCCAGGTGACCTGAAAAAAAATTTATATATATATATAGGGTGAGTATAAGAGTATACTCAGTAGGATCCTCCTCAAAGCCTCTCTTGAAAAAGTAATGAAAAAATACTATAGCACAGTGAACAACAAGTGAAACTAACTCGTCACGTAAACAGTTATACTAATTTCACAACCTCACCATGACCACTCTCACCAAGTAACGTATAAAAGAATATAGAATATAGTAAATAATGTCAAGGGTACCCTGCTACTAATTCCCCACTAGTTTTCTGCTTTTACCCAACGTCGCACATCCTAAGAATCTCTCTACAAAAAGACTTTCCCTCAGACACCTGGGCGATGCACCATAATATGCACCTTGTGCACCACAAAGGCTTGCCTGCAGACACCTGGGAGAAGCACCACATCATCCTCACAAAAAAAAGTAACCATGTAAGTTATGGGAGCCACCACAACCCACATAACGTGTATCATACATCGGGTATTATACCTTAATCCATTATAGCCCATACACTGAGTAGGGATCTTCAAGCCATCACAACCTATACACGTTACACCTGTAGTAGTCCATAGGATACTATATCTAGAATATATATGTGTGAAATAATCACAATCCATTACATCCCTCTACACACATATATGGGGAAAGTAATCGTTGTGCCTGTTGGCACATGTATCTACCAAGTGAAGAGAGCGGGGCCAAAGGGGGTAGTTAGCCATTCGTCCTCCCATCAGAATGTTGGTGAAAACATCCCCCAGGGCTCAGAATCCCTGGGGTGTCAGTTGTCCTTACTGACAAGGTGGAGTAGCACTTTGAAACATAAAAAGTACCAAATATATTATATCTCACAACCACACTATGGGCATTACCTAGTCTTAGACACAACTAAAGATAATGTATCTCAGACTCCGGGCTGCTACTTCTAAGACTAGGTATCCTATAAGCACACAACCATTTGAAGAGCTTTATTAGATTACATTATTCCCTTTTTATCAGTTCCATTGTACATTAATTAACCATGAACAATTTAACATTAAACTTCATTAGCATCACACCAAATATCTACTGTACCATCCAAATTATAACCTGGTCATTATGTTTCAGTAACTCCAACCCCATGAGTGAACACTATTTATTCAATTATTCATTATAGAATTACTTTCTCAAATTCCTAGGAATTATAGAAAAGAATTCTATGATACTAAAGAAAAAGGGCTCAATATGGTGAGTAGATGTACTACCCATAGAGTCTTTGCTGCCTATAGTCAGAGAATAGACCCATTCTCTTTTGAGAGGATAAACACGGAAAGCACATGGCATACCCCGCTTATCTTCGCCTCATTCGAATGAAGGGTAAGCAAAACCAACTGCCTTGAGCAGTGGGGAAAAGTAAAATAGATCATCAACCAAAGAATCAAAAATCATCCAACAATCACATCCATCTCATTCCATCATCTCTGGTGTCCTCCCTGACACCCACATGCATAAACCGATGCATCTCACCACTCTAGGCGTCATCTGCTGCCACCAACAAAATTTTCCATACCTCCACATATCAAAACAGCCATCCAGGCTCACATCATAGCACAAGCAGTAGGAAAATAACAATCACATAAAAGGGGCTCTTGGTCCTTTAACAAACAAAGAGGCTAACTCAGAACCCTTTTGGGAATTATCAAACAATCGGTTCTTTAATCCATCATGAATTAACAGATTTATTAAACGTTGGTTCCAAACTTAGGAAACCTAATAAGTAAGCTATCATAGATAAATAATCATGCTTACTGCACTATTTTGATTAACATCACATTATAATAAGAACCAGATTCTTTTTCATACCTCTTTATCTTTAGCAAATAGTTTTTAATTAATCCCAGTTTACGTTCCTTACCGATTTCCATTGAGAACAAACAACTAAACAAAGAAAGCATAGATATCACACTATAAAGAAAAAGAAGAGGCAATAACCTATGATGGATATCAATGTATTTATCAGTTCAAATATTTATTATTCCAATTCCATTGTTATCCAATGGGATAAAATATACTAACGATACAGTTGCATGTAAAAGAAAAGAGAAGCACCGAATCCCCTACCTCAGCAATTCTTGATGTTCATTATCCACACAACAAGTCACAATCCTCCTCTCGAGACAACTGAATCCACTAGAGGATGCCACTGTATGACATCACCATCCAAAACCCATGAAAAACCCATTAGAATCTTGGAGATTACATAGTATAATATGGAAGGTAGAAACATGAGAAGATGATCCTCAAAGGAACGATGATAAAACACACCTTATATGGAATATTGACCAACACAAGTCAGTTTCATCCAAAATGGAGCGGAACCAATCGTAGGAGTAGGTTTTGATTGTGAAACTCCTACGGGCATCTAATAGTTGAGAACAAAGAGGAAGAATACGAGAGGATGATATCTTGTCCCTTTTGAAGATTTAATGGGGAGATGGTTTAAGATACACTTAATTCTCCATTAAAAGTGGATCACATTATCCCATGCGGGTTGACCAAGTAAAAACATCCCATGCTATAGGGATAATTAATATAGGATTTATGGCATTTGAATCGGCCTCAATGTCCTTAAAATAAGGCTTTAAATTTATTTTACGTCAAAGGAAACGTCATAGGGGAAAAATAGTAGGAGTTGGAAACACTGTTCACATACTCAAAATTTGGCAATGGAAAGAAATGGTCACCATTAGACCTCACCATTAGAGGTTACCGATAGACCTCACCATTAGAGGTTACCGATAGACATCACCGTTAGAGGTTACCAATAGACCTCACCGTTAGAGGCTATTGATACACCTCACCATTAGAGGTTACCGATAGACCTCACCGTTAGAGGTTACCGATAGACTTCACCGTTCTAGAAACACTATACAAGTCTAATGATCTGGAAACACTATACACCTACCGATATGGAAACACTGTACAAGTCTACTGATTGTCCTCACCGATAGAAACACTATTCACCTAATGACACTGTTCATAAAACTACAAACACTGTACAAGTCTACTGATAGACCTCACCGATAGAAAAACTGTTCACTAAACCTCACCGATAGAAACACTATTCACCTCTTGATACTATTCGTAAAACTAGAAACACTGTACAAGTCAACTGATAGACCTCGCTGATAGAAACACTGTTCACTGAACCTCACTGATAGAAACACTGTTCACCTACCGATACTATTCATAAAACTGGAAACACTGTGCAAGTCTACCGATAGACCTCACCAATAGAAACATTGTTCACCTACTGATACTATTCATAAAACTGGAAACACTATTCACCGAACTGGAAATTAGGCAATGTGTTGGGGATAAGTCACCTTGACCTCCTGGAACACCTCCAACACCACATTTTCACAAAGTAATGGACTGGAGAGGTCTGGGCCATTACATCAGATACCTCTCAAAACATTCTCATCCTCGAGAATTCAAAACCAACCTAAATAGAAATAAAAGAAACGGGGTCCGAACAACCACCCATAGAGATACCTCTCATAAGAGAGCAAGCCAGAAAATGAACAAAAGAAGTTCATAAATAAAACATGAAAGGTATAACCATGAAGTAAACATCATTACCTGAAAATATTTAAAAATTAAACAACTCTGGGTACTAAGCACGTATCTGTGACTCACGCTCCCAGGTACTCTCCACCATGCCACCGTGTCGCCACAAGACATGAACTAAAGGGATAAATTCCCACACAACACCTTCTCCTTGCGGTCTTGGATCTCCACAGGTCTCTCCATGAAGGTTGCATCATCATCAACATCGATCCGTCCCCAATATATAACGTGAGAGTCATCATGAAGATTACTACAGAGCTGTGATACATGGAAAACATCATATATCCGACTCATCTGAGGGGGAAGTGCTACTCGATACGCCACAGCTCCAACATGAGCTAACACCTCAAAAGGCCCAAAAAACCAGGTAGAAAGCTTACTTCCACGACCAATCCTTCACTGCCCACGATGGGGAGTCACCTTTAGAAACACATGATCCCCAACATTAAACTCTAAGGGTATCCTTCTTTGATCAACATATGATTTCTGAAAATCTTGTGTTGTCTTTATCCTCTCACAAATCACCTAAACCATCTTTGTTCTATTCTGCAATAGTTCCGGCCCAAGAATTGCTGACTCCCCGACCCTAGTCCAGCACAACGGAGAACGGAAAGGCCGACCATAAAATGCTTCAAACGGAACCAAACCAATGGTGGAGTGAAAACTATTAGTGCAAGAGAACTCCACTAAGGGAAGGTGCCTCATCCATGAACCTCCAAAGTCAAGAACACAAGATCACAACATGTCTTCAAGAGTCTGGATGGTTCGCTCAGTCTGACCATCCATTTGAGGATGAAAAGCAGTGCTCAGGCATAGTTGAGAACCAAAATCATGTTGGAGACCCCTCCACACCCTGGAGGTAAAAAAACGATCTCGATTAGAAATGATCGTCCTAGGGACTCCATGATGTCTCACCACCTCCTCCAGATACTGCCTCGACCAAACATCCACTGAGCTTGACTCCTTGATCTCTATGAAGTGGGCCAATTTTGTTAAACGATCAACTACCACCCAAATAGAATCATGTCCTCCCGGAGCTCGTGGTAAACCTATAACAAAGTCCATTGATATGTCCTCCCACTTCCAATGAGGAATCTCTAATGGATGGAGAAGACCACCAAGAACACGGTGTTCAGCCTTCACCATCTGGTAGACTAAACATTGAGACACAAACTCCACAACAACACGCTTTATTTTAGACCACCAAAACTTACTGCTCAAGGATCGGTACATCTTTGTCACACCAGGATGTACTACTAAATGCCAACTGTGGAACTCTATGAGAACCGTCTTGTGCATCATCAAGGGAACAAAAATTCTTTCTTGGTACAACACTCGGTGTTGTTCATCCTCCGAACAAACATCAGGGGCCTCACCACAAACAACTCGGTCCCTACAGACCTCCACCTCACGATCTCCCAACTAGGACTCTTCCACCTTTTGCATCAGGGATGACTATACCGTCATCTGAAAAAGACAACCTCTACCCCCATCTTCTCCCATATCAAGATGTAATGCTGAATGTTCTTCCATTACTCTCCAGGAATCATCAGATTCATGCACAACATCACTACATGAAATTTGGCTCAGTGCATCAGCTACAACATTCACTTTTCTGGGTGTATATGACATTTCAATGTCTAATTTCTGCAGGAACTCCATACACCGATGTTGTCGCATGTTCAAGTCCCACTGAGAGAAAACATACCTCAAACTCTTATGATCGGTGAAATCCACAAAGAGCTCACCAATGAGGTAATGTCTCTACAACTTCAGATCAAACACCACGGCTGCCGAATCAAGATCATGGGTGGAATAGTTACATTCATGGGGACGTATCTACCGAGACCCATAAGAAACAACTGACCTCCACTGCATGAGGACACACCCTAACCCCAGATGCGAAGCATCGCATAAAACATCAAACTGAACTCCCTCAGCTGGAAGACAAAGAACTAGAGCACTTACTAACTTTTCCTTTATATACTCAAAAGCTAATTGACACTGGTCATTGCATATGAACGCTTGATCCTTCATGGTTAAAGCAGTTAGAGGAGTCACAACTCATGAGAAATTGGCTACAAACCTCCTCTAATATCCTACGTGCCCAAGGAAACTTCGCACCTCTGAAACTGTCTTGGGGGATACCCAAGACACAACTACTTCTATTTTCCATGGATCCATAGCTAATCTCTATTGGGACACAACATTCCGTAAGAAACAGACTTCTTGATCCCAAAATTCACACTTTGAGAAATTCATGAATAGCTAATGTTGGTGAAGAACTCCCAAAATAGCTCGTAGATGCTCTGTATGCTCCTCTTAAGATGTGGAATACACAAGGATGTCATCAATGAAAACCACCCCAAACTTATCTAGGAACTCACGGAACACAAAATTCATCAATCCCATGAACATAGCCGGGGCATCTGTCATCCCAAACGGCATTACAACGAACTCAGAATGACCATGACGACAACAGAAAGACGGCTTTGGGATATCCTCATCCTTTAAATTCATTTGATGACATCCTCACCGAAAGTAGTTCTTTGAGAACCAACTTTCACCCCTCAGTTGATCAAATAAATAATCAATCCATAGAAGAGGAGATCGATTCTTTATTGTCAGTTTGATTAATCGACGATAATCGAGACACAACCGCAAACTGCAGTCAGCCTTCTTCATGAACAAAACTGGTGCACCCCACGGTGACACACATTGCTGAACAAAACCACACTGTATAGACCATCAAGCTGCATACGTAGTTCTCGTAACTCATAAGGGGCCATCCTATATGGAAACATAGAGATAGGAGACACTTCTGGTTGTAGCTCGATCCCAAAATCAAACTCTCGTTGAGGGGGTAATGCTATAACCTCTTCGGGAAAGACATCAGGGTACCCCTCTAAGACCCTAGGAAACGCCAACTGCTGAACCTATGAAGAACTCAGTATCAACTCATCCATCATGGATGATAAGGATGTAATGTGCCTATGACCCATCCGAGGATCTTGCTCAGCAAAAAACCCCACTTACTCTCCATCTTCACCGATGAAGATGACCTTATTCCCGAAGCAATCCACAATAGCCTACACCAAATACAACCAACACATGAGGAGGATGACGTCATATGGTTGTATTAGTAATCATAGGAAATATCCCCCCGAGCGGTGCTTCCCCAACACTAGGTCAAAATCTCTACATACTTCAAACATGTTGGCTCGAACTCCAACCGGCGTAGTCAATGCCAAGGGCACTGGAAGCCTCCCTACCTCAAGTCCCAAATAATGGACAAAGTTAGGTTATATGAAGGAGTTTGTTTCTCCTAAATCAAACAAGGCATACAAAAAGGTAGAAAAAAAATAAAGGGTACCTTGAACGATGTCTGGCTCCCCTAGGGCTGGCAATGCTAGAGCATGAAGCTGACCACGACCTCCTCCACGGCCTCTCTGACCATGATGAAGACCACCACACTGGCCACACTCTTTTCTTCGAGGATGAGGAGCTTCATGGGGCTATCCTCTGCTCACCCCATCTACCCTCTACTGATCTAAAGCTGGTGCAACTGGCTGCTGCTGCCATGGCTAGAACTGCCTCAACGGAGGAACCTAGAGCGGAGTGCCTGGCGCACGATAGCCGCTCTGAAAGGTCAGGCACTCCTGCTGCTGATGACCATGACTACCACAAAATAACAAGTTCCTGATCCCTTGGCATAGGCCTGAGAGTTTCTAACTCTAGTGAAACAATATGTGAAGGGTTGGGACCTACCCCAGGGTGAACGGAAACTCTTCTGCCCTGAAAACTGATATCGCCAGACCACAACTCTGCTTCATGAGGAATAATGTTGATTCCCCTCTTGTGATGATCCGGTCCTGGCCAACGTCCTCTCGACAACCTCTGCCCTCTCAAGCACCTCAAGATATGTCTTCATCATAAACGGGGTGACCTGGTGGTGGATCTCTGGACACAAAGCCTCCTCAAAATGCCTCACTCTGGCCTCCTCATCAGGTAGAAGGTCTAGTGCATATTGTAGAAGGTTCCTGAAACAGATTCCAAACTCTCAAACACTGGAGCTCCCCTATCGAAGGGTAAGAAGCTCTTGGCGACTGGATTCCTTCGCTGTCGAAGAATGAAACTCGACTCTAAACCTATCTCGGAACTCCTCCCATGATATCGTTGACTCCTCATTATCCTCGAGGAATAATAACCACCACTGGATCACAGCTCCACGCAGCATTGTCACAACCAAGGACACCCAGTGCTCCTTATGAGCACAAATCAAACTGAAGCCGATCTCGACATCCTCTAACCAGTATTTCGTGACTACATCTGAAAAAGATCCCTCATACTTTTATAGACTCTGGCTCTTAAACTCTCCAAGTGTCTTCCTCCATGTGTCGTAGTCGTTAACTTCTACCCTACAATATTCTGCTGGAATAGCCTGCTGGACATTTTCTGCACTAACCTGACGAGGACGTCGACCTAGAGCCATACCAGTAAAATAACAATCCATTAGAGCTCCTAAACATGGAATATGGAATACTCAACATAAATTAATTTATTCTTTTCTTTAATTCATCTTAGGTTAACCTATCCCAAGGTCCACCCATTCAAACAAAGGCACAAAAAGAATGTTGCACGATCCTTTCCTAGGTCTCTACCATGCAAATAGTATTACCATGTTTAGTAGCCATTATAAACTTAAAGGTCCGTACACCAGATCATAGGGGGCCCTAAACGCCTATGTCTCAGTCGGTCTCCAGTGTTTACCTCACTTGCTAAACATGGATGACACTATTTCCCTACCAACCGATGCAGCCTCACCTATGCTTAACTCCAAACTCCATCATATCCCTCAACCTCCCTTTGATACCACTCTGTCATGACCCCCTCCCCACAAAGTGTACCCCTCCTGGGCCAGCAATGTGAGAAGGGAGAAAATGACCCTTGAGTCCCGCCTCCAGTAGGCCCCGGGTTGGCGACTAGCACCGAGGGTATAGTAAACACACAAATGGGAGGCTTTTCCCTCTAAGGGAACACATGCGGAAGAGAGAGATATGATATACACCAATCAACATCGAATCAGAACTTGAACATAAAATACACCCAAGTACACATATGAAATATCATGAAAAAGTACTACAACTGGATGGGAAAAACAGCAAGTACCCAAAAGTAAGTAAAACAGCAGCAACCACAAGCCCGAAAAGCTCCTACAACCCCAAGATAGTAGAAACCAGCTTGATCTTCAACCTGCTCCAAGTGACCTGAAAATAGTTTATATATATATAGGGTGAGTATAATAGTATACTCAGTAGGATCCTCCCAAAGCCTCTCGTGCAAAAGTAATGAAAGCATTCTAAATCATAGTGAACAACAAGTGAAACTAACTTGTCACCTAAACATGTATACTAAGTTCCCAACCTCACCATGGCCACTGTCACCAAGTAAACCATACAAGAATATAGAATATACTAAAGAATATCAAGGGTAACCCTCTAATACTTCCCCATTGGTTTGTCTCTTTTCCCCAACGTCGCACATCCTAATAATATCTCTCCAAAAAAGGCTTGCCCATAGACTCCTGGGTGAAGCATCACAATATACACCTCATGCACCACAAAGGCTTGCCCACAGACACCTGGGCAAAGCACCCCACCATCCTCACAACCAAAAGTAACCAGGTAAGTTATGGGAGCCACCACAACCCGCATAATGTGTATCATACATCATGAATTAAACCTAAATCCATTATATCCCATACACCAAGTAGGGATCCTCAAGCTATCACAGCCTATACACGTTACACCTATAGTAGTCCATAGGATACTATATCCAGAATATATGTGCGTGAAATAACCAAAATCTATTACAACCCTCTACACACATATATGGGGAAACTAACCGTTCTGCCTGTTGGCACATGTATCTACAAAGAGAAGAGAGTGGGGTCAAAGGGGGTAGTCAGCCATTCGTCCTCCCACCAGAATGTTGTGGAAAACACCCCCCAGGGCTCAGAATCCCTGGGGTGTCAGTTAATCTTACTGACATGGTGGTGTAGCATATAGAAACATAAAAAGTATAGAATATATAATATCTCACAACCATACTATTGGAATTACCTAGTCTTAGTCACAACTGCAGCTAACATCTCCCAGACTCCGGGATGCTACTTCTAAGACTTGGTATTTTATAAGCACACAACCATTTAAAGAGCTTTTTTACATTACTTCACTCCCTTTTTTTAAGTTCCACTGTACGTTAATTAATTATTTAAACATTAATTAACCATGAACAATTTAATAGTAAACATCATTAGCATGACACCCAATATCCACTGTACCATCCAAATTACAACCTGGTCATTATGTTCCAGAAACTCCAACCCCATGAGTTAACACTATTTATTCAATTATTCATTATAGAATTACTTTCCCATATTCCCAGGCATTCTAGAAAATCATTCTATGATACTAAACACAAAGGGCTCAACACAGTGAGTAGATGAACCCATCGAGTCTTTTCCGCCTATAGAAAGAGAATAGACCCATTCTCTCTTGAGAGGCTAAACACGGAAAGCACGTGGCATACCCTGCGTGTCTTCGCCTCTTTCAAAAGAAGGGTAAGAAAGACTGCCTGCCTTGAGAAGTGGGGAAAAGTAAAGCAGATAATTAATAATCAACAAGAATCCAACAATCAGATCCACCTTATTCCATCATCCCTTGTATCCTCCCTGACATGCACATGCATAAACTGATGCATCTCGCCACTCTAGGTGTCATCTGCTTCCACCACCAAAAGTCTTCATGCCTCCACATATCACAACAGCCATCCAGGCTCACATCACAACACAAGCAGTAGGAAAACAATAATCACATAAAAGGGGCTCTTGGCCATTTAACAAACAAGAGGGTAACTCAGAACCCTTTTAGATGTTATCCAACAAGCACTACCACAAAAACTGTTTTTCGCAGCGCCCCCCTATATCAGCGCTTGCTTAGTAGCGCTGATAAAGGGCCCCCCTTTATCAGCGCTTGCTTAGTAGCGCTGATAAATGAGGGCATTTATCAGCGCTTTTTTTAGCGCTGATAAAGGGTCGACTTCAAAAAAATATATTAATATATTAATATATAAATATATTTATATAAATATAATATATAATTTTTAAATATATTTTAGATAAGTATAAATGTACATTTACACTTATTATACTTAATATTTAAGATATTTAGTGAAAATGACTTCTTAAAAAATTTAAAAAATATTTTTAATTAATATTTTGATTATCATTATGGATTAATAGTCATTTAATAAAAATTTGAGGACTAAAAAAATTAAAAAAATTAAAAAAAGATCCAAAATATGTTGAAAACGCAACTCAAACTTCAAACAGCCATAACTTTTGATCCGGGTGTCCGTTTGAGCTCTACCACATATCAAATCGAAGCCTGCGACGAGCGCTATGTCGCTGTGACTGGGGGAACCCCAATCAAACGTTTTTCGAGGCCATAAGAGGCCTAGGAGGTCTCCAAAACTGAGTTTTTTGTCGGGGTACCCAGATTTTTTAACATTTTGTGGATTTTCAAACTTGTTTAAGGAGGTATTATTGGCTTTTCTTGGTGGGGACTAAATTTATTTCAATGTATTACATTCATATTGATAATATGTCTTTGAAATTTCATCATTTTTTATAATGAACTGCTATTTATAATCAAATATATAACTATATGTACATATTTTTTATATATTCGCACCTAAAAATTAAATTTTCTAAATAAATAATTAAACATATTTACATATAAAATATATTAGCTTTATCTAAATAATAACTAATATCCATTTTATTTAAAATACCAATATATGAATATTTATATACCTATATATTAATCTAACTATATATATGTAACGCCCCGACCCCAGCTACCCAGAGTCGGTGCATTACTTCGTAACATTGGCATGATCACAAGAAGATCAAATCTCGAAAGACCGATTGGTTTAGTAGCCTTGGAAACACTAGATATATTCATAAAGTTTTACATTACATTTCAAAGTGAAAAACTACTACAACAACAAAGTCTTCATATCCACACTATTAACCCCTCATAATATCCCTGCAAGTCAATCATAATTTACTTCTTCACTACCTGGGAAAAATAAAACATAGAAACGGGGTGAGCTCAAATGCCCAGTAAGGATAACAATATAGTGGAACATTCAAAATAAGCATAAACATTTAAGGCAATGAATTACTAAAACAAAAGCCTTTTAAACATGAACTTCAACATGGTATGGCAAAAGTAAAATGAAATAATGCCATTTACTTATTCACATGGATATTCTACTAATCTAATAATCACATGCAAAATCAATAACCACATTAATAATGTTGGAATGCATAATGCTAAACGTTAATTTCATTGTCTAGGCCTCATCCCAAGACCTAGGGGTTACTTCTAACCGGAACCCAACCCGGAGTGCCTCTAATATCCGGACACCAACCCGGAGTGCCTCTAATAACTGGACACCAACCCGGAGTGCCTCTAATAACCGGACACCAACCCGGAGTGCCTCTAATAACCGGACAGCAACCCGGAGGGCATACTTTTACCAGTCCCTAACCTGGAGGGCTTACTTTAACCAGTCCCCAACCTGGAGGGCTTACTTTTACCTGTCCCCAACCTGGAGGGCTTACTTTTACCGGTCCCCAACCCGGAACATACTTGTTTAGCACATTCATCTGAAGAAAAGTTTGAAATATAACATAAACATTCGGATTAAAACTAGCATACGAAATGTCAATAGTTTCACCATAAACTATGAATGGTATAAAATAGCACATCCACAGTCAAACATATCACAAAACCTTCAATACAATATAGAAGTTTTGTATTATAATAAATCAACTTCAAATAAGCGTAAAATCCATTAAAGGATGTTGACATAGATGAAATCAAAACACTTTTTAGAGAAATATCTCTTTCTATTTTTGAAATCATTTAAGAGCCATATAAAATAAAACATTTTCTTGAAAATATTCTTGTAAGCTTGTAAGGAAAGCTTTGACGATTTTATAACGGCGGAAAATAACCGCACCCGCCGTATAAGTTAAAAAAAACATTCTTATCTTAATTCTGTCGAAAAGGTTAAAAAGGACCTTGTTTTGAAAACGACGGAAAGATTCCTTTATAAACCTCTTACAAAAAGTCAAACAAGGGTATAAATTAATTTAACCCATATTCTTGTAAATAATAAATATGTTTTGAAATACATTTCGAAGAAACATGGATGTGGATGATAAAGAAATCCCAGTAGATTATTACGTATAAACAACCTCGGATAATGAAGAGATTGTGAAATAACCCTTACCAATTTGGTAACTTATGAAACATAAAACCCATGAAAGAGGCATCATACAATGAATATGTAAATACACATAAATTAGAGTGTATTACACAAAGAATATAATTATGGGCAGTACATACACCACACAAAAGGTAATTGTGGCAATATGGCATGAATCTCACGGGAATAAGGAGTGAGATGAAAACCCCTTACCTTGTACTTTTCCTTGGTTGGGGTAGGTTAACCTCCTGTATAATGGTGAAATAGTTGTTATTAAATTATACAATAATCATATATATTAATATGATATCATATATTATCTTTTAACATTGGTTTTTTAATAATATCTTAGAATTATCGTCGTTTCAGGAGTTAACTTACTCATTTTCTTTTATATGTTTTGTTACATAAGTCATGTTTGTTGTATCTTATTCATATCCAGAATGATATCAAGTCCTTAAACATCATTTTTAAATCATTAAATGATAATTATACTTGAATGGATACGATGGAGAATGAATCTAGTCGCGTTCGTGGAGACGGTAGTCCGTACATACGCACGAACGCTACATCCATTTAATTTTTATTTTAAAAGAATCGAATCCAAATGATACATAGGTATATTACTATTCCAGTATAATATAATATTTTATATATGTTACTTAAGTTCATTAACACCATCCTTTATACGTTCCATGTGTGGTATGAACGAGTTATATCATTTTAAGGGGGTGGTAGTCCGCACTTCCTCAAATGAAATTATCGTATGTATATACAACATGAAACGAATAATGGTATGAAATAAAATGGAATTACAGAAGCTTATATATAAAATATATATCATTAATATCATATTTAATTACAGTGCCATCATAATGGCCACCATGAGAGGCGGTAAGATGTATTTGAACAATCATCGTTTCGTGAGGCGTTAGTTTGCCATCCACAGAAACATTATGTTCATCATCCATTAGATGGAGTTGTGTGTATGTGTAGTTTGAATACTTCTTATAACAACATCCTAGTATATTGAGGATACTGGTGTTGTTACAAAAGAAAGGAAATAAAAAGAGTTTGGGGGTTGAAGAAGCAAAATAAATGAAAATAATTTAAGAGAAATCGATACCTTTAATTTAGGTAACTCACTTTGGTTGGAACCAAAGGACTTGTTGAAATGCTTTATGACTAAGGGAAAGCTTCAAGGAGGAGGAGAGGGATTTGGGGGGCTTAGTTGGGCAGAGTTTGGACGAGCCAAGTGGCTTGAGAGGTGTGAGGAAAAGAGAAGGAGGAGTGCCCTTTTATAAGAGGGGTGAGGGGCACTTTTGGAAAAGCTAGAAATATTAATTTATAATAAATTCATATTCGGTTTACAAAGGCTCCAAAGTTTACTATTCAAAGGATGAGGTGGGGATAGGTCGAAAACAACTCATCCAATATAATTTAGACAGGTTTGGGTACTTATATTAACCTTATCTTTAAGTACTAACTCTAAGTTAATTAGTTTCACTTTTACAATGTCTCTTTGTATTTTTATATAATATGGTTAATAAACTTACTATATACATCCAAGCGACCCCCAAGTGGTCCATTAATGAGGAACCTATCATAATATAAGTCTCTTGGCCGAACCTTAGATTTTTAGGAATTTAATATCAATTAATAATATAATATTTGTTTTAAGAACTCTTTTATGTCAATTTTGACACTATTCAATAGTTGATTTTTGTGAAACTCATAACAGATTGATTACTTCGAAAAAAGTCAATTAAATCAATCCTAATATATCATATTATCCTAGAAAATTAGTTTAATTCATTAAAAGTTTCATATTATATTTATTTGGGTATTTATAATATCAATTATTTTAATTTTTCACTATTATAGTAATTACTGCATCATCATTGTGTCATAAATAAAATAAATTATTTAATAAATAAAATATCATTATGTAGGAAATCGTTTTATCTTTCTAATGAATATTTATAATCTAAAATCCAACTTATATAACCCTATGTAACAATTGTTTTGCTAAAAGATATATGTTTGTGTCATTTTTGTATTCATTTTGACTTAATTAAAATAAAGTGTCATTATCACTTACAAGTGGATCCATGGGGTCCCAAAATTGACACAAAGATGCCCATGGTCGACCATCTATCAACCAATAGGGTTAAGACACGTTTTTAGGGTAATTTAGTATTATTATAATATTATTTTTTTAACCCTTATTTACCGGATTTACCCTTAACCATGGTAAATAAAATATTTACCGCAGTAATTATTCAAAATGTCTAAAAATAAAAGTTACCTATTTACACAATTTGAACATCCTGATTCCAAATATGTAATCCATTTTCCTAAATTCAAAACACAGAAGTGGCAGAAATTAATTTAAAATTAATTCCCGCTGTCAAAACAAAAAGCGTGTTTTAAGAGATAATAACTATCAAAAGATTGACACTTGTTTATGTTCGGTTTAATTGTAAAATTATGTCCAATGACCAACATTATATTAAGTGGTAAAAATATATTCTAAATATACTTTAAAACCACTCAAATTAATAATTTATCACTATTAATTATTTTGATTAAAAAAGTTGTTTTTAATTAAAATTTAGTAATTTTCACTATTCATCAAAATATTAAAGTTATCCGAAAAGTACCAAAATTTCACCTTAGGCTAAATTTGATATTCCGAATCCAAAAATGAAGTCCATTTTTAAAAATAAAATATATATAATTTCAAAAATTAGGTATTACTATTCATAACGGCTAGTTTGATCGGTTGTGGTACGTGTTAAAACACGAAGTTGCGTACAACACACGCTACTATTTTATTCAAAGGAAAGCGTACCGCGGAAGCTTGGGATGTTTCATTTTAAATTTTTTTGATGTCCCCATTTAGTCAAAAAGTTTAAAATATTTTATTTAAAAGGTTTCACTATTAAAAGTTGATAAAAGTGCAATACTTAAAATGAATATGTTCTTGCATTATGACTAAGAAACTCATAATATGGATTCTAAAATTATAAGGATTATATAAAATTTAAAATGTAGTTAATGCTATTCATGTCCTCTTTTAATGGCTTTTTTTTAAGTCATGGTGTGATTGAACTCGGTGTTGCGTGTAGTGCAAGTTATTGAATTATTTTGAAGAAATAACACACTATAAAATCTTGGGGTGTTACATTCTCCCCTCCTTCAATAAATTGCGTCCTCGCAATTTGAAATTGTTCTTCGAAAATAAAAGGTTGAAAATAGAAAATATCTTTGTGGGAAAACCCACATCGGAAATTGGGTTACTAAAATTTAGTCTTAATATGAGGAAAAGAGAAATGAAAGCGTCACCACCAAATTATGATCTCGATTAGGAGAACATTGGTGGAAATTAGAGACATATAATTGGAGGAAAAACGTAAATATTTATAGGTAGTGATTGAGGTCATCAATCACAAACAAGTGCATAATTGAGGTCCTTAAACTCATCAATCTATGATTATTTGAAGTACCATCGGTTCAACAAAATATAGGGTATTGGGATAACACATTTTTGACGTTTCAAAATATCTTAGTTGAAATCCCACATCGAAAAATGAATTAACGAGGCCTCTATTTAAAATAAAGAGTCGAAAGTATGAAGATTACCGAAAATAAGACATACTAGGGTTCCATGTAGGAAAATATGGATATGGAAGAGAAATCTAACCATCAATTATCTGATGGAGAGTGGTAGAGAACATGGCTATGAAAAGGCCAACAATCCCAAAGCCATGAGTTAGTGATGATTTAAGGTACCATCTAGGACAACATTTTTGTTCTAAGTTCCTTTTATTAATGTTGAGGAATATATTTATGATATTGGCTAAGATCATAAGGAGATATACTTACTTTATAATTAGAGTTTTATCCATTAATAAATTTCTACCCCAAACTCATCTTTCACTCTAAAAGATAATATAATGTAATTTTTTTATTTATACTATTCGTACAGGGTTCCAAAATAAATGAATTTATAATTCATCTACCAGATCTTTAAAAAACATTATTTAATCCAGGAAATCTCGTGGGCCAGTGGTAGGTGATACACCATTGTCGCCCATCGGTTGCGGGATCAAGTCTCGCAGCTTTGCCGGACGCGACGGGTTGCCGCCCGACCTCCGGGTTGTCCTTTTATGGAAATCCAAAATAATCCAAACTAGAACTATCCAAAATACTTCTATCCAAACTCACAGTCCAAAATTTATAAGTAAGGTAAACATAATGTAGAACCTTTTTACCCTGTAATAGCATATGAATACCTTCATCATGTATTCTTTTAATACACCGAAACATCCTGAATTACCATATTCCTTATTGATTACATTCATGCTCCCTTATTCCATATAGAAAGCTGGATATACTTCATTAATCCAAAAATGTTTTAAACCCCAACAATGATGGAATATACAAATCATTAATCAGTTCCAGGGTAGTCAAGAATATACAATATAATTTATCCAAAACAATCACATATTATTCCAAAATCACTACCTCAGTATCAGAACTATATTATGATTTATCATTCTATCAACCATATATTTTCCAAAAATTTATCCTGCTATTGAGTCACTTTTCATTGATCCACACAATCTCAAGTCCTTAATGAAATAGTACTGCAGTACAATCCTTATATACTCCATGATTATTGTAACAAGTACATTGTTGATACAACACTCAATTGACATAATCAACATAAGAACTCTAATCATTCCTCTTCATCTGTGGTAGTATCATAACTTGATTATTATCCAATAACATCATTTGCGGCATAGTCTGATGACTGGGACATAGGTTCGCGTAGTGTCCAAACTCCTTGCAAATGAAGCATTGTACATTTAAAACCATTTTCTTACCCTTTCAGTCACGTACTTTGTGCCCTTTTCCTCCACACTTATAACAAACTCCCATTCCTTTCAGGCAATTTCAGGGTGTTTCTTTCCACAGTTACCACATATGGGAAAATTCTTCTTTTCCCTCTTCCCTTTATCCATCTTTCTCTCTTCCATCCTTTTCTTCTCTTGCTTCCCTTCAAAGCCATAGGACTCAGTAAACTCTTTACTTATCTTATCAACACATGATATTATTTCGTCATATGATGATAATACATGGGAGACTATTTCTCTTATAAATTCTAGATTAAGACCATGAGAGATATGATCCTTCCTTCTCTTTGAATCATGTGCATTTCTGGAGTTCTCATTCCTTCTACTGGGTGCCATTTCTAAACAATGGCATAAACTAGATCAGTTTATGAATCAAAATACATAATCCCATACTTATAAAACACTTAACATAAATTGAACTATTTATGGATATAATCCATAATCATAAAAATGTTTTCTTTGAGGAAGTATATACTCATAAACCCTTCATAATGATTTGTAAAGAAAATGAGAGTTATCCTAAGCATATCCCCCGGGAGTGTCGTAACCAAGATTGCAGCAAGGCCCGTTGTCGTGCACCAGTTCCCGTTCGAGTCTAGCTCAAAGCGGTGTTTTCGGGTTTTACCCCTAGGTACATCTGTGCCAGAGCCGCCTCTACCTGCTCGTATCCAGACAGGGATGTATTGCTCGGAAAACTCACAAAATCTCTACAATACCAAAATTCTAGGAAGTTCTTCTATACTAATCCTCAAAGTTCATCCTAGGTCTACGTGCTCTAATCAGAGTTTATCTAAATCTAGCTTCCAAGGTTTGTACTAAACTTCCTCTGATACCAACTGTAACGCCCCGACCCCAGCTACCCAGAGTCGGTGCATTACTTCGTAACATTGGCATGATCACAAGAAGATCAAATCTCGAAAGACCGATTGGTTTAGTAGCCTTGGAAACACTAGATATATTCATAAAGTTTTACATTACATTTCAAAGTGAAAAACCACTACAACAACAAATTCTTCATATCCACACTATTAACCCCTCATAATATCCCTGCAAGTCAATCATAATTTACTTCTTCACTACCTGGGAAAAATAAAACATAGAAAAGGGGTGAGCTCAAATGCCCAGTAAGGATAACAATATAGTGGAACATTCAAAATAAGCATAAACATTTAAGGCAATGAATTACTAAAACAAAAGCCTTTTAAACATGAACTTCAACATAGTATGGCAAAAGTAAAATGAAATAATGCCATTTACTTATTCACATGGATATTCTACTAATCGAATAATCACATGCAAAATCAATAACCACTTTAATAATGTTGGAATCCATAATGCTAAACGTTAATTTCATTGTCTAGGCCTCATCCCAAGACCTAGGGGTTACTTCTAACCGGATCCCAACCCGGAGTGCCTCTAATATCCGGACACCAACCCGGAGTGCCTCTAATAACCGGACACCAACCCGGAGTGCCTCTAATAACCGGACACCAACCCGGAGTGCCTCTAATAACCGGACACCAACCCGGAGGGCATACTTTTACCAGTCCCTAACCTGGAGGGCTTACTTTAACCAGTCCCCAACCTGGAGGGCTTACTTTTACCAGTCCCCAACCTGGAGGGCTTACCTTTACCGGTCCCCTACCCGGAACATACTTGTTTAGCACATTCATCTGAAGAAAAGTTTGAAATATAACATAAACATTCGGATTAAAACTAGCATACGAAATGTCAATAGTTTCACCATAAACTATGAATGGTATAAAATAGCACATCCACAGTCAAACATATCACAAAACCTTCAATACAATATAGAAGTTTTGTATTATAATAAATCAACTTCAAATAAGCGTAAATCCATTAAAGGATGTTGACATAGATGAAATCAAAACACTTTTTAGAGAAATATCTCTTTCTATTTTTGAAATCATTTAAGAGCCATATAAAATAAAACATTTTCTTGAAAATATTCTTGTAAGCTTGTAAGGAAAGCTTTGACGATTTTATAACGGCGGAAAATAACCGCACCCGCCGTATAAGTTAAAAAAAACATTCTTATCTTAATTCTGTCGAAAAGGTTAAAAAGGACCTTGTTTTGAAAACGACGGAAAGATTCCTTTATAAACCTCTTACAAAAAGTCAAACAAGGGTATAAATTAATTTAACCCATATTCTTGTAAATAATAAATATGTTTTGAAATACATTTCGAAGAAACATGGATGTGGATGATAAAGAAATCCCAGTAGATTATTACGTATAAACAACCTCGGATAATGAAGAGATTATGAAATAACCCTTACCAATTTGGTAACTTATGAAACATAAAACCCATGAAAGAGGTATCATACAATGAATATGTAAATACACATAAATTAGAGTGTATTACACAAAGAATATAATTATGGGCAGTACATACACCACACAAAAGGTAATTGTGGCAATATGGCATGAATCTCACGGGAATAAGGAGTGAGATGAAAACCCCTTACCTTGTACTTTTCCTTGGTTGGGGTAGGTTAACCTCCTGTATAATGGTGAAATAGTTGTTATTAAATTATACAAGAATCATATATATTAATATGATATCATATATTATCTTTTAACATTGGTTTTTTAATAATATCTTAGAATTATCGTCGTTTCAGGAGTTAACTTACTCATTTTCTTTTATATGTTTTGTTACATAAGTCATGTTTGTTGTATCTTATTCATATCCAGAATGATATCAAGTCCTTAAACATCATTTTTAAATCATTAAATTATAATTATACTTGAATGGATACGATGGAGAATGAATCTCATCGCGTTCGTGGAGACGGTAGTCCGTACATACGCACGAACGCTACTTCCATTTAATTTTTATTTTAAAAGAATCGAATCCAAATGATACATAGGTATATTACTATTCCAGTATAATATAATATTTTATATATGTTACTTAAGTTCATTAACACCATCCTTTATACGTTCCATGTGTGGTATGAACGAGTTATATCATTTTAAGGGGGCGGTAGTCCGCACTTCCTCAAATGAAATTATCGTATGTATATACAACATGAAACGAATAATGGTATGAAATAAAATGGAATTACAGAAGCTTATATATAAAATATATATCATTAATATCATATTTAATTACAGTGCCATCATAATGGCCACCATGAGAGGCGGTAAGATGTATTTGAACAATCATCGTTTCGTGAGGCGTTAGTTTGCCATCCACAGAAACATTATGTTCATCATCCATTAGATGGAGTTGTGTGTATGTGTAGTTTGAATACTTCTTATAACAACATCCTAGTATATTGAGGATACTGGTGTTGTTACAAAAGAAAGGAAATAAAAAGAGTTTGGGGGTTGAAGAAGCAAAATAAATGAAAATAATTTAAGAGAAATCGTTACCTTTAATTTAGGTAACTCACTTTGGTTGGAACCAAAGGACTTGTTGAAATGCTTTATGACTAAGGGAAAGCTTCAAGTAGGAGGAGAGGGATTTGGGGAGCTTAGTTGGGCAGAGTTTGGACGAGCCAAGTGGCTTGAGAGGTGTGAGGAAAAGAGAAGGAGGAGTGCCCTTTTATAAGAGGGGTGAGGGGCACTTTTGGAAAAGCTAGAAATATTAATTTATAATAAATTCATATTCGGTTTACAAAGGCTCAAAAGTTGACTATTCAAAGGATGAGGTGGGGATAGGTCAAAAACAACTCATCCAATAGAATTTAGACAGGTTTGGGTACTTATATTAACCTTATCTTTAAGTACTAACTCTAAGTTAATTAGTTTCACTTTTACAATGTCTCTTTGTATTTTTATATAATATGGTTAATAAACTTACTATATACATCCAAGCGACCCCCAAGTGGTCCATTAATGAGGAACCTATCATAATATAAGTCTCTTGGCCGAACCTTAGATTTTTAGGAATTTAATATCAATTAATAATATAATATTTGTTTTAAGAAATCTTTTATGTCAATTTTGACACTATTCAATAGTTGATTTTTGTGAAACTCATAACAGATTGATTACTTCGAAAAAAGTCAATTAAATCAATCCTATTATATAATATTGTCCTAGAAAATTAGTTTAATTCATTAAAAGTTTCATATTATATTTATTTGGGTATTTATAATATCAATTATTTTAATTTTTCACTATTATAGTAATTACTGCATCATCATTGTGTCATAAATAAAATAAATTATTTAATAAATAAAATATCATTATGTAGGAAATCGTTTTATCTTTATAATGAATATTTATAATCTAAAATCCAACTTATATAACCCTATGTAACAATTGTTTTGCTAAAAGATATATGCTTGTGTCATTTTTGTATTCATTTTGACTTAATTAAAATAAAGTGTCATTATCACTTACAAGTGGATCCATGGGGTCCCAAAATTGACACAAAGATGCCCATGGTCGACCATCTATCAACCAATAGGGTTAAGACACGTTTTTAGGGTAATTTAGTATTATTATAATATTATTTTTTTAACCCTTATTTACCGGATTTACCCTTAACCATGGTAAATAAAATATTTACCGCAGTAATTATTCAAAATGTCTAAAAATAAAAGTTACCTATTTACACAATTTGAACATCCTGATTCCAAATATGTAATCCATTTTCCTAAATTCAAAACACAGAAGTGGCAGAAATTAATTTAAAATTAATTCCCGCTGTCAAAACAAAAAGCGTGTTTTAAGAGATAATAACTATCAAAAGATTGACACTTGTTTATGTTCGGTTTAATTGTAAAATTATGTCCAATGACCAAAATTATATTAAGTGGTAAAAATATATTCTAAATATACTTTAAAACCACTCAAATTAATAATTTATCACTATTAATTATTTTGATTAAAAAAGTTGTTTTTAATTAAAATTTAGAAATTTTCACTATTCATCAAAATATTAAAGTTATCCGAAAAGTACCAAAATTTCACCTTAGGCTAAATTTGATATTCCGAATCCAAAAATGAAGTCCATTTTTAAAAATAAAATATATATAATTTCAAAAATTAGGTATTACTATTCATAACGGCTAGTTTGATCGGTTGTGGTACGTGTTAAAACACGAAGTTGCGTACAACACACGCTACTATTTTATTCAAAGGAAAGCGTACCGTGGAAGCTTGGGATGTTTCATTTTAAATTTTTTTGATGTCCCCATTTAGTCAAAAAGTTTAAAATATTGTATTTAAAAAGGTTTCACTATTAAAAGTTGATAAAAGTGCAATACTTAAAATGAATCTGTTCTTGCATTATGACTAAGAAACTCATAATATGGATTCTAAAATTATAAGGATTATATAAAATTTAAAATGTAGTTAATGCTATTCATGTCCTCTTTTAATGGCTTTTTTTTTAAGTCATGGTGTGATTGAACTCGGTGTTGCGTGTAGTGCAAGTTATTGAATTATTTTGAAGAAATAACACACTATAAAATCTTGGGGTGTTACAATATATATATTAATCTAACTATATATATATTAATCTAATAACTATATATATATTAATATAACTACATATATATATATTAGTATTACTATAAATATATATATTAATATCACCATAAATATATATATTAATATCACTATATATATATTAATATAACTATATAACTATATATTCATATAACTATATATATGTTAATATAACTATATATATGTTAATATAACTATATATATGTTAATATAACTATATATATGTTAATATAACTATATATTAATATAAATATATATTACTATACGAATAAATATAACTAAATATATTTATATATAGATATAGATATATATTAATACCACTATATATATATTAACATTACTATATATATTATAATATAACTATATATATATATATTATAATATAACTATATATATATTAATATAAATATATATTACTATACGAATAAATATAACTAAATATATAAATATATATATATATAGATATCATGAAATGGAAAGAAAATCAAAATAGAGTAGTGGTAAGGGATTTGGCGCGCAGGGGGAGGTCTCGAGTTCAAATTCTGGTGGAGGCAGGGGTGCGCGCGCATGGGGAATATTGGAGCAAGCGCTGTTAAAGGGTGAAGGGGGGTGTGTGGGGTGTTGTATAGGGGCCGAAAAGTGCTGTAAAAGGGGGGGTTCAAGCGCTATAAAACCCCCCCCCCGATTGGCAGTATTTTTTAAATTTTTTTAAATTTTTTTAAATTTTTTTATCTTTTATCAGCGCTTTTTTAAAAGCGCTGATAAAAGGGTCCTTTATCAGTGCTAAAACAAGAGCGCTGATAAAGGAAGCACTGATATAGGACCCCTTTATTAGCGCTAAAAAAAGTGCTGATAAAGCGGTACTTTAATCAGCGCTTTTTTTAGCCCTGATAAAGGGGTCCTATATCAGCGCTTTTCAGAGCGCTGATAAAGGGGACCCCCCCTTTATCTACACTGGATTTATCAGCGCTTTTCTAGCGCTGATAAAGGCCATTTTTAGCGCTGATAAAAGCCGTGTTTGTAGTAGTGAAGCGCTTCTTTAATCCATCATGAATTAATAGATTTATTAAACGTAGGTTCCAAACTCAGGAAACCTAATCAGTAAGCTATCACAGATAAATAATCATGCTTACTGCACTAATTTGATTAACATAAAATTATAATAAGAACCGAATTCTTTTTCATGCCTCTTTATCTTTAAAAAACATTTATTAATTAATCCCGGTTTACGTTCCTTACTGATTTCCATCGAGTAAAAACAACTAAACAAAGAGAGCCTAAATATCACACTATCAAGAAAAAGAAGAGGCAATAACATAAGATGAATATCAATTAATTTATCTAGTTCATATGTTTATTATGTTAATTACATTGTGATCCACTGGGATAAAATATTCTAATGATATAGTTTCACGTAAAAGAAAAGAGAATCACTGAATCCCCTACCTCAACAATTCTTGATGTTCTTTATCCACACAACGGGTCACAGTCCTCCTCTCGTGACAACTGCATCCACCGGAAGATTCCACAGTACGACAAAACCAACCAAACCCCATGAAAAACCCATTAGAATCTTTGATATTACATGGTATAATATGGAAGGGAGAAACAGGAGAAGATGATCCCTAAATGAATGACGATAAAACATACCTTATATGGATGATTGACCGACACAGCTCGGTTGTATCCAAAATAGAGTGGAACTAATCGGAGTATTAGGGTTTGATTGTGAAACTCCTACGGGCGTATCATAGCCAAGAAAAAATAGTAAGAACATGGGAGGATGATATCATGTCCCCTTTAAAGATTTAACGGGGAGACAGTTTAAGACACGCTTAATTCACCATTAAAACTAGATCACATTATCCCACACCATTTGAAAAATTAAAAACATCCCAAGATATAGGGATAATTAATATAGAATTTATGGCATTTTAATCCACCTTAAAGTCCTTAAAATAAGGCTTTAAATGTATTTTATGTCAATGGAAACATCAAAGGGTCAAAACTGTAGGAGTTGGAAACACTGTTCACATACTCAAAATTTTGAAAAGGAAAGAGAAGGTCACTATTAGACCTCACCGTTAGAGGTTACCGATAGACCTCACCGTTAGAGGTTACCGATAGACCTCACCGTTAGAGGTTATGGATAGACCTCACCGTTAGAGGCTATTGATACACCTCACCGTTAGAGGTTACCGATAGTCCTCACCGTTATATGTTACCGATAGACTTCACCGTTCTGGAAACACTAGACACCTACCGGTCTGGAAACACTGTAAAAGTATACCAATAGACCTCACCGATAGACCTCACCAATAGAAACACTGTTCACCTACTGACACTGTTCATAAAACTGGAAACATTGTACAAGTATACCGATAGACCTCACTGATAGAAACATTGTTCACTAAACCTCACTGATAGAAACACTGTTCACCTACCGATATTGTTCATAAAACTAGAAACATTGTACAAGTATACCGATAGACCTCACTAATAGAAACACTATTCACGGAACCACACCGATAGAAAACTGTTCACCTACCGATACTGTTCATAAAACTGGAAACACTGTACAAGTCTACCGATAGACCTCACCGATAGAAACACTGTTCACAGAACCTCACTGATAGAAACAGTATTCACCTACCGATAATATTCATAAAACTCGAAACACTATTCACAGAACTGGAAATTTGGAAAGGTGTTGGGGATAAGTCACCTCGACCTCCCAAAACACCTCCAACACCACATTTTCACAAAGTAATGGACCGGAGATGTCTGAGCCGTTACATGTTCTATTTAATGTGATAATATTATAGATATTATGATTTAAATGTTTCAATGTCTTATGGAACACTATCTAATGTTTAATGACAAGTCTCCTAAAAAATGTTTATAAGGATTATCTTTGGAATCTCACATCCCTTTGTGAATGATAAATCAACCTTTAAAAAATAAATTTATCTAAATCATGTTTCTTAGGAAATTTAATTTAATATACATATTCTCATATAACCGATATTATTATTCTCGAAACCGTATATCATTTTTACATACGATTTTTATATTGATATTTATTTGATAAAATGGTGAATTATTGATAAATACATATTTTTTATTGGTTAAGAATATTTTATAAGTTATATTTTATATTTTTATAAATTTATATGAGCAATAATATTTACTATTAATGACACGTGGGGTGCAGACTTTATATATCCCCTCGATGCATCGAAAGGTTATCAAGAGACGAATAATTTGGCCAAATTAAATAGGTTTCTATCCATAGTTTTAAACCATCTTATGAAAGGTATTGATGATATATCACTGTGACTTAGACATGACATCCAATAATTATTAATTTCTTTCATTTTTATTCTATTATTACTTATTCATGTGACTTTGCATCAAAAAATCTATGGATTTATTCTAATTCTTAGTTCTTTGTTTAAGTGTCATGTGTTTCAGTTTCATACAATTACATAATAATTATTCATTGTCTAGTTATTTTAATGGCATGTGTTATCAATTATTAAACTTTTCTTGTTGATTTATTATCACTAAATAATTATTTCTCCCAATTTATTTACCATTACTGATAATTCGATCTCATCTTTATTACATTTCCTTTACTCAAGTTACTACGAAGTAATCATTGAATATTTATTATATGATGTTAATTGTTTATTTTTATTATGTATCATTACCTTATTTCATATTTCCCAATTTATTATGGTTTCCATTTATGTAGTATGTATTTCTAAGAATACTAAACTAATCCATCCTTTGGGATTTTATTGTCACAAATCATTCTAGTGTAATTAAATAATGTAGAGACTCTGGGATTCTAGGGTTAGGGAATTACAAAAAACATCTCTACCATGATCTTAAAAGCATTGATGTATAATAACTATACAATATAATATATTAAATAATATCCAGATATATTTTGAGTCAATTTGGGATTTATGTGGAGTAATTTTAAAGAAAGAATATTTCTTTTGTGTTTAAAAAAATTATGATGTGGAGATCATGGTGTTGTAAATTTATGGTTTTCATTATTTTTCATAAATAGAATTACAAAATTTATGGGAGAATTTATATTTATAAATTCGGAATTTATATGTGAATTTTTTTAATATATTTATAACCTAATAACCATAGATGATTTATGAGTCATTTGTGACTCATAAAATGGGGGATATAGAACATGTCTTACTGACTTTATAAAATGATAATATCTATATCACATTTATGTATATCTCGATCTAGGAAAAATATTGGACACACTCCACACCATCAGATATATCTACAAAGAATATGATAGCGAGTATTACATTAAAATAAGTCAAAGATTTTTCTGACTATAAAAATGGGTTTTAAGGAAGAATATTATAATGCACCAAATATTTTATGGTACAATTTTATTAAATAATATCAATTCATTAGAAAGCCTATATTTCATGAATCAGTCTATCTCACTGAAAAAACATTTGGTTATTTAGAAGATATATTCATAACCTAGAAATTAAACTGAAAATTTCCACTTCTCTGTTATCAATTTCGAAAAGCTGACATACACAATTGCAATCTGGGTGATATTTGGAGTTTGATAGAATAAAATTAATTTTTACTGAATAACAATTTTTTCTTATGAATAGTTTCTTACACTTTTGAATATTAACATATCCTTATGAATTGTATTGTGACCCTTATGAATGGAAACCTTATCTAGGATGGTATAAATACAATTTAGGCACCTTAGAAACAAAGATAAACATTTTAAGTGTATGTAGTTTTGGATAAAATGATGACTGTAATTGTAAAATAAATTTCTCATATTTTTATAGTTATTTTAGAAAAATGGAGTTCATGTTTAGATTCTACGTTTTAAAAAATGGAAACGTTATATTATTCATAATTTTCAAAAATACATGAATTTTTGGTTAATAGTAAAATAAAATAATTATGGTGTAAATACATTATGAGATAAATACACTATTTCATGCATCATGGCTCCCTTAAGAAACAATTAGGTCTAACTCACATACATTTGTTACTATTTTTGGCCATGAAATCATCATTATTTCATATATTTGTGTAAAAAAATAAACTAATTAATAAAATATTAAAAAACCATCCTCCCCATCCACAATACAAACCACCCCTCACCCCCTCTTCCTCTCACACCACTCAAGATTTAATCCTTTTCTAAGATATAACAAATACCCTTCCAAATCCATCACCCACTTTGAATACCTTATGGTCTCACCAAAAAGAAAAAAGGCCTTAAGTAGATTCTCAATGAAGAGTATTCAAGAGATGAACCTCTCTTCCTTTTTCTTTCAACTTCTAGTACAAGTTCAATTATTTTTTTTCTCTATTCTAACCTCAACTAATAAAAATTATATAATATTTATAGTACCTTAAATTAATTTGAAATTTATTATTCTTATGGAATATTTCTTACCATCTCTATTTTCCCCCTACTCATATACTAAAATGAAAACACCGTTTGAGATATGTTAATTTATCACATTCAAGGACGACGAGTTTTCAATTTATATTACTATCTTTTATATTGGTCATGAAACCATATTAATGGTTAAACCTGATAATAATATATTTTTATTATCATTTTCAATATTTATAAAACCACAAAAACTCATAATAAAAAACTATAAAACAAAACAATTTCATTGTGAACAAAACTGCTAATTTAATCTAAGAGTTTATCATTAACTTCTATCTAAATGAAAAATAATCATGGTAAATAACAGAAATCATTATAAGATTATTTATAGCTCTATAATGTCACTAATAATTTCTATTTTCAATTATGTATGTTTAAACAAATTTCAAATGAACAACTATTAATGAATACAAGTAAATAGATCATGAAAACGAAGGAAGAAAAGGCTTCCAAAACATTCAAATTGAACATCTTAAACCCATCAAAAGGCCATGAATGAGCGTAATAAGAATAAAATAAATCAATTAAATGTATAAGTTATTATTTAATTATTAATTAATTAATTTTAATTTGATTATTCTGGTCATTAAGATCAATTAAATAACACATTCGGGCATAAGGTAAGGGGTGTCTCATCTAACTTTTAATTCCATCAGATTTCCAATATTAGCCACTTTTTTATTGTATATGGTGTATGTGTACTAAAAATAGATATATAATATCATGATTCTATTTATATTAATTGTCTTATGTGATTCATTTTTAAAATATTATATTTTGGTCATATTATTTGATTGATTACAATGCGGTAAGGAACGTTGTCTTAATTTCCATTTCATCGAGACTTACATGGTATTGTACATATAATATTTCATATTTAATGTATCTACTACCCTTTTGAGATCATTTTTCATTTGAGATTATAATTCAGTTAAATATCCATTTTCTTGTATCATGGATTAGATTATTTCTTTAAATCGTATACATTTTCACATTTAGTGAATATTTCCAATGCTATTTTTTTCTAGGGAAATATAAATGAACCTTTATCCTATATTCAATACAGATATCGAAAATGCATATTTTTCTTTTATTAAATGTATTTATAAAGAATTATTAGGATAGTATGTGACAATCAAGGCCCCTATATCCCCTCGATGCATCGACAAGTCTCTTAAGGCGAACTAGTTAGCGACAAACACTTCGAGTTTGTTTATAAAAATCATACGAGATTATACCCACAGACATAAACTCTTTTGATGGTACAATGATCCATGTTATAGATACATTATGTGAATATAATTATAATTATAATCATTCATTGTTTATTTATTACTATCCATGAGGTTTTCACCATGAAAAAAATCTGCATATGTATTTTTATTCAAATCTTATTACTCGAAATTATTTTCAATTATTAATCATGACACATTAGTCATGTCTAATTGATTTTGATTAAATTTTTATTGATTCATGTTTACTCTATATGTAACCCTTACTGATCATTTCAGCTCACCCTTATTATGTTTCCATTACCCACATTATGAAGACGATAACCTTGAATAAGCTTTCAAGGAGGAATTTTATTTTAGTTTATTATGTATCATTTTTATTTTATATCATTCCAAATATACTTTGGGTATCTTATATGAAATATGGTCATCAAAAAATGAAAAAATAATCTGTCCTCCCGGATTTATTTCTTATAATAAAGCAAACATAATGAAATAATGCATTGATTCTGAGATTTAGGGTTCTGGGCATCATAGTTAGTATCAAAGGAAGTTTTGCAGCAAACATGGAAACTATATTTAGGAAACATTGTTTAGAGGAAATAAACCTAAGTTTAAATTTGAGTGTAATCCTAGAAGAAAATACTAGAATTTTGCTAAAGTAGAGATTATGTGGGTCTTTTTTGATAATACATCCCTATCTAGATACTACATGTGGACGTGGTTTTGGAACAAATGTACCTAGGAGTAACAACTATGACAAGTAGTTTTAGGCACGACCCAAGGTATCATGGTACACAACAATGGGACTTTATATGCACCTCATTTGAAACTCATAGAGGATATTCTTATCATAATTAATATTTTCTTTACAAACCATTATGAAGGATTTAAAATTAAATATAAACAATTTTTATGATTATGAGAATAGTCGTGCATACATTTTTATAGATCATCTTATGTGTTTTCTAGTTAAAAATTATTAACTATGACCAAATTTATTGAATGCCATTATTTAGTGATGGATCCTAATGGGAGAAGAGGAATCAATAGCCGTGGACATTGTATGGTTTCCCAACTAAGAAAGTCATCATAGTTAGTGTTGGAGCGGATCAAATCATGACCATATTGGGAAAACATACTCAGGCTGTGATGAACAACTATGATACACATGTGTTGGATAATTTCATGAAACAAAATCCTCCATCGTTTATCAGGACTATTAACCTAGTAGTAGAAGAGCAGTGGATGAAGTACCATGAAAGGTTATTCCTCATATTAAGATGAACTGAAAACGAAAATGTTGGGATGGTAGTATATTGTCTCATGGTTGATGTTGATCAATGGTGGTCCTTGATCCAGAATTCCATGAAGCAAGAAGAAATATATGATATGTAATGAAGTATTTTTAAGGAATTTTTTTTGAAAAATATTTCCCTTTTGAGAAATGAACTTAAATTAAGAGGAGATTAATTAGAATTAATAAAATAGAAGAATACAGTGTTGCGTTGTATAATTCCTGCTTCACATGATTATCTAGGTTTGATAAATATTATATATATGATTTTGATAAAAATATTTAACATTTATATGAAGTAATTGACCCATGTCTTTGATGGGAAATGGATTTTAAAACATTTTATTTATAAGATGAAATTGTATTCAGTGCCTTCAAAACAATGTAGGAATTTTCTATACAAAATTTGTTCATGGGAAATGATGATAAGAAGCGGTACTCTAATAACCCAGGAAAAGTTGAAGCACCAAAGAAGAATAAGGTAATGAAGGAATTCCCATTATTTTAGAACTGTAAAAAGAATCATTCATCTAAATGATAGAATCAAATGGGAGTTTTTTATAAGCATGGAGAAAATGGTCACTGATCTAATTAATACAGTGGGAAGAATCAAGTCAATGATTTTCAATGCTATAATTGTAGAGATATGGGACACTATCAAAACGAGTGTCCTAAGTGTGAAGGACACTTGCCTCAAAAAAGTCCCCGAGAGAAATAGAAAACGTTAGAAATTACAACTGTGAATGTTTATGTTCCAATTGATGTAGGGGAATATACTTTAGTTATATCTAAAAACTTAGCCAATTCATTATTTTATTAAGGATAATCTCATTCATTTATAGCTTCCTAGTTTTCCAAGAAAATTAGTCACGTCAAATTTAATTTAATAAAGGAGTTTTCAGTCCCAAATACTAGGGGATGTATCATTTTAACAAATATGTGTCAATGAGTCCCCCTTATGACACATAAATGATATTATGTTTCTAACCTTATCATCATACCCATGATAGACTTTGATATAATTCTTTGTATGAATTGGATTTCAAATTACAATGTGAAGATCTATTTCAAGAAAAAGGAAGATACAATTATTGAGAGTGGTGTAGAATCCCATATCTCTACAGAAGAAACCTCACCATATGATTCTTATCTAGATCCAACTCTAGTAGCTCTAATGAATACAATTATTCGGGAGGAATAGAACAAAATATCCATGGGTGGTGAATGAAATATTCAAATTTAAGACATACCGATTGTCAAAAAATACATTGATGTGTTTCCAGAGGATTTTCCTAGACATCCTCTAGAGCAGGAAGTTGATTTCTCTATTGATTAAATTCCTGGTGAAAGACCTATATCAAAGACTCCCTATAGAATGTACACAGTGGAATTAGTGAAGCTAAAGAAACAATTAATGGAATTGACAGACAAAAGATTTCTTCAACCTTTTATTTCTCCATGGGAGCCCCTATCCTCTTTGTCATGAAGAAAGATGGATCCATGAGGCTATGAATTGATTATAGTGAAATCAATGCTATTACAAAAAGAACAAGTATACTCTACCACACATTAATGGTTTATTTAAAAAATCATGGAGACCAATATTTTACTAAGAATATCCTTTAATCTAGATATCATCAGTAGTGGCTGAGGAAAGATGTTATTCTAAGGACAATATTTCTACCCATGTATGGGATTACAAGTTTATCATAATGAATTTTGGACCGATTAATGCACCCTATGTTTTCAGGGATCTAATGAATAGAGTTTTTCAAGGAATATCATGATGACTTTGTCTTTGTATTTATTTATGATATACTATTATAATCCTAATGATTCAAAAATCATGAGAGTCACTTGAGGATTATTATAAAAACTCTTTGAAGAAATGAATTAGAGGGGATTTTAGAATGTGTTAATTTTGGATTCAATCTATTTCATTTCCTGGCCAAATTTTCTCTAACAATTGAATCATATTTGATCCTATAAAGTCAAAGAAAACCAAAGAATGGCCTACACCAATGAACATAATGGAGATAAGTAGTTTTATTATCTTGGTAGGATACTATCGGTGTTTCGTTCCTAATTTTTTTTATTGTCTAACTCAATAAAAATATCACACATTAAGGGGGTAATTTTATATGGACAGGAGAATATACATAATGATTTTTAGAATTTAAAATAATATTGTTCAATGAAACAATTTTGACTCTTCCATTTGGAAATGATGGATTTATGATATATAGTGATGCATCAATGAAAGGAATGGCTTTCGTCCTTATAAAAAATGATAAATTTATTGATTATGAATCAAGGTAGTTGAAAACTCATTAAAAAAATAATCCAATATATGATCTTGAGTTGTTATCTGGATTATTTTCTCTAAAAATATAAATACATTATCTCTACGATGAAATATGTGAGATATACAAATATCCCAAGATTTTGGAATAAATTTTTACACAGAAAGAACTCAACATTAGGAAATATATATGGCTCCCGTTACTCAACATTTATTATTATTCAATACACTACCACCATTGAAATGAAAATAAGGTAGAAAATTCATTAGGAAGGATTGATCAAAGACTTCTGCCAAAAATAAGGATTGAGAGAGATCATATGTTCATTAATATACTAAATATGGATATGGAAATTGTTAAGGAAGGGGAAACTTCATTTCTATTTAAAATTATTTCTAAAATATATTTCATAGAGATGATAAAAATATCTTAATATGATTATGATAATCTACAAAAGAAAATTAAAGATGTTAAGGATGGAAAATTAGAAGACTTTGTGTATGTGGATGGAGTTTTGAAATTTGGGAAGATGTTCTGTGTTCCATCAGTACCTGATCAAAAAATGGATCTCTTTGATGATGCTCATAGCTCAAATGAATATATACATCGTGTTAGAACAAATATGTATAGAGATATGAAGGAACATTTTTGGTGGGTTAACATGAAGTGAGAAATTGCTGACTACGTGTCGAGGTGTCTAGTTTGTCAACAAGTGAAGGACGAGATACAACATCCTAGTGGGTCATTCAACCTTTACCAATTCCTTTGAGGAAGATGGATGGAATTATGATGGATTTTCTCACAGTTCTACTGGGAAAACCTATAAATAATGATGCAATACGTGTAATTGTTGATCGTCTAAAAAATAGCACATTTCATTGATATAAGAGAGGATTTACCACTTGAGCGCCTCGAAATACTTTATATTAAAGAATTTTTATGGATAAATGGTGAAAAACTATTGATTATATCCTATCAAGATCCAAATTTTACATCAAAATTCTACAAGTTTATGTTGAAGTATTTGGATTCTAGGATTCATATGAGTACTTCTTATCACCCCAAACTAATGGACAGTCACAAAGGACCATTCGAACACTAAAAGGCATGTTGTGATCATTCCCTCTTTACTTTCATGGTATGTGGGATCAATACTTTGGTGGAATTTTTTACAATAATATTTTACATTATATATTTGAAATGGTTCTATATGTAGAATTATATGGTAAGAGGTGTTGATCTCCAACTTATTGGGATGATGTTGGAAAGAGAAATCTTATCAGCCAAGAACTTATAGAAAAGAGAACTGAAAAGCTAATTAAAATTTATACCCATATTAAAGTAGCCTTAAGTAAGAAAAAGAGTTATGAAAACAACAAATGAAAGGATTTGGAATTTTAAGTATAATATCATGTCATTCTGAAAGTATCTTTGTGGAAGGGAGTTTTAAGGCACAGTTAGAAAGGGAAACTACGCCCCATGTACATAAGACCATTCAAAATTTAAGAATGAATTGGAGTTGTAACTTACTATTTAGCAATTCCACCAAGTCTCTAAAATATTAATAACGTTCTTCACATGTTTTTATTAAATAAATACATTCCAGGCCCAATTCTTTCACTCACCTATGAAGAAATATAGCGATAACCTGATTTGTTATATTATAAAGAGCCTATCTAGATTCTTGACCAATGGTACCATGTATTGGAAAATTAGACAACTCATCTAGTAAAGGATCTTTGGAGAAAAAATATTGGAGAAGAAACATTGAAACATAATGATTTTATGTGGAAGAATCACCCTCATTTTTTAAAGGTCTTTATACATGACAAATTTTGAGGATGAAATTTCCAAATGTTGGAAGAATACAACACCCCCAAACATTTAATGGTATTATTCCATTAAATATATCCATTTTATTAGATATCATATTTTTCATGAAGCTATGAGTATCTGTGAAACAATACTTGGTTACATGTAGGTGATATACATAACCTATCCATTAAACACAAATTTTCTACTTCCGTGTTTTGAATTTCAAAAAATGGACAAACCCAATTGCGATCTGGGTGATATTTTGTGTCTGGTAGAATTAAAAAAACCTTTATTGAATAGTAACAAACAATTATTAATAGTAACATAACCTTATGAATATTAATATAACCCTTATGAATGGTATCCTTACCCATGAAAGTATAAATAAAATTTAGGAACTTTAAAAATGAAGTTGAATATTTCAAGTGTTGGTATTTTTTGATTAAATGGTGATTTAAATTAAAAATTAAATTTATCATGTTTAAAAAATTATTTTTGATTTTTTTTTTAAATTTTGGATTCTACACATCAAAAAATGGTTCGGGTGAATTTTTTTTATTTTTCTATAATACATGAATTTTTGGTGAATAGTAAAATACTGTAATTATGTTATAAATAATGTATGAGATAAATACACTATTACCTATATAATGAATGATGTAAGAAACCATTAGTTATAAATCGCATGCACTTACTACTATTTATTCTCATAGAATCATCACTATTTATTTTTTAGGGAACAGTAATGAACTAATTATTAAAATATTAAGAAAACCTTCCTCCCCACCACTATATAAACCACCCTCACCCTCTCTTCCTCTAACAACACTCAAGCATTGATATTTTCTTATGTTATTCCAAATAAAACTCCCAATATCTCCACCACTTCCAAGACATACATTCCCCACCAAAAGGAAAACAAAAAAGGCCATATGTATATTATCAATGAGGAGTACTCAAAAGGTGAACCTCTCTTCCTTTTTCTTTCATCTTCATTTAAAAGTTCTATTTTTTGTTGATCTATACACACCATACCTAATAAAAATACGTTAATAATTCCATTATCTCACATGAAATAAAATTTTATTGTTCTAATGGAATATTTCATCATGATCTATCTTTTCCCCACCTCTTATACTAAAATGAAAACACTATCCGAGAGGTGTTAATTTATCAAAATCAAGGACAATAAATTTTAAATATATGTTAATATCATCAATACTGGTCATGATACATTGTTAATGGTGTAAATAAATAAATAAAATTTTATTTATATTATTAACGATTCTGGAAACCTTATATACTCATAATATAATATAATAATACCAAACTATTTCATTGTACACAAAACCTCCTAGTTATTCCAAGCATTTATCCTTAAAATTAAGGTAAATTATTCCTCTAAATGGTATATAAAAATCATTGTAAGATCATTTATATTTCTTTAATGTAAAAAATAATATATATTAAAAATTATGGTTGTTTTACCACATTTTAAATTAAATTAAATTCATGAATACAAGTAAACCGATAATGAAAACAAAAGATGAAAATCATTCCAAAACAATAAAATTGAACCACTTAAACCCATTAAAAGGCCATGAATGAACATAATAATGTTCAACTAAATCAATTAAATATAGAGGAGGTTCTAGAATTATTAATTCATGAAGCAAAATTTGATTATTCAGGTCATTAAGATCAATCAAAGAACACATTCGGACATAAGGCAAGTGGTTTCTCATGCCACTTATAATTCCATGAGATTCCCAATGTTCGCCATTTAGTTCATGTATGTGGTGTATGTGAATTTAAATTAGATATATAATATCATAATACTATTTATATTAATGGTATTAAGTTATTAATTTGGTTATTATTTATTTTTGGTCATACGATTCAATTGATTACAATGTGATAAGGGACTTTGTCTCAATTTCCATTTCAATGAGATATACATGGTATTGTGTAGGTAATATTTATTATGAGGTGTATCTAATGGCCCTTTTAGATTATTTTTATTATGAAATTATAATTCTATTAAATATTTATTTTCATGTATCATGTATTTCATTATTTCCTTATGTTGTATACCATTTCAAAGCTTGTGCTTATTTTGAATGCTATATTAACTGGGAAAGTATTGATGAATCTGTATCCTATATTCAATAAAAATATACAAATGGAAGATTTTTATTATATTAATCATATTTAAAATAAAATATTCGGACTATAAGTGATGGTCAAGGCCCTCAATATCTCCTTGATGCATCGATAGGTCTCATGAGGCAAACTAGTTGGCGACAAACCCTTTGAATTTGTTTCAAAAAATTAGAAGGGTTTCTAACAACAAACATAACCATATAGACTGTATAATGGTTCATTTTCCAGATACATGACATCAATATAATAATTATTATATTTATTCATTATTTAGTTATTAATATCCATGAGGTTTTCACTATGAGAAAATCTACAGATCCATTTTTATTCTCAACTTATTCATGGGAAGTGTTTTAATTTATTCATCATGCCATATTATCCATGTATAATTGATTATGATTCAAATATTGTTGATTAATCTTTCTTCTATATGTAACCCTTACTGGTCATTTGAGAGTACAATTATTATGTATCCTTTCCCCAGGTTATGAAGAAGATAACCTTGAATATGCTTCCAAGGAGGAAGTTTATTTCAGTTTATTATGGATCATTCTATATTTTCTTTTTTTTACAAATGTACCTTAGGTATCATGTGTTTAATATTGCCTTCTAAAATTGACAAACAATTTTTAATTCATGGTTTATTTCTTATAATCATGCTAATATATTTAAATAATTCACCGGCTCTCGTATTTGGTGTTGGTGGTGTTACAAAAATTATTGTGCATACAAAAAAGATATTTTTTGAGGAATTATTATTGAATGAATAATCCTTGTAATCTAGTGAATGTTTTACCAAAAAATAGTAATATTCAATCAATACTTTCTAGTGAAGAAGGGGAATACAAAATTCTTTTGGAAATAAAGAAAGTAGATTCCATGACCACTAATGGAATAAAGATACTCAAGGAGATATTCAAAATACTATTTTGAAGGATAAATTAGTGATTCAAATGCACTATTATTACAAATGGTTAATCCAAAACAAAATTTTTAAATTATTCTTGGCATATTATATAATCTTGTTTCCCCTTTGAATTAGTCAGTAAAAAGGGGAAATGAGTGGAATGTGATCTTGAGGAGATAATTAATTTACCCCAAACTGACATCCAATGATCATTGGTTGGAGTGAGTAATTCTCAATCATTGTAAAATAGAGAGTCATTTAATTAGTGAAAATATTTAAAGAAACATGCATTGAGGATAGTTAATTTAGTGAACTGACAAAATGTTGGTAGCATGATCCTTGGATGGTCCCATTATGGTAAACCATGTAAAACCCCATGTGTCCTTTTGCCTCATTTCATTAATTTCTATGTATCATTATCAGATATGATTTATAAATAAATTCAATAGGAAAATGGATATATTAAGGCTAGAAAATTAAATTTTAATATTTTTATAATGAGATAATCAATTCTACCCTTATAATTAATAGGTTAAGATACTTTAGGGATTAAAGTTATATGAAAAAGTATCCATACCCTGATTCATCCACCTCATAGGGTACATAATCCCATGTTGTACCTAAAAAATACATTAAACAAATATGTGTACATATTTATATATATTTATATAGTTAACATTTATAATCCTAAAATATAAAAATAACCATCCTTGTTTGGAAGTGAAAGAAAATGATATGTTTATTCATGGACGTCTTAATTTCATAAAAAAAAACATTCTTATTTTAATTACTCTTAATTGAAAAGGGTATGGTGGTTAATGAGTATAAAATCATAATAATAACATACCCTTTTACTGACTCCACTAATGAGATAATTTAAATACAGTGATATTATATTTTAGGAAAATTAAAAGTATATAATTAAATAAAAAATCAAGAGAGGTTTGAAACTTATCCCTCGCTTCGTGGACTATCACCTTTGTGAAGTGGATTAATCCTTTCATGGGTAGATTTTACTGGAGGACCAGAACCTACTAATGTTTTATAGGAGTGTGTATAATTGATTATATTATAGTTTTCATATAAACATAAGCAATATTTTTTGTGAGGGGAAGTGAGGAGAGGAGTGTGCCTTTCATAAATGACAAGGGGGAATTTTTGTAAATACCCAAAAAAATTAAATAATGAGAAGTAAATATATCTAAAAGTGGATAAACAATTTAGAATATAATATATAGGATAATTGATAAGGATTATAAACACCTCAAAAACTCAATTCCAATATGTTTTTACATGTCAGTCCCTTTACCAGATTACTCATTTTTACTATTCTTATTTTCAACATAGTAGCTAGTTTTAACACCATAAATTTATCATTTATTAAAAAAAATTAAATGGTCCTTATTATAATGTTTCTAACTAATAATTCAAAATTCAAAATTTATTTTTTATTCATTTTTTAAATGTAATAAAAATTAATTTTAAAATACTTAATGTATAATTTATTAAAAAACATTTTTAAAAAAGTATAACATAAACATTAAAATGTTATATATTGGTTTATATATTATATCCATCATTTTTAAAATTATAAATTAATTTATAAAATATATATTTGGACATATAATATTTTTTCAGAAATTTATAATTCATACTTACATACTAAATAAGGCGTACGAACAATGATATTAGTTAAAATATTATATTGGTTTATTAAAAAACACATATAATGATTTATAAATATATCTTAAAATAATATTTACCAAATATTATTATGATTTATCCCAAAATTATTTTCATTTAATATAATTAAAATTCTAAAATTGGAGAATTCAATATAAAAATATAATACGAAAATATAACAAAAAAATATTTTTTTGGATAATAGTTTTTTAAAGAGTAAAATTTATTATTATTATTATTTCTTATTATTTAATAAATAATATCATAATAATATTTACATCATATTATCAAAATATTTTATGATTATTCAATTTTAGTGTAATTATTTTCTCCAAATAAAACATAACTTAAAGAAAATATTTTTTATGTGTAAATGTTTTTTCATCATTTTTAGTTAAAATTGTTTCATTTAATTAGTATCAAAAGAAGTATTTATTTTCATTATACGTATATTAATTTTTTTAGTCCTATTCATGTGTTTTAATCCAATTTCAAGGTTCTAAAAATCAATTTTAATATTAATATTTTACCAAAATATTTCACTGATTTTTTTGATCTCATTGTTCTATGATGAGAATGATTTCGAATTTAATTTTTATTTATAGAGGAAAAACTATGGTGGTTAAAGTGAAATATGGTGACCATGAACCTCATCCCAATATACCTCTTGAGTACCAAAAATATTAGATTCAATTTAATATAAATTCAGAAATAATAGGAGAAATCCATTTAGATAGTAAATTTTCATAGACAGGCCTGGGACATCCGGAAATATGATTCCCATCCCCACCCCCAATGAGGCCCTAAAAAAATTCCTAATACGAATTGGATAGATATAAGAACCTAGGAATTCATGAACTACCATTGAGATTTATTTCATCCATAAGAATAATAAATCTAGGATATGCCAAATAATTAATATTAAAAAAATTTGATATATCATAAATTAAATAATATCTTGCATTAGTACGCAACCTGAAAAGAAAAATTCAGAAATAAATAATGGAATGGGAAATAGATCCACTACATAATTTTAGGGAGTCATATAATAATAGTGAAAATATGTTGAGATTAAAAAGAAATACTACTAATTCTTTATCTCCACATGCATGTGAGGAAAAAAGCATACACCCCAACAATTACTAAACCCAGTGTTAAAAGATCATACACTATAACCAACTCCAATTAAGACTCTAATGGTATAGGATTGAGGTGAATATATCATTAAGTTAACAGAATCATACCTAATGCATAATCCTTTAAATGAAAATCAATATCATTCTAGTTTTTAAATAATGACACAAAAACGAGTTTCCATGAATTTCATATTTAAAATAGGTTTCATATAGTTTTCATTTTAATATACCCTAATTTTAAAAAATAGATTCATTTAGAGTAAGACTATAAATTATTTCCCATTAACAAAATATTTTAGAAATTGTAGTTAAATTATTTTATAGGGGAAAAAATTAATGTAACTAAAAATATATTTTCACGAACTACAAGAAACAATGATTTGGAAAATATATTATCATCATTGAATCTTAGTTCCTCAAGTATAAATATCTATAACAAAGTTAAAATGTCCTTTAAAGAAGTGAATTCTTTATGTTGGGTAACAATCAACACATCAATCTTCACGCTCTAATTATTGGTATAACCCTTCCTATCAAAACATAGGGACCACATCCCATATGTAAAATCATATTTCTATTTTTAGGTAATACACAAACCCTATTTGGATCATTATTGGGTTAGGGTTTATTTTGGGGTTGTTTGGTTGAAATTATGAAAAAAAATTAAAATACTATTTGGTCATGCTCGGTTGGCATATGGATTTCCCAAACTGTGCACCATGCTAGTACAACCATGAAATCCCAAATAGTGAGGGTATTCGTAGATTGTGAAAATTTTGAAGAATAATTTTCCCTACTATTAGAAACCATGAACCTTTTTAGAGGGATTAAAGGTTAGGGAACAATATTTGAAGAACCAGGAAACCCCCTCTAGGAAAATCCGTGTTCATATTTTTGTTATTTTGAAAATTATTTTAAAAATACTCGGACCAATATTTCTTCCTCCTCTAAAATCTATCTCCGGATTGGATGTGTTCCTAGGTCATTGGATATTTGAATGGACCATTTGGCTCCGCCCAATTTTTTCCAAATTGGATCGATGTTATTAGAATATTGTTCGATCACTCCCCATTAGAAGATCTTCCATCATTCCAACTATCACACTCTCTACCTTTATCCTAGGTAGGGTTTGATAGATATATATGTTTTTTGAGGATCTAATAACCATTATTTTAGATCCTGAATCTAGGTTGGATTTCTTGATCTCCATTTCCGACTTTCCCTATTAGAGTTTCTCTTTGCAGGTGTTGTGAGACAAAATCTCTTTGTTTGATTTGGTGATTTTGTATAAGGTAGTAAAATTGGTTTAACCATATGTTTCATGACTTAAATTAGGTTTCATTCTATTAGATTATATAAAACCCAATTCCCATCGAATTTTGAGATGAATTTTATTTGTCATGAAATATGGTGAAAACCCCCAATTATTATGAATTGGAGTGTGATTATGGAATTTGAGGGAAATTTATAAATTATTTTATGAAATTAAATTTTGAAATTGATTTGGGAAATTGATTTGTTTTTTTGTGGAAAAAATGGAATTAGTTTTTTTATAATAACATTGGTTGGGTTTATATTAGAAATAGAAAGAATTGATTAAATACATGTTTTTTATTTTAAATGGAATTTGGCATATTGGAATGGGAAATTAGTTAATTTTATTTTGAAATGTCTAGAGATAAATTAACAATTATTGATTGTTTTTTGTAAACATTTAATATTAATTAGTTAGTTAGTTATTTAGGAAAACATTCTATTGACACTTTAGAACTCTAACAAGACATAGTGTAGTAGATCACATACAAAATTGGATGATGGTGAGTCATATTTTACCATTATATAAGGGAAATTTGTAGTTATATTGTCGTTATTACCTATTTTCCTATTTGAGGAACCAATAACCTAAAACTATAATGACTCTTGGAAGATGACCATATTCTGAATTTCAGTTTATTTTGATTTCAATGCAATTTTTTGTAAAACTACATTACACATGCCTTGAGAATTTATATAAATAGTTTTATCTAAAATATTTATTAAGAAAATATTTTAAAAAAATACATCAATTAATGTGTAATGAAATATTTTCATTAAACAAGATTTTGTACTACTATTATTTTTTTTAAATTTTACGGCCTCATTAGGTTAATTAATATGTCATGTTTTTATGGAATACTTATTGAGGCCCTATTGATAATTTATCTCACACCATACCTGTAACTTCGAGTGATTGTATATTTACATATTCTAGGTTTTATTATGGGAAAATCACATCATAAACGTGGTCATTATTGATATATGTCTTAGAGTTCTGTGTTCATTGGGACTTGGTTTATTTATCTTTTAGTTTATGGTAATTTTTTGTAATATGGGTTTATTTACCTATTTGACTTCTAGTAGTGTTCCCCCTATTTATTATTCTTTTGAGCGTGCTTACTTATATCAGTTTCTTCCACTATTTATTCGGAAGAACCATTCCCACATTATTTTTTATAATGCCATGTTCTGGTAAACAACCCACGAGGATTGGGAATTCCTATTAGGCCATGTCATGACCAGCTTGGTTATCAAGGTATGAGGGTTTTTGGGATGTCTAATCAGAAATTTGTATCAGAGGGAGGATAAGCATCTTGCCTTGATGTCAGTATGAGGATGTGTGATCATGTCAGGTCATTAGTGGTAGTTACGACTAAGTGTCATACTATATCACACCACAATGATCCTAAACATAGTAGGGTTTTTTTGGAAATTAAACTATAATATTAGTTGTAGAATTTCCCCATATTTTATATGGATATATTGAAATAGACATATTTTTTTATCAATATGATGGGATTAATTTCCATGATTCTCTTATTTGATTATTGATATGTGTAACGTTTTGACATCTTTAATGTTGCCTACTGAAGTGATGGAGCATCATTCTTATGAAAGGATGTGTGAATCTGATCTAAGTGGAAGCTACTAATGAACCACAATAATAAATTCACCCCATTCTTCTAAATTTGGTTGAAGTTGGGGTGTGTGTTGTCCACTATTTTGGACATGCACCTACACTGATTCATGTTCAGGATTGAGTTGTGGAACCATAGGGGGATGAATTCATGATTCATACTGAGGAATTTTCTTCACCAGAAGATAAATATGTTTTATGGATCAAATAGTCTTCATGAGGCTGAGCATTGGATTAAGATGGTTGAAATTTTATTTGAGTTCTTGGAAATGAAAAATTATCTGAATGTGAAATATACCACATCCAAGCTAGAGGGACCTAGAAAGAGATAGTTGGACATGATAATGATGAAGAAGGATCATGATTGGTTGGAGTAGAATTAATTATAATATAATTTCACAAAACAACTCTATCTAGATTATATTATGTTTCCTAAGATTTTATTGTTTTTCAAACATGATATGGCCAAAAAGATAGTGACTGAATATGAGAATTGTTTTACTGATCTTGTTCATTTTACACAGAAGATTGTATAAAATGGGAAGAAAAATACTCAATGGATTGTTAAGGGGATTTGATCTGATATTTATTATTATGTTTTCTTACTAACGTTCCATTCTTATTTTGAGGTACTAGATAAAGCATTGATGGTTGAGATGGATAGGGCTGGTAGGTCTTGATTGATGAGCGTTCTTTTTCTTCCAGTGATAGTTCTATAAGTTCATTCCAAGGAAAGATAAAGTGTGATCATTCTGCTGTTGGTTCTCAACAACCTAGTTTTTCTAGATGTCCTATTGTTCTTAATAGATTCCAATTTATTTGTTGCTAGTGTTGAAATATTGGGTACTCAAAATGAGTTTTCACTAGGGCACCCAAGATATATGGGTTCTATGGATTCTCAGGACACATATGAAATTTATATCATATTTATTCTAATCCACAAAGTGGAATGTGATCATCGACACCAATAATTACTTTAGGGAAATCCGACACATCAAAAACTAAGAGTTTTAAGATAAATTCATGCAAAAAAATCTTCTTCACACAATACATGAGTATCTAGAGGAAGTAGATACAGATCCAATGACAGTGAGAGGTTCTATTACTATTTCCTCATCTTTAATGAGTGATTTATTTGACAACAGTTCGTCTCATTCTTTTATTTTTTCTGGTTTTGTGAATCATCATATTATATCTATGGATATTTAGTCTTATTTGATGGATATTACTACAAAACTCAAAATGAAGAGAGTGTATGGTATTTGTTTTCCTTTTGGTGTTTTGTTTTTGTTAAATATCGATCTAAAAATGGATTGTATCATTCTCTACATGAAACCTATTTACATAATATTTAAAATAGATTGGTTCATTTCTAATAAAAACCAAATTAATCATCATCTTCAACGAGTCTCCATTACATTACCTGATGTGGTGTGTCATATCTTTCACTGTGAATTGGACTCGAGATCTTTTAGAGTGAGAATTTCTTATACAGAGTTCGGGAAACTAGTAAATTTGATATATTTTGACTTAGAGAAATAATCTTTTAGTGATGATCTGCCTATAATTTTCATTGTGTTTCCTGATATTTTTTCTTTTTAATTTTATTTTTTTACGATGGAAATATAGGTAGAGTATTCTATTGATTTATTTTTGGGTACCTGATAGTGTCAATTCCTTCAAACCATATTGGATGAGATGAAATGAAAATAAAGGAGAAAAAATTTGATAATATTTTATAAAAAATAATTATACCCCCCCCCCCCCCCGAGTGTGTCACATCAGGTAGCACCTGTTCTCATTTATAAGAAAGTTGATGGGTCACATTATTATGTTGATTACAAAAAATATAGTAAATTCATTGTAAATATAAATTATATATTTATATTGATTGATGATATGTTGGAATTGTTGAAATGGGATACATGGTTCTCATGTATTCATATTTGATATGGTTATCATTAGTTGATAATCAAAGAATCTAACATTTAGAGAACAACCATTCATAGCTTCTTGGGTTTATTTTATATAATTTGTTGTTCTTTAAGGACTTAAAAAAGTTTGATTCTCTAATGTATGATCTATACCCTAAAAGAGTGATGTTTTTTTGCGATGAAAAATATCAGAGTTATTTTATTGAGTTGAAATAATTTTGAATACGATTCTAGTGTTGAGTCTTATAGAGGACAAGCTGGTATATGTTATCTTCTATGATTCATTATGATCAGGTTATAATGTTTTCATATATAGGTTTATAACTTCCTTGCTTATACATCTCATAAGATTAGTCAATATGATAGGAATTATCTGATCCATGAACTTGAAATAGAAGTTGTGAGGCATGCACTTAAGAGTTCGTGGCATAAACTTTTCAGAGAATGGGTTACCATGTAATATGAACACAAGAACTAAAGGAATGGATTCTCTAAAAATTAGTTGAATCTTTTCTATATGTTTTGGGTGGAATACCGAAAATATTTTTAATTTGACATCATCTATACCGTAAGGAAGTGAATGTCTGTGTAGATGTGTAAATCAAGAAACTTTTAATACAGATCATGAAAGAATATTCAGAAGAGTATAAATTGTGGTATATTTTTATATAGTTTGAAATTGGAGACCAAAAAAGAAGTGTATTTTTTTATTTGACTAGTGTTAATCTGAAATTCACTATTCTACAATTGATTCTTCAAGAACAAAATCATGATGATGGGTTTTGTAATATTGTACACTCTTTTATGCTGGGAAGAATATTGTATTGTGGTTTTTCTCAATAGAGGGAATTTTATGATATTATAATAACCTTTATGAATTGTTAGTTGTAACAAAATATGTGACATTGTATTTCCATAATTCCCTGTGGTATGTGAACACAGAAACCTCAAAGATGTTCTATGACATGCAGTGATGATTTTGGTGACCATTAATGAGATGAAACATCACTCACATTGTTTCAAACTACTAGACATTTTATGATTTCAAGTATGAGGATATGATTCATTTGGGTCTGATTAATCCAATACTAGTGACACTGTAATAGTGGGACAAGATCTCTATAGAATTTTTGGTTGGGAAACCATAGTCCCAAAAATAGGAGAAAATTATAAGGGTTGAGATAAATCAGCTGGCCATATCAGATCACATTTTACACATTCATGATACCACTAAAGTTTAGGGGCTGGGAAATCTCTATGAGAAATAGATTTCTAATTTTAAAATGGTTATATATCAAAATTTCTATGATAGAGATCACTATTTTACTTCTATATTTAATACAAGCCTTCAAGTGGGTACAATGATCCCATGTACATTTCAGCATGCCACACCATCCATAGTCAGATGGCCAAATAGAAATAACTATACATATTCTTGAATGAATTTCCTAAATCCTTCATTCTTGATATAGGTGGGTCTTGGGAATATCATTTGGTATTGGTTGTGTTTTTTTACAATGTTTACCGGTCCATGATCAGGATGGGTCCTTTTGAGATATTTTATGGCCTTCCTCGAAAATATCTGTTATGTTGGTCAAAGATCAGTGAATGTTACTTGGATAGAATAGCAATGGTTTAGGAGATGATAAAGATGATATATTTGATTCTCTTGATAATTATGATGGGACAAATCTATTATAAGTTTTTTTCAAATCATCGCCAAAGATTATTGGCATTTTTAGTTGGATAAACAGTGTTCTTAAAAGTTTCACCCAGTTTTAGTCCTCAATATCTTGGAAAGAATGAAATCCGGCTTCTCATTTTTGGTAATATTTGAGGTGTTTCAACAAGTGGTGAGAGTGGATTATAATTATGTACTTATTCCATAACTGATGTTGATACATAACGCATTCCATATATCTCATCTATGAATGTTTCTTTCTGATCCATCTCATGTTCTGAGCTTGAGTGATCCTGCTGTTGTGCCTGATTTATGCATGACTGTGCATATAGTTTGGAAAATTGATTCTAAAACCAATGTACTTCAAGGTATGATGATAACTTTTTTTTATATTATATGGAAACCTGATTATGATATTCATGATACATGGTAGAGTTACACACTAAAGAGAGATTAGAGGCCTCGTCATTTTTCAATGGATTCTTCTTGACAATATTTTTGGGAATACAAATTTCCATTGGTGTGGAGGCTGTGAAATCCTTATATTTTTTTCTTAGACTCCTAGAATCCTCTTTTGATCCTTCTTTTCAGGAACTATATAGGGGTTTTTCAGAGGATATTTTGAAAAACTTTTGGAAGCATCTTGTGCTATGCATGGTTGGTGAATGATTTTCCCAATATGCGTACCATGCTAGTATAAACCACGGATAACCAAATAACGAGGGATTACAAAGACGACCCTTTTATTGAAAATGATTTTACCCATCTAGTTGAAATTTTAAAACCCTTTAAAGGGGTGCACTGTTAGGGCATACGATTTGAAAAACACTGTAACGCCCTCCACTAATCCTTGGGATTAGATTACTTTTTTTATAAAAATTATTTTAAAAATTCATGACTCCCTATTTTATCCTCCTCTCAACCTTAAATTAGGATTTGATGACCCTGTAGGTAATTGTAGCTCTCAAAGATCCATTTTTGGATCCTATAATCTATGTCTTAAGGGGATCAATGGTGGAAGAACATCATTTGATCACTCCCTAGTAGTAGTTAATCCCCTATTAATTCTTTCCCACTTTATTCCTATGACATTAGTAGGGTTTAATATATCACCATGTTTTTTAAAATATAATATCTATTTTTATAGATCATAAATCTAGGATTGATACTTATATCTTTATCCCCAATGTTGTTATTTAGAGTTTCCCATTGTGGGAATTGTGATATGTGATATCTTTGTCTCTATTGGTGGTTCTGTATATGTTTCGAAAGTAGATTTTACCCTAATATTCTTGATTAAAATTAAATTTCATTCAAATTTAATATCAATATTCTAGTTCTCATAAAATTTGGATTTGGATTTTATTTTTAATGATAAATGAGGAAAACACCCATTTTTAATTGGTTGGGGTGTGATTGAGAAATGTGATGGAAATTGTGGAATTAAATTTTGAAATTGATTTGTGAAACTTATTTCAACTTTTTTTATAAAAACTGATTAAATTGTTTTGGTAAGAACATAGGAATTATTTATCCTAGAAATTCAATGAAATTATTTTTAAACCATTTTTTTAATTAAATTGAATTTGAAATACTGAATCGGAAAATGAGATTATTGTTCTTTGTACAGTTTTGAGATAAATTTCCCATTGTTGATTATTTTTTCAAAATATTGGAGCCTAGAATGTTTGTGAGTTATTTAAGAGAACATTATATTTATGCTTTAAATCTCGGTTGGAAAATAGTGAGGAAAAATGCATCCCTGTTGGGATGTGGATTGATTATACTTGAACGGTGTCTAAGGGATGTGTGTACACATATTTTCGTGATGGAATATTTGAGTGTTTGAGGATATGATAATATAGATATATCATGCCTCTTAGAAGATGACCATGTAAAACTCTTTTATTTATTTATATATATATTCAATTTTTTTACATCTTTAAACCTCTCATTTGAATTTTTTGAAACTATTTTATACAAATAGTTTATTATTCCATTGTTTAAAATATTTCATTCAATTGAAATGGAAATAAAGATTTGTTTTAAATATAATTTTATACTTCAATGAAGATTTATTTAAAATTTAAATCTATATTTGCTAAATTAATGTGGAATATTATTATGAAATCCTTGGTAATCCCTATATAAATTCTATTTCACATTCTACCCATGTATTCAGGCGTTTTCCCATTTCATTCATCCATGTCTGAGTAAGGTAAAATAACCTCTTGGATGTTTTGATTTTTGATATTTGGATTAGATTACTATTCCCATTGGGAATTTGATTCTTTATCTTTCAATTTACAGTGATTTGTGGTCATAATTTGGGATTATATATATATTTTAATTATTCTCTTGTTCTCTCTATGGAGTTTTATTTTGTGCATACTGAATTGTATACATGTCTTCCTTTATTTATTTGAAAAAAATGTTCCCACATTATCTTGTATATTATCGGGTTCTAGTCTCTAACCCTCAAGGATCAAGAACTCCCTTCAGGCCATGTCATGAACATCAAGGTTATTAGGGTTCCGGGGTTTCTAGGCTGGTTTGTGGGACCATAGGATGCATAAATTCCAGTATTAGTATAACTGTCCATAACATAATTCGCGAGACCAATTTTTTATTGTATTTTTTCCAATGTTTGTCAATATGTTGACATAGAAATGGAATGAAGATATATAATTCTAGGATGTTATATGAGGTTCCCAAGCATGTAAATGAGAAGAAGAAAAATCCAGAAGACATGTTGGAGATTCTAAATATGGTATGTGAATTATATAGTTAGAAAATTAATTTTATATTTTAGTATTTTATGTAAATGATTCTACCATTTTTTATTCATGGAGATACATTAAGAAAATGGTTACTGTGAATATTTCTATCATTTTGAAGTACAATGACATAATGAAATATATTTTGAGGAATTTAAATTAAATTTTTATAATTAGTTTGATATTACTAAAGAATAAAACATGTTTTTAGTGAGATAATAATGCATAAATATTATATGAGAATTTTTAATGAAAATTGAGGCTGAATTAAATGGACCTTCATAATTGATAAGTTTATGAATTTTTTTACATCGAATAATTTGAAATAAGGAGAATGTGTTGAAATCATACATTTATTTTCATTTTATTTTTGTTTTGAACACCATTTAAAATGAATTTGTAATACTATTGGTGAAAAAATTAACCACCTAATCTTTATATGTTTGATAGGGGTCAACCATATAAAAGGTATTTTATGTTGTCTACCCTAGGCGGAATGGGATCATGAATAACTCCCACACAGATTGAATAGAGAGGATGATGAAAATGAATGTGTGGGAATGGGTTCTAATGAGATTGTGTGGAATTACTTCCTCCCATAATATAATCATTAGTGTGAGAGGAAGCCAATAAATGACCCAATTATTCAGATATGGTATGGTGAATAGGTTCTAATGTTATTAATATAACACATTATGAAGAGAAAATATGATGTGGTACATTGAAAAATGATATAATAATTTGTCATTCTAAAATAAATTTAAATTACTTTAGTTGTGATGTTGAATAATTATAAGTTGAATGATCATAAAAGCATCATATTCCACTTAATGAAATATAATCACATAATTATCTCAAGAAAATTCTTATATTAATGAAGATACGACATGACCCTATTTCGATCGACCATGTCCAGATTAAATTGACTATATATACTCTTTTGATCAACCACGCATTTATCATATCTAACGAACATTCAAATTTTTATCAATATTATTTTTTGGACGAATAATATTTAAAAACCAATTAGTCAACCATAAAAAAAATTCAAATAGTTCTTGAACATTGAAATGAAATACATGACACATTGATCAACTGTATAATGATATTGATTGAAGATGATAATTTTGATCAATAATGAGTGACGAAGAAGCTACAACATAATAATTAAATCTTAGGTTCATAATATTTTATAAGTTGAAAAAATTATAGTGTGTGTAAATAATGATTTTATTAAGGGAATGATTTAGTTCCCATGATAAAAAACAACTAGTTTTTTTGATGATGATAAGTCAGTTCAAAATAGTACATGCACTCTGGTTCTCATTACATGTATATAAAGAAAATAATAAAAGAAAGATAGAAGCCTCATGTTTCATCTTGGTAAATAATATAAAGATTCTAAATGCACTCATACATGTGAAGAATGAGATAATCACTATTGAATATGATAAAATTGTGAAAACATATTTCAATCTCGATTAATAAATCGGTTGGGTACGACCATAAATGAAATATTACTGATTTGATGAAACAGATGTGATGAGAAAATAATAATATTTAGAATGAAATTTAATGGATGAAAAAAATATTATCATGTACATACATGTAGGAATATAAATTTCATCATATTCAGGATACTTTTTATAGATTTTAGATCTAGAATGAGGCTTCATAAAATGTAGAGGAATGAGAAAAATAATAGTAAACACATGAATCATCACAACATATATTTAATTTATGGGATGATATGAGGTCATTTGTTCCATGTGATAAGATAGGGATATACTATGAATATTTACTCCCAATACTAAATGAGTAATTTTATTGGAAAACAATATTCATACATTTTCCATGTATGGGATTATGGAATGTGTTTTTAATAAAACTAATTATCCTGGTTCATGCTAATGTTTTTATTCATTGGTGAAGAAATTTAATGTTTCCATCCCATTCATATGGTTCATGAAATATAATTATTCCACAACTTCTGAATTCATGAATACGACACCGAATCATTAATAAACATTGTGATATAAATAATGAATCTGGATCATAAAAATGGTTAATAATTCATGTGAGGTTTAGTGAAGACACCATTGATGAAATAACTAGGTTTCATAAATGAATTAATGAAAGTTATGAAAATGATAAAATATCCTGAGAAATATGTGGATTTCTATAAAACATTTGTGATATTAATTCAAGATATCATTGGATTATTTAAATTGGAGAGAATTTGAATGTGGGAATGGAGATAGTAAAATGATTTAGTAAATTAGTTAAAAATATATGAATGGATTCTATGTATTTGGATAAAATAAATGGGTAACTATTACAATAATATTTAAGTGTCATAAAACATTAAATATTGAGTTTTGGGAGCATTTAATGTGATTAATTTTAATAATGTTAATTGAAGACTGGAGATGAAGAATTATTACGGATTTTTTGATGTTGGGTGTTCATGATATTCCTTTTTTATATTATTGATGACTAAATTATAATTGAAGAATAATTAAATATTTATATTTATATGCACTTGAATATTTGGAATAATATTCACAGATATTTCATATAAATATATGAATAATTGGAATAAAAAGTTATAGATTGACACTTTTATTTGTAAAAGAAACTATTAAATCCTGACACCAATCTAATTCAATATATATTAAAAAAATTGATATATAAAAAGAAGATGAAATGAAGAACGAATGTTTAATATATAAGAATCATTCTATACATTGAAGAATAATGCAGAATATAACATTAAGAAGATATTGTGAGTGGAACAATATAATTAACTAGGAACATGCCAATGATAATTATTATCTAATATAAAATATATTAATAAATTTTAAAATTTGGTAGAAAATTCAGGCAGACCATATAATTGTTGTATAAGAAGAAGGACATAAGTTTATGTAGTCCATGAGGGACTTGACTCAACACATGAGATATTTCATAAGATAATTTTTTTAGTAAGGGTGAAGAATCCCTCTCTTGGTTCATTGTTAGTTGGATCCATAATATATTGTTCAAGGAAGAACCCTTAATCATGGTTTTTCTTGATGATAAGAATTAATAAATGTGTGTATGGGATAAAATCCAACATACACTAGGGATGTAGTCATTCTCAGGGAGATGATCCACTTCTACAATAATTACCTTCTCTTGTGTTGCATTACAATTGGACATATGTATTCAAACTAATTTAATATAAGATAAAATGATAAAAATTGATATTATATATTTGAACATGTTAGAATATAATGAAGGGATAAATGTTTTGATTGTTCAAACATCATCCCACATTAATTCACCACACTTCTTAGTGTGGTCTCATCACTATGATCAACTTTTAAGTCGGTGTCTTAGGGTGGTTAAAAATATATTGGATATTGATATTTGAAGATTAAAATTATCCTTATAAGGTACTTATAAATTGGGTATTTAAATAAATATATAAATTCCATGTTAATGGAAACAGGGAATATATTTATACAAAAACTGTAAAAAACATGATGAAAATAGAAGGAAGAATGTTGAGAATACGATCATCCAATAATGGAGAGAAAAATGAATCTCTATATATTGATGATGAATAAGAATATTGATTTCCATGATATGATTCAATAAAATATAATTCCTACATAGAAAAGGATAACCTATTAGTCAAAACTACAACCAATAAAATATGCAACATTTATACCTCATAAGTTGATGAAGAGGTGTTTGATTTGTTTTGATAGAATTCTATATATATGAAGATAGAAAAAGAGGGAATTATTATAGTATAAAATTTATTTATTATTTTCATAAGAAGTAAGCCATCATGAATAAGAAGATGAAATAATAGAGGGAGAAATGGAATAGAAGGTGGTGATCTATGTGGATCTCACCAAACAATTTAATTTCAATAGTATAGAATTAATGTTCATTAAGAGGAATGATATACTGTTAAGAAGGATTTAATTAGGAAACTGAAAATAAATAAACGGAAAATAATATACTAAAAAAGATATTACATAAACTATATGAGAAGAAAAAGTCATCCATTGGAGTAAAACTATAACGACCAAAAGTTTCATTAATGGAAAATCCCTCTTGATCCAATTAAATGTCTCTTTATAAAAAATGTTTTTATAAGATGTGAACTTCTTTGGTTTTATGTTAATATTTTTGACCATTGTTAATATAGCCGTTGAACAATGATCACATTATTAGTATAAATATAGGACCTTAACAAATCCAATTTACTCAGAAAAAAGTAGTGATGGCCTCATCCAGTAGAATTACCTCATACGAAGCCCATTTGTCGGAGCTCGGAAAAGAGGTGGAATCCTTGGGATTCTCCCTTGACCAAGCCCAAGCTGAGCTTCACCATGTCAAGCTCGAACGGGACTGTCTACGGGAAAAGTGGAAGTTGATAGAGATTACCACTCGAGCGATATTATCCGAGCCACCCCAAGAGTCTGTCACCATCCCACACCTTACCCTTAGGTCTTATGCGGCTGTTTTAAGGGTTTATGTAATGAATAAGTAGTACTATGTTCATGTACATTATTTTTTTATATGATAATGAATATAATTTCTAGTCATTTTTGATACATTGTAAATAGTTTTTAAGGTACAAATGGTGTTTTTAGTTATTATTTAATTAAGAAATCTATTTTATTAAATTAAGGGATTTTTGAATTAAATAATATTTTAGTAAAATAATGATATTATTGTTAATTTTATTTTTTAAATATAAATGATCTTATAATTTTATGAATGCAATTAATATTTTATATTATGTCAAAACCCATGAATTTTCGATAAATGTTGGTTTTTATTTTAAAAGTGAAAATCAACATATTTAGAAACTTTTTTTAGATAAAATAAATGTCATTTCTAGAATTAGGACGTCGAAATTATCCAATGGTGAATTTTTCATAATTTTCAGAGAAAAATCAAATTTTTGGGTAAAAATTAAATACCGTTTAAATATTAATGTGTTTTATGAAATCATAATGACCCAATGGTGATGTAATAAAATACCATAATCTGTATGTTCGGCCAATATATGTTTTATCATTAAAATAATGTGATTTTGGGTTTGTTTGACTTACTTTTCAAAGCATTAATAGACCCTTCAAGACATATTCAACACTTTTCCTTTTTAAATTAATTTCCATGGGAGTGTGACTCACCTCTACATAAGAAACCTTATTATTATACGAAGTTCGGACTTGGGCCTTATAATATATTGTTTTCCTCTTCCATTTTCCAAAAACCATGGGAAAAAACCATGGGATGGTTTGTGGTTTGGATTAATTTAATGTAAGGGAACCCAAACCTAAATAATAAATAATTCCATCACCTTTCCTATATAAAACCACCCAAGATCCCACTTCCTCCTCACTAAAATCCCTTGGAGTTCGTCCAACCTCTTCCCTACTCTCTCTAGAATCCTCCCAAGGTGCCCCAAGCTCCCAAGAAGCCGCTCACAAGCCTCTCTCTAGCCTTTGAAATCATACTTCCATGTAAGGGTTTTTTTCTTCCTTTCTCATTTTTGTCAATTTTCTTTAAGTTGTATTTCCCTTTTAATTTCGATTATGAATGTTGGGGTACGGTTTCTCAACTCCCCCATACTGCCCCCTTATTGTTTGAATGATAGGAGACCCCTTTCTCTCTCATTAAATTCCTCCCATGTACACCCATTACTAAGCCGAAATTCCGAAAGGAACTTCTCTATCTTCTTTTACATTCAAGCAGTAATTTTGTATCATGAATCTAAATTCCATTACAATTGTTGGTACATGTATCTATATGACATCCTTACTGTCCATTACATGTAAATATGATGAGGAACCCCTTTCTATCTAATCAACCATTTTTTATGAATTCTTATGTCACACTGTTACGCTACCGAAATCGCACCGATTTTCTAAGCCAATGCCACTGTGTAGTAGATACCATGCCCATTTCTTCATCAAGGGTATCCACCTTTATGCACCATTAATTATTGATTACAATGTTTCATGTATGAATTACACATTCCTTTATCATGGAATAAATGTTTATGTTTTATGAATCCATGTTTTATGATCCATGTGGCACACTTATGCATGAAATGAAATGTGTAAGAATGGTGTGCCCTTATAGAGCTCCAATGCATTGGGTAAAGTATAGTATCATGATACTTCATGTGCAATGAGTGTTGACTCATTCCAATTCAAGTTCAATGAGGGTTTACTCAAGATTCATGTGCAATGTGGGTTTACTCATGCTTTATGTGCAATGAGCCTTGGCTCATGCTAATTCCATGTTAAGTATTGTTTCCACATTTCCATGTTATGATTATCATGCTTTATCATTCCTTTATGTTCATGTTTATTTTATGCTCTCTTGATATGGATATTGTCTAACATGTATTGTACTCCTCATGTTATTCCATGTGTACTCCCTTACTGGGATTTATAGCTCATTCTTTTCTTATACATGTCCTCAGGTTATCCCATGCAATGCTAAGTACGAGGGAATGTAGTGGTAATGTAAATGAAGTTTTCAATAAAGATGTTGTATTTCATGTTTTATGTTTTTATGTAATGATACTAAGCCCCAAAGACACTAAACCTCTTGATCTTCTTTGTTGTATCAGGTCATGTTTTATGTAATAAATCATATTTAAGTTGTAATAAAAAGCAGGGTTGTCATAGTTGGTATAAGAGGATAGGTTTAGTTATTTTTGGGTTTAGGAAACCCTAGTAAAGCCTTAGATACAAGAATAAGTAAAATAAAAACATCCCTAAGTTTTGGTAAGTGTTGAGTAAGAGGTTTATCAAACAAATACATCCATGTCTGGATACGATCAGGTAGAGGCGGATCTGGCACAGATGTATCCTAGGGGTAAAACCCGAAAACACCGCTTTGAGCTAGACTCAAATGGGAACTGGTGCACGACAACAGGGCTTGCTGCACTCTTGGTTACGACACTGCTGGGGGATATGTTTTGATAAATTCACAAGCTTAGTATGAACACTTATTAAGGGAATTAAAAAAAATTCCCCTAAGAATATATGTTATAATGTAGACCAGGAAAAGCCTAGATTGAAGCCTATAAACTCATGAGTTAAGGAAATAAAAGTTTATTTATGAGTCAACAACTTTTGTCTTTGGATTACCCTTTATTTGTTACCCCTAACTTTCCTTTTATTCCAGCCAATGGACAGTAATAGGAGGACTTGGGCTTACAACCGTTGTGAAGATCAGTGTGATGACTGTACTAATGAGATGCCAAATCCAATGGGAGCGGGAATCAAGAACTTTGTCATGCTTCTCTCTCAGCTAACTCAAGTTTTGAATAGAAACACAGGTCAAGAGGAACGTTCAACCCCCCCCCCCCCCTAAGAAAGAACAATTCGCTATCGAGAGCTTCATGAGACAACGGCCTCCTAATTTTAGTGGATCATCCGATCCCACGATCGTTGAACAATGGATCAACTCCATTGAAAAGATCTTCTCCATCCTCCAATTTTCTGAACAAGAGAAGGTTCTCCTGGCTGCTTATCGTATGGAGGGTGAAGCTGATCAATGGTGGATGTTGATCAAAAATACAAAGCCCGAGGACGAGATCGAGGCTTTGGAATGGAAGGATTTCTGGAAGACGTTTTTCAATTAATATTTTTCGTGCACCCTCTGACTTAAAATGGAAAGGGACTTCCTTTCCCTCAAGAAAAATGATGAAGAATTTATTGGAGCATATGAGAAAAACTCCACGAGGCTTGCACGATACGCTTTCGGTTTTGTCGTTACCCCTGAATGCATGGTTGAACGCTTCTTTGGTGGGATGAAGCCTAGCTTGCAGAAAGCATTAGCGATCCGTGACTTCGACAGCTATGAGAAAATTGTCCGATGTTCCCTCAAGGTTGAAATGGAGATCAGAGAATCACATGGGTATCATGGGGACAAGAATCGTAAGGTGGACTTCAATTCTGGTGGTCCGATCGATTAATCCAACCTTGCTAAGAAGATCCAACACCCCACTTGCCAAAAGTGCAGAATGAAGCACCTTGGAAATTGCCTTAAGGGGATGAGAAAATGATTCAGGTGTGGAAGAGAAGGGCACATAGCTGTTAACTATCGGCAAGAAGGACCCACCGCAACGAAAGAGGAGAGGAACGCTCCGTTCGAACCTCAACACATTGTTCAATGCTACAAATGAAAAGAACCGGGTGATTTTTAAAATCAGTTCCCTAATCCAAGGGTTATCTGAGGCAACCAACAACCTCCAAGATAGCAAGGAAGAGCTTTTGCCATCACATCTGCCGAAGTGAACCCCGACAACGAAGTGGTGAAAAGTACACTAGTTATTCATTCATGAATAGCGAACATACTTTTTGATTCAGGTTCTACGCATTCTTTTATATCTCTAAAGTTTAGTAGAACAATCCCAGCACCACCACAAATCATGGAAGTAAAGATGTCGGTGAGTACGGAAAATGGGGCAATCATTGCATCCCATGAGTATAAGTCCTCCCCTGTTATAATCTATGGATTGAATTTCCCGGCGAACCTCGTCATACTCCCTCTGGTGTAATTTGATGCAATTCTTGGCATGGATTGTGTTTCCTTATATAGAGCCAACATAAATTGTCGGGAGTGGTAAATCACACTCCATATGGAGAATCGAGCCCCAATTATTTACAAGTGTCAGGAAGAAGATGAATCTCATTTAGCTCCATCATCTCAAGCATGGATATTACTGCCCTATGAGCACTCGTATCTGGCTCAGATGATTGAGTCCATATAAGAAACCATCCTTGATGAAATTCATATTGTGAGGGAGTTCACTAAAGTGTTTCCCGAGGAACTTCCTGGTCTTCCTCCAAGAATAGATGTTGAGTTCTCAATTGAACTTATACCTAGGGCGCTACCAATATTCAAGACTCCATATAGAATGGTTGTTGTAGATCTTGAAGAGCTGAAAAACAACTACAAGAGAATCTGGATAAAGGGTTTATACGCCTAAGTGATTCACCATGGGTTGCACCAGTCCTATTCGTCAAGAAGAAGGATGGGTCAATGCGGCTTTGCATCGATTATCGTGAACTTTACAAAATCACGATAAAGAACAAGTATCCTCCCCCAAGAATCAATTACTTGTTTGATAAGCTGCGTGGATCAGAATACATCTCCAAGGTCGACTTGCGGTTGGGATATTATCAAGTAAGGATGAAGAAGGAAGGTGTCCCCAAGACTGCTTTTCGTACAAGATACTAGCACTATGAATTCATAGTAATGTCTTTCGGACTCACCAATGCTCCATCAATATTCATGGACTTGATGAATAGAGTCTTTAGAGATTACCTTGACAAATTTGTGGTAGTCTTTATAGATGATATTCTAATATACTCCAAAACCAAGGAGGATCATGAGGAGCTTTTAAAAACTGTACTAAAGACTTTGTTCAAGGAGAAGATCTATGCAAAGTACAACAAGTGTGAGTTCTGGTTGAAGGAGGTATCATTCTTGGGCCATATCATCACAAGCAATGGGATATCTGTGGACCCCTCCAAAACAGATGCAGTTGAGGGATGGCTGAGGCCAACATCGGTAACAAATATCCGTAGCTTCTTGGGGTTTGCTAGATATTATCGACGATTTGTGAGAAATTTCTCACGATTTTCCAACCCTCTTACCAAGATAACTCGAATGGGAGTAAAGTTTGGTTGGATGATGAATGAGAAGAAAGATTCAAGGAGTTGAAAAGGAGGCTTATCACTGCACCTGTGCTCACTTTACCCATAAGTGGGGAACTCTTTGTGGTATTCAGTGATGCTTCAAAGAAGGGCTTAGGATGTGTGCTGATGCAGAATGATAAAGTGATATCCTATGCCTCAATGCAGTTGAAAATCCATGAGCGAAACTATCCAATGCATGATCTGGAGTTGGCGGCTGTGATATTTGCCTTGAAAATCTAGTGGCATTATCTATATGGAGAGAAATGTGAGATATATACTGACCAAAAGAGTCTTCAATATATATTCACACAGAAAGATCTTAATATGCACCAGAGAAGATGGATAGAGCTCATGAAAGATTATGACTATTCAATACATTACCACCCTAGGAAAGCGAACAAGGTGGCAGATGCCCTAAGTAGAAAGGACCCAATAATTCTATCAATGATGAGAATTGAGAAGGATCAAATCTTCTTAGACTTGATTAAGATGGACGTGGGCATCATAAATAAGGGAACATCATCAATACTTTCACAAATGATTGATCAACCATCTATTTTGGAAAGGTTAACGGATGATCAAAAGGATGATGTGGGAATTCAGGAAAAAGTGGGAGCTATCGAAAAAGGGAAATCCTTGGAGTTTAATGTTAATGAAGAAGGAATTGTGCGGTTTGAGAAAAGACTATTTGTTCCATCAAGTCTGGAGCTAAAGAAGAAACTTTTGGATGATGCACATAGTTCAAATTTCTCTATTCACCCAGGGATCACAAAGATGTATCAAGATCTCCAAGAAAACTTTTGGTGCGATAATATGAATAAGGAGATCGCTGAATATACATCAAAGTGCCTGGTGTGTCAGCAAGTGAAGGCAGAGAGGCAGAAGTCTAAGGGGATGATGCACCCATTTCCCATACCATAATGGAAATGGGAGAACATCACCATGGACTTTGTCACCGGACTTCCAAGGACATCCAAAGGCAATAATGCAATCAGGGTTATGGTGGATTGTCTTAAAAAGACTGAACACTTCATTGTTATCCGGGAGAATTTATCTTTGGATCAACTAGCATGGATATATATCAGTGATGTGGTAAGGTTGCATGGAGTACCACTATCTATTGTATCTGACCGAGATCCAAGATTCACCTCTACGTTTTGGAAGAGTCTTCAACATGCTCTGAATACTGAACTGATCTTCAGTACGGCCTATCATCCTCAAACTGATGGCCAATCCGAGCGGACTATCCAAACACTTGAGGATATGTTGAGAGCGTTCTCAATGGAATTTAAAGGAGGATGGGATCAACATCTTCCTATGGTTGAGTTCTCTTATAATAATAGTTTCCACTCAAGCATCCAAATGGCACCATATGAAGCCCTGTATGGGAAAAGGTGCAGAACACCAACATGTTGGGATGAGGTCGGCGAACGTAAGCTGCTTGGACCAGAAATGGTCGAAGAAATGGTGAAGATGGTTAAAACCATTCAGCAGCATATCAAGGCAGCTCAGAGTCGACATAAGAGTTATGCAGATAACCGTCGACGAGACCTTGAGTTTAATGTTGGAGACATGGTGTTTCTATGCATATCTCCATGGAAAAAGGTCATGAGGTTGGAAAGAAAGGTATGTGAAGTCCAAGGTACATCGGCCCCTTCGAGGTTCTTGATCGTGTTGGGGCTGTGGCCTATCGACAAGCACTTCCACCTACTATGGCCAAAGTACATGATGTCTTTCATGTATCCCTCTTAAGGATGTACATACCGGAACCTTCACATGTACTCTCTTCTGAGGTGGTACAATTGGAAGACGATATTTCCTATGAGGAGCAACCAGTGAAGATATTAGATCATAGAGAAAAATTTATATGAAATAAGACAATGCCCATCGTCAAGGTATTGTGGAGAAACCACAAGTTTGAAGAAGTGACTTGGGAATCAGAGGATACGATGAAGCTGAGTTACCCACATTTGTTTTTGTGTGGGAAAAGGAAAATTTCGAGGGTGAAATTTCTTAAGGGGGGAATATTGTAACAACCCAAAGTTTCATTAATGGAAAATATCTCTTGATCCAGTTAAATGTATCTTTATGAAAAATGTTTTTATAAGATGTCAACTTCTTTGGATTTATGTTAATATTTTTGACCATTGTTAATATAGCCGTTGAACAGTGATCACATGATTTGTATAAATATTTGACCTTAACAAATCCAATTTACTCAGAAAAAAGAAGTGATGGCCTCATACAGTAGAATTACCCATACAAAGCCCATTTGTCGGAGCTCGGAAAAGAGGTGACATCCTTGGGCTTCTCCCTTGACCAAGCCCAAGCTGAGCTTCACCATTTCGAGATCGAACATGACCGTCAATGGAAAAAGTGGAAGTTGATAGAGATTACCACTCGAGCGATGTTATCCAAGCCACCCCAAGAGTCTGTCACCATCGCACACCTTACCCTTAGGTCTTATGCGGCTGTTTTAAGGGGTTATGTAAAAAATAAGTAGTACTATGTTCATGTACATTATTTTTGTATATGATAATGAATATAATTTCTAGTCATTTTTGATACATTGTAAATAATTTTAATGTTCAAATAGTGTTTCCAGTTATTATTTAATTAAGAAATGTATTTTATTAAATTAAGGGATTTTTTAACTAAATAATATTTTAATAAAATAATAATATAATTATTAAATTAATTTTTATTAAATATAAATGATCTTATAATTTTATGAATGCAATTACAATTTTATATTAAGGTTTGAAAGCCATTTCTGTCAAAACCCGTGAATTTTCGATAAATGTTGGTTTTTATTTTAAAAGTGAAAATTAACATATTTAGAAATTTTTTTAGATAAAATAAATGTCATTTCTGGAATCCGGATGTCTAAATTATCCAACGGTTAATTTTTCTTTATTTTCTCAGACAGTCAAATTTTTGGGTAAAAATTGAATACCGTTTAAATATATAATGTGTTTTATGACATCATAATGACCCAATGGTGATGTAATAAAATACCATAATCCTTATGTTCGTCAAATATATGTTTTTTCATTAAAATAATGTGATTTTGGGTATGTCTGACTTACTTTTCAAAGCATTAATGGACCTCTCAAGACATATTCAACACTTTGCCTTTTCAAATTAATTTCCATGGGAGTGTTACTCACCTCCACATAAGAAACCATATTATTTTAAGAATTTCGGACATGGGGCTTATAAAATATTTTTTTCCTATTCCCATCGCCAAAAACCATGGGAAAAAACCATGGGATGGTTTTTGGTTTGGATTAATTTAATGTAAGGGGACCCAAACCTAAATAATAATGTATTCCCTCTCCTTTCCTATATAAACCCACCCAAGCTCCCACTTCCTCCTCACTAAAATACATTGGAGTTCGTCCAACCTCTGCCATACTCTCTCTATAATCCTCCAAAGTTTCCCCAAGCTCCCATGAAGCCTCTCACAAGCCTCTCTCTAGCCTTTGGAAGCACACTTCCAAGTAAGGTTTTTTTTCTTCCTTTCTCATTTTTGTCAATTTTATTTAAGTTGTATTGCCCTTTTAATTTCAATTATTAATGTTGCGGTATGGTTTATCAACTCCCCCATACTACCCTCTTATTTTTTGAATGATGGGAGACCCCTTTCTCTCTCATAAAATTCCTCCCATGTACACCCGTTACTATGCCGAAATTCTGAAAGGAACATCTCTCTCTTCTTTTACATTCAAGCAATAATTTTGTATCATGAATCTAAATTCCATTAAAATTTTTAGTACATGTATCTATATGACCTCCTTACTTTCCATTACATGTAAATATTATGAGGACCCACTTTATCTCTCATCAACCATTTTTTATGAATTCTTATGTCACGCCGTTACGCTGCTGAAATCGCACCGATTTTCTAAGCCAATGCCATTGTGTAGTGGATACCATGCCCATTTCTCCATCAAGGGTATCCAACTTTATGCACATTTACTTATATATTACAATGTTTCATTTATGAATTCAACATTCCTTTATCATAGAATAAATGTTTATGTTTTATGAATCCATGTTTTATGATCCATGTGGCACACTTATGCATGAAATGAAATGTTTAAGAAGGGTGCACCCTTATAGAACTCCAATGAAATGGGTAAAGTATAGTATCATGATACGTCATGTGCAATGAGTGTTGACTCATTCTAATTCAAGTGCAACGAGGGTTTACTCATGCTTCATGTGCAATGAGGTTTTACTCATGCTTTATGTGCAATGAGCCTTGGCTCATGCTAATTCCATGTTAAGTGTTGTTGCCACATTTCCATGTTATGATTATCATTATTTATCATGCCTTTATGTTCATGTTTCTTTTATGATCTATTGATATTCCTATTGTCTAACATGTATTGTACTCCTTATGTTATTCCATGTGTACTCCCTTACTGGGCTTTATAACTCACCCTTTTCTTATACATGTCCTCAGGTTATCCCATGCAATGCTAAGTACGAGGGAATGTAGTGGTCATGTAAAGGATGTTTTCAATAAAGACGTTGTATTTAATGTTTTATGTTTTAATGTAATGATCCTAATCCCCAAAGAAACTAAACCTCTCGATCTTCTTTGTTGTATCAAGTGAAGTTTTATGTAATAAATCATGTTTAAGTTGTAATAAAAATCTGGGTTGTCATAAAAAAATTTTAAGTTGGAACTTCTGGCCAATAAGATAAAGGAACATGATAGCTCAATGTAAGATAATAATAAAATACATGATAACAAGGATGATAATAAAATTAAATGAATAAAAATTGCAGATTTAATAGAATGAAAAATATATTTTCCATATGAAATACATGTAGATTGAGATTAAATTAATGAATATGGAAATTTCTCAATCTATGACTCTAAAAAAAATTAGAAGTAATAATAAAACAATAAAAATACTATGGAGGAATATTATGATAAAATGAATATATTTTATGTAATTTTTTTGGAGACTATCTTTTAGACAATATATAGATTTTGTAAAAAAGTATCAGTGAATCTTATAATATATTAATTATACAATGTGGGTGTTTTTCCTTAAATTGTGATGGTTTAAAATCTAAATGTTTTTATGTTTTAATGAAGAAAGATTGTTATGATTCCACACAAACCACTCTGTTGTATAAATGAAGATGTATCATAAAATTTTAACTTAAAAGGGACCATAAAATTAATAATAATGTTAAAAAACAACACACATAAAATTATTGAGAGATTTATTTATAGGGAAAAAGTTCTTATTTTAGGGAATACTATTAGTTTCATTGAATGTTTTTTCACTACACTGCTGATTGATGGAATTATATGCAATCTTACAAAGTTCAAATAATTCCTACATAAAGTTGGAGAAATGTATAGGTGAAACAAATACAATAAAAAAATGTAACAAATATAGTAGAAAAAAATATATTTCAAAACAATTGAATTATCTATAGTATTATTAATTATTTTTGTCATTGTGAAGAAACATGTATGTATGTGTAATTAGAAAATAAAATTAGAAAAAATAATGTTGAAATACCACAAGACCATTTATGTGGTAAACCTACCTTGGGGAAGAATTATGGTATTCATATTCCAAAAGGGATTATGAATAAATTTAATAAGTCACCCTTGGATACTAAGAAGAATAATAAACATGTTAATAGAAAATAAATGAATTTGAAAATGTTTCTAAGACCATATGGGAGAAGCTTCTTCTATTGTGGAATGACTATAAACTCTTTGTACATCTATAAATATTTTAGGAAATTCTAAATTTATGAATGAATAATTATGAAAAAAAGTAATGAATCAATCTATAAATGTAACTGGATGGTTGGTCGTGGACGATATTCGAAAGATGCCTTGTGAAACCACCATGAAAAATGTGTATATTTAAAAAGATTAACCTAATATTTTTTTGAACAACATGTAAGGGATCCATGAATATGATAAAATGTAAGATACTACCAAGGATATTGTAAATGTTATTATTCTACATAATGAAAATGAATTTCACGTGTGGTTACATATAAATGATTTCATGATTTTTTTTAAATTATTTTATGGGACATGTAAGACAACTAGAACCATCTGAAATGATTGTATAACAATCAAACTAATCCATGATAAAATAATGAGTAATTTTTAAAAAGAACAAGGTTATTCATGTGTATTAACGTATCATGTTAAAAAATAGATCCCACACAATGATAAAAAAAATAGAAACTTATCCCAAGACAACATGGTTGTCAAAAAATGAATTCATTGAAAAATATGTCAAAATAGAAGATAAAAAAGAAGGTGTTTGATGGATGGGATTAAATTCCTAGAATTCAATCTCTCATTAATTATAAATAGAGGCTCTACCTTATTTTATTATTATTTATGTTTTATCTCCATGTTATTCATTCATGGAATTGTAGGTGATGATAGTTCCCCAAATGGTAACAAATAATGAAGAGTAAACTGGGATAATGAAAAAAGATTTGAAATTATCACCATCGTTGAATGACTTAACAATTATCTATAATATTAAAGAATATCTAAAGAAAACATATACCTTGGTTATTTTAATAAGGAGTTAATATATTCTGGGATATTTTATTTAGAATTTTATTGGAGCTTATAATTATTAAAAACTATTTTCTATAAATGGATATATAGTTGGGAATTTATAGACATCTCTTGATATTTTCTCGTCATTGACTATAAAAAAATTATCCTAACATCATGTGGGATAAAATTACTTTAATAAGTTATAGGAAAATATTAATATATTTTCTATACCTAGAGTTTTATCAAATGAAACATTCTTGTTGAACCATATATATTTCAATATGTTTTCTATGTTTTGTAGTAAAATTATGTTGAAAATATATTGATATTTTTGTATCAATTTACATCAACAACATTGAACTAGAATACATATGATCATCCTTTAAAGAAAAGAATATTGAAGTGGTTATAAGTTTTTGTTGTTATAATTTATATTTTTTATATTGAAGATTTTTTTATCTAACTAAAACCCTCATGTTTTCTCTTTCAATCACGAATAACATAAAATTTGACTGGGATGAATAATAATTCATTTCTATGAATGAAATGTTACCATCATATCTCATATATTTCTTTATATTTTTTATTAATAAGGGAGAAATAAATGAAAATGTTAGTGAACAAGGGGTAAATAAGAATAAAATCATATATTAAAAATAGATATACATATTGACATGAAACATTCCTGCGTGTATTGAAAAAAAATACATTGGGGGATATTATTAATCACACTTTTTGTTATTTCGGTTTTCTTTCAATTTATTTCAATATGTAGATTCAGAATTGGAAATAATAGAATGAATCCATTAGAAGTTACTTATAGATCTTAATCATTTAAATGAGAAGATGAAGAAATTGGAAGACAATATGTAGTGTTATTAAATGCATTATTACATTAATTTTGTTTAGTATAAGTCACATCCATTTCAAAATCTTTTAGATTCATTTCGGATCTTATTTCAATAATTGGTTCCATCCTTATGAACTATAAGTACAGGGAGAAATATTTTTGTTTGAAGTTTAATTTAATTATCATGATTTCATTCCAAATTCTGAAGCATAGAATATATGATTATAGTTTGAGGAGAATTCACATATCATACTTTTGAATTTGTGGGGGGAATTTATGTAACATATATAGTAACACAAAGATTGGATTCATAGATAATATATCTTATATTAATATAACTAACTACATAACATAATGAGCCTTTCTAGAATTCCATAGGTCTAGTATCTATAGAAATTTGGATATATAAAATACTATTTCATAAGTGAACTAATTTATCTCCCAAAAATTTCATAATTTCAAGAACACTTATTAAACATATCATTCTTAATTCATTTCAGTGTAAATTGGGAAAAGAAAACTTAATTAATGATGACCTCAGCTTCTTAATATGGGTAATCAAGGGAGATATCAATAATCAATAAAATATAACAAAATAATAATGTCATCTGAATATTAAAATCGTATTTTAAACAACAATCCTATATACCATTGTTCATAAACAATAGACATTGATTTTTTTTCTAGTTCATAATATATGAATCATAAATGGATCAATGAACATAATCTATGAGAGCATAATAATTGCATAAGAATATAATTTTTAAAAGAATAATGAGCATATAAAATAAATTCATTTATAGTCAAGGCTCATTTCCAAGGATATAATTATTGAATGTGTTCACTCCCCAAGTAAAGGTTTACTCCTAAGACTATCATAAAGGATATATCCCCTCACTGAATTCGGTTCACTCTACATTTTAGTCCCATTATTCTCATAATATTTCCATCTTTACCTAATACATTGGAGGGATATATAATTTTATGACAACCCATCACATAATGAAAATCATATATATGTGTGACATATGATAATAAAACATTAGGCCCAACCGAACCGATGAAATTAAATGGGGTTTATAAAAATTTCATCATATAATAACCCATTTAAAATAAGTAACTTTAATTATCATTTCTTCAATTCACTATAAAATAACCTATAAAAATTGAATGGGTTTCATAAAAATATTTTCTTAATAATCATAAACCAACCAGAAAATTATGAATTATACTATCATTTGTTCACTTCCAGTGTAAAATATAGGATTCATCAAAGTATATCATCACACATGGAAAATTATTTTAAAATATATCATGGAATGTTTTATAGGGAAAATATCCCATAAAAACTGACATATCTTATTTAATAATTGAAAAATTCATAACTGTTAAAAAAAATTTCTTCAGAAATTACTGTTAGAACCTATAAAGGAAACATAGAATAATTTAGTGTTAATTTTAATGGAAAATTAAATTTTTTTCATGTGTGTTAAAACAATTATTACTTTAACATTTTTTTATAAAAAGTAAAAAGTAACATGTTTATTGAAAGATAAGAAGATTCATTTTAAATTATTTTTCAGAAATTAAAACATATATAAGAATGACTATAAACCATCATAGAATAATATTATATGAATTTTGAAAACATTATTAGAAAAAAATAATATAGAATAATGAATATTTTCAACTGAAGATAGAAATAATGTCGGTTTTTCTTAAGAACATTCATTACGACTGTTTAGTAAATAAAAAGAGGAAAATGAAATGAAAATTTTCAAATTTTATAGATAACCATATTATAATAAAAATCATGAGTTTATTGAATGAAACATTAGGGTATTTAATCATGAGAATGAAAATCATAAATAATTTTGATAAACAATGATATTGTAACATAAATCCCTTAAAACATGGGGAATTTACAAATAATCATCTCCATGAATGAAATAACCATTTTTTGGAAATGTAAATCACCATAATTTTCAGAAAAATAAATATATATGCCTTTAATTTTTTGTATATAGACCCCATAAAATAAACAAATGGTGAATATTACTTGGGTGTAATAGAAGTAAAAGTGAGACCAAAATCCATTACTACGTGTCTCAAATTCCTTCACACACCTTAAGAACACCTATATAATAAAATTAGTCATGTTATAGAAATTTTATATAATAATAATAAAAATAATTGAATAAATTATTTACTTATATCCTTTTATCACCAATTTATTAATAATTATTTATTAAAATAACTATTCTGTGTGATAACTGCATCAATTTCCAGGTTTGTTTAGGTTTGGAAGATTTGGTCCTTATAATTTTACCATGGTTATATCATGTATATAATTTTATTCAAGACATAAATATATTATATTTATTTATTATATGCATACTTAATATCAACTATGAATGTTATAGATAGAAAAATTAATCACATCATTCATGGAGACAATATTCCATATGCATGTGTTAACACTGTTTTCATTTTTTTTCATAGATTTATGGAATGAATGTAAAATAATAATTCAAATTAATTATATCATTATTATATCATGTTAATTAAAAAACTAGTCCTTATTACCAATAATTTAATTTTGATATGAAAAAATCCACATTTCTTCATGGAGGCGATAGTCCATACAAACACAGTAGTGGTGTTATCACTTTCAAAAATATTGGAAGGTAAAATTTTATATATATTGTTATATTTATATAAGTAATATTATTTCTTGAATATTATATTTATATACTAAATCAATCATTATATATATTTGAGAGAGGTAATGATGGACAAAAATTTATTGGTTCATGAGGAGATAGTCCACCATACATAAAATCGCAAGTTTCCTTTCCCATTGAATAGAAGAGGAAATAGATATATGTTATTAAATTTACATAATGACATAAAATATTATGGGATATATGTATTTTATTATATTATCATGGTCAAATAATATTTAAAGGAGTATTATGAAAAAATTAAAAAAATACTAGATTAATAATGATACCTTTTCCTCAGACAACCTGTTTAGGTTTTCACTAAAATCCTTACAAGGGGGGTTTTATAATACATTAGTGGATTATAATTTGTATTCAGTAATGTATAGATGGGATCTGGGTAGGTATTGGATGATATAAAAGTTCTTTTATTTTTATATAAAATTGGGGAGGAGGTTCCCTTTTATTTGTGATAATTAGTGGCATTTTTTGTAAATACCAAAAACTATTCAATAATGAGAGGTTACACTAAAACGATGTGACTCCAAAAATTATAAAATAATGGATTGGAAGGAATATAAGGTCAATCCACCACCACCAATAGTAAAATTTAATGTCTTTTAAATATTAAATTCTCATTAAAAATAATATTACTATCTTTTACAATTTCATTTCTCAACATGGTAACCAAATTTAATAAACCTTGTAAATTATCATTTACGAACAAAAATAGAAATTTTTATATAATTTGGCCCACTTAATTTATATTTGAAATATAAATAATCAAATATTAAAATTTTTGTATTTTAAATTCATTTTTACAGAAGTACATGTAATTTGTAAAACATCATTTTAACATTAACAACATTAATAGAATTTTACAGGTTAAACAATTCATTATGTCCCAATGAAATTAAATTTATTAAATATTATTAACTAGTACTATTAGAAATATGGAATACATTTTTTTCAAACTCATTTCATCAATGTTCTAGAATTTAATTTAATATTTCACCTACAATTATGATGATTTAGTTTTGCAAAGAAAAGGTATTCTTAGGAATAAATAGTTTTTATATAAAAATTGGACATAAAAATAATTACAATAAAATAAATTTAATTAATAATAATTTTATTTAATTAATTTTTCTTTTTAAATATTTTATAAAAAAATTAATGTTTATAAATTGTTTAAACAAGTATACAACTTTTAATAAAAATTATTAATTTTCATTATTCATAAAAGGAAATATAATTATTTGATTTTTTAAAAAAAATTCAGTCTTAAATAATTCTGAAATATTTATTTCAAATATTTTGTGCTTTTGTTCAAGTAAATATTCTCAATTTTTTAAAAATTAATTTTTAAAAAAGTTCAAAAGGTGTGATGAAAGAACATTTTAGAAATATATTGGGTTCAAGCATAATAGTAGACTTAATTTTATCCTATGCCAAATAAATATTATATAGTGATAACGAAATTTATAAAATATAAAATATATAATTTTAATTCGAATAATTTACCAAAAATTTATCAATTTAATTTATAAGGATAAACACACATTATGCACATTAAAATAGTATCAACTAAAAACATATCTTTTATTTTAATGTGGTTTTAATTTTCTTTTATAACTAATTGATAATCAAAAAAGCAAATTTATACATATTTAAAATATTTTTTTTTCACAATTTAGTTAATTTTATTCATATATTCTAATCCACTGGATATATAAAAAATGACAAAATAAAAAATATTAATTTATTTGTATATTGTAGTTTATTGAAACATGATATTTCATGTAACCCAAACTATCAATTAAGTAACATTTATGTCAAAAAAATAATATTAAAATATCAAAGTGTCACATTATAACCTCCTTAAAAATGAATTCTCCCTCAAAATTCAATTACTCTAATATAAAATATATGTATACCTTGACTTCATCATATGTGTAGGTTCCCAACCAGCTTCCTCAAATTGGTTGTTTCACCACAACCCATGGACCTAGTTATTGGTATTTTTTCATCTATCATTATATCTATGATCTATAATCTCTAAAATTTGTTCCTTAGAAGTGGGATATTTCTCTAATAGTATAAATACTGAGTCTAGCTCATGTTAATCATCAGTTATCTACATTCATAGGTGGGAGATATGGAATATATTATGAATATGAATGATGTTTTATGTAATAACCAATGGATATTCTTCCATCTCTACTCAATCAATAATCATGAAAGGGGAAATGTAAATAGGGAATATCTTTAACTTTTTTACGAGTATTATTAACTTCTTCCATAAATAAATTCATAGAAAAACCTTCTGAAAAAATTTAAATTTCAAATAATGGAAATGATTGCGACAATAAATTTTATGTCAAATATGAGATACCTTGTTGTTTCATTGAATAAATCATCCTTAATCAGTAATTTATTCATATATTTCATGTCGAAAAATATTTCATCATAAAATATCAATAAATCAATTTTTTGTTACACACATCCTTCGATATCGGTATTTATTATGAGTAATCTGAATGATCTAGTAAAAGATATTATTGTATGAATACACATCTAGAGGAAGTATTGATCCCAAAAAAATTTAATAAAATAGGGAAAAATATAATAATACCCTCTTGTGTTTGAATGGTTCTCTCAAAATGACCTCATATTTGAGTATGATAAGCAATGATGAAACATAAACCCATATCTTGAGCCAAGTAATGTCTTTGAGGGAACATTGTGTTAATCCTTTTATCCTGATCATATACAGAATAATCTTGTACTCCATGAAACCTAACCACTTAAATAATGTATATGTTGGAATGTTTTTCTAGATACATCTATTATCTAATAGAACTAGATTACACTAATTTCATAAGTCAATACACTACAACCCAAAAATCATTATAGCCATTAGATGACTTGAGGAATTTGATGAAAAAATACATTATGATGTTTTCCCATTTTAATTTTATATAAGTAATGGATGTAACATCCTCTAGTAACTTTCTCTCTAATCCTTATTTTGTTTAAATACTAGGCACCAAGCTAAATATTTTTCAATACCTCTCTTTGTATTATCCCACCATTAATATTTCTTTATATAATTATTCATTTTTGTACTTCTGGGATGAATAGAGAATAAAAAACTATGAACCTCATCTACTATATCATTTTTTAAATATGGAATAAAAAATAATTTTTTTACTGAACCATATCATTATATTATAATATATTTTAAACTCAATATCATTTCACAAATTTATTAATAGCTTTACATCATCCTTCTGCTCCTCTTTAACCTTCACTTGGATTACCGATTGAATACTAATTTTCAAAAGATAATATTTCACTCATGAAATGATGATAGATCCATAGTTTGAAAATTAAGAAATATTGGATACTTTTTATCCTCATTATAGATGATATTAAATTATCCTTTTATCTCAAAGGACGATCCACCTTGATCACTTTCCGAAGGTGTTAATGTATTGGGATATTAGAATATTTATTCAACTATAACTATATTCCCTCATTAATAGTTAACTATTTATGTAAAAATGTTTACATTAAATATTTATTATATATATATATATATACATTTTATATAAAAAAATTCCATTTCATTAATGAAAAAAACACAGCAACTAAATCCAAATCATGAGTTGGGTAAATTTATTTCATAAACCTTTAACTTTGAAGATGCGTAGGTAATCACCATATCATTTTACAGGAGGACACATACCTATACCATATTTTATGAATAAATATATATTAAAAACCCTTTATCTATCACATGGTAATGTAAGAACATGTGTGCAAACTAACACATTCATTAGTTCCTTGAATTTTTCTTCACATTCATTAGTTAAAAGTAACTTATCTTTTATAAGGCCCCCACCGTAAAAATTAAACAATATAGATTCATCCTAATATAATTAAATTACATTAATTTATATGATTCTATTCTTCTTAGTGTTTTATTAAAATAGTTTATAAATAGTGAACAAGAAATAAAATTTTTACAAACATTAAACTTCTATTCAATGTCAATTTTTTCAAAAATAAAAATTATTTTAGATAAATCAAGATTTATTTTCATGATCTATATTTACAACATTTACCTCGAATTATTCCTTTAACTATCCCTTACATAAAAATTGTTAAAAACATTTTAAAATATACATTAAGAAAAGAAGCATAGTAAAGGACATGAAATGATGAAATCCGTTAACCCAGTGAAAAACCTTAAAACCCATGAAAATGATTTTCATTAAAATTTTCAATTTATATAAAAATAGAATCATTTTTATTTAATATTTTAGATATAATACATTTTGAAATAAAATAATTTCCATGAATACACACTAGAATTTATATAAATGATATTAATATGAATTGGGTCTTCATTACAATATAACCCTTGTCACGAACTGAATCTGGTCACCATTAAAACTAGCCCCAAACCCATTGCATGGAATGTCCCGAAGGGTGTTCCATATCCCCGTGGTCTGGATGAAGATACTAGGTATCATAAATATTGGTTTTGAAACTATTTACCCAATTATGGATAAATAAAAACAACAATAAATAAACAATAAATCGATTCAGAAAATTACCAACCAAACAAACCTAAAATAAAATTCAGAACTGGATAAATAGTCCAAAACATGAAATAATAGGTCCATATATATTTAGAAGTACTATCCAAATATCCCAAGGTACACCACATGACTAGGGTTCATCGCCCATGAGTTGTCTCCACAACACCTCACCATGTAAGTAAACTAACAACATGAACTGCCTTCACCAAAGGACCTACCTTTAACTGTTTCATGCATGATCAAGTCTACATACACCAAAATTTTATCTATGGTTTAATACTAATCTCTATTAGACATCACATTATTATTCCCTATATTAATCAATACATGATAAAATGTATGCATGTTTTAATAAATCAAAAATGTTGGCAATAATATCTAAAGAATGAATCTTTTAAATGTAATCCTTTTTTAAATGATGATTTCGAAGGATGAAAAAATTTAAATAAAACATGTATGATACTTAATTTTAAATCCAAACACACCATATTTTAATGATCAATATGAAATATTTAATGAGTACAAATCTTGGGAACATCCCTAGGAAGTAGTTAGTTTTGGGACCCATGTAACTCATATCTCATTGTAAAGTAACCATAACAATATCTCTTATCGCGCACGATCCACTAGTAGGGAACACACCAATAACCTAGTGGTCCCCAATAATCATAATTATTTTTTTGTTAGTGTTTTCAATTTCTAACAAGCTATGTGAAATAGGGACAAACCCACTAAAGATCACTGGCATACTAGTACATGTCCGCCCAAGTAGATACCCGAGTTTCCCCCTTTGTGCTCAAACAATTACCACAGGTTAAAAAATTAAATTTACATAAAAATAAACACCATTTATGGTCATACACACTCAAAACAGTATTAACACATTTTTTTCACCATTTTTATTACTCAATTAAAAATTAAAAATTTCCATAAAAAATTTTCAAGGATTATAATCAAACATTGCACTTAAAATCCATCTAAAATCCCCCTTTGAAAACAAAAGGCACAACAATATTACCTGAAACCAGAATTGGTAGAAGAATGTTTTTTAATAAGACACTCTCGTGTATTATAATTTAACCCCAAATGGTATAACATGGAATGAACATTTAAAACACCCATTTCCACACAAAAATGGAACCTAAATATCAATTTCTTAAAAAATTCCTCCAAAAATAAGTTTCACCACCCGAAAAAGTATTATAGGGTAGTCTAAAAATATAAATAAATCAAGGATAATTCATCTAGTTGTTCTTACACATGGAATCACCTACCAAGTGTGTCCAAAACACCAAATCCTTATGCCAAATTTCAACCACAACACCGCCGCACCAGATGGGAGTTAAAAACAACCTAAAACCACAATATAAGACTATAAAACCTAGTATCAAAAACATGATTCAAATCCCTACTTATTGGAAATTATGAACTTTATGAAAAATTGAATAAACCCAATGAAAATGGGAGGATAAGTAAGGAAACTTACTTACCTGAGATAACATTACGAAATCACCCAAAATACACCAATAGTTGAATCTAGAAGCAGAAAAAATGATATGGTGGTTTTAATAAATTAAAGGTGGTCATGTGGGAACATAAATTGGGGGAAAATATAAAAAAATAAAGGATTTAAGAAAAAACAAATTACATTTTCAAATATAGACGATTTGAGAAAGCCTAAGAAAATTTTCCCTAATCCACAGTGAAGATTAGCATTGAAGAGGGAGAAAAGAGAATGGGGGCACTCATAGAGATTTTGGGTTCAGGTGAGAGGGTTAATCACCATAAAACATATAAAATGAATGAGATATTAAAGAAATAACTTTTTTAATTCATGAAATAGTCTCACATGTTGTCCGAAAGAGTGAATAAAGCACACAAACACACCATGATTGTTGATTACTATGGGGTCCAAATGGAAATGGTGGGTTAAATAGGTCATGGGTGGCCATGTAAGAAGTGTAATGAATTTAAAATGTTGAAAAATTAAGGTATTATAAAATAATAAAAATTTGTTTTAAAATTTGGAAATGGGCTCATGGTTTGGCCCAAGTCTTGAAAATAAACCATTTCATCCAGAAAATGAATGGGAAACCCCCACAACAAAGAAATAATATAAATTACATGATAAGTACCATTAAAATATGACATTTATATGACAATTCATCCCACTATGAAATACTTTCCTCCCTAGAAATTCAACCTGAGGGTTGATTATAATACATGAACTTGTACTATTTCTCCACCCACAACTTCTGCTCAAGTGTTTTGTGGACATCGTTCCAATGAATTCAAAGGACCAAAAATAGAGGAATTGACTTTTACCAAATCACCTTTTCTTGGGAATAAACTATTCACACCGACCACTCAAAAACGGAAAAATTAGGATATATATCCAACTCCTCTCTATTCATTACATGTGACAAGTCTGTGTTGTACTCTATCAGTTGAGAGACATAGAAGACATAATAGATAGATGTAAACATAGAATGTAAGTATAAAAAGTATTCCAACTTTCCTGTTTTCTCAATAATCTCAAAAGGTCATATATATATCTGTGTTAGCTTGCCATTCTTTCCCAATAAATGAGGTCCCAAACGAGGGGCCACATTCATGAATACCTCATCACCCACAAAAAACTTTTAGTCTCGATACCTTTGATCAGTGTCTTATTTTTGGAGACTCTAATCTATCATTAAACACTTCCTGATCAACATGTCCTTATCAATGTCACTTGAACAATGCTCAGCCCCAACAGTGATGCCTCACCTATCTCATCCCAAAATAGAGGGGCTGGACAAGGCCAACCATAGAACGCCTCCAAAGGTTTCATTCAAATCATGGATTGGATACTATTATTATAGGTAAATTCAACCAATCCCAAATGGCTATCCCAAGAACCACCAATTTTTAAAACACAGGCACAAAGAATGTCAACCATTATCTGATTCACAGACATGGTCAGACCATCCATTTGAGGATGGCATGTCATGCCCATCTTAATCTTCCACAACAATTCCTTATAAATGCCTTCCCAAAAATGAGAAGTTAAATGTGGGTATCTATCTAAGACAAATTCTGATAAAACACCATTGAACCTAACCACCTCCTGAAGATACAAATATCCCAACTCATCCACTTTAGTTGTATATTTGATTGGAATTAAGTGGGATGATTTGGTCAGACAATCAATGAGTACCCATATGGAATTATTACAATAAGGTATATGAGGAAAGACAATAATTAAGTTCGTGGAAACCTCTTCACTCTTCCCAGAAGGAATGGTTAATGACTGGAGAAAACCGAATGTCCATTGGTTCTCCGCTTTCACCTGTGGGAATATGTATTATCTCGAAATGAAGTGAGTTATGACTTATCATATACCTATGCACCAGAACAACCAAATGACATCATTAAAATCTTGGTGGCACTATGATGGACAATCCACTGAGACTAGTGGTTGTCCAACATAATCACTTTTTGTGGAGATGACCGAACTACTGCTCATCCATTGAATCACAACATTCCCTCAAGAGATGACAACTAATCAGAAGGAATCTCCCCACCATGATGAAACTACCTCAACCACTGAAAAATATCCTCACTGGGCTATTCTCGCTAAATGAACTATGATAGATAATGATTCAACTGAATTCTCACCAAGAACTCACCTCAACTATTCTCCTTAGTCTCCCCTTGCATTTGAAAAAAGAGCCACATCAGAGTCCACACATCAATGGACTTCCTTAAGGATTGAACATGTAATTTTCTACTCAAAGAATATTCCCCCACATTTCCCTTGACCAGGGAATAGACAATGTCAAAGTCGTACCCCTAAAAGTACACGATCCAATAACGCTGCCTCAGATTGAGATCCTTTTGTGAGAAGATGTTAGCCACTATTTTGTGATCGGGTTTGACAAAAAATTTCTCACTAAATAGGTAGTGCCTCCATGTTTCCAAAGCATTCATCATATATACAATCTCCAATTTTTGGGTTATGTAATTCTTTTCATGTGGTTGGAGTGGTTAGGAGCCATACACCACCACATGATCAATCTATTTAAGCACACACCTGAGACCTATACCTGAAGTGTCACAATAAACCATGTAGAGTTTTCTATATTCTGGATTGATAAACACAGGGGGTAGTCAACAATCAATTCAGATCCTCAAAGGATGTCTGACATTATTGGCCTCAAACAAACATCACCCATTTCTTGGTGAGCACAGTCATGGGATAAGTAAACTGAGAGAAATCCTGAATTAACCGCCAATAGTATCCTGCCAAGTTAATGAAACTCCTAATATTAAACATGTTCTTCGTCTTCTCCCATCACATCACTACACTGATATGTTTAGGATTCACAAATAATCCCAACTCTAAGATAACATCCCCTCGAAAGGTCACCTCCCTGGTCCAAAAGGTGTGCTTGGATAGCTTTGAAAAAAAGCAGTTATCACGCAATGTTCCAAACATGTTCCACAAATGATGATCATGCTCTTCAAAATATTTATAGTAAACCAGGATTTCATCCACAAATACCATAATGAAAGATTCTAGATATTCATGTAACAACCTATTCATGAGTTCCCTAAATACCGTTGGATCATTGGTCAATCCAAATGGAATGACCAAGTACTCAAAGTTGTCATACCTTCTTCGGATGGCTGTTTTCGGGATATATGACTCTTTCACCCTGAGTTGACGGTATCTTGAATGAAAATATAATTTAGGAATCCTCTTTTACCAATTTAAATGATCAAACAATTCATCTATTTTGGGAAAAAGATATTTTTTCTTGATGTTTCCCTTTTTCACCTTTATGTAATAAATACACAAACGGATGTACCCATCCACCTTCTTCATAAGGAAAACAGGAGCGAACCAAAGAGAGACACTATGGAATATGATTCCTTAGGATTATAAAACATCCATATTTTTCTTTAATTCCCTTAATTCAGTGGGGTCCAAACGATATGTGGTAAGTGATATTAGTTTTATTCCCGATGTCAAATAGATCAAGAACTCCACGTCCCACTTCAGGGGTAAGCCTGAAAAATCATTAGGGAATACCTCTACAAACTCAACCACTACAAGAGGTTACCCACCCAGAGAAGAATAATCACCATCCTCTAGTGTGATATAGGATAACAAAAATATAATATTCCCCAACTATAGGACTAGAGGTTTCTCACAACCCGACCGAGGATCCCATTCCCCACGAAAAACCTGCGGACAACCATCATGTGTTGTGAAACTCACCCTAAGCATATAAAAATCGATGTGCACCTGAAAGTGTATGAACCAATAAACTCCATGTATTATATTAAATAGATACATATCTAAGACTATGATGTCCCAATCTATCACAAACACTGACATAAAAAGCGCACATGACGGGTACCCAAGATCCTGCTCGATTTTCATTCCCACAGACATCACCAAATCTATTACGAAAGATAAAAAATAAATTAGATAATTCAGATTTTCACCAATAAAATAAGAGATGAATGAATCAAAAGAACTATTATAAAAAATAGTACTATATATAGAAGTTGGAATCAATACAGTACCTCAAACTATTGACGGTCTCACCTCGAATCATGTTAGTGACTGATCCATCGCATGAAAATGACAAATCTCTTTTTGAGAATGAATTCTTTCTTGGGGCTCTGTTTAAATTGGATCTTCCTAGAAGATGATCCAGCCCTACAACCATGGACACCTAACTAATATCCCTTATCCTCGATGGCTCCGACTAAGCATGACCTCTCCTGGAATCCACTGATCATGCCCCATTCTGGAGTGGATGTGCCATCCCGAAAAAATGTTGCAAGTACCCCATATTAAAACCTGATAACATGGATTAAAAGTATATGTGAATTTCAGTCAGATATTCCCTACCCTTTAACAGTGATGGCACACAATGGACCTCAAATTAGATTCCATCAAAGAAAACTACCTAGAAGGTTGGCATGAGCTACCACCTACCTTATTTCCCAGATCTTCCCACATCCTTTTCTTCTTATAAGTGTTTCCACTACCCATTAATGACCCTGTCCCTGGGAAACCAACCCTCTCATTATGGTCTATCTCCACCATAAAATCTCTATAAAACACATAAACATAGGTTTTCAGATTGAAAATGAAGACCTGGGAATTGATCTTTTCATGCAAACCCCTCTCGAACATCTGGGCCTTCATCTTCAAATTAGAGACCATTTTCAGAGAATGATAGACCAACAAGGAAAAATTCTTGGCATAATCCATCACTGAAGGAACCCCTTGAATATGTTCCATAAAAACATGAGATCGATCATATGCTAAAACATGAGGGTAGTACTGGTCATTGAAGATAACCTTGAAGTTCTTCCAACTCATCTCATCATGCTTCCCATCCTGAAGAACTAATTACCACCACTTGTGGATGGGACCCTCTAACATGAAAGAGGGAAATTTAAACCTGCCCTCATCATGTGTTTCTAGGAACATAAACATTCTCTCGATATTCTCATGCCACTCCTCTCTTTCTTAGGGTTCTGTGATAACTCATAATGTAGGAGGATTTTTATTTAGCCCGAATGTCCTGAAGTTTTTCATCTTAATGGTTTTTGATAACCACCATTTTAAGGGATGGAGGGAACCCTTACAAGGCCCATAGGCTCAGATATTACATGGACTATAGGATTAAGAGATTACATGACCCGAAGGTCTTAGATAATTCCACCAGACTATCTATAATGAACTGCCCCTCCCCATTATCTGCATCATGATAGTAGCTCTCTACCTTTGCTTGACCATCTGGTTAGGCTTCCCGTGCAAGCAATGGATAGTCCCGATGGCATAGCCATACCCTCTTATTCTGAACAATCCATATGGCTCTACTATGGGGAGTGCATTAGCTCTGAATCCTCTTCCGGGGTAGCTGCTTTTTTGTAGAGTCTGTTTGGGAAAACTGAGTGTGGCCAGAAGGCATTGCGGTGGCCTGAAGTCCTTGAGGTGGCCTGAAGGCCTTAATGGTTTTTTAAATCCCAACAAACCAAAAGTCTTGGGTGGACCAAATCATTAAGGACTCCAAGACCAAACTGGTGTCCCTTGGTGAATAGTTCTAGCTACTACAGTACCGAACAGAACCTTCTACAGTACCTGTACAGTTTACAGTCATACTATAGTACCCACACAGTGAAAAGTCTGCTACACTACCTACTGAATTACTCCTTTAGTACCCCATGGAAATATGCCTCTAACTAGTTTTGAACCTGGCTCTCGTGGATGCACTTAAAGATACATCACCAACTAGGCTGAGGCTTATGTGCGAGGATTTTTCTATAGGAATAGTTGGTCTTTTTCATTCATAGAATTAGACTCCATTTCTCTAGATAGAGAAGAAGTGGGTGATACTCAATGTCCTAGGGATGGGATATCCCTGACCATAGCTTTTACCATCTTATGACTAATTGGTGAAGGATAACTCTCTCTAGAATCCTCTCAAGGGTGCATAAGAGCTTTCTGGGGAGGCATGTTGCTACACAAAGAAAGAGTCACAAAAGAAATGATCATTACAAAAATTCTGAAAATTTTCAGAAATTAACACAAATATAAATAAGTCCAACACATCACCTAAATGAAATAAAAAACTAATTCACTTCCACAAGATATATACGAGTTTTTTTCACCCTACACGTCCCACCTGGAAGAGAAGTAAAAAACATTATCCCAACCTCCCATGGTGACTCAAGGATTGTCATGATAGGTATTGGCTAGGAACCCTATTCGTAAAAAAAACACCAAAACTAGAGAGCCCTATATCCTGTCAAACAAGACTCATCCCAAAATAATAATATCAACCAAAAAGATAAACCATATTTGATACCATTTTTCCATAAATCGAATGCGGTCTCCATTAAAACCATCACTTAACCTGATCTGTGGAATGTATCAAAGGGCACTCCCAATCCCCATCGTCTGGTACATGTTCTAGGGTATCATTGATATTTTTTTGGAAAAGATTTACAAGAGTATGGATACGTAAAACAAAAAAAAAAGGACTAAATTGAATCTGAAAATTACCAACCAAACAAGCCTTAAAAAGAATTCAGAACTGAATAAATAGTCTTACACATGATATATTTGGTCCAAATATATATAATGTATCAGGAAAACATCCCATGTAACAACACATGACAAGGGTTCATCACCCATGAGTTGTCTCCACAACACTGCACCATGGAAGGAAACTAACAACCCGAACTGCCATCACCCAAGGCCTTGCCTTTACATATGTCACACATGATCATGTATAATTACACCCAATGGTGAAATTATTGTGTGATCCTATGTAAAATAGTATTCCACCCAATGATTACATGTTTAATAAATACAAGATAAAAAGAGTTCATGTTTTAATAAACTTGAAATGGGGGAAATAATTTCTAATAAATGAAACATTTAAAAGGAAACCATTTTAAAATGATGATTTCAAAGGATGAGAACATTTTAATAAAATAGGTAAGATGTTAAATTTTACATCCAATTGCACCCTAAGCTAATATTTAATATGAAATAGTCAATGAGAACTAATCATGGGGACATCCCTAGGAACTAGTTAGTTTTGTGGCCCATGTACCTCGTATCTCATAATAATATAACTATACAAATATCTATTCTCATGCATGATACAATATTAGGTATCATATCCCTAAAATAGTGATCCCTAATAGTCTTCATCATAATGTTTTAGTATTTTCATTATCTAACATTCCATGTGAAATAGTGGCAAAACCACTCTATAACATTAGCATTGTATTACACATACAACCATCTAGATACCTGTGTTTCCCCTTTTGTGCTCATACAATTTCCACATTTTACCAAATTTAATTTACACATTAAAAAACACCATTTCCGGTAATACAAACACAGAACAGTAGCTACACATGCTTTTCACCATTTATATAACCCAATAAACAATTTTTAATTTCCATAAAATATTTTCAAGGAATATAAACAAACATTGCACTTAAATTCCATCGAAAATCCCTATTTGAAAACCAAATTCTCCCCAATATAACCCCAAACCAGAATTAGAAGATAAAAAACATTTTAATAAGAGCCTCCCATGAATTATAAAATAGTTCTAAATGGTACAACATGGAATGAACATTTAAAACATCCATTTTCACTCAAAAATGGAACTTAAAATCTATTTCATAATAAATTCCACAAAAAATTAATTATCAGAGCAAGAACAATGATGAAGGATAAGGATAAATATATAAATCAATCAAGGATAACTCATTTAGTAGTTCTTACACTTGTAATCACCTACCAATTGTGTCAAAACACCAAATCCTTGTGCGAAAGTTCAGCCGCACCACCGTCGCAACACAAGGGAGTTAAGACAACACTAAAACCATAATATTGGACCATTTAGCCAAAGATAAACCACTAAATTTCAGGGAAAACATTTTTTACATTAGTAACATAAGGGAAAATTGAAGAAACACTAATAAAATGGTAGGTGGAAGGAAGGAAACCAACTTTCTTGATATATCTTAAAGAAATAACCTCATATATAGAAATAAGTGAATATCAAAGATAAAAAAACTCGTATGGAGGTTAGAATAAATTTATGGTGGTCCAAGGGGAACTGAAATGGGGGGGGAGTTAAAAATAAAGGAGTTATGAAACTAACAAATTACCTTTTCAAATCTGGACGATTTGAGAAATCCTATGAAATATTTCCCTAATCCGAATTGAATATGATCTGCAAAGAGGGAGAAAAGAAGATGTGGTCATGCCTAGGTTTGTTGTGCTCAAGTGAGTGGTGGAATAATATAGAAACATTAAAAAATGAATGACATATGAAAGAAATAATTTTTTTAAATAACAGGAAATGGCCTCACGGGTTGGCACAATGCCTGAATTAATCACCCAAATACACTATGATTGTGTATTCTTAAGGGGTCCAAATGGATGTGGTAGTTTGAATAAGTCTAGGGATTACATGTGGGAACTGGATTGGATAAAATATTTTATAAAATAAAGGAGTTATAAATGATGAAATATTTGTTTTTAAATCGGGAAATGGGATTACAGTTTTTTTCAAAATCTTGAAAACCAACCAATTCTTCCAAATATGCATGGGAAACCCCCACAATAAAGAAATAATATAAATTACAAGAAAAATTACATTAAAATAAGTCCTGGATTTTACAACCCTATAAAAAAATATTATTTAAAACTGGAATATGGATAAAATCCAATATAATTATATAGGTAATATACTCATTACCAAATGCAATGGAGCACTATCTGTGCACACCAATTTTATATCTTATATCTAGATCACCCATGATCTATTATAGTCTCGAAACCTCATATATGATGTATTGGGATCACCCATGATATATACTGAGTCTCATACCTTCATCTATAATTTCCAAGAACCATATCATGAATAAAACCCTTGAAAGCACTTTTAAAGCCGTGTTCTAAACATTTTCATATATCAAAATATACTAATATAAAAAGATACCATTTGGAATACCAAAATTGTTAGATAAATTAAAAGTGGGGTATTTATTGAAAAAATTATGAAATATTGTAAATTATTATAATTATTATATAATTATTATTTTATCATGAAAATTCATTTTCTCCATATACATTAATGGTGGAGAATCATTTTTTTTGTAATTTGAGTAAACAATTCCATAAAAAGATTCCTTTTTTGAACCTTTGAAAAATATCCAAAAAAATATAATCAATATTATTTTAATTCCATAGTAATAAATTTATAATATATAGTTGATAAGATAGATATGTAATATAAAGATTCTAAAAAATAACTATTATGACATTTAAATTGAGGTTCTAAATAACATGTCCTTTACCTCAAGTAGAAATTGTCACACATGTTTGTTATATTCCTGAACAATAAACTGATGATGATGATTAACATTCTTGAGAAGAATTTTAAATTTTACTATTCCATTTATTTAATTTATTACCATTACCAATACAATTACTTAATCATTTAATTATATATCATTTCTTTTGATGATATTTATTTCATATGTTCAAAATAACATTAGTAGGATAAATATAGTCAAAGCGGTCCATATTTTTCTATATCCAAAACAATAATAATGAATAAATTATCAATTTTATACCCCAAAAATTATTTTATAACAATTATAAAATATGGGTTTGAAAATTTAATTTTGTTACAATTATTGAGATGGTTGGCCGTATGTACGTATCGTTATCATTTTCGTTTGTTTAAAGATCATTTTGGAATGAAGGTAAATATTATTTTATCTTTTATAATAATCATTATTTCAAAAATAATATATATTTTTAAACATAATTATATATATATCATCCATGTGATGTAGTGATTAAAAATTGAAACACATCGCTTCATGAGTGTGGTTGTTTACACATTAGCATAATCAACGTTATCATTTTCAATGAATAGAAATGTAAAAAAGTATTTGATATATTATCTTGTAAAAATGATAAATATGTAATGAATATAATATATAACCATTAATTACATAACTATAATCAGATGTGTGATATGGTAATGGATAATGAATTTCATCATTTTGTGAGGCAATAGGCCTCCATACACACGAATGATGGTTTCATTTCTGATTTGATGGAAGGGGGGATTGATATAGGTTATAATATTCAAATAAAAACACCTATGTATAATTCAATAATTTTTTTTATTATTTCATCATGGTTAATGTATATTCTAAGGAGGTGGAAAAAGAAATTATACAAAAACAGTTGGTTAAGAATGTTACACCTTCTTTTGAAAATCCCTTACTGTTTGAAACTAATGATTTTAAAGGAATATATTATGATAAAAATATGGCCTCTATGATGTGAGGAGGAATGTAATTAATGTATTTGGTCTTATATTGGCTCAAAAAAAAGATTTTAAATGTTTGAAGAAATGAGAAGAATATATTCTTGTTTATAAGAGACTGTAGAGGCACTATTGGAATTTCGTAAAATATTAAATTAATATAAATTAATTTTGATGTCCAAATGAAATAAACATGATTTCATTCTAAGAGAAGTTGTAGATGAGTCTTAATCATCCCATAAAATAAAATTTATACAATTTCGGATCACATTATTAGCCTTATCATTTTTTAACACTTCGTTAACCATTTTAACACTAACCACGATAATATGGTTATTTACTTTTTGAGGTCATAATTATAAATATTAAAGTAAAAATGGCCCGCACATGAATCATTTATGATATTATAGTCCATATCATTATCACTTCACTGAGTCTAATAGAATTATAAATTATATATCATTTAATAATTTATCATTTATTATAAAATTTCATTAAGTTAAATTTTTAGAATTATTCATTATGTTTTCATTAATCACCTCAATACAAAAAGGTAAATTAAATAAATATATTTTATATAATATATATATATATATAATGTGTTATATTAATCTATAAAATTAATGTGTGAAATGAAATATAAAAAATTTGTTTAAATTTAATATTTTTAATATAAATTATTTTATTGATCCATTAATTTAATTATTACAATATCAGCACTGTGTAAGAATGCTAAAAATCAATTTATTCACCAAATAATAAAAACAGATTACAGTAAAAAATATAAATATTCCAAATTTAAAAATATAATTTATAACAAAAAATATCTGGTGGTTAACCACATGTTAAATGGTAAATGATATCAAAGATGATGAGTGTGACATTTTTTACCTTTATTTAAATAAAATATTACAAAGGTCATAATCTCATCCAATGGAAGAAAAAATTATTTATTTGAACTTTGGATGCTTATTGATTAGATATAGTCATCCAATAGAATATAGACATGTTTTATTTTTATTTTATAGTTCATATCATTTTATTTTTAATATTTATTACCCAATTTACCCTTTGTTATGGTGATAATGTTTTCTAGGGTTACTACTTATTTTGACCAAAAAAATTAAAACTATATAATAAATTTGAACATTTTGATTCAAAATTATGAATAAATTTTTCATGATTTAATTCATATAAATTTAATATTTTAATTTAAAATAATCCCAATAAATGTGAAGAAATATAGTTTCTAAATGAATATCCTTTTTATTAAAAAATTATTTTTTACTAAATTCATGAAAAAAAAATCATTTAAAAACCCACAAATAGATGTTTTTTAAAAAATAAAAAAAATAAAATTTTAAAATAATCTAGAATATAATTTTACTTTTTAAATACATGAATTAATTTAAATATTTCAATAAGATTATATATATTTTTCATTATTCCCAGAAAATCAATATTTTCAGAAAACCCTCAAAAAATAATATTAAGATAATTTTGAAAATTTGATTTCAGCAATAGAATTCATTTTTTTCGAATTTAATTTTTTTTATAAAATTAAACATTAATATAAAACCATATAAGAAAAGTGGATGATAAAACTATTTACTTTTTAATTAAAAAATAACATAATATTTTTAAAATTAATTTTAATATTAAAACTACTATATCTATAAAAACAAAACAAAATTATTATTTCATTATTTGTTTCATATTAGATTAAATTTATGTTAACATAGTGATATTATTACATATTATTGAGAAATTATCCACTAAGTGATGATAATATCAATCCAAACTAAGAAATATATGGATCACAATCATAGTGGTTGGTCAATTGAAACATTCAATAACATTATTCTTTGATGGATCCACCTATATACCATCTATTGAGATTATATAACCAAAAAAATGAAACTTTCACTATCCAAAATCAACACATTGTAAAATTTTCATACAAACTCTCCTCCATAAATTTTTTAGTTTAATTCCCTAGTGATCTTAAAGCTCTAATATTCTATTGGAATATATAAAAATTTAAGCTATCAAGGCCAAGAAAAAATGATCATGCTATTTTATAAAGATTATAATTATTATATAAATGAAAAAATTTGTGGAATTTTTATGACCAAATGGTATCACAATATATTCATTGTGTTCACATATTTTATTAGGCTATATCAATTACATCAAAAGGACTATGATATAAACTTTAATTAAAATACGTAATGGAATAATCAATTCATGCATTATTCATTGATTCAATATTACTCAGGGTGCACAAAACGTATCATATATCTCTACAAACATCTATCAGCATAGTTTTCACCAGTATATAAATGTACACACCTCATAATACTTTCTATGGATCAATAGACACATATATTAATATGAAAATACAATAAAAAATATAAATAATGATTTTCTACCGGTGAGTCTTGTTCTCATAATATCCTAAAATGAATATTACTGAGGACTTACATCATGAAAAGGTGACTCAATGTGATATGAGACGCCACCCCTGATAGCTTATATCATTTGTTTCTGTCAAATGTTATTATCTAATTATACAACATTAATTTATGAATAGTGTTGTAGCACTTCTGGGTTCCCATCATACCAGGAACTACTATGACCTTTGAGTGAAACAACTACTCTTATGAAATTATCACATACTATGATTTGTAGAAGAATGATCATGATGGGATAAATATTTTATAAATATTAAAAAGTATGAATATTGGATATCAAAATGAACATTGATGTTGGTTTTAGGGATCTAACTCCAATAGAAACCCACTTTCACAAGATCCAACTACTAAAAACATTTAGTCCATGGGCTCCCACAATATACACCCACTTCTGGTTAGATATGCCTTTAGTTACGGGGTACTCCAAATTTTATTCTATGGGTACTCTACTTACTGCAACCTCACCCCTCTAATATGAATCACTCAATAGGTGATACCTCTAGATTATATGATGTGTCTATTGGTGTGACCTTGGCTATTTTAAAAAAGCCAAAACTACAGTACTATCAGAATAAAATGGGATAAATTCTTTATTTTTTGGTACCACATCATACTCCATAAAAACATTTCATATCCTAATATATTAATTGGTTGTATTTGAAGATTCTATATATTCAAATTAAAATATATAATTAGTGAAAATTTTCTTTTTTTGAACTCTTCAATCTCACATCTCATCCATTGAGATAGAAAACATATCTTAACTATGGAATCAAACTATTCTGATCAATATAAAAACATTAATCAGTATAAACAATGATGACTGCATCCTCATCTCCTCCACACACCAATAAAAAATCCTTAGTTCATCTCCAATACAAAATGATAAACTTAACAACATAAAAATTATGTACTCCTGGATCGTCTTGATATATTTCTACCTTGCTCAATAAATTGTAAAAATACAAGGTTGATAATATCATGGAATATATGGATAATCCAATCGATGAAGAATATGTGATCTTACTCATTCTCCCTTTCTCCGGTTGTGTTTGAGGACACATTTTCCTATAATGATGTAAACCATGTGACACTAGAACCAATCTCCACTTGGATTGTTCCATACAAAATATCATTAATATATATTAAATATATATACTTTGAATTTTTCCAATATGCCTTCAGGATCAATTAAAAATGATCTAAATACTTAGAATATAGGTTGCATCACTTCCATGGATATAAATTTGTTTAACCCATCCTTAATAGATTATAAGACTCGTATGTCATTTCTAATAATTAATATGTCATCAAAAGATAATAATAAGAATAAAACTTAATATCTACTAAACCTATTCTAAAAACATATATTTAATTAGTTCGTAATTAATCCAAAATATTTTATAGCTTCATCAAATTGAATGTTCCATGACATGGATGGCTGCTTCAATCCATAAATGTATCTATATGATATAACAACAATCATGGCATCACCTAGAGTGAAAAATACTTCTGGTTGGGTCATATAGAAATTTTCCTACGGTTTCCCAATGAGCAGTGTAGTTTTGAAATCCATCAAACAGATCCCATAGTCATGGGATGTTTTTATAGAATGTACAATTCTAATGGATTTAAACATGGAAGCTAGTAAATAGTTTTCATCATATTCAATTCAGTGACATTGTTCAAACCCTTTATCCACTAACCTTGATTTATAGGTATTTACTTTACCTTAAAGTCTAGTTTTTTAGAATACCAGTTTTCATTCAATGCTCTTTACATAAATTGGATCATTGACCATAACCCAAACATGGTTCTGATATAGGGAATTGATTTTATAATTCATGTATTCTTTCCATATTTCAGTTTTGGAGCTATGTGCATGCTCTTTTTAGAATATAGGATCATCGTTGTCAAACAATAACGAGTCAACATATTTGGTGAATAGAAATCAATATCTCTATAGTTCTTGTTACTTTCTTGTTCTCTTATACAATACTTGTGTTTTACAAACTATTTCTTCCATGGTGACATGTAGAATCTGTTCATGTACCAACTCTTTCCTATTATGAGCATCAACTTCATCAATGTTAATCTTTATTAAATTATTCATTATTATTATTGGCATCCTCTTAAGAAGGAAGGTTTGTTTAGAGACCATCACATTCTTATATGAGGGGTTTGTATGTAGTATAACTTTAATATCATTGGGATTCCCTAAAATGATACAATTTTTACTCCATGGTGCTAATATGATTCCTAATAAGGCCTTGACAATTGCCTCACAACCCCATACACATGTATGAAAAAAGAAAGGTTTCATTCCACTCCACAACATGAAGTTAAATCCTTTTTCTACTTTAGTTGGTGCTCAGTTTAATGTATGTGCTACAATATGTGTTGAATATCCCCTGAAATAAAAACAAATATCTACATAACTCCTAATCAACCATACCATGCACAATATTGTGTGGTTAATCCATTTATAAACACCATTCCACTATGATGTATAATGTGTATTTAGTTGTGATAGAATCTCAAACACCCATTTAATGTAAATAAATGCTTAGATATGATATTCACTACCTTGATCGGATTGAAGATTCATTTTCAGCATCAAAAGATGATTCTCTAATTCATTCCTGAATTCGATGTATTTCTCAAAGGAAATGGACATATACCTCATCATATAGACATATCCATTTCTACTTGATTAATTATTAACTGTTGTGATGTCATAATAACCACATCTAGATTCTATAGGAAACTTTCCACGCACATCAGTGTGTACCGATCCTAGAAGCTCTATGGCCCATTCACCATGTACACCGAATGTTAGTTTGGTTAGTTCTCATAATAAAAAAACCATGACAACATTAAATCGGTTTATTCTCAGTAGATTCTAAATAACTATATTGAAAAATCTCTATGAAATACTTCCCATTTATATGTCATAGATGGCGATTCCATTATTGGGTGTTATATGATTTGTGTCAACATGATTCATTATGAATTTAAAATAATTAGTTTTCATAATTTAATACCCAGTGACTGTTATTTAATTGTTCTATATCATAACATATGTTCTAATTATAAAATAAAAAACAATAATTTCCAAACATGAAAACAAACCAATCTATATCTAGGCGTGATATAGAAATTATGTTCTTTGTAACCATTGGTATATAATAATAATCCTTTAAAAAATCATTACAATTGAAAATGAAAGGAGGTAGTCACCAATGGATCCATTAGTGGCTCACAAATTAACCTCCCCTCTAAATATATTTTAGAATATACATGGTTCTTACATTTGGATATAGATGTGATAATTATAAGTAACATATAATACCAAATGTGTAGATATTGATGGATTACACTCGATAATAAATGATCTTTTATATTCCCCATTGTTTTGGGGCAATTTCATCTTCTAGTAACCTTTTTTACACATTCAAAACATACTTCCTCTTTTTTTCCTTACCCTTCATCTATATCAAATTCTTCTTAGAAGGATGATGCTGGAGTTTTTAGGCTTGTTATCAATATTTTAACCCTTCAACTTGTTTTCTATTTTATTATTCACTATACTTTTTTTATGTTGTCACACTCCAAGTCCTTATCGACTTGGTGAATCAATTTATTCTATTTTAAAAGGTTAAAATAAATATTTATGATATTTTAATTAACAATAAAACATGAGAAGTTCTTGGTCAGTGATGAATGTATGTTATTTTTTCACTACTCATTTAGGGATTTAATCCGGTATATTTATATGCATTCAATTTAAAAAATAAAATTGACTATATAAGTCATAGATGAAAAAAATATCCATGATTAGTTCTAAACAAAGAACTAGAGATCTTTAATCCCACGTTTCTTACAATCTCTTGATAGAAATCATGAAGGTTATACATCGTTCTATTCGAATCCGTGTTCTCATGTTGCTTCAAAATATATTTACTCATGGATGATATAATAAAACATTGACAAATTGTATCATCATTCCAATGTATCTTATAGAGACACAACTACTCATAACTAGCCTCATTTCTAGTCACATAAGGAATAGCTTCTTCAACCCCATACAATTTCCTTTGATGACAACTGATAACGGGTAAGTTCTTTTCCTGCTCTAAGAAATTCGTTCTGATAAGAAACATTTCTTTATCATCTATGAATTGAAGTGATATTTTTGATGCATTTTATTATTATTTTTATTAAAATATGATGAATATATATCAATAAATTATGTGATATGATATTGAAAAATAAATAAATATTATATTTCTTAATCTTGTAGTTTTTTTATACCCAATTGCCCACAAAATTGGCTTCAAAATATCCTATTTCACGAACATTGTAGTGGAAGAGATCTATATTTTCCATCAAATTACCCAAAAATTTATTTGTCATGTAACATGACTCGTTTTTGGTTAGTATTCCTAAAATACAAATATAATAAATCATAGATCATTGATATGTCGAGTGGACTACTAAATCATAAAATCCCAAAAAATTATATCCCCATCCCCTGTATCCCAATTACACCAATTACTACTTTGGTAGGAAACCCTTTGCTTATACTATGTTATTTCAATCCAAAACATCATGTTAAAATTTACCAATAATTAAAATAACCCCAAACTTGGCTTTTCAATCACATAAAACTATGTTTCTATTTTAACTGAAGTAGTAGAATGTTATACCGGCATAGTATATAATTTAGGGATTTTATCTTTTATTCATAAATTGATAATTATATCACATGATTTTTACTATTAAGTGGATTTAATTAAGTGATTAACCATGTCCTAGGTAATATTTATGCATAAGACACTTTATTTTATTATCATGTATACTATTCAATTCATTAATTAATGTGTACATGAAAAAAAATTCTTAATGGAATAACCATGAAACATGAAATAAAAACAATACTAAATTGGTATGATCATGATATTTTAATAATGGTTTTATTATCTTGTAGTTTATAAACTAATAGTCAACCTATGAGAAAACACCTTGAACCAATTAAGGTATGTATTAAAACATTCCACCTATCCACCTTTGTAACTCTCTTGGACTAGTTCGACACGACTCCAATAATGAACCACATCCACATTCTTAGGAGATCCATCAATTATATTTTCAATAAATCACACATAAGTAATAGGAAATGGTTTATGTTAAAGATACAATGGGCACACAGGCCCTTACATAATAAGAGGTGAGAAGGCATGTAGGTCCACAAATTTATATTTAATAATAAATTAAATGAACCCAAACTAATAAAAAGATATGACTAATGATCATAATAATCCATATTCATGCAAAAACGTATACATTTAATTAAACAATATTTAAATTTTAATTGTCTAATTTATGATAAATGATATTTAATTAATTATAAACTTCAAATAATAAATTATTTTATCTTGATTATCACCCAAATATCCATAAGTTTATCATCCATCATAATTTTAATCAAATAAAATAATTTTATTGAAAATTAACAATGTGAATAAATGTATCCTGAAGGAAACATGGTGAATACCCATCGAATCTAGAAAACATGGTTTATACTTGTATAATATTTACTCTAATGTCATATGGAACACATAACATATCATTTACATTCATGGAATGTATTATTAACTTAATTATTAAACAAAATGCATTATTTTTTGGAAATGTTTTTTGTTTCAATGCACGTTGAGTAATATATATCATATGGGACACACATGACATGTATATCTAAACATTATAATTATGTTACATAATATATATATATATATACTAAAAACAATCACATGGAATGTCCTATCAACTCAATGACCACACACAGGAACATGTCGATATAATTTACACAGTAGAACAAAAGAATTTTAATTCTGTAGAATTTAGTATAAATACACAGTGTGTACAAGTGAGGTATATGGCGTGTATGTTTATCACCAAGTATATATGAGGCACACACCTCATTGGGTATAACATGATTTAGAAAAAATTTAGTATATAGTGTGTACAAAGAGCTACAATGTGTATTATCTATGAGTTACATGGTCACTAGTTAGCTGGTCGTGTATGAAAATACACAAACCATCAATGTTTTAAAGGACTACATGCTGTGTATGTGGTTAAGATAGTGTGTAATCCAATATTCCATTTCAAAGGCTAGACTGATCAAAACATGGTGTAATAAATTATGTTCTTTATGTGTAAAAAATTTACATGGTTTTAATTTATTCAAAATCAATTCCTAGTTAATTAAACACTAGTAAAAGAAATGTATCTCTGGTTACACGGTGTGTACACCTGTGGTATCCATCCAGAATCCTTGGAAAATCAAGAGGGGTTTTTTGATTTTATATAATTTAAAATATTAATGGATTTGATTAGATCTACATGAAATGAATGTTGAATAAATAGATATCCCAATTTAGATAAAAATAATGATTAATAAGGAATTGAAAAATAATTAAAAAATGTTTACATATATCAACAATATTTAAATAATTATAAATAAATATGTGACCACTCTGAAACATCATGGAGGTTCTAGTTGTATTGAAGGCATGTGATGCGTCACGCCCAACATTGATTTTTTTTCATGATCGATGATTAATCTAAGATTTACATGACAAAGGATGACACAATAAATGGAATATAATCAATGAAAAATTACACGGTATAAAATGTTTGAACAAGAGGTAGGATAATAAGATATTATTTATAATTTATATAATAAATTAATGAGTTACCTTTTCAGAATTATTTTTTCATTGATAGATATAATAATAGATACACATTGTAATGTCATTATAGGGAAAGAATTAGGAGCAGATTCCCTTTGGTGGTGATCCACACAAGTTTTAAAAATATGTAAAATTCATCATTAGAATCTCTAGGTACTAGCATGATAGATTTTATCACTCAAAAATTCAGCCTTTGATCGCATTAATAATCAATTCTAAACAAGTCTCCTTAATCACTGTATACATGAGAGTGGGATATGGAGTAATATAAATTTTTATTCATTGTAGCATTCTTGGTGGGGGGAAGCTCTATAGGGCTTGATATGGTTCTATTTGTCTATCAATGTGCAAAAAAATGGATCTCATGGAAAATAATATAATTTGGAATAAATATTGCTAGGGATTAGAAATAAATATTTTTAGAAGTTACCATTAATATTTATCTAATACTTTGTAGAAACAATTGTTAAAAACAATAATAATATTATTATTTTGTGGAAATGTGATTAACATGCACATTGAATTAAATACTATTGAATAAAGTAATATTCAATATATATAATATCCCAGTAGACCTAAAAAACTCATCCCCTATTCCTCTAGAGTATTATTGGTAACTAAATAACTAATACATATTTAATAAATAAATATTCATACTTTATTCATGAATAAAAAAATAAATTTTATACTAACTAAATAGAAAATAATTATTTATTAAATATTCTGTTCACATAATATCTTCTCTGATATTTGGTGAAGGACTGCATGTGACCAGGAAAACATTAGTAATTTTTAAAAAAAGATTGGAATTAATTTACAAAACATTTTATGTAATAAAAATCATATATATTGTTAAAAAACGATTCTGGATACACATAATAGATGACCCTCTAGGCCTCTTTCTTAGTGGCATTAGGTGAAACATCCTAAAGTTAATGGTCTGAATCTAGAAGCACGCTAAGGCACCCATTTAGAAATTATTTAATTTCATAAAGACATAATAACTCATATAGATTATAGTTATGAAATATAATCTATTTATTAAAATAAATCTACTCATGTAGGTTACACGATAGTTTTATTAACCAATGTGTTCAATGTCTATTTCCTTGAATTTTAAGAAATCAACATTTTTATAGAGAACCGTTGATAATGAAGTATTTTGGGAATATAATTTCAATCTATGGTCCTGAGATATCATATTTCTTTAAAGAATAGAAGGGTCAAATTTTTTAACACATTATTCATTAATGCAATATTACTCATGATGCACCCAATATATCCTACCTCGAAGCAAACATCGTTCATCCTAGATTTCTTCAAAACATTAAAGTTAAAAACTCATAATAATCATTAATAGTAATCATAATTTCAAAAGATCAATACACACATCCTTAGATATAAACATCCATTGACACATATAAATGTAGATTTCTAACTGGAGAGTCTCGTTTTCATAATATCCTACGTTGAATATTTCCAAGGGCCCACACCATGAGATGGTGCATTAAAGTCCAATGACTCTCCATCCCTAATATCATGTATCATTTATGTCTATCGAAAGATATAATCTGGATATTTAAAATATATTATTATGAATAGTGTCGTAGCACTTTTGGGATCTTATCATAGTAGGGAACTTTAATGGCCGTTTATTGCAACAGATACTCATAAGACATTATCACATATTATTTTACATAGAAAAAAAATCACAAGGTTATATGGAGTATGTTAATATTGAAAAATATGCATATAGGATATCACAGTATTCACAGAAGTTGGTTATTGTGAACCAACTCAAATTGCTTAGTCATCCTCTATGTCCATATTTAATTATAAAAAGATTCTTATAAAAAAATGTATACTCAATTTCATCACAAATAATATATCTCTAAATTTAACATAATAAAAAAATATAACCACTAGAATATGGCCCTAGATGATGGACTATTTGACAATAATGATTGTCATTGGATAAGTAGGGGAAATGAAATTGATCATCTATTTCCCATAATAAAATGAACTAAATATGTCACAAAGGATCAAATAGTTCTATGTCATGAAAAAACTAAATTCAATAAAACAATGTGACAATTAATGGTGTATCCCATATTGAGGTTCCGAATGTCAAATAGAATATTTTTATAAATATATATCAATCAAGACTGTATATATGGATACAGAATATATTATCCCATTTTTATAGAGTTACTATGAATAAATGAATGTCTTTATCCAATATATGTATATTATTGGAATCACATAAATATGTTGAGGATTGTATATAAACACATTTATAATGTCATTTTGTAAAGAAGAATCTCCATGTTTTACATCCCAAAAGATCTAACACATTGAAATGAAACATGTCATCATCATCTACATCATATCTAAGAATCATATTCATGAGTATCATTAGACATTCCACTTATATTATTAGTAGTTCAACTCACCACGTAATTTAATATATTGGGAGGGATTAGTCTCTAGGTTATCTCAAATAGTGAATGTTGTATGTTTTTATAATGAAACAACAAATCTGTGGTATTATAAAATACGTTATCCCATCTTGGATAAAAATAATTTATTGGATATCTCTTACATAATTGGATGATAGACTCTATTCACAGTATACATATTAAAGGAAATAAGATAGAAGTAATAATAATATTATTCTAATTTAACTGTGATATTTAACTACATTGTGAGTGATGGAATTTCCCAAAGTTCATTCCTTGTCTCATAGAATACACTAAAATATCATTATTTATCATAACTGTAAAAAACAATATTAAAATATTACACCATTATGAATTATTGATGGAGATGCGTTATTATAGTCAAACACATGATTATGAGTCTTAATGAGATATCCTTGGTAATTATAGATTCCAAAACTGTTGTTTGAGTGAACATACAGTTGATAATTTAAAAAAAATATTTTAGAAAAATTAGTTATTTTATATATCTAAATATATCAAATAAGTAATTGTTATGTTCAACTCAATAAAATGAATATAATTTTACTCTTATAAATTTACTGTCATGTACCATTGGGCTATTGGATAAAAATTATTTTAAATAGTTAAATTTTCATTTGAATAATATCAAATGGAAATTAAAATTCCCCCATTTTTATGTATATTGGAAAAAGAGTAAAATATGTTATTCATAGAAAATAATCCAATAACAGACAAAATATATGTGGTGAATTTAATCATCAATACAAGCGTAGAGCATGGTGGGATTTAGTGATGCACTATAAGGTGAATGAGGCATTGGACATGAATTGTTCATTAGTCTCTGTGTTCAAGGGAATAAGAACATTTTCAGCCCAAACTACCTTGATGGAGTCACTTCCTCTTGCAATAATAGTTGAATATAATAACTACCGTCATGGAATTCATCATATTTCCATTTCACACATACCACCCAATTCTATAAATGGAAAAACCATCCCAAACCACAGTATATTTACGTGCACATCAAATGAACCCAAATTAGGGAAGACACTCCCTTCCACTATCCCACCTTTTTATCAGATTGGCAATATTAAGCCACCCCCATTTTTATTCCAAGTGATCATTTATCTAAAATATATAGATTTTATAGTGTATTTATTAATTTTTAAATTTTTAATAAAGAAATATATATAATCTATTGAAATATATAATTAAGAAATTAAATGATGGAATTATTGGTTATTCTCAAAACCACACACCTTATGTAGTAAATACGCATAAATTCTCTATAAATGACAAACATGACTTATAATTTGTTCTAATGAATATTAGAATATAAGCCCTAATTAAATCTCACTTACAAAACTAGAATCTTTAATATCTTATGATATTAAATATATGGTCATATTATTTTAAAGTAATATTTTTTTTCTATAAGATATATTACACATGGTTATCTTATAGTCATGTTACAAATAATATTATTTTTCAATACATGGGGAAATTAGAAAACATATCAAACGGGTGAGATTTGAACAATAGTAATTGAAAAAAATATAAATTTGTATTATCGGTGATTGTGAACAATACCATAAATGAACATGTATAAAATAGACCCACAGGTGTGGAATCATATTCCAAATACATTGAATAAGTTTAATGAAATAAAATAGAGTTGGTTATGAACCATGTAACCATTAACCTAAATCAAAAAATTATAAATGTATAATTTAATGTAAATGTGACACAAGCATAATATTATTATATTATAAGCATACTCCATTTTTAAACAATAATTTGTTTATGTACTATTAGACTAAGATTAATAATGACGTCTTATAAAATAATGGTCTAGGTTAGCGACCCATGTCCCGTAACATAATAATAACATTAAATATAATGTTTTACCCAATGTATTATAAGGATATATAATCAAGGATTACCCATCATAAAAAATTATATTCTTATATATCATCATATTTTCTCTGAATGGAAATGAAAATAATTATAATTCCACAATAATTCTAATCCTAATTAACACATGAAATTAATGGTAGTTTCATAATAATATTCATATGTTAGAGAATTAAATAAGATAGATAATGAGTTATTAAGGAACTAATAAATAATATACCATTTTAAAAAATAGAAAGCATGAAAAACTATAATGTATCATAACATATAAGGTTACTGATAGAGTTTATAAATCCTTCATATGATGAAAAGAAATTGAATAAAATTAATACAAAATATCATTTTCTTTTTGATTTAATTTATAAATTAAAGCTATTATGTATAAATTCTATTAAAAAAGGGTCATGGAAATAGAGGATATTTTAATAAATGTGGAATAAAAAATTGAAGAATTGTAAATAAAATTGATCAAATAGGTATGAGAATGACACGGAATGGAAGAGGAAAAAGAAGTAAAGGATAAATGACTCCTTTACCATATTAATAAGTAAGTTAAAAAAATTTATGTTATATTAAAACACATTTAGAAACAAGGTAAGGATGTAAAATACAAAAATGTGTTATAATGAACATGGATATCGAAGGGAATGATCATTTTAAAAAATAGACAACCAAAATTCCCCGTACATTTACTAATTATTTTTTAAAACATGATATTAATACATATATATTCAAATTATTATTATTAATCATATATTTTGGTACCTTATTTAAAATTTCACATATTATATTAATAAATTATATTATTTTATAAAATATATATTATTTTTTTATAGTTAATTTTTACCATTGTATGTTAATAATTCAAATTGATTCATGTTTTTTTGTATGGTAGTATCGATCTAAATTCCATATTCATATGTCCATTATTTATTTAAAGGTGATATAAAATATTTTTATGTGGTTGATAGAGTTTTGAATTACAATTATTATTTCCTAGAGGGTTTAATTATATATAATATGAACTTAGTTGTGATTCATTCATTTTTTATTATTTATTCTATAAGAGGTGTAATTTTTTATAATGATTAAATTATTATATAATAATATTATATAATTTTAAACACAATATAATTACATAATTAATACCATATATTACCCATATTTCAGTTTTTTATTCAAACATTGTGAAAATTATATTGAATTATCCATGTGTGTGGTTAAACTGATCAAGAAATGTTCAGTATATACATAATAGAAGATTATAAATTAATTTTAAATGAAATATAATAATTTATTTGATATGATATAAATGTTGTATATCATATCCAAAGATAAAGGTGAGGTGAATATAAAATAAATGTAAATATAAGATGTCATTACTTAAAAAAGAGGAATATTAACATTCCTATTGGAAGGCTACATTGTATGGTGGTCATAATGATTTTTAATAAAATTATAGGACTTGAAAATGAATTAGTATTATTAGGAAGGCACATAAACTGTATATTGGAGCGTAAATAGAAAAAATAATTTTTTCATATTTTTTATTAAGGTTCATTTAATATATTCTTTTAAGTGATTTTAAAATAAAACCCATTTCATATTGTACATGGAAATTTATTTTTCAATATATGTGATACAAAGTTGTAAAAATACAGTGAATATTGTTTATTTACTCCATAATCCATATTTTTAATTGATAATACTCATAGGTATTTTATTAAATTTTTCATTATAATTATTTTCTACCACATCTTATCCTTTATCTTTATAATTCACTCCTCACCCTAGAAAATAATATTTTAATTGAATAATGAAATTAAACAAGTTTTCTAATGTCGTCATTATCATTAAATATATGAAATTAATTTTTTTTATATTAAACTCCTAATATGAAAAATTATCTTTTCATATAAAAATATAGAATACTTAAAAAAATTATGTATACAATATAATCTATTTCTAATATAATGAATGATAACCTTTTTATTTATTATCCTTTCATTATTATGTCATTTATCCAAATTAATTGTTAATTATTTTATTTCTCATAAATTATTTAATCTAACATAAGGGTAACAAGATATTTATAGAAATTTAAATATGCCCATTATAATTCCCCATCAAAAAACATTATATAATCATGAGTTAGGTCAAGAATTCACATTGAGGATCTATTCAGGATTAGAGATTTAGAGAATTATTCCATAAATATTACATAATAATACCATAGAAATACAAAATGGGCCCTTCAAATAGTATACATTTCATCCAAAACAAAAAATATTTTAAAAATAGACATGGTTTCATTTCATTTTTAATAATCATAACTTTTCTATTATTTAATCATTGTTATTTTAACCATTAAACCCTATGAAAACAATTAAAAATAATATATGACCACAAAAAACATAGTACATAACATAATAACTAATAAAATCCATTAGTCTAGTTAAAACATGGTAAGCAATTTAAAGTTCCTTGATCAGATGAAACAAAACACTTTCACATAATTAGAACTCATACTTTTTTCTCAATGAAAAGAACTAAATCCAAAAGAAAGTAATTGAAACTCATTAAGGATACTTAGAGGATCATATACATAAAACTCTACCAAACCTCGTTAAATTGGAAAAACCATATGTCTGACATCCAAAATTTCCATTACCTAAGGAATTGGAGATCTATAATGGGGATTACTCCTCATATAAGATATATAGGGCTTACTCGCGAGCCATAATGGGGCTCATCCCTTCGTATAATATATAACTGGCTCACCTGTGAGTTATAATGGGGCTCATCCCTTCGTATAAGCTATAATAGGATAACTCACGAGTTATAATGGGGATCAACCCTTTGTATAAGCTATTTCAGGATCACTTACGAGCTATATCAGGGCTCAAACATTCGTATAATATATACTGGGACTACTCGTTTCGTATAATTCTCAAGTAACATTTTAGGAATAAAATAAATTCATCACAAACCCCTTTTAGAAAACATCTTCTAACCCCATATGAAAAACATTTCTATATAATAAGACATTTTTAATTTTGGAACCCGATTTCAAAACCATGATTCCCATAAATGAATAAGGGATTTCTTTTCCTTTTAAAAAAATTAAGACTATTAGAGGAATCAAAGTATCAAATAACGGTTATGATGAAGACGTAATTTTCCTCATATACAATAAAAACATTCCATTGGTAATTTTTTAAAGATGGTAAAAAGGTTTCATACAAAAATATTCAATTTGAAAACATTAAATGATATTCAATATAGACATAAAATTTCATGTCTAATCCTTTTATATCCATAAAAATAAATATGTAAATTAATATCATGATGAAAAGATTTAAAAATTGAATCATTAAACATTCAAGGTGCCCCAAGCCACATTGAACAATTTAATATCAATTTCCATGAATTAATACATTTTTAAAAAATAAATAACATTTTTATAGATTAAATATGGATATAAAATGTGACAGTGAATGTATATAGATCTTATAATACAATAATGGTGTAAATTATCCAAAAATGCATCAATGAATTGAGATTGAGAAGAAATGCCTTACCACATGTCTGAATCATCAAATAAATTCATTATATTCCTGAATATTAAACTTTAAAGAAATTATACATTCTTGAGTAACTTTCTAATTTTCATTATTCATTTTAGAGTACTTAGTATCATTTTATGACAATTAAATATGTATTTAAGTTCATATCAGATATTTGGTCGATATTCAGTACATGAGTAAAAAATTCACATGGTATGATGTCAGTGGTTCATGTGGTCATAATTAAGTCCTCTCCAAGAAGACATTAATGGAATACAAATAAAATTTATACAAACATTATATTTCTTAAATCAAACCATTCATTTTTGTAAAAAAGATTAACAATGTTATAATAATGGATATGGTAGATCGTACATATGCATGAGTAACATTTCATTTTTTTCATTGAACATTATGGAAATAGGGTAATTATTATTTTAGAATTTTCATAATAATAATTATATAACTAAAAACAAAATATTAATTTAAATATACCAATATATATTATACAAGTTATGTGGTGATGAAAAACATTTCCCAGAGCTTCGTGGAGGTGATTCTTCACATGCACAAATGAACGCCGTTATAATTTTTATGTACATGGAAAGTAAGAACATAATTTAAATATTGTTATTTGAAAATGATAAATATTTCATGAATATAATATAAACATTTTATTCCTTCATTATAACTACTCTTTATAGACAACATATGAATTAAGATAGGTTCGTGGAGGTGATAGCTCACACGTACGCAAGAACGCTTAATCCCTTTCCCATTTGATTGAATTAGGGATGTATTTAGCTGATGTGATTAACATAATATATTCTCTATATATTGAAGATACTAGTGTTTTTATCTCATAATGGAAGGAGTATATATGAAGGATGTGGAAGATCAAATAAAATAGAAATACTTAAAGAAAATAATACCTCTTCTTTGGTTGATCACATTTAAATAACACCTTAACAGCTAAAATAAGTGCGACTTGTCTCAACAAAGGACTCAAGAGAGTGGGGAGGGATTGTAAGAAGCGTATTTGAAAGAAATTGGACTAAAAAAGGCTTTTGAAGTGTGATTAATAGAGATGAGTGGGTAACTTTTAATAGGAGAGGGGACATGCACCCTTGGAAACTCTGAAAATATTTAATTAATATGAATTCACTTTTAGTTCCAAATCATCCAAAAATAATTTATTTCTAATATAAGTAGATTGAAATCTAATCTCAATCATCCATTTACATTTATAATGTTTATTAATATTTTTAATCCTTATATATATTTTCTAATATTTATTTTACTCTTTTTAATCTTATGGTGATATCAGGTTATTTAGAATTTGTGTTTTAATGTAATTACCATAACTTGTTAAACGACCAAAAAAGAGTCATTAATGACATATTAGGACTTATAATAACCATTTGGTGTTATCAATGTTTTCTAGAAATTTTATATCATTCAATAAACTATTCTATATTTTATGTTATGAATTTTGTCAATATTAACACTATTCATATTTAACTTTTTTAAATTATTCACAAAAAATATTATTCCATTGAAAAAAATACATTAAATCAATACTAACATATCACAGTCATCCATAAAATTTTATATGGAAAAAAATATTTAAAAAAATATTTATTTTAATATTCTTAATTTTATTTACTTGATTCTTCCTTTATTAAATCTATTATTGCATCATCATGGGGTCATAATTAAATTTATTCATATGATTCCTATAAATTATAAAAAAAATTAACATGATATGGAAAATATTTTTATATTTCTAGTGACATTTTATAGTCTAATAGATCACATATATTACACCATATTAAAATTTTATTTTTAAAATGTGTCGTGTTTATGATAATTTTTCCATTACATAGAATGAAAAGTTAAAAATGTTATAATCACACCAAAGATGATTTCAAAGGACAAATTATTAAAATATGGGTTGTATTGGAAGAACATATCTCATCCAATAGGATTATTACATGTATTAGGGTAATTTATTTAATATAACATTATTTTTACCCTTATTTACCTAATATACCCTTTAATCGTGGTAAATAAAATACAAAAGCTACTATTATCAAAAAATTATTTTTATCCTACGAATCCTAATTTTATCAGAATTATTAGAAAAATGTATGTTATTATTTGGAAATAAAATTCACTGATTTGGAAAATTTTAATTTAATATTAATATCATTGTTTGAATTTGAAAATGGGGTTTTAGAAAGTAAAATCATCAAAATATAGACATGTGTTTATATCAAATATCATTGTTAAATTAATTCCATTGAAAAAAATTGTATTAAATTATAAAAAATAATCTAAATATACATTAAAACCAATTCAAATGATTATATAAAAATACAAATAAATTAGACATAAAGGCTGTTTCGAATAAAAATGCAGTATTTTCACTATTCATTAAAATATGATTCTTATCGAGAAAAATACCAAAAATTAAGGGAAACTACATTTTTATGTCCCAATTACAAATAAGATGTTTATTTTGTCAAATATAACTTATAAAAGAGAAAAAAATCATGTTTTAAAAAGGTTTCCCAATCTAATGATGGTAAACTAATTTTTAAAAAAATAGATTTTTTTGATTGAAAATGTATTTATTCCCAAATTAAGCTTCTAAAATTTATTGATAAATGTTAAAAAAAATTCAAATGACACTAGAAAACATAATATAGTTAGTTCGGTTAATTCATCGAAATACAATGGATCTATGTTAACTATTAATTAATATAATAATATTAATAATATATTACATTTCGGTATAACTCAGTCCTCTGTGAAATGTATGATTCTGGAGAAATCCATTGTTTTATGTCATGTACACTATCGTACATATAATCCCCTTTAATGAAAAATTAATATCTAATTCATAAATATTAATAAATATGAAAAATTCTTATTCTTTTTTTATCGCGGATGTTATATCCTTCTCCCCTTCTAAATATTAAATCCACGCAATTTTAAATTTGGGATTATTGACTAGGTTTTAACAGTTAATAATTAATTAACAGAAATACCAAATCAAAAAAAAGAGTTCATGAGACCTATACAATAAAATAATGAAAGAGTGGTACAAAGGTCTACTGAGATATTGTATTCTATATTTGCCTGTAAGAAAACTTAGGCATGAATGATAAAACTAACTCCACAATACTAATATTGAGAGATAGAGAACATATTTATTTGAATGATATCCCTCTAAAAAAATAATTATGTGATTCGTAAAAAGTCCATTGATAAATGAAAATTAATTTTTTTTGTTTTAATATCTTTTCGATAGTGTTGAGTTATTAATTTACTTCGTAGATTAAGAACACATGAAATCATACTTACTAGATGTGTTTCTATTTTATAAGTACAATTTTATCCACATAATATTCCATGAATATCATGTACATCACTAAGAATATCCTTAATCATAAAAGATAAAAAAATAAAAGATATAAATATATTTCAAATGCGTTCAAAAAGTAAATCCATACTTCCACATTTATAAATAGTCGTACATAAACATACCCCGGAAAACATCTCCTAGAAAAGCCCTTAATAGCTTATTATAACATCACATAAAACAACATTAGGTGTGTCTAAAATATTAAATTTATGGTTATATTTCAAAAAAATCTAGGATATCAAGAGAATCCATTACTTTAATAGATTTCTCAACAACAACTGTAGTAGTAGCATAGGATTTTCTAGAATATTTTTTGTTTCTCATCATCATGATTTCATCCCTATTTAATTATAATTGAAATTTTATTTTCATAATTTCCCGACTGATTATAGTTAAATCATCTTACTCTAGACTGGATATCTGTTATCTCGTTATTGAACTATCCATGACACTTTTCCTTTCAGTCATAAGCCTTGTGACCAAACATACCACACCAGTAACACTTTCCAGATCTGAACATACATTCCCAAAAATCTATTTTACTATAGTTTGAACAGGTGTTGAGATTACATAAGGAATTATTATTTGGTTGATTCTCTATTTCCTGGAACCTTGTCCGTTTTTTACTCTTATCATTTCCATAAACATAAGTGTTAGAAAATTCTATTTCAATATTCTCTTCACAACCAACAACTTTTTCATAATGTTTATGTTATTGGGAGACGAATTCTATTTATTGCCCTAGTTTTATTCTGTTGTAAAATCTATAAATTTTACCGTAAATTTATCAAATAACATCTGGAACATACTTGGACAATATTGTGAATTTTTCCCCCTATGCAGAAACAGAATCATCAAAATTTTTCTTTAATTTCAGGATTTGTTCTTCCATCCAGAGATAAACTATCTTAGGAATATTTTTCTGAAAGAAAATATCCACAAATGCTTCCCATTCCATGGAATTAAGATCATTTTTATCTCTAGAATTATTAACCGAAGAACACCACCTATCAACTTCTCCTTCAAAATGATAGAGGGAAATAGTTACCTTTTGATGTTCAGAACATCCCATGTCTTCATATATCTTCTCCCAAGTATTCATCCATACTCTAGCAACCACTCGATTAGATGATCCATTGAATTAATGGGGATGTTTCTTCATAAAATGATTTACTACTAACATATTCCTATATGGTTGATCAGGATGATATAATGAATAGATACCACCACCATTTATAGCTTGATCCAATTTCTCCATCACTGAACCAAACAATTTAGTTTTGATTCTAACCACCTCATGTGGTTGAGTTGAAATGTTGTTTTCCTCTTGATGCCTTACCATTATATCATTCCTTATTAATATGTGGAAAACCATTATGAACATACATAGTTTAGAAAATGTAACAAGGTAATCTAAAAATGGTACATCAATTCAACATAACCATAAAGTGAAATATTCTAATGTAATGTAATTAACATCATCGTAACCTCTATATTTATTTAAACTGACCTCTGATACCAACTATAGGTCCCCATCCTTAAACATTACATCATTTTGAGTTATGTAAAGAATTAATATTGAATATATTTCTAGGTTTATATAATCAGATAATTAGGATATAACTCTTAGATAAACAAATCATTGAAATATAATGTGGATACTTCCAACTGTAGCCATTTCCTCAGTAATACAAAAACAAAAAAATAGACATGGTTTCTTTTAAAGATTAATCATCATAATTGTTTATTGATTCCATAATTTACCATATTATCCCTTAAATCCTTTAAAAACATTTAAAAACATGGTATGATAACAAAAATATTAGTATGGGACATAAAAAAAGAATGAAAACCCATTATTCTATATAAAACATGGTAACTAATTTAATGGTCTTTCAGAGGATGAAACAAAAAAAATTCATAGGGACAATGGTCATAATTGTTCTCAATGAAAAAACTAAAACCAATAGGAATAAATTAAAACTATTTTATGTGACTTAGATCATCATATTTTTAAAACCCATTCAAACCCCATTCAATTGGAATAAGTATATGGTTAATAACCAATATTATTATTTCATAATGAATTGGATAATTATAATGGGAATCAACCTTCATATAAGCTATATCAGGCCCAAAAATGAGCTATAATATGGACCATCACATTGTATAATCTATAATGGGCTCACCCATGAGTTATAATGGGGAATACCCCTTCTTATAAGCTATAATGGGTTCACCTGTGAGTTATAATGGGGTAAACCCTTCGTATGATCTACAACGAGCTCATCCGTGATTATAATGGGGATCAAACCCTTATATAATCTATTTGGGGATCAATTATAAGATATAATGGTGCTCAAACCTTCGAATAATCTATATTAGGACCACCCATTTCATATTAATCTGAAGTTCCACTTTATGAATAAAACACGTTCATCAAAAATTCATTTCTGAAATTTTCTCTACTTCTATATAGATTTTTTTTCGTATAATAATAAAGTTTTGATTTAAGAACCCATTTTATGTAATATTAAACCAATATAATTAATATGTTATCTATTCTTCTTTTAAAAATATTGAGGCTTAAAGAGAAATCAAAATTATCAAATAAATGATGTGGTGACAGAGAAGTCACTGTCATCATATACAAGAAAACAAATCATTCCATCAGTTTTAATGAAGGTAAAAACACTTCGTATAAAAATATTACATAAAAAAAATTGAATGAAAGATATGAAATACATAAAATTTCTTGCATAAAATATTTACATCCATATTCAAAAATATTTAAATTAATACCGTGAAGAAAATATTTTATAATTAAATCACTAAACGTTCAAGGCACCCCATACAACTTTTATCATTTAAGTATTAACCTCCTTGATTTAATACATTTAACAAAACATTAAATAACCTAATGAAAGATAAAATATGGATATTAAATTTCATAGTGGCTGTATATACCCCATGTAGAAGAATAATGATTCATATTATCCAAAAAAATGCCACGATGAAAGTAGATTGAGATGAAATCCCTTACATCAAGTCTCAATCATCTTGTACGTTCATTATTATCATGAATAAAAAACATAGGATAATTTATACATTCTTGAAAACCTTTTACATTTTCATTATTCCATTTACATTACTTAATATCATCTTATAGTAATTAAATAATTATTTAAGTTCATATCATACATTTTGTCGATATTCTATTCTTCAGTTGAAAATATACATGTAATTACATAATCTAAAGAAATAAATTCATGAAAAAACAATCACATTTATCGATCATATAAAAGTTTTAAATCTGACAATTCTTTTACAATATGAAAAATCAACTGCATTATAATCATGGAAATGGTAGGCCATACCTATGAATGAGTAACCGATCCATTTTTTATTGATCATAATGGTAATAAAGTAATTATGATTTATATTACCAGAGAGATAATAACATAATTAAAATAATCATATTAATTTATATATACTTATATATATCATACAAGTGATGTGGGGAATAAAAAGGATTCACATTGCTTTGTGGAGATGATTGTTCACACGTATCCATGAACGATGTTATCATTTTTATGTGAATTGAATGTAAGAAAATAATTAAAATATTATTCTATTAAAATGATAAATATGTCATTAATATAATATATAAAAATTTATTAAATAATTATAGCTTGTTTTTATATACAGTAAGGAATAATGAATTTTGATCAGTTCATGGAGGTGATTGTTCACACACACGCAAAAATTATTAATTCCATTCCCAATTGATAGAAGTGGAGATGGATTTTGGGGTTGATATTAACTTAATAACATATCAGTATATTTAAAATGCTTTAGTAATTATCTCATCATGATTAGAAAAGATTGGATGTATGTGGAAGAAAAATAAAATTGAAATACTTAAAGAAAACTATACCTCTACTTTAGTTGATCACTATTGAAGAAAACATTAACACCTATAATAAGTGTTCTATGTATAATATAAGGCCTAAATAATGTGGGTTGGTATTTTCCTATGAGTTTTGGTGGAATCATGGTCGAAACAAATGTCTTTTGAACTTTTATTATTAGAGAGGAGTGAGAACATTTTTATAGGAGAGGGGAGGGGCATCCTTATAAACTCTTAAAATATTAAATTAATATAAATTCAATTCAGATTCCAAATGGTACCAAAATAATTTATTTAAAAGACAAGATGAATTTGATTCTAAATCCCATTATCCAAAAAAAATTATACATGTTTTTAATATTTGTTAATCCTTATCATTTTAATTTAACCCTTATTTTAACATTTTTAATCATATTGTAATATCATGTAATTTACACTTTGTGGGTCTGTGTAACTACCATAACAAGTCAAAGGACTATAAAAAGTTTCATTTATGATATATTAGGACTTATAATATTTATTTGGTCAAAAACTATGTTTTTATGTATTTTAGAACATAAAATAAATTATTTTATATTTTAATTTTTAAATTATGTCAATTTAAACAGTATTCATACATGATTTTTTTAAAATTCATAACCTCCTAAATCCAAATAAAAAACATTTAATCAATCCAAAAATGACATAGTAAGCCATAAAATTCTTGTATAACATCAAATATTTTAAATTATTTTACTTTAATATTATTAATATCATTTATTTGATTCTTATTTTAATAAATCTATTATTGTATCCTCATTGTTTCATAATTAAATTTAATTATATAATCCCAAAAAATAATAAATAAATTACCATGGTGTCGGTAATATTATTAGATTTTTAATTTATATTTATAGTTGAAGTGATCAATCATATAATGACATATTAATATTTTTTATTAATAAGCATCATGTTTATGATAATTTTTTATTACTTTAAATTAAATGATATAAAAGTTAGTATCACACCCAAGTGGCTTCAAAAGGAAAAATTTTCATCCCAAGGGTTCTATTGGATGGTAATAGCTCATATAATATGAATAGAACATGTGTTAGGGTAGTTTTACAAAATTATAAATTTATTTTTACCGTTATTTACATCGTTTTCCCTATAACTTTGGTAAATAAATTAAAAATGTTAGTATTCCCAAATATTATATTATTCATGTTAAACAAAACTTTTCATACTTATTATAACCATATATGTTAGTTTTTTAAAAATCAATTCACATATGTGGAATAATTACATTTAAAATTAATCTCATTGTTGGAATGAGAAAATAGGTTTAAAAAAGTAAAAACCATCAAAAGATTAAAATGTGTTTCAATAAAATTTCAATGTGAAATTACATCCAATGAAAAAAATTATATTAAATTATAAAAAATAATAATATATATATACTTTAAAAATAATTAAAATCACAATATAAGAATTCAACTAAATTAGATGAAAATGCATTTTTTAATTAAAATGCATTATATATCACTGTTCATTAAACTATGAATCTTATCAGGGAAATAGCAAAATTTTAACAAAATAAAATTTATATATCTCATATACAAAGAAGAATATATTTTTTTTCAAATAGAACATATTAATGTGAAAAAAATATATCTACAAAGGGTTCTTTGTCTAATGGTGGTAAAACTTATTTTTAGAACAAAAAGAGTATTTTATTCTTGAAATTGGATTTATTCTCATATTAGTTCTATAAAAATATAAAAAATATTTATACATATAATATAGTTAGTATTTTTCATTCCTTCCAATAAAATTTATAGGTGTTAACTGCTACTTAAAATTACAATATTATCAATATATTATATGTTGAGAAACCTAGTCTTGTGTACAATATAAGATTTTGGAGAAACACATTATTGTCTGTCAGGTATGCTATCAGACATAGAATCGAATTAAAATAATAATAATATATAAATTATAAATAAAATAAATATGAAAAATTATTATTCTATAATTACTTGTGATGTTACATGCATCGAATATATTTATACACAAAGATTATATATATTACGAAAAACCAGATAACATTCGCATTACCTTTTTCACTATTATAAATAATAAAAAAAATAAAAAACTACACATATTTTATCAATTTATACTATATTTTCTATTATATTTATAATTTTTTGTAGTTGTATTATATTAATACATGATAATATGATTTTCATGAGAGATAGAAAGTTAGAATACTTTCATCTTTCAATATTTTAAACTACATATTGTAATATTCATATTATATTATTATTAATTATATTCTATATATCTTTCATGTAATATTAGTATTCATTTCATTTTATGATATAATAATTCATCATAATTAACAATATAATCATTAATTTTAGATAAAAATTTCATGTGGAATAATTTATTCCACATGTTGACATTCATATTTACTTATGGAGTATTATATCCCACCAAAAAATAATACCTCCTCAATTTTATTTACATAAATAAAAAACATGAGATAGTCTATTCAAATTATATTTTTAGTTATCTATGTCACTTCCATAAAATTATTATCAAGTTAAAATACATTTTATTTCAATAAAAGCGATGGATCTAGTATACAATTCCAAAAAAATGATTCTAAGAAACTATTGTTCACTTGTGAGAGGGCAAGTGGAAGCGTTAGTTAATTAGATACACTCCCCAAATTATTTTTGATATCTAAAGGTACAAGGTATCTTGATTTATAATTTAACATGTTATATAATTTCTTAACCATCTTCCACTCTGATATTTAAATGATTATTTTAACCCAACATCAAACCCCTTATCTCAATGATGAATATATATTCTGTTTAATATGTGTATCATTAATAAGTTCATAAATATTTTTGATAATTTAAATATATCACTGAGAAATATATATATATATATATTAGATTATATTCTCTAACATCCTCATAACATTCTAGGGTTATATATATTTCTATATAAATACATAAATTTTTCAATTTGAATTCTTAATTAAAAACTATTGTTATGTGAGAACATTAAAATGGGATATGTTGATCCAAAATTCCATTGAAATATATAAAGAAATATATTATCATATATTTCACAATTCTAATGGTCTATTTTATGACCTTTAGTTTTAGGATGATAAGAAATGAAAAAGATTGATTCGGTATTATATTATTTTTGATGCCTTAGAAAAATAGTAAGGAGAACATTGGATCAATGTTAAATACAATTTACTGTGGAACTCCTTTTATGCTTACCAATTACTTTGTATATATCATGGAAATATTAGATATTGATAAATACTTTGAAATATTAATGATGTGAGATTACATTATAATTCTCTCAACTACTACACAAATGATATTTTTTCATTTAGATGTCTTATCAAATCCTATGATGTGATTCATTGTGTTTTTATCATATTTCCATATAGCGATGGGTAATGGTTTCATAAAACCATTATTATTTTTATGCTTGGAATTAAATTCGTTTTTGACCATGCATCATTATGTATACATAGAATTAACCATTTTAATATTTTATCATTATGAATATTCATATATATCACTATGAATCTTTGTGCTTCCTGGGGGAATACAGAATGTTGATCTAGGTTAATCATCTTAAATATACTTCGTCTCATCATCGATGAATCATATTATCATGTTCCAAAACTATAATACTATACTTTTAATTTTTAATCTTTTTAATATTTTACAAATTCTATTTTAACCTCCATGTAATAATTTTAGGCATCCTTAATTTTCACAAGATTGATAATAGAGAATTAATTTACAAAATATATGAATTTTTACATTTCCTTATGATTTACATGTTCATCCTATGAATATACTAAATGATTTTGTCTCATTCAATCCACTTCATGGGAAAGGTAGTATAATATTTTATATCCACAACATCTTCTACATTGTTTTCCATCTCAGTTTGATAGTGTGTTGAGAATTCATAATATCTTATCAATATTAACAATCTCATTTGGATCACGTTCAATTCCATTAGAGTGAATATATACTTTACTATATTATAATCCCTATATATATATCCCATTTATCACTATATTGACGATTAATATAAATCATCAATGAAATATTTCATTTACTAAATCTAGATCATGCATTTTTTAATTTTAACATTGAATTTTAAATTTTTTCTAGCTTAATATTTAATACAGAAACTATTCATTATATGTACGAACATAACCCAATACCATGTTTAATGTGTTGTTCTATATTAAAAATCATTATAAACAATAGGGTAATATTATTATAGGTGTATTTATTATCATTTTAATAATCTACAAGAATATATATTTAAAGTATTCAATCATAAGAAACATTACTCTCTTACAATTAAATATTAGCAGTCGATGTAAAAACATGATAATTTATAAAAACCAGTGATAATATCATTATAAAAGAAGATATATATATATATATCTATATAATTAGTTTCTCTCGGCAATTTATTAATATCATTTCACTTTAACAGTTCTGTGATATAACCTATCATTTGATTACGTGACCTATGAATGATAATATTTATAGCCAAAATATATTCGTTATGAGAATATAAATTTTTCAGCATTATAATATTTATAATGATCCTATAATACTCATTATATTATTCCATTATCTTATAAAATATTATTTTATCATTAATAAGTAAATCCACATAATTATCATGGTAATCTGTATGGATTCTATTCATTAAATACATAAAGATAACTATGTAATTTAAAATAATGAATGTAATATATACGGATTAATAGTGTGTATATAATTTATAAAAGTTCATCATAGATATATCATACATTTTCATCAATAGTTGATGATTTATAAACCAAATATCCCCATTTTAGAAGCATTCATCTAGATAAATTTTATAAAACTAGTAACCACTATATTATGTGGTACTTATTCTAGATATTCATACTATTATGATCATGATAAATAGTGAAAATATTCATTAACCCATAGTTCATATTAAAAATGAGGACTAAAATTCCCCATGATGAATCAATTTGGGTTTATTAATACCTTATCCAATTTTTTTTTGTAGTTTCCTCATTAAGTCATTCAATTCAATAAGGCCCATTATCTTTGGACACTTTAATATAGGGGTCACACCAGTTATGAGTTCAATTTAAAACTAATTCTTAAATTCAATGGGATACATGAAAAATATTTAAGAAACACATCAAAGTATTCTCTAAAAAGATTTATATCATTAATTTTTAGTTTCCCCAACAATTTGTGATTAATATCTATCATTATTGTGTATTAAGACACATATTAGAAAATTATTTTCAATAAGAACCTAGTAATAAAACTTACATATATATATGGTGATTCGAATATCTTGGATATGAAATAATATTTCTCTATCCTAATAATTGATGTGTGATCTATGTGTAGATATTTTATCCATATCCTATATCATATAAAATTATACCAAAGCAGGAAAAACTACAATTTTTGGGATTATCTTGGCACAAATATTAATTAGTGAATAATTATATACATTGGATGCAATTATCAAACCACTAGTTGTTTTCATCGATAAAATAACTTCAAATCTATTTGGATTCAATTAATATTTATATTGAATGTACAAAATATAAGACTGTGTAGAATAAGAATGAAATAGAGGGTTTCAGTTTATGAGTGGATAATAACTGTATATTTTTAAACAATATAAAAATAACAATTTAGATGTGGATATTATATAATCCCTTCCTACCACCATATTCTTTAATAGTTTCCTAAATTGATTCCCCTTATTAACTATCAAATTAGAACATATTCCATATTGAAAAAAAAATTTATTTTCATTTAATACATGAAGTTATTGATGAAAAATTAGTCTTAACATCGCTTTATTCAGTCATATTAATCTATTTATTCACATCTCTTCCAAAATATTATGCCTCATTACCATTTATCCACACAAATAACCTTTTTTGGTTCCTGTGAGATAATTCCACAATTTTTCATTCTTATATTTTTTAATGTAAATAGTTCAATATATTTTCTTCGATGAACATCATAAATTAAAATTCCTAGAAACTATTTTTTCCCATCCTATCTCCAAATATTTTATACCTCTAAGAAAAACTTATTTTTATAACCACATTAATATTATATCTAATATTATATTTATAGCTATTAATTACTCTAATTAGTAATTATTTTTAATGAATTGGTTTTAAAACAATAAATAATTATTCGATTTTCATTTTGTGGACAATGATATAAGAAACAACATATCATCAAAATTATCATGATGTTTTATTCATAACACCTAATAAAATCATCATTTTTTTCTTAATATCTACAAATTTTATCTATATTTTAATATTATTATTTTGGAAGATTTTTTTTTAAAATACTATCAATTATGATCTAATTTTATTTATTCAATTCGTTCAATTTAATTAATTTCCTAGATTAGTATTGACCAATGATTCACTCCTCTTTCAAAAATATAAATAGACATATCCAAATTTTTATGATCTAAAAATTAATGAATATGAAATAAATTTTCCTCCATGATAATTAATATCTTTCTAATTAGAGGAATATAAAATCAATGAATATAAGATGGGGGTTTTCTCATAATGGACTTAATAATTAGTTACTCCTACTTTTATGTATTTTGGAATTATACATGGATAAAATTATTTTTAAAAATAAATGAAAAATCATTGATTAACACATAATATTTCCCACAGAATATACTCTCCAATTTAGTTGATATGGAGAAAATAAATGTATTCCGCAAAAAATTAATTGTTTACTCGGTTCCTCTGTTTTATATGAATTAACTAAATCTAATTTCTTTGTGAATTTAATTATAATAATCAATAATATTAATTTAATAAATCATATAAATATGGGAAATTATCCAAAAAATATATTAAACTATGAAATCCTTGATTAAAATAAAGACACCTGGTCTCTTTATGTTTTATCAAATTAATGTTCTTAACCTATTTCCTAAAATTACATATACCCCAATATGATACCAAATAATTCAAAAAATTAATGAAATAGATGGATTTTCCAACATTTTATAAAATAAGAAATTAATAATTATATTTCACACACACTCCCCAAATTAAATGGTTTTGTGTGTTTGGATACTATATATATATATCCATGTTATTTTGAAATAGGGTGACAATTATTAAATAAGAAGCATCATTTATAATTTACTTCTACATATGTAATGTAAATACCCATAAAATTCAAGAGAAATTTTTTTCTTAATTTTATTTGGAATTTTACAAGAATGTAGTTTCTGACGGAACCTGATTTCGAGGCCCGGTGTTCCCAGAATCATTTTCCGAAGTTTAGCTCGAGTACATTCAGTGAACGAATGAGCTGGGTTTTATAACTTTTGAACCGGTGCTCTGAATCGAATTCTGAGGGCACCGGTAGAATTATAGAGCCGGTAATTGCTTAGAAACACCTTTTCTGGAGTTGCGTTTTATCGGGTGTGGCTTTTATTGTTTGGGGTTAAGTTAAGAAATTAAATAAAAATGGTACGCCGATTTTGATTTTATTTTATTAACTTATGTTAAGTGGGTGATGTGGGACCCACAATATCCTACCCACTTTGTAGGATATTTTTGAGGTGGGGCCCATACGAGCCCCACAGTTTATTTTTTTCTAAGTAACGCACCCACACCCCTTTAATGAAGTCAACTCATGCGTTTAATCTGGTTAAGAAACACCTCATTAATTGGGCGGTTTTAAACTCCTAAATTTATTGTTTGTTTCGTTTCTTTTTGAAATTCAAACTTTGTCTTGTGCGTTAATAAAATAAGACAACTCTTATTTTATTTCTGTTGGAACTTGCTGCGTGGAGAGGATTTGGAGAAAAAGTGTTCTTCTTCGACGAAGAACACGAAGAATGTGAAGAACGTGGAGAACGCACCGACCTCTGATGAAGAACGCCACACCCTCGGGGATCGACTACGCGACGTCGTGTACCGCGATGCCAGTGACGCTTCTTCCGCGACGCGACGATCCTCCCTCCACGACGCCTTCTTCCGCGATGGTTATTTCTGCGAAGAATCCTCGCTCAATGAATTCGACGAGGTAGGGGTTTAGATTCAATTATATCTTTGTGATTTATACCCTCGACATATGTTTAAATATTTGTCGAATGACTTTTAAAACCGCTAACGTGGTGGGTGCGGACCAACGAACAAGTCCGAACCCACCTTCCATTCGTTCTTGGTGTGCGGATCGGCGGGCGACGATGAAACAACCCGCGCGTGCATTGTGGGGTCTTCACAGTGAAGAAACGGTCCTAGGAGGGCCATTGGCGAAGACGGCAAGAAAATATGACCACCAGAGCGCGTCTGGTGGTCCGCGGAGCAATCCACCGGCGCACCTTGCTGGCACGGCGGCAGGAGGCGGCGGGCCCTGCGCGCCGCCGGGAAGAGCCGCCGGGAAGAGCAGCCGCGACTGAAGCCGCGGCGGCAGGCCGCAAGTCCCGCGACCGCGCGGGACCGGACGAGGCGGGACACGACAACCGTCCGCGTCCATAGGCAAGGGTGGCCCCACGCGGGGCCGTAGTTTTGTCTTGGGGGCGGTCCTCCCTTTTGCGCGGCAACTGGTCCAGCGCCAACGCGCCGGGCCGAGCCGCCCGGCCGGACCGCCATGCCGGGCCACGCCCAAGCGGTCCGAACCCAGTCCTGGGTTGGTTCGACCCGGTTCGGGCCGACACAGTGGGTACCGGTCCGGGTCGGATCGGGCCCGAACCCCCTAATACCGGACTTTTTCGGTCTTCTGCCCATAACATTGGATACAGACCTCGGATCGATGCACTGTTAGCTGCGTAGCGATCCTTGGATCGAGACGGTCATTTCGGTATTTTACACTCAAGTTCTAGGAGAACTTTGAGTACGGTTGGGTTGGTTCGGATATGAAACTAACCGGGCCCTCGGAGCAGAAACGCTTATATCTCGAGCTCTGGACGTCCGATTGATGTGCCATCGACCTTGTTGGATTCCTGTAGATGAAACAAAAATTTTGGCATGCTTCGCTTGAGTTTTAGATTCAGTTGGATAATGGCCTGGTTAGATTGTACCTGAAATCCAACCGGGCCCCTCGAACGGAAAGGCTAATAACTTACAGACCGGATGTCAGTTTGACAATCTATCGGCGGTGTTGGTGATCACGTTGAGAAACGGTCCTTATGAGAATACCCTATGAGAGTTCGGGGTATAGTCGAGATACGGCCGGGTTGGTTCGCTCAAGAAACCAACCGGGCCCCTGGGATGAAAAGGCTTATAACTCACAGACCGGACATCCGACTGACACGCCGTCTATTGCGTTGAGAGCCCTTTGACGAGGCGGTACTTTGAGATACTTCTTCATGGATCTTTGTGATACTTGGAGTATCGACCGGTAGCTCGTGGAGAAGACCCTCCCGGTGACGCGCTAGCAGAGTGAAGAGACCTAGTAGCTGGCTGAGACTTGACGACTACTGATCTATCGACTAGGTGTGTTTCGGATAGCCTAGTGGGGAGCGCTTGGTTGTAGCGGCAGACCCATGGTGGAGGCTCACTTGGTAGTAGCGGCAGACCCGCAGTACTCAACATAAGGAGTACCTCTGGAGGCTATGAGGGGGAGTGCTTGGTTATAGCGGCAGACCCACGGCGGAGGAGCGCTTGGTTTTAGCGGCAGACCCACGGTACTCAACAGAAGGAGTACCTCTGGAACCTATGAGGGGGAGCGCTTGGTTGTAGTGGCAGAACAATGGTGGGAAGCGCTTGGTTGTAGCAGTAGGCCCACAGTACTTGACAGGTGGAGTACTATAGCAGTCCAAGGAGTTCGGCGTGCTTGGTTGTAGCGGCAGGCCCTCTGTACTCGACAGAGAACGAGTCCGGCGCGCTTGGTTGTAGCGGCAGACCCTCTGTACTCGACAGAGGAGGAGTTCAGTGCACTTGGTTGTAGTAGAAGGCCCTCTGTACTCGACAGAGGAGGAGTTCGACACGCTTGGATGTAGCGGCAGGCCCTCTGTACTTGACAGAGGAGGAGTTCGGCGCGCTTTGTTGCAATGGCAGGCCCTCTGTACTCGACGGAGGAGGAGATCTCCAGCAGCCGTGGTTTCTACGTCATGAATAAAATCCTGGTTGAGGTGAGTCTATAATTCTTGTGTTTCCTCATGATTGAGATGGTTTACATGAAATCTTAGGCATATGTACGTGAATATACCTGGGTAGAGGTTATCCGTTGATTTCATAATCCTTGTGTTTCCTCATGATTGAGATGGGTTACTTGATAACTTGGGTGTATGTATGGGCATGTACCTAAGTAGAGGTTATATGTTGAGATCTTTTTTGTGGTTATCCTTGTTGGATTTAGTGAGACCTTGAGGGTCTCGGGGTCCCTACTGGGTATCGTTATAGTAACCCCTGCACAGGCTATGCCCCCACCTCGTTGTGTTGGTTGCAGAAGACGGATAGCGTAGATAGAGGCTGAGTGTTCGAGGAATGGATGGTACCCGGATGTTGACATCACGACGAGATAGTATCCGGTGGTGGACTTCACGACGAGGCGATGCTCAGAGGAGGTTGACGGGTGAGAGAGTTGTAGAGGCTATATGTACCTACCCTTCAGGTAGGATCTGTGGTGGACGATCCAGGAGCTGCGCTATCTGTACCTACCCTTCAGGTAGGATCCGAGGAGGACGACCAAGGAGCCGCTTCCTTTCTTCCAGCCATTTTCTTTGTTATACATTCTTTCAGTTGTAGCTATACTTTCGATTGGGTTTGTATTCTTGCCCATTTACTTTTCAGCACTTCCTTTTTGTAAATGGTGTTTTACTTTCTCTTGGACTCTGTGGTGTTCTGTGAATTTTATAAAGAAAATTCCTTCCCAGTTATTGGGATTTACGCCTTTGGTGCTAGTCTCCAGCCCCTGGCCTATAGAAGGCGGGCTTGGGTTAGTCACGGCACGGGCCCCGAGGACGGGTTGTGAAAAATTGTTATCAGAGGAGTTCGGTTCTACCGCAGAACTCAAGACTCTGATATTTTTCTATGTGAAGCAATATTGTTAAGAGTATTAAGTGTGGTTATTAGTCCAGAGAGTCCAGTGTTGGTGAAGTGGCCGACGTATCCATACTCCAGGACCCTGACATCAGATTTCCGACTTAATGCACGAAAACATTGATTTCATGTGTGTTACATGTTTTCTTTGGGATTACTTTGTGTCAGCTCATCAGGTATACTGTTTGACCGTGGAGCACCTTTTGATTTTCAGAATGTCCCCATGACAACAGCCAGCTAGGGTTCTGAGAGTTGTGCGTGACGACATCCCACCGAGCGATGAAGCCTCGGTACAAGGCCCTTTGACTGTAGAGGCACCAACGGTACCGCTACCCACCGAGCCACTGATGCTACCAGCCCCAGCCGCTGATGATGCATGTCGCCTTAGTGCACTGCACGAGTTTCAGTGCCAGCGACCGCCCAGGATCCGCGGGGAGACGGACCCTCAGACCGCTGAGGATTGGCTGGAGGCAGTTGTATGAGTTTTTAGGTTAGTGAGGACACCAGCAGCACTCATGGTGATCCTCGCAGCGACCATCCTGCATGTGGCAGCAGGCAGATGGTGGATCATGATGCTCCAGGTTCACGACGAGGCATCTCTTCTCTAGACGGACTTTGAGAGCCTCTTCCACTCGGAGTTCGTCCCAGCCACCCTCTGAGCGGTGCGCATGTAGGAGCTACCATAGCTGCTGCAGGGCAGCGTGACACTAGCCCAGTACGCAGCGAGGTTTACCGATCTCTCACGTTATTCGATGTCCATGGTACGTGACCCATTCTTCAGGGCCCGAACCTTCGAGCAGGGGTTTAGTTGAGAAATAAGAGCTTCAGTTGTTTCTCACAGCTTTCCGACATAGATAGGGGTGTTGGAGCGAGCCCTCTTAGTGGAGAGTTTCCTTGCAGAGCAGTCTCCAGCAGTAGGACCCACCACTAGTCGGCATGCGGCAGAGTCTTCTGCAGCGGGCAGTAGACAGATGACGCAGGGGTCCAAGAGGACTAGTCCTACAGGTTGTCGACCTCATGACACAAGATCGTTTGTATGAGGCACCTGGGGTGGACAACGACTTACCATGAGCGGACAATGTTACTCCTACGGCAGGGTTGGTCACATGGATCGTGACTGTCTGACCCGCCATAAGGATGAAGAGCATATGAACGAAGGATCTCCCAGACAGAGGCAGAGGTTCTATCAAGGCAGACCGCATGGAGCAGGAGACCATGGCAGGGGAGCTGGCTGTGCAGCTGGAGGTGGAAGACGCTTCGAGGTGATACCACCACCACCACCAGGAGGTCCACCCCAACCGAAGGGAACATGTGGACGTGGGAGAGGTCACCTTTAGGCAGCTGAGGCCTATGATCAAGGAGCCCCGGGAGCTGATGGACAGGAGCCGGACAAGCTCTAGACCTGGAGACTTTTGTTAATGTTGCTTCTAGCTCTGTTGATGTTTTTTATAGATGCTTTGTGTCTTTGTACTTTGAGCTGAAGTAATAAAATACACCTTTCTTGTGGAGTTTACCTTCCTGTCCCCTATTTATGTTGTTACTTAGAGGTTCTAGATTAAAAACCGTTGACTTGAACCTCACTTTTAGATACCTACTGGAGGAGACCCAGTGACCACACACTGATGCCGATAGTGTGACTCAACCCTTGGAGGAGAGAGTAAGGGTTGGATCTCTTGGTAGTAGCGTCGATGCCTTACGATGTCATCCTTGGTATGGATTAGTATCATCCATGTCGGGATTGACTGTATGAGGCGAAGAACGTGGTTCATCTAGGGGATGAGACCATATTACTCTTATCGGCAAAGAAGAAATCTCAGCAGCTCTTGTTGGACCAGAAGGTTCCAAGTCATCCAAGAGAAGATGAGGATAGCTCAGAGCCCGCAAAAGTCTAGTGTTGACAGGAGGCAGAGGCCACTAGAGTTCGAGGTTGGCGACGACGTTTCCCTATGGTTCTCACCTCGACGTGAGTTACGGAGATGTGGGCGAGGCGAAAAGTTATCTCTGAGGTTCAACTGACCTTTCTAGTTCCTCAGTAGGGCAGGCGAGGTGGTTTACCGCTTGACCCACCCACCTCAGTTTCACCAGGTGCACGACGACTTCTAGGTATTTCAACTGTGGAGATACGACCTCGACCCTTCGCTTTTTATCGACCCTGAGGAGATGGACTTGGTTGATGGGGTGACCCTCACGGAGGTTCCAACTGGGATTGAGGAACGACAGAAGTGGGTCCTACGAGGACGGGTCGATTCCTTGGGTGCGATTTCACTGGCAGTACGGGATCCTCCAAGTGAGCACATGGGAGCGGAAGGCTCAGATGCATGCTCAGTACCGCTTTTTTAACCCTAGTTTGTTTTAAAGCATTACGAGGACGTAAAGCCCTGAGGTGCGAGTTTTGTAAAGACCTGTAAAATTCAAGGTAAATTTTGTTTTTAATTTTATTTGTAATTTTACAAGAATGTAGTTTCTGACGACACCTGATTCCGAAGCCCGGTGTTCTTGGAATCATTTTCCAAAGTTTAGCTCAGGTACGTTCAGTGAACGAACGAGCGGGTTTTTCTAACATTTGAACTGGTGCTCAGAATATAATTCCAAGGTCACCAATAGAATCGACGTGCCAGTAATTGTTTAGGAACACCTTTTTCGGAGTTTCATTTTCTCGGGTGTGGTTTTTATTGTTTGGGGTTAAGTTAAGAAATAAAATAAAAATGGTACACCGATTTTAATTTTATTTTAATTAACTTAAGTTAAGTGGGTGATGTGGGACCCAAAATATCTTACCCACTTGGTAGGATATTTGTGAGGTGGGGCCCAGACGATCCCCACCGTTTCTTTTCTTCTAAGTAATGCACCTGCACCCCCCCCCCCCTTTTTAATGAAGTCAACTCGTGCGTTTAATCTGGTTAAAAAACACCAAATTAACGGGGCAGTTTTAAACACCTAAATTAATTGTTCGTTTCATTTATTTTTAAAATTCAAACATTGGATTGTGCGTTAATAAAATAAGACAACTCTTATTTTATTTCTGTGGGAACTTGCTGCGTGGAGAGGATTTGGAGAAAAGCGTTCTTCTTCGACAAAGAACGCGAAGAATGCGGAGAACACACCGACATCCGATGAAGAACGCCAAACCCTCGGGGATAGACTATGCGATGCCATGTACCTTGACGCCAGTGACACTTCATCTGCGATGCTTCTCCGCGACGTGATGATCCTCCCTCCACGACGCCATCTTCCGCGATGGTTATTTCCGCGACGAATCCCCGCTCAACGAATTTGACGAGGTAGGGGTTTTGATTCAATTATATCTTTGTGATTTATACCCTCGAAATATGTTTAAATATTTGTCAAAAGACTTTTAAAACCACCAACGCGGTGGGTGCGGACCAACGAACAAGTCTGAACCCATCGTCCCTTCGTTCTTGGTTTGCGGATTGGCGGGCGACGATAAAGCAGGCCGTGTGGGCGTTATGAGGTCTTCGCAGAGAAGAACCTGTCCCGGGAAGGACATTGGCAGAGAAGACCGGAAAATCCGACCACCGGAGTGCGTTCGGTGGTCCGCGGAGCAAACCTCCAGTGCCCGGCGCGCCGCCGGGAAGAGCCACCGCGGCAGGCTGCAAGTCCCGCAACCGCGCGGGACCGGAGGAGGCGGGACGCGACAACCGGTCACGTCCGTTGGCAAGGGCGGCCCCCACGCATGGCCTTAGTTTCATCCAGGGGGAGGTCCCCCCATTTGCGCAGCCGCTGGCCAGCGCCAGCGGGCCGGGCCGAGTCGCGCCCAAGCGGGTCGGACCCGGACCCAGGCCGGGTCGACCCAGGGGGTACCGGGCCGGGTTAGACCGAGCCCGAACCCCCTAATACCGGAATTTTTCAGTCTTCTCCCAATAACATGGGCTACTGACCTCTGATCGACACACCATCATCTACGTAGCGATCCTTGGATCGAAACGGTCATTTCGGTATATTATACTCAAGGTTTCAGAGAACATTGAGTATGGCCGGGTTGGATCAGATACCAAACCAATCGGGCCCTTAGAGCGGAAACACTTATATCTCGAGCTCCGGACATCTGATTGACGTGTCGTTGACCTTGTTGGATTCCTATTGATGAAACGGAACTTTTGGCATGTTTCGCCTGAGTTTTGGATGCAGTTGGATAATGGCCGGGTTGGATTGTACCCGAAATCCAACCGGGCCCCTGGAACGAAAAGACTAATAACTTCCAGACCGGACGTCCGTTTGACGAACCGTTAGCAGTGTTGGTGATCACATTGAGAAACGGTCCCTATGATCATACCCTATGAGAGTTCTGGGTACAGTCGAGATACGGCGGGGTTGGTTCGCTCACGAAACCAACGGGGCCCCTGGGACAAAGAGGCTTATAACTCACAGACCGGGCGTCCGACTGACGCGTAGTTTGTTGCGCTGAGACCCCTATAAAGAGGAGGTACTTCGAGATACTTATTCATGGAAATTTGTGATTCATGGAGTATCGACCTGTACCTCGTGGAGCGGACCCTTCCGGTGAAGAGCTAGCAGAGTGCAGAGACCTAGTAGCTGGATGAGACTTGACGACTGCTGCTCTATCGACTCGGTGTGTTTTGGATAGCCCAATGGGGAGCGGTTGGTTGTAGTGGTAGACCCACGGCGGAGGAGCGCTTAGTAGTAGCGACAGACCCACAGTACTCAATAGAAGAAGTAACTCTGGAGGCTATGTGGGGGAGCGCTTGGTTGTAGGGGCAGACCCACGGCGGAGGAGCACTTGGTTGTAGCTGCAGACCCACGGTACTCAACAGAAGGAGTACCTCTGGAACCTATGAGGGGGAGAGCTTGGTTGTAGCGGAAGACCCATGGTGAGAAGCGCTTTTTTGTAGCAGGAGGCCCACAGTACTCGACAGGTGGAGTACTACAGCAGTCCAAGGAGTCCAGCGCGCTTGGTTGTAGCGGCAGGCCCTCTGTACTCGACAGAGAAGGAGTCCGGCGCGCTTGGTTGTAGTGTCAGGCCCTCTGTACTCGACAGAGGAGGAGTTCTGCACAATTGATGTAGCGGCAGGCCCTCTGTACTCGACAGAGGTGGTGTTCGGCGCACTTGGTTGGAGCGGCAGACCCTCTGTACTCGACAGAGGAGGACTTAGGCATGCTTGGTTGCAGCGACAGGCCCTCCATACTCGACGGAAGAGGAGTTCCCCAGCAGCCGTGGTTTCGACGTCATGAATAAAATCCTGGTTGAGATAAGTCTATAATCCTTGTGTTTCCTCATGATTGATATGATTTACTTGATAACTTAGGTATATGTATGGGCATATACCTGGGTTGAGGTTATCGGTTGATTTCATAATCCTTGTGTTTCCTCATGAGTGATATGGGTTACTTGATAACTTGGGTGTATATATGGGCATGTACCTAAGTAGAGTTTATCTGTTGATATCTTCTTTGTGGTTATCCTTGTTGGATTTAGTGAGACCTTGAGGGTCTCAGGGTCCCTACTGAGTATCGTTATACTCACCCCTATAAGGGCTATGCCCGCACCTCGTTGTGTTGGTTGTAGACGACGGACAGCGCAGAAAGAGGCTGAGATTTCGAGGACTGGACGGTACCCAGAGGTGCACCACACGACGAGACTGTATCCGGTGGTGGACTTCACGACGATGTGACACTCGGAGGAGGTTGACGGGCGAGATCGTTGTAGAGGCTATCTGTACCTACCCTTCAGGTAGGATCTGTGGTGGACGATCCAGGAGTCGCGCTATCTATACCTACCCTTCAAGTAGGTTCCGAGGAGGACGACCCAAGAGCTGCTTCATTTCTTCTAGCTATTGTCTTTGTTGTACTTTCTTTCAGTTGTAGCTGTACTTTCTATTGGGTTTGTATTCTGGCCCATTTACTTTTCAGCACATCCTTTTTGTACTTGGTTTTTTACTTCCGCTTGGACACTGTGGTTTTCTGTTACTTTTATAAAGGCAATTCATTCCCAGTTATCGGGATTTACACCTTTGGTGCTAGTCTCTAGCCCCTGGCCTATGGAAGGCGGGCATGGGGTAGTCACGACACGGGCCCCGAGGACGGGTTGTGACATGTAATTTATAATATTATTTTTAAATATATAGTAATATTAGAATACATATAAAAAGGGTGATTCAGATTTCATGGAATTCTATTAAATCATTCTTATCAAGTAGATTATGAACTATGAAATCATTAATTTCAAATATAAAATAATTGTGTTTTATTTCATGGGATTTTGGAACTCCTAATATAATATGATGCTATAACAACACATCATGTAAAACTTTTAATACATTAATATCATACTTGAATATCATGACCAACTATTTCTCAAAACATAACATATTAGACTTATGAAATATTTTTGTTGAACCCTCTGGAGAATTAGTTGAACTCATATTTTGATAATCCCAATTATGCTCAATCATATTTTGATAATCCCAATTATGCTTAATCAAATTTTGATAATCCCAATTATGCTCAATTATAGTTTGATAGTTCCTATATTAATTAATGATTAATTGCTTATTTCAGTATTTCTGTACACCATGCAGATATTCATATATTATAATATTTATATTATCTTCATAAAATTTGGTTACTGGATGGATATATATTCTAACTTAACCCTTTATGCCAATAGAATGCTTAAACAGACAAGTGGTCACCGTTACATAACAAACTACCGATGTGTAAAGTCCACTAGTACAACAAGCCTACCGATACATGAAGGTCACCGATACATTAAGTCTACCGCTACCGATCAAGTCTACTGACAGACATGAAGTCTATCGACCGAGAGGTTACCGATACAAGAGGTTACCGATACAAAGACCTACCGATACACAAGGATAACGATATCCAAAGCTACCATTACAGAGAATCCGATGCTGCCTTAATTTCTTTATCTTTGTTTAATCTACCAAGGGTCATATCAGGTATATTTTAATGCTCTGTCATTTATTTAATAAAGGTTGTTGGATATCAGGGAACCGTACCTCGTATCTGCAAAAAAGAAATAATTTCTTTTTCCGGAGCTCGTGCCATAAATATAAGAAGTCCATGTTGCTGCAAAACACATGGAGAATATACAAGGGAAATACAGAAGTGATCTACAAGGGACATACACAATAAGAGCTCATACGGATATACATGCATGAAAAAGAAGACACAGAAGCTTATACACACTCACGCTTACTCAAGAAGAGCTGTGTACTTTCACGAGGATTTTGAAGAACTGCATCGACTACTTTTTCATTGTCTATGAACCTGGATGTCAAGCAGACGACACTCAATTTTCCAGAAAAAAACCAGAAGAGGACTCAGAACCATTTTTGATCAAATCGAAGGAGTCTATAGCTACACTACAATCACTAGAGCCATTCTAAACTCTTTATCTTGCTCAGTGATTTATTATTTACATTACAAGCAGTGTGTGTCATCAGTTTTAATTTACACATACACTGTCTCCTGAACCTTAACTGGAGGATCTATAAATCCTCATTCAAACTCCTAACATCTTCTATTTCCCACTGTGGATAGTTGTAGAGGTCGTGTGTGGCATGGACAACTATATTTGCTATTGTTTTTGTTTCCCATGAAGAACTGTGGTAGAGGTCTTTGACCTGGACAGTTGGAAACTGTTGTGAACCCCGATCCAGGGTGTGGATAAAAATTATATAAATTGTCGAGAGGACTAAGTCTCGGCTTGAGACTGAACCTCATGGTTATATCTGATGTGCTTTGTTTAGTTTTATCTAAAACCTTTTTATTCCGCTGCTAAGTGCTTTAAAATTTAAACTGTTTTTCAATGTTACTCTGATAATTGAATTAGAAAGTGTTTGAATTATTTTTAAATCATTAGGTTAGTTTCAAAAGATAATCTGATCTTCTGATTAGATTAACTGGGAATTAATCAATCCCTCGAGAACCTAATTGAAAGTTTTCTTTAGTTTAAATTCACTACAATTCAATTAGTATTTTAAATTGGGCGATTTTTGTAAAGGATTTTAAATAGAAATTTTAATTGGAACTCAATTCACCCCCCCTTTTGAGAGTCCACTCTGACCAACATTTGGTATCATAGGATTTAAAATATTTTCTAAAGTAATATGTTTTTCAACTGTGATTTTAGTTGTATTTTAAAGTTCTTAAAATTTCTGTTATTTCTAAATTTTTATCTATTTAAAATTTTTGGTTTAACCTAGTTATCATGGATAACAGACGTGAAGGTTTTGCTACTAATCGACCACTATTTTTCAATGGAAACAACTTTGCTCAGTGGAAGATTAAGATGAAAATTCATTTAGAAAGCATGGGTTTTGATATTTGGACTGCCATAGAATCAGAATATAAAATTCCTACTACTGTTAGATCCACTTGGAATAAAGCTACTAAGATAGCTTACAATAATAATTGCAAAGATATGAATGCTCTATATTGTGCTTTAGGAGATGAGGAATTTAATAGAATATCTTCTTGTAAGACTGCATATGAAATTTGGGATACTTTAAATGTTTCTCATGAAGGAACAACTAATGTTAAGGAAATGATATTTAACACCTATACTATTAAATATGATAATTTTAAGATGAAGCATGAGGAATCCATTTATGATATGTATCTCAGGTTTAATGAAATTTGCAATACAATGATCTCACTAGGAAAGGATGTTCCATCAAAGGAGCAGATCATGAGAATTTTGAGATGCCTACCTGAAAGATGGAGGGGCACTTCTGTTTCAATCAGAGAATCATTTGATATTGGTAAACTGCCAGTCAAGGAAATTATTGGTACATTGAAGATGTATGAAGAAGAACTTAAGGTAAACAAATAAGAAGAAGATGAACCAAAAAGGAAGTCAGTTGCCTTCAATACATCTACTTCAAAGAATACTGATAAGGAGAAACTTCAAGCTGTAAGTGATAGCTCAAGCTGTGAAGAAAGTGAAAGTGTATCTGAAAGTGATGCAGAAATGGCTCACATAGCCAGAAGATTAAAGAAGTTTTATAGGAATAAGATGTTTTTCAGAAAATCAAACTACAAAGGTAAGTATGAAAACAAGGGACACTAGAAAAAGGACTGGAATAAATCTGAAAAATCTGATGAAGTTGTCTGCTATAAATGCAAAATAAAAGGACATATAAAAGAAGACTGTCCTAAGCTGAAATACAAGAAGAAGTATGAGTATAAATACAATAGGTATAAGAAAGCCATGAAGGCTATGTGGAGTGCTTCTAAGGATAGCTACAGTGAATCTGAAGCTTCTGAGACTGAAAACAGAAATAAGGCAAACATGTGTTTTATGAAAAACACTTCTGAGGTAACACCTGAAACCCCTGATTTAAATTCATATTATTTTGGAGATGATTCTCATTCTGAAAATATGTCAAAATCTAAACTGTTTGAATACTGTGATATGGTGGGAGAAACCTATAATGATATGAAAGACAAATACAAAGGTTTAAGAAACAGTATTCTTTAACTGTTAAAAATACATCTGATGTTGACATAGAAATGGAAAAGAATGATCAATTTCTTAAAGAAAACACTGAACTGAAATTGTCAAATGAGAAACTTAGGAAGGATTTAGAAAAGTTCACAATTGGAAAAGATACTCTTACTCAAATGCTAGGTAAGCAGATTTCACCTAGATAGACTACTGGTATAGGATACCAACCTGGACGAAGAAAAATTACCAAAACTAGATTTATTTATAAATCTGGACAGAATGTAGATAGTTCTAGTTCGGGAAGTTCATATGATTCAACTAGTTATATTCATAGTTACAGATCCAACAAGGTTTATCTTTCAAAATCTGTTGATTCTAAAAATTTTATGAGACCCATAAGACAAATTTGGGAACCTAAAGTTTTATTGGCTAACATGTCTGGACCAAAGAAAATATGGGTACCAAAATCATTTCCTAACTAAATCTGTTTTCTAGGGAACCTGCTTAAAGAGATCCTATAGAAATACTTGGTACTTGGAGAGTGGATGTTCAAGAAATATGTCAGGAGACTTCTCATGCTTTAAAATCGTAGTCATAGTTGAGGGAGGTTTTTTCACTTTTGGTGATAATTCTAAAGGGAAAATCATCGGCTTAGCCTAGATTGGTTACACTGGCTCAGTAGTAATTTCTAAAGTTCTATTTTTTATTGACATAATTATTATTTACTAAGTATTTCTCAGTTATGTGATGATGGTTTTAATGTTAAATTTGAAAATGATTCTTGTAATGTTTTTAATTCTAAAATTTCTTTAGTATTTTCTGCTTGCGAAATGAAAATGTCTATGCTGTTGATTTAAATTCTTTAGATATGAAAAATATTACTTGTTTAAATGATTTTCATAAAGGGTCTTGGCTTTGGAACAGATGATTAGGACACTGAAATGTACATTCACTTAGAAAAATTACTAGGAAGAACTTAGTTAGAGACTTACCAAAACTTGAATTCCCAGTAGATAAAGTTTGTAATCCCTGTCAAAAGGGAAAGAAACATAATGTTTTTTTAATTCAAAGAAAGAATTTTCAACTTCTCAACCTCTAAAGTTGGTTCACATGGATTTGTTTGGACCCTATATATTTTCTAGTTTAAATGGGAAGAACTATGTATATGTTCTAGTAGATAACTATTCTGGGTATACTTGGGTATATTTTCTAGCTCACAAAAGTGAATCTTGTTCTTACTTTGTTAAATATTACAAGTCTGTAGAGAACCTTAGTGGACTTCAGATTAAAACCTTGAGATGTGATCATGGTCGTGAGTTTGAAAATCATGAGTTTGAATCCTACTGCTCACAAAATGGCTATAGTCACAATTTCACTGCCCCTAGGACACCTCAGCAAAATGGTGTAGTAGAAAGGAGGAATAGAACCCTTCAATAAATTTCTAGAACCATGCTCAATGAGTATGACTTGCCTGTTTATTTTTGGGCTGAAGCTGTCAATACAACTTGTTATATTATCAATAGAGTCTTCATCAGACATGTTCTTAAGAAGACCCCTTATGAGTTGTCGAACCATAGGAAACCTAAGGTTTACTACTTCATAGTTTTTGGTTGGAAAGTCTTTATTCTTAATACCAAAGATAATCTTGACAAGTTTTCATCCAAGAGTGGGGAAGGAATTTTCCTAGGTTAATATATTTCTAGTAAATCCTATAGAGTTTTCAATAAGAAAGCCAAATGTGTGGAGGAATATATTCACATCAAATTTGATGGAACTGACCCTCATGAACCTAATACCTCTCTTGAATATCTTGAATATGATCACTCTGTTTTGAACCTTAATGATTAAGATAGTGGATCTATAGTTAAACCATCCATTTTTGGAAATTTTCTAGAACCTGCTTTTGTTGATTCCCAACCTGTTGATGAACCTTAAATCTCTATCCCTACCTTTTAGAGACCAACTAGGATTCTAAAGAACAATCCTTTAGACGCTGTTGTAGGTAATCTAGATAAAGGAACACATACTAGAGCTTCTCTAAGAAATCAGGTTGAACATCAACCCTTTCTTTTATAGTTAGAACCTAAAAATATCAATGATTCTATCAATGATGAATTTTGGGTAATGGATATGCAAGAAGAACTTAATCAATTTGAAAGAAATAAATTCTGGGAATTAGTAGAAAGACCTAAGGACACTTTAACCATATGCACAAAGTGGGTGTTTAGAAACAAAGTTGATGAATATGGAAACATCATTAGAAACAAAGCTAGACTAGTTGCACAAGGTTACAATCAAGAAGAAGGAATTGACTATGAGGAAACCTTTACACCTGTAGCCAGATTAGAGGCAATTAGGATCTTACTTGCCTTTGCATCACATCTATATTTCATGTTATATCAAATGGATGTGAAAAGTGCTTTTCTAAACAGTTTTATTGTTGAATATGTTTTTTAGAACAACCACCTAGTTTCTAAAATTCTAACTTTCCAAATCATGTTTTTAAACTTTCTAAAGCTTTATATGGTTTAAAACAAGCTCCAAGATCTTGGTATGAAATACTTACAAACTTTCTTATTTCAAAAGGATTTACAAAAGGAATTTCGTATCCCACTATTTTTATAAAAAGAATTTCAAAAGATGTTTTAGTAGTGCAAATCTATGTTGATGATATTATTTTTGGATCTTCTAAAAATTGTTTATGTACTGATTTTTCAAAGGTTATGCAAAATGAGTTTGAAATGAGCTTAATGGGAGAGCTTATGTACTTTCTTGGATTTCAAATATTTCAAACTAATGATGGTATTATTTTGAATCAGAGTAAATATTATAAGGATTTATTAAAACGTTTTGGATTGGATAGTATTAAGGGAAGTGTTACACCTATGTGTACCACCTGTAAATTAGATATTGATGAAAATGGGAAACCAGTAGATCAAACTAATTATAGAGGTATGATTGGGAGTTTACTTTATCTTACTGCTAGTCGACCTGATATTATGTTTATTATATGTATATGTGCTAGATTTCAAGCTAACCCTAAAGAGTCACACTTACTTTCTGTTCAAAGGATTTTCAAATATCATAAATATACTGCTAATTTGGGACTGTTTTACCCAAAAGGACAATCATTTGATTTAATAAGTTATTCAGATGCTGACTTTGCTGGATGCAAGTTAGACAAAAAGAGCATATCTGGAAGATTTAATTTACTTGGAAAGTTTCTAGTATCATGATGTAGTAAGAACCAGAACTCGGTTGCATTATCTACTGCTGAAGTAGAGTATATAGCTGCTGGTAGTTGCGGTGCACAGATTCTGTGGATGAAACACACTTTATTGGACTATGGATTTGATTTTAAACATGTTTCAATTAACTGTGATAACACTAGTGCGATCAAAATCTCAAAGAAACCTGTGTCTCACTCTAGAACCAAACACATTGATGTTAGACACCACTTTCTAAGAGATCATTATCAAAAAGGAGATATAACTATTGAATTTATAGGCACTGAACTCCAATTAGATGATATTTTCACTAAGCCATTATGTTCAGAAATATTATGTTTCATTAGACACGAATTAAGAATGATAACTTACTCTTAAAACCATTGGGAAAAACCACACCATTAGGATAAACCATGCCGTTAGGATAAACCTCACCGTTTGGAAAAACCTCACCGTTAGATAAACCTCACCATTAGATAAACCTCACCGTTAGATAAAACTCACCGTTAGATAAACCTCACCGTTGGATAAACCTCACTGTTAGGAAAAACCTCACCATTAGATAAACCTCACCATTAGATAAACCTCACCGTTAGATAAACCTCACCATTAGATAAACCTCATCGTTGGATAAACCTCACAGTTAGGATAAACCTCACTGTTAGGATAAACCTCATCATTAGGATAAACCTCACCGTTAGGAAAAACCTCACCATTAGATAAACCTCACTGTTAGGATAGACCTCACGGTCTAAGGACACCTAACCAGTACATCTCTGGCGTTGTTTTAAATTTTCGTATTAAGACCGAGACTTTGAACATTTTTTTATTTGAGATTTATTTTATATGTGAATCCTAAATGATATTAAACCCTACTCTAGACATCACTCAATCAACTTGAACCCGTCTGTTCAAATTCCTCCTACATAAACCTCTCAAGATCGCAAAACCCTAAGCCTCAGAATCTGAAATGGCCCATGTGAAGCGGCCCTCAGTGGATGAAGGGAGTGATGCGCTGCAAGATAAGAAGTAGAAAGTAACCAATGGTTGTGCTAGTGGAAGCAGTAGAGATGCTGTTTGAAAGAATCATGTGAATCCGCATTTATCGAAGCAAGAAATTGTAGTAGAAAAGGAGTTATGTGCGGAATGGCTGTTGGAAATTATGTCCTTGATCCTGAAGATTTTACAAGAGCAAGGACCGATAAAATGCTTCATGAACAATAATGGACCGTATTATCCAGCACTGGTAAAAGAGTTCTATGAGTTTATCTATTTTAAAACATCAGAAGAGAAAAATAGGATGATTTCCTTTGTGAATGGTCAAAAGTTTTCGTTTTCATCAGTTGAATGGGCTGAGAACCTTAGAGTTCCTCAGAGTGGTGATTACAGATTTTATTCAAAATCCATACCTACTGCTAGTGACTTTTTCGAATATGAGAATTCCCTGATGGAATTGACAAGAAATGGAACCCCTAGAAAGGTCATTGCTGTAGAAATGGAAGGGGAGGATAATCTCTTTTTCAAGTTCATTCAGCATGTGATTATTCCAAGGAGAGGATATTTTCCTACCCTCATATTTCAGGATATTTTTTTGTTGTATCTGTTAAAGCATGGAGTAAAGGTGAATTTGTGCAGATTGTTAATTATTCTGATTGAGGATATGACTAGACTGAAGTCTAAGTCCAATGCACTATTCTTTTCTAAGTTGATCTCTATTATATTGAAGGAAGAGGAGGTAGCTGGACCTCAAGAAGAAACTCTTGTGGTTAAGGATAATTTTTGCATCACCAGGACTGTTTGTAAGTTTATGAAAGTTAGATGGAACCCTCGGAAGAAATCATGGGTTAATGATGAAGGTAAAATCCATGACAAGTACACTCATGTGGACCATCCTTCTAGACCAAAGGATTTGAGGGATCCTGGTCATGGACCAGATGAGCCAGAACTGGTCTACAGTGATAATGAATCTGAAGATGAAGAGGAAGAGACATCAGTAGAAGAAGGAGGAGACCCAGATTTACCACCTAGTCATGTGCCTCAAAACATTTCCTATGGAGCAGCTAACCCTCCAAAAGAACTACCAAGGAGAGAAACTGTGTTGAAGGACAGTGATACTGAGACTACAAAAGAAGAAGAAGAAGCATATCAGTATGTTGTTAAGGACACCTCTGAAGAGGATGAGGCAACCGAATCCGATCATTTTGTTAATGGATAAAAGGAGGTTGCTGGTGAAGCAGATGATGAGGAAAATGAAGAAGAAGAGCTCAGTTTGAGTCCTATGATAGATAGTACAGACAAGATAGTTCCTGATCAAGAAGCAGAAGTATCAACTACTGATGAGAGAGTCATTGAGCCCTCAGAGAAAATGGTTGTTGAATCTAATGAAGTTGTAGAGCAGGTTGTGGAGTTACCACAAGCAGAACAGTTGGAGGAGATTCCTCAGGAACATGCTCTATGTGAGGGGGAGCATCTTGGTTCAGTTTCTGTGTTGTATGACATTGAATGTTGGACATCAGATCTTGGATATATAGATCTTGGATTTAATTATGGAGATTCTGATGAGGAATACCAGCCCCAAAGGGAATCAGTTATCCTACCTACTGTGGCTGAAAATTCGGCATCCAAGGAGGACTTTGAGTCCTTAAAGGTTGAAATGAATGAAGCATTGAGAGAATCAGTGTCAGATTTGAAGACAAGACTGGTTGATGAAATGAGGAGTGTGGATCAATCCCTGGAGCTATCTCTAGGATGTGCTGTGTCTAGTCTAGTGAAGGGAATGATAGATGAAGTTAAAGTATTCCATGCTCAAATTGAGTGTTGGATATGAACTGTGGTTGCTCTAAGACAATCAATTGCTTCATTAACTTCCATGAACAGTTCTCAAAACCAAGTGAATACTGATATCAGATATATCAAAGAAGTAGTCAAGATGTTTGTGGAAGTTTTTGAGGCATTTATGAAATTTGTCAAAGAACATTTGAATAGTCAAGATGAACTTGTTCAGAAGGTGGTTAGTAATCTGACACAATCTTTCAAGGTGACAGTAGCTTTCTCAGTTAAACCCCTTCCCTCATCCAACTCCACTATGAACCTTGACCAGATCAGAACTTTTATCCAGGAAGAGTTGGATAAGGCCAGTACCAGTGGTAGGTTAGATACCCAGATCCCTTCTACCACTAGGGAAGTTAGTAGTTTTGTTCGTGATCACCTACAGAAAGTTACTGCTTCTCAAGAGGAAATTAAAAATAAGGTGGATGCTTACTTTGAGAAGGTCTATACCAACAATCAAATGACCAACCATTTCAAGATTTTGATGGAGAATATGAAGTTGCCTCCAGTGACTCAAGCTTTCAGAGAACTGGTTAGTAAGCTCAGGGAGCTTACTCCTGCCTTGGATAAATTCATTAAATATCGAGATGATTTTTTGTCAGCAATGGAGAGAGGAGGTAGTATTATTATGGATTTCAGGAACCTATTGCTACCATTAATGCATGTGGATTCCAGACCTGTGATTTTACCTCCTGCCCTTCCTTCCATTGCCTCTAGGAGTACACCTCAGTTGACTCCAGTTCAGGCTATTCGAAGCTTGACACCTATTATCCCACAGAAGAGCACAAATTTCAGATCCGGTACAGTTTTAGTGGCTGGCCCTCCAGTTGTTCTTTCAGCTATTCCCAATCCATCTACACAATCTAACCCTGCACCCTCTTCTAATCCTAAGGGATAGACTCATGTTCTAGAGAAATATTGAGTGATTCTGGATGATTTTGATTTGATTCATTTTTTTAATACTGACTTTATTAGTTTGTACCTTTTGTGATTTAATGGAAATTTACACTTATATTCTCTGATTTACTATGTTTCTATGTAATCTGTTCTTTTTTAGTCTCTAAATTTCTCTGATTCTACCCTTCTTTTTGTTAATCACAAACGGGGAGAAAATGAAAGTAATAAGAACTGGGAGTGCAATTGAAAGGTGGAGAAAAATGAGAACTATGTTTTAAATTTTTTTTTGCTAATTCTTCCTCTGACACCATTTTATTTTTCTTAATAATTTGGCATAAGTTGTGATTATCAAACAGGGGGAGATTTTTGAACCCTCTGGAAAATTATTTGAACTCATATTTTGATAATCCCAATTATGCTCAATCATATTTTGATAATCCCAATTAAACTCAATTATAGTTTGATAGTTCCTATATTAATTAATGATTAATTACTTATTTCAGTATTTCGGTACACCATGCACATATTCATATATTATAATATTTATATTATCTTCAGAAAATTTTGTTACTGGATGGATATATATTCTAACTTAACCCTTTCTGCCAATAGAATGCTTAAACATACAAGTGGACACCGTTACAGAACAAAGCTACCGATGTGTAAAGTCCACTAGTACAACAAGCCTACTGATACGTGAAGGTCACTAATAAATTATGTCTACCGCTACCGATCAATTCTACTGTCAGACATGAAGTCTATCGATAGAGAGGTTACCGATACAAGAGGTTACCGATACAAAGAGCTACCGATACACAAGGCTACCGATATCCAAAGCTACCATTCAAGAGAATCCGATGCTGCCTTAATTTATTTATCTTTGTTTAACCTAACCAACGGTCATATTAGGTATTTTTTAATGCTCTGTCATTTATTTAATGAATGTTGTTGAATGTCAGGGAACCGTACCTCGTACATGCAAAAAGAAATCATTTCTTTTGCCGGAGCTCGTGCAAAAAATATAAGAAGTCCCTATTGCTGCAAAACACAAGGAGAATATACAAGGGAAATACAGAAGTGATCTACAACAAACATACACAAGAAGAGCTCATACAGATATACATGCACAACCAAGAAGACACAGAAGCTCATACACACTCATGCTTACTCAAGAAGAGCTGTGTACTTTTATGAGGATTTTGAAGAACATCATCAACTACTTTTTCATTGTCTCTGAACCTGTATGTTAAGCGGACGACACTCTATTTTCCCAAAAAAACCAGATGAGGACTCAGAACCATTTGTGATAAATTCAACGGAGTCCAGAGCTACACTACAATCACTAGATCCATTCTAAACTATATATCTTGCTTAGTGATTTATTATTTACATTACGAGAAGTGTGTGTCATCAATTTTAATTTACACATACAGTGTCTCCTGAACCTTAACTGTATGATCTATAAATCCTCATTCAAACTCCTTACATCTTCAATTTCCCACAGTGGATAGTGGAAGAGGTCATGTGTGACCTGGACAGCTATATTTACTGTTGTTTTTGTTTTTTCCATGAAGAACTGTGGTAGAGGTCTTTGATCTGGATAGTTGTAAACTATTGTGAACCCCGATCCAGGGTGTGGATGAAATTTATAGAAATTGTTGAGAGGACTATGTCTCGGCTTGAGATTGAACCTCTTGGTTATATCTGATGTGCTTTGTTTAGTTTTATCTAAAACCTTTTTATTCCGCTGCTAAGTGCTTTAAAATTTAAACTGTTTTTCAAAGTTACTCTGATAATTGAATTAGCAAGTGTTTGCATTATTTATAAATCATTAGGTTAGTTTCAAAAGCTAATCTGATCTTCTGATTAGATTAACTGGGAATTAATCAATCCCTTGAGAACCTAACTGAAAGTTTGCTTTATTTCAAATTCACTACAATTCAATTAGTATTTTAAATTGGGGGATTTTTGTAAAGGATTTTAAACATAAATTTTAATTGGAACTCAATTCACCCCCCCTCTTGAGTGTCCACTCCGACCAACAATTTTCACAGCTCGATTTTTTTAAAATAAATTCCCATTGAATATAAACATGTGTTATATGTAATGAAATAATATATAACAAAAAACATTTTATTGGGACATTAGAAAATAAAGTTGACCATAATATGACTATTGGGTATTATAATCGTCTGTCATATAGATATTAGACATGGCCACTTGAATTAGAATATATTTAGGAAAATGATTATAAGTAATTGATACATATGAATGAAAATATATAACCAACTAATAGGATTATTCCTTTTGAATCACATTTTTTTGATATTGGGTGGGACATAATGTTTCTTGGTTCTCTTTAGATAAATCCCCCGAAGAGATTCAACAAATGATGATCAAATGGAATCATTTATGAGAGAATTTTATGTTCAAGGAGATCACCTATAGATCAATGTTTGTTGAACCACCCTATTAAAGTACTACAATCATTATCCAAAAAATTTGGGATTATGTGTAGTGAAAAAAGATTTTCTTGCATAGATATTACATCTTTATAGATGAATATTAAATAAATTACACAAACACATGCCCGAAAAACATAATAGTTTTGTGTATTTGGAGACTATGTACAAAGTCTATTAATTTATTGAAATATCTTCATGATATCCCATAATGAAAACCACGTTAATACTATTCATTAAAATACACTACATAAAAAAAATTATTTATAACCATAGGGATGGTAATATAAGAAAGGGTGGCATCAGATGCACATTAATTGTAAATATGAAAGATACCAAAGAATAACATGGAAATAATGGTGTGAGAACATGAACACAACATTTTAAAACTATACATTCCATATCAATGGTCTTAATCTTGATTCATGACATTAATATTATTGGTTAATAATGCATGAATCATAAGAAATAATAGATCATGACTGATGAAATTAGAACATTTGAATAAGATAGGAAATTATTCCATACAAATAAGAATATAAAATCTTATGTCAATGATACCTTCCTAGACATTCATAAAATTTTATTCTTGGGATAACTATAACCAAAAGTGTACATTCTTAAATCATGGAATGAACTCCTATATAACCTATTTTATAATTGGGATAACCTCATGTGTACCCCTTTCAGTCATGGGATAACGTCTTGTGTACCTGATGATATGGTATAACATTAACCATTACCAAATGAATCCGTGAGACATATAGGTCCCACCCATCACATATTCTATACATTTATGTTCCAAAAGATCAGATAAAATTCATCATATTAGAAACCATGAAAATAAATGGGTTTTATTAAACATTTTATCATAGCATATCCCATGGAAATGAAAAGGATTTCATAATCATTTCATCATTTCATCATAACATAAACCATGTAAAAGATATGTGTTTCATACATATTTCATCATGTCACAACATATGGAAAAGATATAGGTTTAATAATTATTTAAACATCTGATCAAATAATATACTATTGAAAAGAATGGGCCTCATAACCACATTTTCATCTTATATTACATTGAATAGAATTGGGATTTATAAACATCTCATCATCATAAAACATTCATAGAAAAAATTAGAATGGTATTCATGGTTAATATCTTAGTAAATTAGTTGATACATCAACAGATGTCTTCTTAGATGAAAAATTACTTTTAATGATAAATTACATGAAAAGTTTCTTGACGAAGATACTTTTTCATTGAGAATCACTTTTTAAAAAATAATTTAATTTGGAATCATCCTTTTTTAAAATTAAATATTCAAATTTATAAAGGAATCTGGAAAATCATTTAAAAAATTTCATTAGGAAAATATATTTTTAAAATTAAACGAAATTATAACACATAAAACATTTTGAATATCCTTTCCTTCTTAAATAAAATTAAAAAATTACAATTTAAAATATAATTACAATAAGGGTCATGATTGAAAAAAATTCCATTCATGCCATACAAAAACATTCCATTCAAATATTCAGTAATAGGAAAAATGGGATTTTATTATGGAAATTACAATAGGACTAATTATAAAAACTTTGTAAAAAACATGGAAATTTTTTTATTTATTAAATCATTTAAAAAGGATATGTTTCTATATCAATTTTTTTAGAAAAAGTGGTTTTGGAATAAAAGTGTTTATGATAAATAAAATAATTATTCAGAAAAGTGTTATTTTTATCTCTTGAGTAAATAAAGATAATAAAAATAATAGGAAAAATGAATTCTCATTACATAACTAGAGGTGAATAAAATTCCTGACATTCTTGAGAGATGGATCATAAAAATATATCATTAAAAACATAATCATAAACATTATTGGTAAATAATGTGATTTAAAAAAAATCGACTTTGATTACTTTGAAACATAATACCCATGCGTGAAAATCATTAAATCAAACATAAAATATCATAAGGATAAATAAATTCATGATAATTCATGTCAAATATGATGTATATAAACCTTATAAATGAAGATATCTTCATAACATAATCACAAGTCTCAAATAATGAAAATTGAGTCAAAAATCCATTATTGATTTGGTAACATTTGAACTATAATCCCAATGAAAGAGTGATTATAAATGTAAAATGTAAATTCCAATACCATTAACTATAATAATCATAAAATAGGTTAAATGGATGTTTATACTCAACATAGTAGAAACATGTGGTGAATATGGCATGTGTCTTAAAAGAAAAATAAACGTGAGATGGAAATCACATATCTCATTAATAGTATTATTAACTATAAGTCCCAATAAATAATAAAATCAATTAAAACTATTAATATTATTATAATTATGATATTTATGATATATCATGACAATTGGGTTGTATATACACCACTCAAAAAAAATGGCGAATTTGTATATATCTCTAAGATATAAAAGGAAGAATAGAAAACTCTTGCCAGAAGTCTCGAATTGCTTAGTACTCATTAAAAACATTTTATTATAAATATAATAATATTATATATATATTAAATAAACAAATATAAATTTATCATACAATATATTATTTAATTATAACATATTATTTTCCATATATTAATAATTATATGTTTCATTCATGTTTTGGGTAATAACAACTTTTTTTCATAAATGTTTTGAATTGTTTTTTAGTTCCTCTAAAGTTTTTCATAGTAACATCATCTAAAGGATAATAATAACTAAATATTTATCATATATATAATTAAAGTATACTTTAAAAACCATTTTTGATAGTTTTATTTGAGAAATATAGTATGTTATGATCAAGGAGATAGTAGGTTGTATGTACGCAAGAGTAACACTTCCATTTTTCAATTATCATTATGGGAAGAAGTTAAGTAATATATTATATATCTTGTTTTAAAATATTATCATGCATAATATATCATTCATTAAAATATATGTATACTTCTCATCCATTTTATTTTTTGAGTAAAATAGACTCACATTACTTAGTGAAGGCGGTAGTCCACACTTCCAGTAAACGATGTTGTCATATTTTAATGAAGGAAAAGGAAAAAAATAAAATAATATATTTTCATTTCATAATTAAAAATTGTAATTAATATAATAATTATTATATTAATATTACATATATTCTTTTTTCATCTCTTTAGAATCTTCCACGTGAAGAATTAGTGAAAATGGACAACATCACTTCGCAAGACAATAGTCCTCCGTACACACGAGTGACATTATCATATCCCATAAGGAATGAAATGTAAAAATTTATATATTATATAATGAATAATTATGTATAATGTTTTTAAAAATAACATTTATATACTATATATTCATCATGATTCCCAATTGTGAGAAGTGGTAATAGAAATACATACGACATTATTTCACAAGGTGGTAGTCCACCGTACACACGAGTGATGATTTCATAACCCATTTATGGAAGTAGAAATGTTTTTAGGTAATTATATTAACATAAAAAAACCCATTATATGTAATATAATTAATTTATTACATCAAAATGGTTTAGTAATAATTGAATGATGTGGGGGACGAAATAAAATAAAAAATCTCATTGAAGAACGTTACCTTTTCTTCAGTTATCTACCCTAGGATTCCACCAAAATAGTTACTAGTATGGACTTGTACCACAAATAAGGATACCAAAAATATTTTAAGGAATTAATAAGGGATTTTTCCGGTATTGGATGATCTTAAATGGTTTTAATTTATGAATAATAGAGGGGAGGGGGTGTCCTTTTATAAGTGATGTGAGTGACACACTTGTAATTTTTTATAAAAATAAAATTTTTTAACCACATTTATTTCATTAAAAAAGGATCCAAAATCAAGTATTCATAAGATTTTGACAATATTATGTCTTTAAATTTCCATTAAATATATTTTATATTACTTTTAGGACATTTTAACTGTAATATTTAGGGTTTAATAACCCGGTAAACCAATTTTTTCCGTAACTACTCCAATTGATTTTTAATGTTTTACTATTTATTTTGGAAAAAGATTTTTTAAATTTTTAGATAATATAAATAATTACGAATAAAAATATTTTATAAATTTATAAAAATTTAATTTATAGAATTTGTAAAAGTGTATTTAAAATTAATCCCATAGACATGATGAGGTAGTGGGTTTTCAAATTATAAAATGTACAAAATTTTATAATGTTTTTATATCAAATTTCAATTTGAAAATAATTAAACAGAACTAAATTTTATTATTATGTATTTAATTGAAATATTTTTAAATAAAATTAAATTAAAAAATTAATGTATCTGTTTATATTATTTCAATGAAAATGTAGTTTTCAATTATAATTTAGTATTTTTTATTATTCATATAAAATTAATCTTTTCAAAAAATTCTCAAAAATTAACGCACTGATATTTTTGATATGATTATTTCAAAATGGATGTTTATATTTTAAAATAATTTATCATAATGGTTCAAATATTAGTTTTAATATAAGTGAACTTGAATGGTGATAAAATAGTTTTTTAGAAAAATACAATTTCCATGCGTAAAATTGGATTTCTTCGGAACTCTTTTATAAAAAAAACATAAGATGAATTTTTTCACCTAATTGAATATATTATATATTAGGTGCACTAAAATAATTCCACAATTTTTTTTAATATATTTACCAAATGGTGTTTATATTCAGAAAAAATAGTTTTTCAAAAAAAAATTAATGTTCAAATTGATTTTATTTTATTTTTTAATTAATAGATCACCGAGAAATTTATTCTACATAGATGTGTAAACCCTAAATTTTAATAATTTTTTTAATAATATTCATACCCACCATTAAAATGGCTATTTTATTACTATCATATTAAATATTAATTTTATAATCATAAATCACGTTTCACATAAACTCAACATTGCATTTAGTGAAAGAAAAACATAGTGTTTCATGCTATGAAAAATATATGAATGATTTAATGTATTTATGAAAAAATATCAAATTCATGTGGTTTAACATTCTACCAGTATTAAAATTAATTTCACACTTGAAATTCATTTTGGTCATCAAAGGTTTAAATTTTGAGAATTCATTCATAGAAACCCACATCGTAACAAGCGTTTACAAAAATATCCTCGAAATATGTGAAATGGATTCCCAAATGTCATATAGAATAACACATAAACGGTTTCAAAATAAGAAAAAATAGGATTCATGTGAAAACATGGACATTGAAGAGAAATATAACACCAAAAAATGAACAGAGAGTGGTAATGAAAAATTCTAGGAGAAAGATAACCAAAACAATGTCATAAATGAATGAGGATTGAAAAAGGTGATTGATATCCTAAAATAATATTATAATAGGGAAAAAATTTATTTAAGATAATTTTCATAATTATTGGTAATTCCTTTTCTATATATAATAAGAATATTATACTGTGTAATTAATATCTTCTCTACATTATAAGATAATTTCACACTTTGGTTGTTACTAGGTTAATTCCCCCTTTATATCTAACTCTAAGAGATTAATTTTGCATGTCTAAATAAGAAAATTATATCCAAAAAAGATTGATAAGTAATTCATTCTCTCCCTAATTGAGAAAATTAATCATTGTTTATCAAATATGGACCTTTCATCACATTATGTAGAAAAACAAAAATCTATAAAACCTCATCTAGTGTTTAAATTAATACATTACATAAATGATTAACCTTATTACCTTTCCAAAATTTGATATTTATAAACAAGGTCACTAAATTTCCCAAACAAACCAATAATCCAATAAATATAATTAATATTCTCTTAATTTTCCCATTATAAATATTTTAAAACCATTTTCATATATTATCATAATGAGTGTTACAAATAAAAATTACCATAAAATCTAAATGAAAACATTCATTCATCTTCATTAATTTAATAAAACGATATTTTATTAAAACATATTTTGTATAACCAATAATGATGTAAACTCTATCAATTATAACATAAATCACTTTTTCACAAAATCTATTTTATGTTTTGTGGTAATCATTACTATAAAATTGTCATTATCCATATTAATAAATTATTTATCCAAAAAAACACCAATAATTAAACCTCAAAACATATCAAGGTTCATCTTCCCTTAATCATTTTTTTCGAAAAAATATATCATTTCCAATAAATATATATTCTATGTCATCAGAACCATTCAACATATATTTGAAATTTTTTAATAAAAAACTCATTTTGAACAATACTAATAAATTTTATGATTCATATAACATAATAAATTAATTAAAATACATTAATACATCAATTATCCTACATAATGTTTAAACCATTAACCATTATTTATCATCTAATTCATTAATATCTATTTTCTTTCATATACCATCTGTTGTGTCTTTATCATCAATAGAATTCCCATTACTCATAAAACCATGACTATTATTTTCCCAACATTTCCCCTCAGGATATAATTTTTCAAAATTCCCATACAATATAATATTAAAACACTCAAATAGTTGTTGATACCTTTCTAAGAGTATTTTTCTTTTCCTTATTATTAACCAAACATTTCATTTTTATTTTTCAGCTACATTCTTTTTGTCATTATATTATACTAACTAAAAAAATTCTCAATCCTCTGAGATATTACCTTGAGTTGTTAATTATTCATTTTAAACATATAATAAACTAAACCTTATTTCCTCCATTTTCTCCACAACCAAAACACTCAATGAACTTTGTTATTCTATTCATTGGTGCATCCTTTAGTGGGTTAAGGTAAAATTTATCATTCATGTTCCATTATAATTGATTTGGAATAATCATAATGTCCACCACTCCAGCCATCTTCCCATTTAGCTTCTCATCCACAGTGTTTCCATGACATTAAAAGTTCACTAATTTCTTTCAAGATCCGACCATTGACTAAAAAAAATAGTGTGGGCCAGACTAATCATAGTGTAAAACTTCAGAATCTTATTAAAGTACTTATTTAATGCCTAAATAATGATTCCTTCTTTTTAATTTATGGCACCTTATGTTTATACTGGGTAATTAATATTAATCATATATTTAAATACATAATGATGGTTTATAAAGAGTTTGTGAATTCCAAAATAACATCCCTTGGGATTGTAAAACTCGGTGTGAACATAGGCCAGTTTTCAAGCATTGGGTAATGATTGGGTAAAACTCAATGCACCATTTTCTAAGATATTACACCGATTTACCTCAATACTAGATCAAATTAAACATATATAATCTATATAGGGTTGATATTTCATGGAATCCACATTCTCAATCCATTGCCACAATTCCAGGACATTTTTATATTCTTCGACTCAGGCTTAAACTTATCCCTGGAGACATCATTTGAAATAACCATAGAGATCTCACAAATTTATTATTATCCTAGTCTCTAATGGTTATCTATACATTTCCTATAATACCAAATATTGTGAAACAACATTTTTATACATATATATTAAATATTTTTAGAAGAAAATTTATGTCATTTCACAAATATATGCCTAAAGACCATAATAATTTATTATTTTTGGAGACAGGGTACACTTTCTTCTAATTTTGTTAATGATCTTTAACATCTCCTATAATGATATTATCCTTTAGTAATCTTCAAAAATTTTCCCTAATTAAATCCTTTTATTATATCCTAGGGGATTGAAAAATAATAAAGACTAGTTTAGATGATCAGTAATGATATCCAAGGGAGATACAATAGCGTAACACAAAATTAAGGTAATGAGAACATGAGTATAAAATTAAAAAAAAACATTAAACTATATAGAAGAGATCATAATCTTTATTCATGGAAAAAATATTAGTATATCTTAATATATGAATAATTAATAAATTAAATATAATGATCCATGAAATCATAAAAATTGAATAAGACATAAAATTGTGGAATACACCTATGCATAGAAAGTAATTTTTCAAGTAATACACTAAGAAATTAATAACACTATTTCCATTGAAAAATCACTTTTATTCCTACTTTAGGATTTGGAAGGACTCTCTTATACCCTCATTAATGATTAGGATATCATGCCGATGTACCTTATTTTGGTCTTCTTATAACCTCTTGTGTACCATTTGAGCTAATACAACATTAATCATTACCTAGTTCATGAGAGGTAGATATAGGTCCCCCCATCACATAATATATAAATTTATGTTCTATAAGATCGTAGAATATTCATAATATTGGAACATATAAAAATAAATGGATTTTAAAAAACATTTATTAATTGCATAAACTATGGAGAATAAACAAGTTTCATAATATTTTCAAATTTTAATTGTTTAATAACACATGGAATAGATATGGGTTTGTAAAAACATCATCATTCAAAAAATAATGGAAATGATATTGGTTTAATTATTATTTAATCATTCAATAAAATAATAAGCTGTGGAAAAATAAATGGGGTCCATATGAATTTTTTCATGGTGAAACCCTTAAAAGAAAAATGGTGTTCATAAATATCTAGTGATCAGAAAACCATCAAAGTAATAATGATAATGTTATTATTGGTTCAAATCCCACATAAATAATACATTACATAAAATTATGTAATATTAAATAGAAAATTATTTTGAATGATAAATCACATGGTACATTTCATAAGGAATATAACCATTATTTTAAAATTACATTTTAGAACATAAATTATTTGGGAAATAATTTTTTTTTTAAAATAAACATGAATAATTACAAGAGAATATTTTATAAATCATTGAACACACTTCATGAGGAAAATATCTATTCAATTTTGAAAACACATTGTAAAAAATAAAACATTTTTAAAGTCATTTCATTTTAAAATAACCTAAACAATTATAATTAAATCTTAAATGAAAATAATGGTAGTGATTATGGTAATATATGTTCATGTTGAATAGAAATAATCCTTTCTAATTTTCTATAAAATTCAAATAGGAATTATTATTGAAAATGACATGAAAATTCAATTTAAAACATTTTTCAAAAAATAAACCAAGGGTATAAATGTATTTATGTAAATATCTAGAAATTCATATAATGTTTTTAATTATATCGAAATTTTACGAGTCCGAGAAAATTGACGGTGCATGATCCTGGGGCCCAGTGAGCCCATAATAAATTTCTGAACATTTTTTTCGGGTACATTCAGTAAACCTGTGAGCGTGTTTTTATAACTTTTAAACCAGTGCCCGAAATTGAAATATGAAGGCACTGTTGAACTCCCAGTGCCAATATTCATTTAAGGAGACCATGAACTCGAACGCAGTGGGTCGAGAGTGAAAGATACAATTTTGTGCCTTTTGTGAATGAATAAAATAAAATAAAAATTTCTAACATTTTTATTTTAGAAACCCCCTCAATGTGGGTTATTGTGGTAGGGACCACCTGAGCCTAAAACCCCCCAATTTTGAATTCCTAAAGGTGGGGTCATATGATCCCTCATAATGGGAGAAACTCTTGAACTCCCTCATTAATGTGTAGAAGTCTCTTGAACTTCCTCTAAATTAATTATGCCAAAACAACTTGATTAATGATGCCAAATAAAATTAAATTATTAAAATCTATTTTAATTTAAATTGTCTATTCTTTTTTGGAAGAAGTGTTGGAAAATCCCTTGGAGAAACTTTTACCCTCTCCAAAAAATAACACCTCCCATCGAAGAACGACCATGGGAGATCGAAAAACAAGGAAACCAATCCCAATACGGATCAGAAGCTCCTTGCGGAGGAATCCAACGTAGGACATTTTTGATTACAATGAAACAACGATCGGGGAAATGCGGACATCACTGACTTCACCCCTTCCAATGTCAATGAGCAGTCAAGGTAGGGGTGTGTTT